>JACGWO010000011.1:10449865-11120177 GCA_034509735.1 Sesamum alatum
TCGAAGGTCTCTTTACGACGAAATTTAGATCAGGTTGCACGAAAGGAAGGGACCTATATAGAAGTCGTTTTTGATGAGGAGAAGGGAAAACCCCTCCCGGCAAGATCAATAAATAAGAAGCTTCGGCTTAGGGCGACAATGTAAAACTCTTTCTTTCTATCTGGCATCCCAGCCTATTCTTTCTTCCTAAGGCCAAGCTTCCTCGTTCAAGCTAGTCGAAGTTCTATGCATAGAAAAAAACTCGGATCCGTTGGCAAGTCGAATCCCCACTATTGAGTCGCCAAGCCAAGGGGAAAGCTTGAATTGAAAGCAAAAAGACCTCTTTCTCTTCTCCCGCTCCGACCCTATAAAATAAAAATCCCATTCGTGTCTCAAAGGCGGTCGGTGATCCAACTTTGAAAAGCCCTTAACACTTAAGATGTCACATCCTCAATGTTAAATTGCCTACGGAAAGAGAACATAGAGTATGGCATTCCTCGTCTATTGACGATTTATGGATTGGTTGTAGCATTAGCACTTTTATTTGCGAATCCTTTTGTTTAATTGTTTAATCTTAGAAATAGGCCACCTACCTAACTTCTTAGAAAAGATCCGATAGATAGCAGCTACCTAAGGCGCTTAGGCGCCCTTCACCAATCACGGTCTTTCATCTAGTAAGTCCTAGTCCTATGTTCTCCAAGCTTGACTATAATAGAATAGGCAGGCCTTTTAGAGAACAGTAGTTGGGTTAGCTCTGCCTTGTTGTGATAGGGGGCTGAGGGGGGCGAGTACCTCTTGAAGGACCTTTTGTAAGGGACACCTCCCAAGATCACAAATCGTCGGGCAAGTGCCCGATTTTATTTTCTAAAGAGTGTATAAAATCTCAAAAAAAAAAAAAAAAAAAACAAAAGAATTTTTTACAAGCTCTTTAAGAAAAGGGATAATGACTATAATTTTATTAATATTTTATTTTTATTCTTCGTATAATTAATAAGTTTCACCCCAAAAGCAAAAATATGTATTTATATAATTTTAAATTCTAAATAGTTTGATAAATTTTTCGGGCATTATACAATATGAAAAGCTTATTATGTCAATATCTTATAAGCTCTGACTTATCACTTTAAAAACTTATTTTTAAAATAAGATTCAACATCTTTAAATTATTAAAAAATTTATTTCTTATTTAAAGTGTTAATAAAATATATTATTTAAACTATTAAACCATTTATAAGAAATATGAGTTTATAAGGTATTTTAAATAAAGTTTAGGCAAACACCTTCTGAGTTTTATTTACTTTGAGTTATTTTTAATTTACAGTAATACATTTTAAACCTACACAATCTTGAAGTGATTGTTTAAAGAAATAATTATTTGAAAAAACAAGGGATAATTACATTTACACTCCCTAATCTATGATCTGTTTATAAAAATTACCTCTACTTTTTGAATAATTACACATACACCCACTAGAAATATAAGCATCATTTACACAAATCGCCTATGTTTTAGAATATTATACTTAACCCCTCAAAAGTATCAACATTATTACACAAACTACTTCTACTTTTGTTTGTCAAGGATGATTTTTGTAATTATGCAAAAAATCGGAATAATTTGTATAAATAGACTATAAATCAAGTGGTGTAAATATAATTATCCCTTGAAACAATTATTGCAACTTAAGAATCTCTAACACCTACAATAATATATTTGGTAAAGTGTTGACGATTATGTATCAAGTGCCAATAAATCTAACGCGTATGCATCAATATTAGTCACATAAAAAGGTTGAAACTTTAAAAGTCTTTACTTTGAGATTCAGATATGTAAGTATTTGTCTATTTTAATAAAAAAAAAACAAGTATTTAATTACTATGAATTATGTAAATTTAAATGATTCATTTCAATAGATAAGATAAAAACACATTAAAAAAAAATTTAATATTTAACCATGGCTATTAGCAATGGTAAAAGACAAAAATCCTAGTGAATAGTCATTCATCTCGGTCATACAATGGTTATTGATCGTGATATTTGTGTGTGTGACTAAAACATTTGTCATGGCCAAAAGCCATGCAAAAAAATTTGTTATGACTCATAACCATGGCAAAAAGAGTTCTCATGGTGGATAATCTAGGTTTTTGCAACGATTTTTGTTTAATCATGTATGATAATAATTATTTACCATGATTTTAGTCCGTAACCAATAAATTTGTAGCCAATAGTGAATATTCTTCTAGTGACACATGAATGTGGCATGACAAACAAGGAAAAAACTTGTTCATATGGAGGGCAACATACGGTGGAGATCTTTTATCACACTTTGGTATTACACTGATTTATGTGGTAGGGGTTAAATAATGTAGAACTCTCTCATTTGATGGCTTTGCCTCTCAAAGATCAAAGAATTACCAAATAGGATGAGGACCTCGTGTTCTTCACTGGATCAGGTGAACTCAGAATGTTGACCATTGATCTCCTTACCATCAAAGGTCTTTCAGAGTGACACGTGGCTCCGTACAAGTTTTTACAATTAGCCATCCATAAATACCAATTGACCCGTTTCACAAGGTAAGCATGAATTATTTTGAGATCTAGCTCTGTGACCCCATTTAAACCTAATCATATTCTTACTTAGACATTGGGGAATTTTAGGGTCAACTCAACAAGTCTAACTATTTATATTACAGGGTCAACCTATCATCTAGCTCGAGGACCTCAAGTACACTCCACCTGACTCAGCTCATCAAGTCATTAGTAAACTTGACCCAATTAATACAATTGACATGTGTCCTTTTTGAGAAATAAAAATATATTAATTTTAATTGTAGTTTAAAAGTGGGAAGACATGTCATACATGGTCAATGTGACACTACTTTATAACATTAAGGGGAAATTGCAAAATTAGTCCCGTATCTTAAGGAGAGTGGCGTTTTTAGTCCCATAACTTTGACACTAGCAATTTTAGTCCTGTAACTTCTGAAAACGTAGCAATTTTAGTCCTCCGACCGAATCTGGGCAAAATTTGGCCAAATTTTGGACCATTTTACCCCTTTACAGCTTTAAAATGAACATTTTAGTCCATTTCCATTTATGTTGGCATTTTATCACCCATGCTCCTTAGAAATGGTATCAGAGCCTAGGTTTATTGAAGAAATATTTGTTTATATTACATATTGATATTTTATCTCTAACGGAGGAGATCTTTAAAAGTATGGAACCGAACGAAAGTTCGAGTTACACTGAAAACAGGGAGTATTTTCAAATTCTGAAAATACAAAAAACAGAATTTCTTATGGAAATTCTTAGAAATATCACCAACAGTCCGAGGTTGGTCGATGCGTCATTTCTTCCTAAATAAGAAAGAGAGGAATGGCATAGACATCGCCATGTTCGAGAGACGTTACCGGGAAATGCAGTAAGACGTCTACAGGGAGCTGAGATCCATGGAAGAATCCCAACCAGGAGATCCGGAACAGGTAGATTCCTGAAAAAATACAGTTCTAAAAATAATGATTAAAGGAACTGATTGGAAGGAACTCGAACCGGATACCTCGAAGTACTCTCAGGACCTTAGAGAGGTACAAAAGACAGTTCAAGACTATGGACATAGGCTAATCCATATACCTATGAAATTAGACCTCTTGAACCAAAAGATGGATGAGATCTTAAAAATCCTACCAGATCTACAGAAGGATCTTACAGATTTGAAGATTGAGGTTACAGATCTGAGAAGAAATCAAAGGAATACCCCTGAGACATCCAGATCTCATCAGGAACGCATCAGGGACGCCCTTGGACCAGTATCTTTCCTACATCAGAAAGGAAAGGCGAAGGAGATCTCGAAGCCAAAGACACAAGAGGAACAAATCATCGAGATCATCAAATCCATAAAATAATGGAGATATCTAGAGTGGATCTATCGGATCTACAAGAGTTAGCTGAATCCTTTTCCCAACTGGGGATTGTGGATTTAGTTAATATTCAAACCAATGAGGTCGCTCCAGCTTTACCACCACCGGAGGGAAGCACAGGCTCAAATGATCCACCACTGGATCAGCCAATGAGAGAAGGTACAGATTTTTACACCAATGCTACCCCTACCTTCGTGGGGACAAGATTGCGAGAAAATCCAGGAAGAAATCCAAGACGAGTGCCTGAAAACACACCATGGGCAAGGACCATGCTCCAGCCCTTACACCCATATGGCACGGTACTCAATCTGGATGTTATCGACTTCCGAAACATCGAGAAGCTGATAGATGAATGGGTTGCAGCCATGAAAATTGCAGCAACTACGTTGGAACTAGACAAGGATAACTTCATAAAACTTTTGGAGTTAAGCTTAGAAGGGTCGGTAAAGATCGGATGGGATAATACCCCAGAAGAGACCAAAGCAAGCATCCTTGAGGGAGAGTCTAAAAGTGCAATCGCGGATAGGCTCGGGAGGCTAATCAAGATCCATTTCATCGGAGATGGATACTTCGAAGGAAGCAGAACGGAAAAGGCTAGGGAGTATGCACAAGCTCTCTTTGGTCTCGAGTTAAGAAGTATGTGTGCTGTAGACGAATATATCTATTGGTTCCGCAAATACTTCTTCCAGAGTGGGGTAACAACCGAAGTAGCCGCCCCAATGTTCTTTGCAAAGATCTGCAGCCCGTGGAGGGAAATGTTGATACAATCTTACAAAGTACCTGCAGGGCAGCTGGATTCAGTTGCAAGGAGGATGTCTTTTCTTAAAGACAAACTGAAGGATTGGTGTTACCAAGCATCCGTCCAAAAGAACATGAAGAGACTGAGAGGTAAAAATCAAAAGAACCCCTCTCTGTTGTGATAATAACGATTTTCCAACTATTATAGGGGAATCAAGCGAGCAAAAGAAGAGGAGAAAACAAGGTGGTGACTCTTATTCCAGGAGTTCCAGAAAATCCTCTTTTAGAAGAAGATCATGGTGGTCTAAATCAAAAGTCAGATCATACAAATCTGGACAGAAAACAGGACCAACAAGGGTTTCATCCCAAGGATCTAGACGATCAGAGGCGAAATCCACAGGACGAACCCCTACAAGAACAACTTTCAGAAGAGCCCATACCCGAGCTAATGAAAGTTTTAAGGATTGCAACTGCTGGACGTGCGGAGCAAAGGGACATATCTCCCCAGATTGCCCGCAGAAACGTAGTGAATTACGCCAGTTTGAAGCCACAAACGACATCCTAGATGCAGTCTACTATGGTGATTTGGTACCAATCTACCAATTCGAAGATCTTCCCTCAGATGAAAGCATCTACGAGGAAGAAATAGAAAGTGATTCAGATGGATCTTCAACCGAATCAGAGTAATTACAACGAAGGAGATAGGCTCCAAACCTCAGATAGCCTATCAGGATTCTTTTCAAAGTTGACGGTATCAAACAAAACCATGGAAAGAATCATGAGACAAGACTCTAATCTCAGCCCATATGACGGATTTAGGATTGGAGGAATCGGAAGAGTCCTTAACCAGATAGGACTAAACCAGAGGAAACATCATATCATCTACAAAGTAAGTTCAGGTGAGTTTGCAATTCCTATGGAACTTACTGGTAATGTTATGGAAATGCAGCTTATTCCTAAAGAAGAAATTCTTGAAGAATTAAGTAAACTTAGAGAGGAAGTAGCGGTTACTATGAAATGGATCCATATAGGAGCTATTGAAGTAGTAATAAAAGCAACTTTTAAGGAAGGAATTGATTCAGAAATACATCTGTCAATAATGGATAGAAGAATCAATAACTTAAGAGATGGTTGTCTTGGGACAATGATAGGAAATTTGTATGCAGGAAAATTGATGTTTGATATTCATCCTAGGATAGCATACAACCTAGCAGACCAAGATTTCAGTAGAGTCTTAACCCTTCATCAGGATTTTAAAAGAAAGGATCTTATGAAAGATGGGAATAGACCATATTCTATAACATATAGAATAGCTTACACCCTTTCCAACACACATCATTCTGATTTATTTCTTAGGAAAGAGTATATTGAAATTCCTAGAATTTTCAAGGAATTCGCTAAAGTAATGACACCAGATCCTATTAGAATACCTAGAATAGGTGGTGTTGATATCTTGATAAAAGATCACCCGGTTTTAGATCGAACCCTTAGTTCTAAAACTGAATTTAGTAGCAGGATGTCCTTTTCAGAAGATAGGATTATGGCCTATAAGGGAAAGGAACCCGAGTTGTTAAAGCCTCGAGCTATTAGGGTGGATAACGTAAAACTTAGGTGCCCTGAAGGCTGGAAACAAATCCAAGTTATATTTGACATCATTAGAACAGAAAATTGTTTTCCCTGTGATGACTTATACCATCTACAACAACCTGTTGTGGGAAAATATGAAGGTATGCTAGAAATAGCAGGCCATGAGATTATTGTTACAGGTGTTGCAGGACGAGAGAAAATGGGATAATGACTCTAGGAATAAATTTCCTTGAAGATCATAAACCATTGGGAAGGAAAGGTAATGGTATGGAATTCAGTTTGGATGGTTATACCATTAGAATTGAATGACGAGCCCCTTTTCTATATACATATCTGTTGGTATGTTGTATGAACAACATAAGTCAGAATATTTTGCAGCTTATATTGACTCAGGATCAGGGATTTGCACGGCAAAACCCGGTGTTTTCCCTAGCGAAGCTATGGAATCCTTACCCATTATTGCAGGAAGGGATTTTTCACAAAAAATTCTTGTACTCAATAAGGGTATACGAGAAGCAAAAATCATGATTGGAGGAGCATTTGGAACACCCTGGTTCAAGGTAAAGACGCCTCCTATTTACTTTCATGATACAGGAGCAGATATTATGTTAGGTAATAATTTCATCCAAACCTTTGCAAAATATGTCCAGGATAACCACAAAAATCTGTTGATTTTTACTACTAACTGTGGTAGCGAGATACAGGTTTTGCGAAGAGAAAAGGCATTTAACAGGATAATGCCCATAAATTTTCGCAGCAAACGTGGTGATGATGCCAAATTAACCCATCCAAAAATGCAGGATAAAAGAAAATTTGGTAAGGCTCTTTTGTCTTTCAGGCAACAGGGCTTTGATGATGCTTCGGAAAAAGATCTTAGGATCTTAAAGGAAGCTATACAAGAATGCAGGTCGATGGACATGGACGGAGAAAGTAAACTTTCTCTCGAGAATGTCAAGAGACTTATTCAAAGGAATTTCAGTGAGAATCCTTTGGCATGGTGGGATAAAAACAAGATCGAGGCTACTCTAAAGGTCAAAGAGGAATGCAAGTACGAGTATGTCCGATACAAGCCCATCCAAATGAACATGAAGGATAAGAAAGATATGCAGGAGATCATCAAAGAACATATCAATCTCAGACTCATTGAGCCTGGAGTCTCTGCCTATAGTAGCCCTGGTTTTCTGGTAAGAAATCATGGTGAGATAAAAAGAGGTAAACCCAGGTTAGTTATTAACTATCAAGGCATCAATAGAATATTACAATTTGATGGTTATTATATCCCAAGTAGAGAACACTTAATTGATTGCATTAAAGGTGCTAAAGTGTTTTCTAAGTTTGATTGCAAATCTGGATTCTATCAGATTAAGATGGAAAATGACTCAAAGAAATATACTGCATTTTCCACACCTCATGGACAATATATCTGGAAGGTACTTCCAATGGGACTTGCCAATGCACCCCAGATATTTCAAAGAAAGATGGATAATCTTTTCAAAGACTATCTAGAGTTTATGTTTGTTTACATAGACGATATCTTGATTGCATCTAAAAATATACAGGATCATATTAGACATCTTGAAATATTTTCCGATGCATGCCATAAGGAGGGACTAGTGCTCTCCGAAAAGAAAGCCATTATAGCTGTCAATAAAATTGAATTTTTAGGAATTCTTATTGACGAGGCAGGTATTGAGTTACAGGAACACATTGTAGAGAAGATTCGCAATTTTCCTGACACTCTTAAAGATAAGAAGCAACTCCAAAGCTTCTTAGGAGTTGTCAATTTTGCAGGAATCTTTATCAAGGACCTTGCAAAATACAGAAAGGATTTCCGTCCACTCCTGAAAGAAACAGAAAGTTCAAAGTGGAAATGGGAGGAAATTCATACGCAAAGGGTCCGGGAGTTAAAACAGATTTGCAATAGCCTGCCAAAGCTTGCAATTCCCCAAGACGAAGATGAGTTGGTAGTTTACACGGACGCCAACGATTACAGATGGGCAGCAGTGCTCATGAGAAAAACGGCTACTGGCGAAGAGCCATGTAGATACTCAGGAGGGTTGTTCACCGAACAACAAGCCAAATTATGGCATATTAACGAGAAGGAATTCTTTGCAGTTTGGAAGGCTTTAAAAAAATGGCCTTTGTTCTTACTAGCCAAAGAATTTACATTAAAAGTTGATAATACGAATGTTAAGGCTTTCTTAAAAAATAAACTTGAATCAAAGATTGAGAAAGCTCGTATTATTAGGTGGCAGGCAGAATGCCAATATTATTGTTATGATATTATCATTATCAAATCTCATGAAAATGTTCTTGCAGATTTCTTAACAAGAGATGGAGGCAGCTGAAGCAGACTCCGTTATCATCAGGCTCAGACACCTTAGGGAGAACCTTGAGGAGATTGATAAGAGATTTGGACAGCTAACAATTAAAGCCCAAATAGCTGGCCAAGTCCAACGAGCTGATCTGGACACCGTCCAGAGCGCCATCAGGAGTACCAAAACTTGCTGCAAGCTCGTTATGGGACGACCTACTGGAACCAATTCGAAAGGCGTCATCTTCGGTGATAGCCCGAGAATTAAGAGAGCAGGGCTCTAAACCTGCAATTAGAGAACAGGGCTCTAAACCTGTAGCGGCAGATTCAAGTACTGCTTGCACAAGGCCATCGCTAGACTCTGGTGAATAGGCAAAAGTTGAGTTACAGGAAGTGCAAACTCCTGATAATTCAAGTCAACCCAGCACCTCTGGGGTAAAAGAGGAAGAGATTAACCTTAGGCCAATGACGGGCACCTCTAAGGTTAATACTAACGAAGCTTTATCTTCTGTTTCCGCTTGGCAGGATTATCAGAGATCATGGGAAAAACTTGTTTCCCGTAAAGGTATAAGCCCAGGCAAGACCATCGTAGACACATCCGGAAAATATAACAGAATCTGGATGATCGAAGGGTCTAAACCAGAAGAGGTACGAGAGTGGTATGATTTTGGAGCCCTTGCTTCAGTTCATACTACGTCACCAAGCTTTCCGGAAATCTCAAAGCTTCCGGAATGGATTAGTGGGGCGGTATATGACGCATGGCAAAACAATCCCCCACCTTAAACGAGGAGATATTTTGGAGCTCAAGTTCATTTCCATAGCTCCAGAAATCGCAGGAAAAGGGTCTCACCTAGCATTCCATTTCATCAAATTGCAGAGACCAGACATGGTAGCATTCAACCGAGTCAAGGCTGCCACAGGAGAGGCTCCCCTGGTATCTTCCCTTAGTGAAGATGACATATCCACCAGAAGAGCATGGGGATACTGGGTCTGTCTCACAGAGATGGATAAAGTCAAATATCCATTTAAAATATTTTCCAATAAATTAAATGGATCATTCCTGTTAAACTCCATGACAGGAAAAAGCACTGAGTTTGCAGAAAGCTTGTTTGAAAAGAAAAGAATGCTTATATGGGAAAATAAGTTGCCTGCAACAGAGAACACAAGGAAGAAGGCATGCAACATGATGCATGTAGGACAATGGCATAACCACTTATGCCCTTGTTGTGAAAAACAGGAAAAGCCCTTGTTCGGAACAAAGATTCGGGTAACTCAAAATAAACTCGAACCAAGACCAGAGAAGGGCAAAAGAAAGGATTTTTACAAAGGGAGGTAAAACCCTCAAGATGTAAAAAATCAAAAAGGGGACTGTCGGTAGAAGAAGACAAAAGGGCCAACAGTCAGAAAGACAAATGACACCAGCTGGCAAGCACATGGCCGACAAAGGCATAATGACCACAGCTGGAAAGATGAAAGACAAAGTTGGTGACGAACGCAGTGACGTCACCCAAAAAACAAGATTGAAGTCCGGGTTTGAAGTCCACGGACTATTATAAATAGAGAGCTAGGAAGCAGATGGGGATCATCAGAAAAACTTCTCCAACTCTTCAGAAAAATAAATCGTGTCTTTAAATTCTCTAAGTATTAGATATCCAGTGTATGGGGTTATCCCCAACGTGTCAAGTCCTCTTATCCATGAGAGGCTAAATAGTTTTCTCCTCCGATAGAGGTATAAGATATCTATGTAATATTTCAAGTATTTCTTCAATAAAATAAAGGCTTCTGTTCAATTTGTTTATCCAAAATTCTATTAAGTCTCTATTTCGAAGTACTTTTACACCCTAAGGTAGGAAACGAAATAGGGTTGTGCTGTTTGTTGCTGAAGGAGCCAAGTACCTGCGAACCATCTACTGCGGTAGTGTGGTTGGAAAAGAGCCGTAAAAACGAGGACTTGGAATACCCGGTGGCAAGGCGGTCAAAATCAGGTATGAATTTATAGAGGCTTAATTTTATTTCGGAAGCATGTTGGGCCTTACTAAGAGCATGTGATGGACTATGGAGCTTTTTCCATCAAAAGGGCAAAATGGTCATAAAATGGGCTAAAGGACCAAAACTGCGAACAGTTGAAAGATACAGGACCAAAATCGCCATACCCAAAGTTAGAGGACTAAAATTGCCAACCCCCTATACTTATAGGACCAAAATTGCAATAAGCCCTAACATTAATTAAATTGGAATAGAAGATTCTTCATCTTCAACATAAGGCGGTAAAATTATATTTTTAATCTCATAGGATAGGGACTTTAAAATATTTAGTTCTTTACTTTATGAAATTTTTCAAAATAGTCCCAAAATTGGAAAACTCGACATATTTAGTCCTCTACTTTACGGAATTCTCAAAATAGTCCTGAAATTGAGAAAATTCCACCCATTTAATCATTTGCTTTACGAGATTTATGAGACTAAATGCTCGAGTTTTTCTACTTTAGGACCATTTTAAAAATTCATAAAGTATAGAACTAAATGTGTCGAGTTTTTTTTAATTTTGGGACAATTTTTAAAAATTCTTTAAAATAGAGAACTAAAAGTGTTGAACCCTCCATCCTATTGAACTAAAAGTGTAATTTTGCCACACAAGACAACCAACGGCGCAGATAAAATTAACCAGAACCAAAACCAACCCAAACCAGAAGCAACCTCACTGCAAATACCTCTGTGATCATACACATTTAAGCATTTATTAATCATCGGTTTTGTTCTGCACATGGTATCGAATGTGAGAAATCAGACAACATATGCTTCCCTGCTAGCTATATATTTATTTGATTTCACGTTGCAGCAGCAGATCAAACATTTTCCAATGTAAAAAGAAGAGAAAACTTTGTAATGTATTCAACAACTAGAGGAATGAAGACAAAAGAAAAAGGAAAAATATACTGTATACTCACTGTAACCATATCGTAGAAACATTTCGAATGTGCGGTGATCCGGTTTTGAGTCGACCAGTGTGTAACATTTCGAAGTAGCTATAGGAATAATTGAAAACGAGTAATCGGTAGGCTCGTTGGGAAGTCCCAAACAAAAATCTTATGACACTTGATCTATTTCAAATTCGGGTTTAAAATTTTTTTGGAAGAGCTAGAACACAATAATATCAAATATCTATTACTTACCTTTTATTATAGTAGCTGTCGTGTCACGCCTTTCTTGGGATTAAATGGAATTTTCGTTCTGTATTTTTTGTATTTCGTTATTTTAGTCCTTTATCTTTCTAGGGTAGCAAATAGGTCCTGTAACTTTTTAATTTTTTGCGATTTTGATCCTTTCATTCCCGAAGTTTGCAAGTGTTGGCCGGAAAAAACTTTTAATTTGGGCCTTTTCTTCCCATTGGTCAATTTAATGGACCACAAAATTACGAAATATTAAAAATTACAGGACTTATTTGCTATCATAGAAATATAAATGACTAAAATGCCAAAATATAAAAGATACAGGACGAAAATATGGTTCCATGTTGACAGGAATTAACCAATGTCAAGAAAAGCCCCAAATTAAAAAAAATAAAATAAAATCCCGGCAACATTTCCAAACTCCGGTGACTGAAGGACCAAAATCGCGAAAAATTAAAAAATTATAGGACTTATTTTCTACCCTAGAAAGATAAAGAACTAAAATGTCAAAATGCAAAAGATACAGGACAAAAAAATACATTTAACCCGCCTTTCCTGCGTGCATATAATAAATAATTTTCACGTTTTAAAATATATTATAAATAAGAGTAAAATATATAAACTAATACATCATATTAAAAGAAAGGAAAAATCCTAATTTATCAATTAATATAAAATTTGAAAAGTTGAATAAAATAATTATCTTTATCAATTGAATGTTACTTTTTGTATTACAGAAAATCGGGTGGCGGTATCATAATCACTATTTGTGCGTAAAAAGGAGGTTTCTGTTTTATAATAGTATAAATAGATGGATACATACAGATATTTTTGATAATTTTTAAAATTTGGTGTTGCGGTGTAAGTAATCGTCATTTATTAGTAAAAACAGGGTTTGCTTTATATATAGTATATATATAATATATATATATATATATATATGACAATACCACAAATACATATAGGGCTCGAAAAATTCTTATGCGGACCAGGTTTGTTTGAATCAAACCAATCAAATATGATATACTTGTCATGTCATTGGTCACTTTTTTTGAACTGTACACTAATTTTACTGCAAGTATATTGCACTTGTCATGTAATTGATTTAAATTTGACCAAACTCAATTTGGGTTAGAATGTTCTCATAGAGCTGCAGTGTCCATACCTGTACGAATCCACATGGCAGGATATTAGTTGTCTAGATGTTCTGAGATTAATCGTCCAAGGAGCAGTTTCAACGGTCGGTTCAGGTCGAATCAGGTCTGACCTAATACTAAAACACATGGATGTTGATCCAGTTCAGTATTATGCCCTCTCATGAGAGCATTCGTGTCTTTCACGTTTTTACCATATTTTACTCCCCAGATTTTCAAATCTTGCTATTTCACTTTATTGGAAAATCAAAATGTCGTGGTTTTTGACGGGTAAATTAATATTGTTTTGAAAATTAAAAATATTATAAGTAACTAAATTAAAAAAAATAAAACTACATTATTCATATGCGTGACTACACCTCTGTAAATAATGGTAGTAGTATTTCTTATATATGAATAAATTACCCCAACACCTACTGATCTACATTATAATCACACATCCCCTCTCTTATTTTTCGATCCGAAGAAAGCTGATGTCAGCCAACAAAATTCTTGAAAGCTCCAAAATGGCCCTATTGATTTAGTCATACATGTATCCAATTTTTCATAAAAGATACTACCCCTAGGGGCAGGTGTTTATGTAATTATTAAAGGGTAAATTAGATCTAACTCCATTGAAATTTGATATAATTATAAATATTTTATTATTGTTTGAAAAATTACAAATATCCCCTGAGGTTTGTAGTTTTCAATCAAAGGCCCGAAATTGACCATTTTGCTCTCGATTTTTTTTTTGGTTAAATTATAGAAAAATCAGCCGAAATAAATTGCATTATTAACTATTTGTGTAAAAAAATTAAAAACCTCTCCCTGACATCGTAGTCCAAAAAAATTCAAAGAATTTTAAAAATTTAATAAAATGCATAAGGGCATTTTGGTCAATTCACCCATAAAGATGGATGGATATGGGTTATTTGTTAGACGGTTGTAAATTTTAGGGAGGTATTTGTAATTTTTTAAACAACGAGGGGGTATTTGTAATTATGTCAAATCTCAGGGGAGGTAGTTGTAATTTACTCATATTAAATTTCAAAGGAGGTGTCACAATAATATTTTGGGATTTGATAAATTACATCTACCTTCCATGAGGTTAGACATACAGTAAAACCTCTATAAATTAATTCGCTATAAATTAATAAACTCTCTAAAATAATAAAATCTTCCAATGCCGACTTGGGCTTTTGTAAAAAATCATCAAATTCGACAAGATAATAAGATAATAATTTTTCGGAAAATCCCTTTATAACTATTAGGTCCCACTAAAACTCTAAATTAATAATTCATAAATATTACAATTATACATATTATGGTAATTTGTACCTTGACTAACTTTCAAACGATATTTTTCATCAACCAACTCTTGTAAATCTTTTTGAGTGCATGTGGGATGGTCTCTCTTATACTCACATAATGCTTTACGCATTTGATCATTCATGGATGATTTTGCGATGCCTTTTAGATGAGAAGACATGGTTGGATGTTATGAATTATTTTATTTCCATATTGAGATTTATATAGTATATATTTCGTTCATCATGTATGAATATATTTAATTGGCTATATTAGTACTTAAGTGCAACGAATTAATATAAACATGTATATTTAAGTAATTTCAATGAATTGATACATGCGTCCAGGAATATAATAGTTAATTGTATATAATGAATTGATATTATACACGAATATAGTTAATTAATTACAAAGAATTGGTTGATGCATGAATATAATCAATAAAATATATATGAATTCATTTATTTTCAATACATATGTACTAAATTTGCTGAATTTAAAAAGTCTCTCTTTTAATTAATAAAATATTAATTTATCGATATATGAATATGTCTCTAAATTAATAAAATTTCATGATCCCAAGGTTATTAATTTATAGAGGTTTTACTGTAATTAGAAATACCCCATTGTTATTTGAAAAATTACAAATATCATCCTTAAATTGAAAATAATTATGTAGTCCCTAGACGGATGTGTAAAAAAATACTATTTTACCCATGGTATTTTTTTACTTTTTTAAAAAAATTTTTTTTGAAAAAATGGGAAAAAAAAATCTAAAAGTGGGTAAAATAAATAATCCATAGCTAGAGAATATTAATCCATAAAAATATTTTAGAGATTTTTTAAAAATATATAAAATTATAGCGCATAATCCAAAAGGGAATTTTGGGCAGTTCATTACAAAAATTGGATAGAAACGTAAGGGATTGGTTCATTGTTAGGCGGATGTTAAAATTAGACAAGTATTTATAATTTTTAAAACAATAAAAAGTATTTATAATTATGTCAAATTTTAAGAGGAGTGGTTGTAAGTTATTCTTCGAGAATGGCCATATAAATGACCCACTCCTACACTGAGTTGTATGTACTTCTTTTATTATATATGCATATTCAAGTGCATATTTAGCATTGGAATCTTACAAGGGTTACCACTCACCATGGATCCCCAGATGTGACCGAGATATTGATTTTATTATTATTGCTACATTGAACATGCATATATATATATATATATATATATATAAACTATTACAAACGCATGATTAATGTATGAAATTAATATAGTAACAACAAAAGGTCGAGTTTGTTCCATGACGGTGTTGTATTTAAAAGCAAGAATGTTTCTGAACCGTCAATTATGATCATTAAATAAATATATCTTGATGGAAAGCAGGTTTGGTGAATGTTTGGTGCTTGTTGGCCTGTACCAAGACTCGAGGAGGAATCGACACATATATAATAATAATAATAATAATAATAATAATAATAATAAATAATATGTTCATATTTATTTTAAATAGGAAGACGTCCAATACGTATATTGATACACATTTGGCACGCATGCCTAGTATAATATTGTATATGTATGAATCTATATGTGATGCGGATGAAATACGAAATATTATTAAAATGACATAAATACTCTTCTAGAGAGGCCCAAAACAGCTGATGGGCTCCACGGCCCATATCTGGTATCTTGGTGGATTGAGTCCCAGCCCAAAACCGAGGGCGACTCAACATAGGGCGACCCGACCTAGAGGATCCGATAGATAGGGAGGAATTAATAACCCGCAATTGTCAGATTGATAGTGACAAGTGGGTCAGAACTAGTGGGCATTCCAAGCTCTGTAAATACTCCAGTCAGTCAACATTTAAGGTACGACATTTATTGCACCTAGTTTGAAATACTCATTAGATTGCACCCTTCTATCTCGATCTAGTCCCTGACTTAAGCATCGGAGGATTTTCGCTGGGGACCTCCCAACAAGCCTTACGATTCCCTCTTTTCTCAGGTCCCAAGCACTCATTTGGGGAATCCGGAGGCGATCTGCGACCTTCAACCTCGGATCATTTTGGTGTCGTCTGTGAGAAATTGAGAAAAGACCACCAAATCAGAGATGGAAGGAACATCAAGGAGAGAACCTACGCCAGTAGAAGGAGACCAAACGCCACTAAGACAAGTAGAGCAAACACCAACAAGACAGGAAGGACAGTTGATACATTTGACGCCTGAAGAATTGCAAAGGATGATAGAAAGGCTAGCAGAAGTAAAGTATGAACGGAGAACCGTAACACCCAAGACGAGCGAACCGGTAAAAAGGCAACTGTTTCAGAACAAGGGAAAAGGAGTCGCAGGAGAAGTAAGGGAAGTAACCAATAGAATTCCACCTGAGAAAGGTCGTGAACCTAAAAAGGTCATGAAAAGGAAGTATCCGATACAGGATCTAGCAAAAGAGGAAGACGCAGGGAACCAGGTATCTCAAGGGCAGAGGTAGATGATGTGGGAAGGCAGATCGAGAAATTAGACTAACAAATTGATGAATTAAGAAGACGAGGAGAGCAAGTAGCCCAAAATCGAAACTCACCCTTCGCGAATAAGATTTTGACGGAGGTGGTAGACCACAGCTTCAGATTGCCGGATTTGGCCAAATATGATAGAACCAAGGACCCGCAGGAGCATGTCTCAGCCTTCGAATTGGTAATGAATTTATACGGACAAACTGACTCTATTAATGCGAAGTTGTTTGTGACTACTTTGACAGGGAAGGCACAAGAATGGTTTACAAGCTTACCTAGTGGGAGTATAGAATCATATGCTCAGTTGATGCAAACATTCACTTTCCGTTTTGCTAGTAAGAAAAAGGCCAAAAGATCAGCTACCTACCTATTCACGATAAGGCAGAAAGAGAACGAGTCGCTAAAACGTTTTATAGGAAGGTTTAACAATGAAACACTGGAAGTGCAGGACTTGAGCATTGATATGATGGTGAGTATCTTGATACACGGGTTGAAGAGGGGGCCTTTGCATCGGCACTGGCTAGAGATCCTCCGGAGGATGTAGAGCAATTAATACAGATGGCTCAGAAATACATACATAAGGAAGAGATGAATGGGATGAAGGATGGAAAATGGTCAAACCCTAGAGGACGAGGTCAAGAAATGGGGAGAGATAGATTTGAGAAAGATCATGAAGCACCATACCGGCCAAAGTATCATGGATACACCCCGCTCTATATGACAAGAGCTCGTGCGATGATAATGGTGTAGAAGGAAAACCTATTGCAATGGCCGAAGAAAACACGAGGAACTCCGGCCAAAAAATCATATTCCAACAAATACTGTAGATTCCACAAGGACAAAGGGCATGACACAGAGGATTGCTACCAGCTAAAAGATGAGATAGAAAGGCTGGTTAGGTAAGGATATATTAAGGAATACGTACTGAGAGAAGTGAGAGCAGGAGATAGAGGAAGGGGGAGAGAGCAGAGGGAAAGATCGGAGAGTAGATCCTGAAGCAATGAACGGTTCAAAGGAGGAAAGGAGAGGAGAGAGGACGACTAGCGAGGAAAGGCTCCTGTGAAAGGAGTCATACACACCATCACGGGAGGAGATTCTGGAAGGGCAAGGGAAAGGTATGCCCGTCAAGGAGAGTTAGATAGGCGGAAATGACAAGTGTTGAGCTTGGATAGAGAAGAACAGATTACCTTTGGATGTGAAGATATGAGTGGAAGGGGGTCGCAGAACGATCCCATGGTTATAAGAATGGATATCGCTAATTTCCTAGTTCATAAAGTGCTAGTTGATAACGAAAGTTCAATAGATATCTTGTTCATGGATGTGCTAAGGAAGATGGAAATGGGAGTGTCCAGCTTACAACCAGTACATACTCCCCTGGTGGGTTTTGGAGGAAGTGAAGTCATGCCCTTAGGAACAATAGACCTCCATGTTTCACTAGGGGAAGAGCCAAAAAGAAAAACGATGATGGTAAAATTCTTACTTGTAGATACCCCTTTCGTGTATAATGTGATATTAAGCCCACCAGGTCTCAATTTATTCAGGGCGGTGGTATGTACCTTCCATCTAAAACTGAAGTTCCCAACAAAGCACGGAATAGGTGAGGTGCGATGTGATCAAAGAGAAGCAATGAGGTGCTATAACTTATCAGTAAAGGGCAGAAGTAGGGAAAGGAAGGAAGGAGGAGTACCCGAAATGACTAGAGGAGAAATAGAGGAGAACAAGAGAAAAAGAATGGAACGTATAGAACCTGCAGAGGAGCATAAGGAGATAGAGTTGATTCGGGGAAAACCTAGTAGGATGACAAGAATTGGATCACAAATGAGTCCAAGGATGGAAACTCTGACAGTGGATTTCCTAAAGAAAAACACGGATATGTTTGCATGGAGTCCCTCAGATTTTAGAAGAATAGACCCCAAAGTGATAGTTTACAGGCTGAATGTAGATCCACAAGGTAGACCTGTGAAGCATAAGAAGAGATCGTTTGGAGTAGAGAGAAACAGAATAATTGAGGAAGAAGTAAGCAAATTGTTGGAAGCAGGATACATAGTCGAGGTCCAATACACAGAATCATTATCTAATGTGGTAGTGATCCCAAAGGCGGCAGGGAAATGGCGAATGTGCACGGACTTCACGGACTTGAACAAAGCATTCCCTAAGGATCCTTACCCGCTGCCTAGGATTGACCTACTCGTGGATTCTATGGCGGGATGTGCCCTGTTCAGCATGATGGGCGCATATCAAGGATACCACCAATTTGTCTTAGCGGAAGAAGATATAAGACCTCCTTTATTACTGAAAATGGCATATATTGTTACAATGTGATGCCTTTTGGTTTAAAATTGCAGGTGCTACATATCAAAGGATGGTAAACAGAATGTTCAAAGATCTCATTGGAAAATCCATGGAAGTATACGTGGATGACATGCCGATCAAAAGCAAGAAGAAAAAGGAGCATCTCGCGCATCTACAAGAAGCCTTTGAGGTCATGAGAAAATATGGGATGAAGTTGAACCCGACTAAGTCACCTTTGGGGTTAGAGGGGGAAAATTCTTGGGGTACATGTGAAGAGAGAAGGGAATCGAGGCAACCCAGAGAAAATAGAGGCCATCATGCAGATGAAGTCGCGAAAAACAATCAAGGATGTTCAAAAGCTGACAGGAAAGATATCCTCCCTAGCTCGATTTATATCCAGGTCAGCAGATAGAAATTTGCCATTTTTTATAATCCTAAGGAATGTGAAAAATTTCAAATTCAGTGACGAGTGTGAGCAGGCTTTGAAAGACTTGAAGCAATATTTGATATCCCCACCCCTATTAGCAAATCCGAAGGTAAGGGAACCTTTATATTTATACTTAGCAGTGTCAGATGATGCTATAAGCTCGGTGTTGGTAAGAGATGAGGTAGGAAAACAAAACCCATTATATTATGTCAATAGAATGTTGCAAGGGGCAGAGATAAGATACATCCAGATAGAAAAGTTGGCGCTGGCTCTAGTAACAACAACAAGAAGATTAAGACCATTTTTTCAATCACATAAGATAATGGTGCTGACGAATCACCCCCTAAGGCAAATAATGTCGCGACCTAATTCCTTAGGTCACCTAACAAAATGGCGGTGTAGCTGGGGGAATTCGATATAGAGTACCAAGCGAAAACGACTATAAAAGCCCAAAAATTCGTTGATTTCATTGTTCAGCTAGCAGGTGAACAACAACAGGATAAAGAAGAAAGATGGATGTTGCACATGGATGGATCCTCGAACTCCAACATGGAGGAGCAGGGATTCTGCCCCAAGGACCTAATGGAGTGGAGGTCGAGGTAGCAGCAAGGTTAGACTTCCCCACCACCAACAATGAAGCAGAATACGAAGTTGTAATCCTTGGGCTGAAAATGGCATTGGACGTGGGGGTAAGACAAATAGATGTATACACTAACTCTCAATTAATTGCAATGCAGATTGAAGGATTGTACG
The DNA here is from genome assembly GCA_034509735.1 of Sesamum alatum. NCBI lineage: Eukaryota > Viridiplantae > Streptophyta > Magnoliopsida > Lamiales > Pedaliaceae > Sesamum > Sesamum alatum. The sequence goes on from JACGWO010000011.1 coordinate 10,470,005, forward strand.
AGACACGTGAGTGGTTAATGACTCAATACCTGAAAAAGGTGAAGGAGTTTATGGGAAAATTTGATAGATGCACCATACAACAAATTCGAAGGGATGAGAGTGTAAGAGCCGATGCTCTGTCAAAATTTGGAGCCATGGCAGCAGGTATAAAAGAGAGAAAGAATGCGGTGGTAATAAAAGAAAGGGCCGCAATTGATGAGGTAGAAGAGGTGAAGTGTTTAGTGGAGGACAAGTCTTGAAAAAAAAAGAGATAGAGGACTACCTGAAGAAAAGTACATTTCCAGAAGATCCAGTGGCAGCAAGGAGGTTGAAGTTTAAGGCCAAGAAGTTCACAATGGTAAATGGGGAACTATATAGGAGGTTGGCAGAAGGGCCATTATTGAAATGCCCAAGTCTGGAAAGAGCTCACTATGTCCTGAGGGAGGTTCATGAAGGAAGTTGTGGCAACCACTCAGGGGGGAGGTCGTTACCCCAAAGGTAGCAAGACAAGGATATTTTTGGCCAATATTGGTAAAAGATGCTACGGAATTTGCAAAGAAGTGCGAGAATTGTCAAAAATATACAACCTTCATACACTCACCTGCAACATAGCATGCCCATTTGATTAGTGTGGGATAGACATTTTGGGCTATTCCCACCAGCACCTGCACAGAAGAAGTTCGTTGTGGTGGCTATAGAACACTTCTCCAAATGGGTGGAAGCAGAGGCTTTGGCAAAAATCTTTGAGAAAGAGGTAGTCAATTTTATTTGGAAAAATATTATTTGTAGGTTCGGGATTCCTAGAGCCATAATTTCGGACAACGGGACCCAGTTCCAAGGGAAGGGGATCGTAGCATGGTGTAAGGAGTTAAAAGTCCAACAGAATTTCACAGCTATAGGAAATCCCCAGGCGAACGGCCAAACGGTGGTCACTAATAGGATCTTGTTGCAGTACTTAAAAACCATACTCGAATGAGCAAGGGTTTATGGATAGAAGACCTACTTAGAGTTTTATGGGCATACAGGACAACTCCGAGAACGACAATAGGTGAAACACCATTCTGTTTGGTTTATGGCTCAAAAGCTATAATACCCATGAAAATTGGAAAAGAGACGGCAAGGATTTCACAATACGAGCCCGAAAGAAACAGCCAGGAGAGGAGTTTCGACATAACTACGATCGAAGAAATGAAAGATCAAGCATATGCAAGAATCCTACATTATAGGGGCTTATGATGAAAAGTTATAACAACAAGATCAAGCCCAGGTATTTTCAAGTGGGCGACCTAGTGTTAAAGAAAGTGGAGGTCTCTAAGCATGTAGGCAAGTTGGGTCCAAGTTGGGAAGGACCATACAAGATCGTGGAAATCAAGAAGAAAGAAAAGTACAAGTTGCAAGACATGGACGGGAAGGATTTGCCCAGGCCATGATGATTTGAAAAAATTCTACACTTGAAGTAAAAAGGGGGCTATAGCAGCACTTACCCTCTCTTTTTTGCTTTTTGGAAATGCTTTTTGCAGAATGCTTGAAATTTTTTGCAGATACTTGAAATCATTGTACCAAGTACTTATGTTAGAAGGTCCTGAGAAAGGGCAATCTCATGAAAAAGATCTGTCAAAGATCGCGATCTGTGAAAGATCAATAAATTCTTTTGGCAATACACTTTTCATGAGATAGTGAGCAGGTAGAAGAAACAAGGACAATCCCATGATGGATTGAATAAAGAAACTTACAAAGTCTAGAAGACTCCTAAAAACTAAGTGTAAAAAGCGACCTGGGAAAGGCCGATTAAACCAGATCTGGAAAAGATCTATAAATTTCACTCAAGGATAAAATTTGACATGAGAAAAATGAAATCTAGAAAACGTTGTTTAAAGAAGAACAAAATGTGACTTGAAAAGGTCGCTTAAATCAAGCATGGAAAAATGAAGTGCGAAAGCGGCCCAAAGCAGGTTGCATACATGTGGAACAAATCGACTGTTGCATAAAGCGAATCTATTAATATCTCATGGGGTACTAACAAACAAGGTCACTCATGTACAAGGGACCTGAATCTTCTGAAAATTTGATCTGAAGTAGATCGCATAAGCCATGTTAGGCAAAAAAGATAAGTGGATTCGACCTTCAAGAGGTCACATGAATGTTGATGGGAATTCATGTACGAAGTTCCAAGAAAGCGAAATCCGACAAGAGAGAGGTCGCAAGTCCACTAAAAAAAAAATCCTACTGTGCAAGTCATGCCTTCTCGATCACATAAGTAAATAGGCCTAAGGTGATCATAGATCTGAGAAGTGGAATAGATCCTAAGAAGAAAACAAAATATAAAGGCTATCAAAGGATAACATCGCATGGCAGCATGAAAAGTTGCAGAATCTATTGAGGTAATTGCATTGAAAAACATAAACTTTCTTACAAGAGCAAGGAGTTAGGGACATTGTAGCAAAAAAAGATCGGGAGACAATCTACCCTATTACAAATGGCGATGGTATCGCGATCTATTCAGCAGAATAAACTTTCAAAAACCTAAATACTAGAAACCAAAGTACTATGAGGGAGGGGCATCCATCTTCTCTACCTCCTCTATTAGGCTCTCGAACTCGTCCTTCACTGGTGGGGGAGTCTCCTCCTCAAGGAAGGCAGCAAGGTTTCCATCCAATGTGGGGTCAAGCCAGGCTAAGTCAAAACCCTCAGCAAACCCCTTTACCTTCAGCACTTGAGATTTACATATCTCAAAACCCTGATCTAGAAAATCGACGGCCTTAATCTCGATTGCAACTTGGAATACCAGGGACTTGAGAAAATCTCGAGCTCCTTGAAGACGGGTCTTCGCCACAAATTCTTTACGAGCATCAGATGTAAGGTAGGCATCGCAACCAGCTGAATGCCCTTCTTCTTTCCCGACCTCGCGACCTGCGAAGAAACCCTCCTTCGCCCAGTTTCTAGAGCCACAGTGCGGGCCGTGTCAACTTCAATATGAGATTGAAGCACTAGATCCTCCAGTTGCTTAACCCTTTCCTCAACTATTGTCGGCTGACGTGAGGAATCATATGGTCAAAGCATATGTTTCGTTACCATTGTAGTATTTTAAACATGTTATATCATAAATTTCAGTTCAATAGTATAAAATGTTAATAGCTTAGAGAAGCAAGATATTACAGAGAATAATATTAATATTCTTGTTTTTTAAGAGGATCAATTTTAACCTATAAAAGAAATAGAAAATTATTTGATGTGTAAGTTCCAATCAAACTATTATAAAATACAAGCATCACATTTTATGTTCAGTGATTTATTTCTTGTATAAAACAAACATATAATAAAGAGTAGCAATTTTTACCTTGGATAGTTTTGCATCAAACGCTTTGGAATAATCTATCGTTCCAAATTATTTTCGTTGGAATTTTTCACCATATTTCTCAAACTCAAAAGAAAATATGGTGATTTCCCACAGACAACACCAATTTGATGGTACAAAAAATAGTCGGGGGTACCATTAATAGAACATAATATAATATCAACAATTGCAATACAATATCTCGCCCTCCCTTTCTCGTTCTCCTGGCGAAGTTTATATACATGTGGGACATTTATTTCTGCATTGATGAAGAGTTTGAATCATGCTCCATTGTCTCCTTGAATTTGGACTCCTTTTTAGGCTTCATACATTATCCTCTTGAACCTGAACTACTTTCTAGATTTTATTCATTAGAGACAATCATGCTACTTACCATATACATTTAATTACATAATAATGGAAAATACCATTATATATACCATTTATGGGAACTGTCAACCTTACCCATTTTACGTTATTTTTCCCTCCATCACAAACCTTAGGCTTCATCTTGATTAAAATCAAGCTCAAGATCTTATATAAACTACGGATTTTTATTCATTCAATTTGCATCTAAATAAATGTATATAAAAAAATAAATATATATAGTAAATAATACAACAATGAAAAATAACGTTAATTCATTGACATCTCCTAAGGTTATGTCCAATACACAAATATTTCATTTTCTTTGCAAAAATTACAGGTACACTCTCTGAGGGGTGTTAGTATAATATTTTTCAAATGGTGTTTATGTAAGTTCTTCCCTCTAAATAGGGAAGTAGTTGTAATTAAAACTGCAACATCAAGGGGTGCATATGCAATTTTGCAAAGGGTAAGGGGTATGTGTGTATTTGGACTTAACCTCAGGAAGTTTCGATGTAATTTACCCTAATATATATAGTGAGTTAATATCAGAAAAATAAACAAATTTATATAAATAAACAAATATAAATATAAAAATCAATTATATTCATAGCTAAGATCATTTTTGGGCAGCCCACTTTTTTTCGACCATGATAGTTATTATAAGGGTCTCAGTTAATAAATAATATGAATGAATAGTTAAATAAGTATGTCTAAACTCTTATAATTTATATCTTTTAAAATTAAATCAATATAAATCCAATTTTAGATTTATCACGAACATAAAACTCAGTTAGACCTTGTAAACTCAACTCAATCAACATAATCCAAAACTACTTGACCTCACTACAAAAAAAAAAAAAAAAAAAAAAAAAAAAAACAGGCTCATTGCCACGGATTTTTTTGTGGTAAATTTTCCATGACTTTGCAACGGAATTTCTAAAATTTAGATTTTCATCGCAAATTTTGTGGCAAAACAACGATAAACTTTTGGTCCCGTTGCACAAATTCGTTGTAAAATTTGGTCAACTTTAAAGTGGCCCACTTTTGTTTTCAAGGCAAAATTTTGCCACGGAAGACATCCGTTGCTAATATCAATGGATTTTGTTAAAAATATCCACTGCAACAATTGCAACGGATTTTCAAATTATATCCATTGCAAACGATTTGCAATGGATATTACATCAAAAAAAAAGTCGTTGCAATTTAAGAAACTTTTTGCAACGACTTTTGCGATGACCTTCAAGTAACATAACTTTTAAAATAATATAGCAACAATTTTTGCGACGACCTTCTTGGTATAGTTTTTGTTGCAAAATAAAGAGTTGAGTGTTGTAACGGATTTTGCTTCAGAAGCAAATCCATGGCAAAGTTGCCGATAAATTAGCAAAAAAATTTGCAATGACCCGAAAACTCATTGCTATTCATACCAGGCAGTTGGAGGCATTAATTATTGAGAGGTTATATTTGCCACAGTTTTTGTAACGACATCTTATCCGATGCAATCCATACAATACAACTATAGTGCATTATTTACGAAATGGTACTTTTGCCACGGATTTTACAACGGATGTGAGGTTCGTGGCAAATTCCATGGCAAGATCCGTGATAAAATCCACTGCAAAAAGTTAATAAAAGACTACTTACACCCTTATTCATTCTTGTTTTCTTATATCTTCGCCTATTCTAACTACTCATTTATTTTACTCTATTGAAATTTTGTCCACGGATTAATTTCTTTTAACCCATGGAGAAGGAAAGTCTACTATGAACAACGGCGTTTGTATGAGAAACTCCAGTTACACAGACTTTGATACTAATTTTTTTGGATGGTTAGAATAGGTAATATAGTTTGAATATGAATTTGAATATCAGAACATGCATGTTGTTTAATTCAAGTGTAGGTGGGTTGATCCTATCGAAGGAGTGACGATTCACCCGAAGTATCACTTGGTTGATTTTCACCATAAACGTCTATACAAAAAAATGAGCCGTTTATCCTAGCACAACAAACTATTCAAGAGTACTATGCTCATATCCGTGTTTAAGAAGAGATAAAGTTGATTGGATGATCAGAACATTGTTTCCCAATGTCTGCCCGAGTCTTCATCGAGCACTTCGATTAATGATCAACAGTTGTGGTTAGAGGAATAAAGATGGGCAGAATTTGGGGTATTGGCTCGGAGGTGAGATAATCCACTTGTTCTACCTCGATTAACACTACCACTCTTAATCAAGTGCTGGAACACGATGGATCAGAGTTAGTGCACAAGTTGCTTCGTGAAAACAAGATAATGTGTTCATAAATCAAGCGCACAAGTAAACATATGCAATTACCAATTGGTGTTTAACAGATACAGGGGCACATCCTTAGACGATGGCCCCCCGAACAATAGGAAAAGTATACGGCCCTTTCTCTAGAAAGCCTGTGTGCCACAGAAGGTCCAGTTGCTAGCATGGCGGGCGTGTAAAGAGGCTATTCCAATCACAAACAGTCTGCGGAAATGAGGGGTCCCGATCAGCGCCAAATGTTCACGTTGCTCACGGGTAGAGGACACGTCCATGCTCTACGAGGATGCACTTTTGCCAGACAGGCGTGGGCGCTCATCGGACTACCTTGGCGCATTATGTCACATGATTGCGAAGCAGTTGATGGCTGGATGTGCTGGTGCGCAACTCCTTTGATGATAAAAACTTCGAGCTCTTTCTCCTCCTCTGTTGGACATTGTGGAATGTACAGAAGTAGTTTACCTGTGAGAATCTAGACGCCACGCCCTTGAAGGTAGTGAACCAAGCCCCCAAGCTTCATTCACTGCTTCGGATGCAATTGCTAAGGATGTAATTTGTGGATAAATTTGGTATAACGTTGGAAGATGTTAGTGAATCAAGAGATAACTCCAGTAATAATGATATGCCATCCGGATGACCAACCACCTTTCGTTGTAAAATTTGCAAACAATGTGTTGCAATTTTGCACTAACTCTTTGCAAATGACGTTGTCACATTTGCAATGGATGTCGTTACAATTTTGCAACGGACCTTCGTGTCTAAGTTGTTGCAAATAAAATAAGATATTGCAACAAAATTGCTGCAAACCTTGCCACAGAAATATTAGCACAAAGGTCGTTGCAAAAATATTGTAAAATTCGTAACAAACATCGTTGCAAAATTTTTTGAAAGTCAAAGTTGTGGCCACGTAATTTGCAACGGATTATTGCAACGAAAAATACGGAAAGATTGATGCAACTATATCATCACTATCTATAGCAACGGAAAATATTCCGTTGCGAATTTCTGTGGCGAAACAGTTTTCCACGGATTTAGTGCAAAATCCGTAGCAAAAATTTATTGCTATGACACAATTTTTTGTAGTGTTTGAGTCAGATCCTTGGTCCTAACCCGTCGTCTTCTTCTTTTTTTTTTTTTCAAAAGTTGTAATATTACTTAATTACATCAATATTAATAAATTGAGCAATATATTAGTGATCAGTATATTAATATTCAATCAATACATCAATATAATAATGAATAATAAAATAAACTAGTAATTTGTATTACACTCCATGTGTGCGTAACTTTTTGATGTTATTTAAAATAAATATTTATAAAACGTTTATTATTTAATAAAGTATATACAAAACAATAAGTAAATATTTTAGATTTATAAGGAAGTGATGATAAAACAAATGCTATATATTATAGTGAAAACAAAGATGCATGAGAAAAAAAAAAAGAAAGAAAAAACATAACGAGCAAAAGATAGTGAGAGAGTGCAAATTTAGATAAATAAATAAAAAAACTAAATTAAAATATTAAAAAATATAAAATAGCAGACCAAAGAAGGTGAGACACTAAAAAGATTCATCTCCCTTAATAATAAATTAGTAATTTTGGTACACTATATGTGTGTGCAACTTTTATAAATATTATTTAAAATAAAATATTTATAAAACTTTATAAGTTAATAAAATATATACAAAATAATAAGTTAGTATTAAATTTATAAAAAATATGACCAAAAAGATGAATGAAAATTAAAAGAAAAAAAAAGAAAATAATGGTAGAGTGGGAATTGAGATGAAAATTAATAAGGGAGTGGGAAGTTAGATGAAAGAAATCAAATAAAAAACAAAAAGCCAGATCAAAAATGGGAGAGACACCAAAAATGTGCTCTCCTTTTATTTTTTATATGCTCGCAAGAACTGCGTGCAACAACGACTAATTTATATAAAATGAAACAGGTATCGTACAATCGATGGAACTGGAACTTATCCATTCAAATTTATTTGTAGCTTCTTAACCTTAATTATGGGACAAAAACATCATCGGTCGTCGAACCCCATATCGAGACCGCTACTTTACGATGAGAATGATTTTCTTTTCATTATTTAAACTCAGCGTAGGTATAAGCAACTACTCTCCTTCATCTTCCCTCATAAATACATGTTCTATATAAATATCACACCTGCATTTATGTAAGGTGTCAGCACACTTTTCTTTCATGAGGTCTGGTGTAATTACACGTAAACTTCCTATAATTTTAAAAATTACATTTAGCACCTCTGAGGTTTGCTTCTGTCTAACAAATAGGTCCTTCTGTTATTCAAAATTTACCGAATTTGTTGATATTAGCAAAAAGAATTGAATGAAAATCATTATTCATCGATTGATTTATTACTGAATTATTGTAAGTCAAATAAATCTTTTTTTGATCGAACTAACCATATAAATCTTTACATGTTAATGCATGTGAGGAGATACTTTTTCACCATTATAAAAGTAGTTTAATCACAAAAAAAAAAAAAAAGTTTTTTGACCTACAATAAGTCAGTAATAAGTCAATCGAGGATACATATCGATTTTCATTTATTTTTTTTTGTTAATATCAACATATTCGATGAATTTTGACTATTGGGGGATTTATTTGTTAGATAGAAGCAAATCTCATGGATACTAGATATAATTTTCCAAACCACAAAAGATCTACGTGTAATTATACTAAATCTCAGGAGAAAGGAATATAATTATCACTTTATGTATTATATATAGGGTTATTGACGCTTAAAATTCCCTCTAAAAATATAAAATTACACTTTCCCTTGAAAAGATTTTACAATTACACTTATACCTTCTAAATATATCGAGATATATAAAAATATCGATATATATATATGTATATATGCTATAGTATTGTTTTAAAGCAAAACAGTGGGCTTGAATGGCTTTTCCCATATATGAATTATTTGCATGAGATCTCCTCTCTCATTATATTTTTCATTACATTACCAAAGAACTGATTATTTACACTAAAAATCACTGCTGATTAAAGTTATAACGAATCAATACTATCTACCACGTTCAGATAAAATCGACGAGAAAACTTAAAATGACCACAGTCAATCAATATTTATAATGATTTTACCTATGGCCAAAATATTTACCATAATTTTTTGTTATAGCAAATGTTCTGATCTCGCACCACAAGAAATATAACATCTAACTATGGATAATTGTCATGATTAATAATAAATAGTCGTAGTAAATAGTCATTAACCGTAGCCACACATCGGTTGTTGGATGTGGTTTTTGCAAGGGTTAATTTTTTTGCATCGATTTTATTTAATCGTAATTAATAATAGTTATTTATCATTTTTTTTCCATAGCCATTAATATTGTAGTCAATACTAATTATATTCTATTGTCGTTCGCAGAAACAATGAATAATGATCGTTGTGCAATCGTGATTAATTAGTATCCACCATGTTATTTTACTTTCAATCATAATAATTAATTATAGTAAAAAGTCAAATTTCTTTTAGCGTGAACATTTATTCCTTTAGCCTGTACTCAATTATTTGATACTGCAAGCTCAATACTCCCTCGCAAAACACTATATATAAAAGGGTAAATTACGTCAACCTCCCCGAGGTTTAACATAATTACAAATACCTTCTCGTTGTTTAAAAAATTATAAATACCTCTTTGAGGTTTGCAATTTTTAACCAAAGGCCGAAATTAACCATTTTGCCCTTAAATTTTTTATTAAAATTGTAGAAAAATCACTCGAGGCAAATTGCATTATTCCTCATCTGTGTAAAAAACTTAAGAAACCTCTCTCTACGCATTGTAGTCCAAAAAATTTTAAGAATTAAATAAAAAATAATTCAGTGCATAAGGGCATTTTTGTCAATTTACCCATAAAAATGGATGGTAATAGGTTATTTGTTAGACGGTTACAAACGTTAGGGGGTATTTATAATTTCTCAAACAACGAAAGAGTATTTGTAATTATGCCAAACCTCAGGAGAGGTAAATATAATTTACCCTATATAAAATAATAAAATAATAAAAAAGAGAAGACGAAAAAAGAATATCAACAGGACATCTTATTTATTTTCGCATTTTTTTTCTCTCTCCCGGCATGTCATTTGAGCCAAATTATCAAGATTATATTTCGATTAATGGATTTTATTTAAAAAAGTAATTTTAAATTACTCTATGTTAGAATAATTTAAGATTCATCAATATTCAAAAAAATAATTATTCAAAATTAGAGTTGAAGGATTCTGAAATCATTTAAATTTAAAATATCCAAATAAATCTAAAAAAAAATTATTATTAGAAATTTTAAAATTCATCAATTCACATGCATTTGGGTTTGTTTAAATAAACCAGGTGGGTTACAGAGTGAGGGACACTTGTACAATCTGGGACAGTGAACTAAGAATAAAATGTCACATTCTTTGAAGCTTGACTTAAAAAAAATTAAAAAAATTAAAATAATAATAATAATAATAATAATAATAATAATAATAATAATAATATAATAATAATAATGATAAAGCGATGATGTATTATTTATTTAGAATAAATTAGCTACAGTCATTCAAAATTAAATATCTTATATTCAATAACTTATCAACAACTATAATAATTTATGCTAAACACCTATTATAAGTAAAACTACACCTATTATTAAATAAAACAACATCTCACGTTGACAGGGTTCAAACCCATAACCTTAAAAGTAATGGGGCCTCACCTTCGCCAATTGAAATTTGACTTACTGTTGTCATGTTAAAACCCAGTAACTTTAAGTCCTCTTATCAACCTCATTAGGAAATTGATGGAAAAAACTACATGCAAGTCACGTGGACATTCTGTTTCATTCTAAAAAGACAAATGTCATGTGAACTAAATGAGTCATTTTACGAGTTATTGGACTGTCTTCGAGAATATCGTAAATAATGAAACTAAAAATATATTGGGCCCAGGCATGATGTAGTTTGTTTATGTTTTCATTTTTAGTTTTCAATAGAAAATATGTATTTTTAATTTGTATAGGTTATCGTGGGAAAATGAGAATATATTAATTTGGATTATAATGGAATTATTTTTTATATTGGACTGTGGTGTCAAATCAAGGTATTTTTAAGGAAGATACGTATATAAAAAATATAATTTTATTTTAATTACTGTTTCAAAATTTTAAAACTGAGAATGAAAACATAAACCCAATTATCAATTGTTGTCTTGTTAATTAATTTGTTACTTTGTTACTTTTTGGGAGAAGTTAGAATTAAATTTTCTTTAAAATCTTTATAAGCAAATATGAGTGATTTCTATTGTCAGCATAGCTCAATAATTCTATTTCCTAAATCATGATCGAAAATTCGAAAATCAATTATTCTATTTACTAGTTTAATTTTGATGTGACCTATATAGGTCACGTCTCAATCCAACATACCATCCCGTGTTTAATAATGCCATCCACACCAATAAAGCAATGACAATTTGCATATATAGTTTATGTAGTTACATCTTGTCAATTACCTATTTCTTCAAATACCAATTGAGAATTATCAAGGAATTATTGACTTAATTATATTCATATAATCAAATTATAATGCTATGTCCAATATTATTATATTATTATTATTATTATTATTATTATTATTATTATTATTATTATTATTATTATTATTATTATTATTAATATTATTAATATTATTATTATTATTATCATCATCATCATCATCATCTAAACTCTTTTAATAATTAAAGAGGGAAGATTTTGGGATTTTTGGTCTGCCATTTTATTTTTTACTTTTTTCCCCTTTCTTTTGGTTTTACTATCTCCAGTTAGAAAAACTATTTAACTTTTAGTTAATGTTTAGGGTAAATTATAGTTACCTTATTTGAAATTTGATATAATTACAAATATCTTCTTGTTGTTTGAGAAATTACTAATATCCCTTTGATTTTTACGTCCGTCCAACAACGAGTTCATTCCATTAGCTTCTAATACCTTTCCATCTAATTTTTATGGTGAACTATTAGAATTATGAATTATAATTTTACATATTTTTTTAGAAGTCAAATAATCAGGCATACACAGAGGGGCTAATGTGACTTTACCCACCCTCATAGTTTTTTATATTTTTTTCATATCGTTTGAAAAAAAAAAAAACAAGAGTAAAGTAGACATTTCCGCCACACCATTTAAGGGCTACATAATTGTTTTATATTTCAGATAGATATTGATAATTTTTCAAACAACAAAAGTATTTATAATTTTAACAAATCTCAGGAGAGCTTGTTGAAATTTATAACCCTAATATTTAATTAATTTTTTTACCTTTTCTCGTCTCTTTTATTCCAAATTTCTTAATATTTTTCTATTAAAAATATTTATTTATTTATCTCAAAGTATTATCTTTTTCTCTTTTCTTATTTCTTTCTATAGTATTTCGAAACTTATATTCGCTCTATGCCATTTATATAAAAATAAATTGAATAAATATATATATATATATATATATTAAACTTTTAGGAAAAAAAATATAATTATCTAAGTTTTTAACTACTTTTGCGCAATCATTGCGCTGCAAGAATTGAGGAGATCCATATAACCAATTAATGTACAACAACAAGTAAATACCACAAAATCAAACATATCAATGATTATGACTTAGTAGTTGCATTACTTGACAACTATAACAAAGACAAGCTTGTTTGTTTATGTTTCATTTTCAGTTTTTCATTTTTGAAACAATAACATATTTGTTTATACATATTCTTACTAAAAATATATTAATAATTTGACACTGGTGTTCAATATTAAACACAATCTTGTTAATTACTTAAAATATATTCTCATTTCAAACCAAAACTTATATAAACTTGAAATCACATATTTAACGCTGAAAACTGAAAATGAAAACATAAACGATCCAATCCAAGTTGGACTTATAGAAAGGGAAAAATTCAATTTACCTACCTGTGATATTGCAAATGAGTAAATTACCCTCCTATAAAAAATAAAATAGCAATTTACCTCCTTGAATTTTTTAAAATAAATCAACTAATCTTCCCGTATTTTCTAAAATGGAGCAATTTACCTCCCTAGACAGGGAGGTCAATTGCTCCATTTAAAGAACCCGGGAGGATAAATTGCTATTTTATTTTTGTAGGGGGATAATTTGCTCATTCCCAATATCACAGGGAGGTAAAGTGTATTAAACTCCTTATACAATATTAGGGAAAAATGCAAGCAATCCCCCATGTGATATTGCAAATGTGCAAATTACCCCTCTATAAAAAAATAAATAGCAATTTACCCCTTTGTATTTTTTAAAATAAAGCAATTTACCCCTGTACATTAAACCCTATAATATTATTTTCTAGAAGCTGCACAGAATTTTCAGAAGATTTCATGATTGAATTCGTGAAGGTGATGGAGGCCTATCCCACATAAGGGACGAGGAATCTCATTGTGATAGACAGATGGAGTATGCTACTCCACCAAGAGAAAATCATTGTGTATGCTTTAAGAACAATACCATAACTATTATCATGTACTAAGTTGGATTCGGGTGGAAGACATTGTCAGTTGGATAGTTTGGCACATCTACTGAAAGAAAACACACGTGTCTCAAGAAGGGATTAACGAGAACAGAAATTCTGGGTGGAAGGAAGGGTAAAAGTTTGATTAATTTTGATTTTTCGTATGAATTTGAACGGTAAAAGCGTGGTCTAGAGATCGTTTAGAACTTCAAAATTCAAAACTAAATGCGTTAAAATGGTTAGTCTTCTTTGAAAAGGGGTTTTTGCTTGTGTGATTTTGTAAATTTGCAAGACTTCGTGAGGTGTTTGTAGGGAAAGGAAATTTTTTAATTAAATTAAATTTGGCAGAACCAAATCAATTGTATGGGATTTATCACTTTTTTTAAATTGTATATCGATCGCACAATAAGTATATTATACTTTCTATGTGATTAGTTCTGATCTGATAAAATTGGGTATGGATTAGAATTTCTTCTAGGAAAATATGTTGGACTAAGATGTGGGGAGAATTGCTATTGCTTCACTTGTGGCTTTGAGTAATTTTGTTTGAAAACTATCACAAGAAATAGCTGATTATGGGCTGAAATTGTACAACTAAATGAACTAATATTTAATCAGCCATGTCCATGTCCATTTTTGGTATTGTGGGCCAAATCAATGGAACTAAGAGAAAGGAGAACGCATTGGATTTCACCGTTCTAAATTTTATTGCATCTTCTATTTTATTTATATATACATATTATGTATATAAAATTATTTTCTAAATAAAATATATAATATCATCTTTCTACAGGCACATATAAATTAAATGAAATAAAAAATGCAATCCTTTCAAAAGTTCAAGCTTTCTCTAACTGCTAGCCAAATAAATTATCCCCTATAAAAAAGAATAACAATTTATCTCTCCGTGTTCTTTAAATGAAGCAATTTAAATTGATTCATTTTAAAAAAACACAGGGAGATAAATTGCTATCTTATTTTTCATAGGAATAAATTGCTCATTTGCAATATCACATGAGGGTTGCTTGCATTTTTTCCTATTAACAAAATGCAATTGCAAGTCGAGCGCCTTCTGCTTTTTTTATTTTTTTTCATTCTGTATTCTAAAAAAATGCATAAAATAAGGAGAATAGCAGTGATTGTTTGTAATCTCATCTCAATGAAAAAAAATTAAATGAAATTAGTTTGATTGCGATAAAAAATTTATTTTCATTTTGGGTACATAATTAGATGTATTTCAGTGTCGCACCTCTCTTGTCGATGTTTTGGTCACGGTTTTTATCATCACTTTAAGTGGGGGTGCCGTTGTGAATAATCTTTTTAGCCAATTGAGAAGTGACATGCTTGGAGAAAAACGTACTAGTTATCAAAATAAACGTATTTTCATATTATGGAACTTGTTGAATTTAATTCCTAAATTTGAGTTAACTCTAATTGGTACTCCAATACTTATTTTATTGACAAGCCAATAAGTGTCGAGATGCAAATTTGAAGTGCATTGAGGTCTCGTTCCAACTCCACTCCTCAAGATGATGATGAGTAACGTTTTGAATAGATCAAAAGTTCTTTTTGACTTTGTAGCAATAGTTTTTGGGTAAGTCTTGTGAGATTCAGGTTGTTTTTCCTGAACTTGTACATTTTCACCGACAGATGTGGACTGACCAAAGATGAAGTGGGTCTTGCTTTGGGCTTATTTTGGATTCCGGGATGATGCATATTTACCAAAGCTTGTTTGAGATTCACCTTGATATGTAATTAATTTCTTCATTTTAATTTTTAGTTTTGCTTAGGATATGATACTTTGGAAAGGGAGTAGGACCCTGATAAAACCTGTAGCTTATAAGCGTGTTTGTGTAAAACGTTTTTATGTATGTTTTTGAATTGGGTCCGGGCTAATTATTTCAGAGTAGGTTGTTTTGTTTACAGTTTTTTTTTTTTTTTTTTTTTTTGGTTAGTTAGTTTGTTTGGTCTGTTGGGTTGTTAGGCTGAGTTGGTTAGTTTGTTGCTATGTCAGTTGTAGTGGGCTAGCCCAGTTATTTATAGAGGCCCGTCTTGTAATTTTCCATTATCAGCTTTTCAATATTGAAACCCAAGAATCAAGCACAGGTTTTCTTAAATCGTGTTGCATCTTACTCCATTATTTTCTTGCCCTAGCAGACCTCTGTTTCTCTTACATGGCGCCTACTGCGCATACTTCTCTTTACGAACATGGTATCAGAGCCATCCCTTGATGGTCTTTGATCCTGTTTCTCTTCATAATTCGTCTTTAAACAATAGATCTTGCCAGTATTTTTCTTTCCTTTCATTTTTTATTTTTCTTCTGAAGGATCTCTTCCATGGCCGGCAAAGAAGAGGGCACGACTCAGAAGGGAAAAGAGCCAGAGGCTCTGAAGCTCCAGAATGGGGACCATCCAGGGATGAGCCTCGTCTCTTTCCCTTTGAACGGAGGCAATTACCTCACGTGGCGTAGGGCGGTTCGCCTCGCCTTGGGGGCAAAATCGAAACTAGGGTTCATAGATGGAGGGATCCAGAGACCAGAAGAAGGAACTGACGACTTTGAGCGATGGCAAAGAGCAGACTACATGCGGAGGCGTTCATCTACACCTCCTCTGCCAGAGATCTGTGGACAGAGTTGGAAAGTCGATTTGGGAAAGCAATGGCCCCCTTCTTTACCAAATCCAGAGAGAAATCACCAACACTACTCAAGGCGATCAATCTGTGACAGCCTATTTTACTAGGCTTAAGAAACTCTAGGACGAAATGGACTGTCTCAACCCTATTCCCTCTTGTTCTTGTGGTGCCAGCAGACAAGTAGCCGCCCAAACGACGTCCAGCCAGTTGGTACAATTTCTGATGGGCCTTAGCATGGCCTATGACCACGTTCGTAGCCAAATACTGCTCCTAGAACCCCTTCCAACAATAGGGAAAGCCTACTCCATGATCCTAAGGGTCGAGAGACAGAGAGAAGTCAACAAGGGGCCACCAGCGAGCTTCTAAGCTGAAGCAATGAACGTTCGAGGTAGACAGGCATATGTGAGAAACCCAGACAGAGGGAAGGAAACCGTGGACAAATCCAAATTATACAGTGATCACTGTAAGAGGACGGGTCATACCAGAGTTGGATGCTTCCAACTGAATGGGTATCCAGAATGGTACAAGACCATGATGGATCAAAGAAAAAGGGATGGAGGAACCACGGGAAAGGCGCTCAGTGTGGCTGAATCTAGTGATTCTAGTTCACAAGAAGCTATGTTCACTGATGAACAAGGCATTGAGGAAATCATTAGGACTGAAGTAAGACACCTCCTGGAGGAACAGGCTGAGGCCAATCAAGTGGAGTATGACGAACCTGAAGGACCACCTGGCTATAGAAACGATGACTTCGAAGACTTTGCAGGTATGACTGCTTCTACCCCTAAATCCTTAACTTCCAGTGCTTGGGTTATAGATAGTGGGGCCACTTCTCATATTTATAATAACAAAAACATGTTCACTTCACTAAAATCTCTTAAACGCTGTTGTTGTGTTAATTTGCCGGATGGAACCAAGAAGCTAATTAGACAATTTGGGGATGTACGCCTTTCTGATGATATAATGCTCAAGAATGTCCTGCATATACCTACTTTTAAGTACAATTTGCTGTCTGTTAATAGATTGTGCATGGATGCCTCTGTGCGTTTTCTTTTCTCTGAAAATTGTTGCATGGTGCAAGACCTTAAGACTAAGAGGGTCATTGTTGTTGGTAGATTAGAGGGGAGGTTATATGTGCTGAAGGCTAATTCTTTTAGTATCACTGCACTGAGAAATGATATTAACATGTATGTTGTTGCCTCTTCTTGTGTTTCTGTTTCTAAACCGAAGTTGTGGCATAAAAGACTTGGCCACACTTCGTATGATGTAATGAAACGAATAAATGAAATAAGATGTACTGCTTCTAACTCTCATGTATGTGATGTTTGCCCTTTGGCAAAACAGCGTAGACTTCCTTTCTCTGTAAGTGAAATTCAATCTGAGAAGCCTTTTGGACCTCATACATGTCGATGTATGGGGACCTTACAAAGAGTATTCTTTAAATGAATGTCATTTTATGCTCACTATTGTAGACGATTGTAGTAGGGCTGTTTGGGTTTTTCTGATGCATCAAAAGTCCCAAACCCCTCATAAGCTGAAAATTTTCTTGAAACTTGTCAAAACTCAATATGATGCTTGTGTTAAGACTGTTAGAACCGATAATGGAACATAATTCTTGGGTGAAGAATGTCAATCCCTTTTGAGGGAACATGGCATTCTTCACCAAAGGACCTGCGTCCATACCCCTTAACAAAACGGGGTAATTGAAAGGAAACATCAACACATCTTGCAAGTTGCGAGAGGGTTGATGTTTCAGGCCAAAATGCCCCATAAATTCTGGACAGAAGCTTTACTCACTGCCACTTATAGTATCAATCGCCTGCCCACACAAAGACTTAATTGGAAGACTCCTTTTGAAATATTACATAAAAGAAAGCCTCAATATAGTCACATAAGGGTGTTTGGTTGTCTTTGCTTTGCATCAAACACCCAGCCTCATAAAAGAAAGTTTGATAAAAGAGTCTACAAATGTATTTTCTTAGGATATGCCCAAGGTCAAAAAGGGTACAAGGTTTATGATTTAGAAAACAAGAAAACCATGGTTTCTCGTGATGTTGTTTTCCATGAAAACATCTTTCCCTTAGTTGTTGGTAATCTAGAGGATATGCATTGCCCCTTACCCCTTGTTGATTACACTGAAAAAGGTTTAGAACCCTCTGCTGATGTGGTCGGGAATGATGCCAACACTTTTGACCGTAGTAGTGAGGGACCTTCGATTCAGGTTCCTCTAGAACAGAATGTTCCACTGAGAGGGTCTTCTAGGACTTTGGTCAGACCTTCTTGGATGAATGATTATGATTGTTCTACTCATGACTCTAATGCATTCATTAGCACACTTGCACAAGATTGTTTTGTTGCTGCGTTGTCTTTGCAGGAGAACCACATACTTATGCACAGGCAACAAGATTGAAGGACTAGCAGGACGCCATGAAGGCTGAGATCACAGCCCTGGAAAGAAATAATACATGGACAGTGACAGAATTACCCGTTGGGAAAAGAGCTGTAGGGTCCAGATGGATCTATAAGTTGAAATTAAAACCAGATGGAAGTGTGGAAAGATGCAAAGCCAAATTAGTGGCAAAGGGGTACAGTCAGGTAGAGGGGTTGGACTACACTGACTGTTTTGCCCCTGTGGCAAAGCCAGTAACAGTCAGAATATTGTTGGCATTAGCAGCTTCAAAGGGCTAGCCAGTCCATCATTTTAACGTAAACAATGCATTCCTACATGGAAGCATTGATGAAGAATTGTACATGGTGCCTCCAGAAGGTTATAAAGTGCCAGAAGGTTGGGTATGTAAATTGCAGAAGTCACTGTATGGGCTAAAACAAGCTTCCAGGAAGTGGAATGAGGAGTTCACCAGTAAGATAGAAGCCTACGGCTTAAAACAGACCAGGCATGATTATTGCTTGTTCACAAAGGAAACCAGTAAAGGCTTGGTGGCACTATTGGTCTACGTGGATGACATACTGGTAACAGCACCTTCGGATTCATGCATAGAACAAGTCAAGGAGTATTTAAACGACCTCTTCACAACAAAAGACCTGGGCTTAGCTAAGTATTTTCTGAGGCTGGAAATTGGACGTACAAACCAAGGGTTGGTTGTAACACAAAGCAAGTATATACAAGACATTGTGCGGGATAGTAGTTTGAGTGGAGCCAAGACAGCGTCAACACCACTTCCAACAGGAATTAAGTTTACATCAGAGGCTGGTGCTCCTATGTCAGATCCCTCCAGATATAGGAGATTGATAGGAAGAATTCTGTATTTAGGCTTCTCTCGGTCGAATGTTTCACATGTTGCACAGCAGCTAAGACAGTATTTGCAGCATCCCTGCCAGCAACATTGGGATGCTGCAATCCATTTAGTCCGATACTTGAAGGGAACTTGCTCAACAGGAATATTGTTTCCCTTTAATATTGATCTGCAACTGACTGTTTTTTGTGATGCAGATTGGGCTACTTGCGTAGATACGCGGAGGTCTCTCACGGGCTATTGTGTCATGCTTGGAGGGGCTCCAGTATCTTGGAAAACAAAAAAACAAACGACTGTATCCCGCTCTACTGCAGAGGTGGAATACAGGAGTATGGCGGCAGCTACTTGTGAACTGACATGGATTCTTTTCCTTTTGCAAGACCTGGGAAAGAAGCCTCATGTTCCAGTCCCATTCTTTTGTAACAATAAGGCGGCAATCCACATCATCGAAAATCCGGTGTTTCACGAGCATACGAAGCATCTGGAGATAGACTGTCATGTCGTACGTGACAAGTTCAAGGAAGGAGTTATAAAGCCTATACATGTAAACACGAAGTTGCAGCTTGCGGATATTTTCACTAAGTCCTTAACAGGACCTTTATTTTGCAGACTGTGCTCCAAGTTGGGTTTGGCCATGTTGAACCCAAATCTAACTTGTGGGGGGATGATAAAACCTGTATGTTATAAGCGTGTTTGTGTAAAGCGTTTTTATGTATGTTGGTGGATTGGGTCCAGGCTAATTATTTCAGAGTAGGTTGTTTTCTTCACAGTTTTTTTTGGGTTAGTTAGTTAGTTTGGTCTGTTGGGTTGTTGGGCTGAGTTGGTTAGTTTGTTGCTATGTCAGTTGTAGTGGGTTAGCCCAGTTATTTATAGAGGTCCGTCTTATAATTTTTCCATTATCAATTTTTCAATATTGAAACCTAAGAATCAAGCACAGGATTTTTTGAATTGTGTTGCATCTTACTCCATTACTTTCTTGCCCTAGCAGACCGTTGTTTCTCTTTCATGGCGCCTACTGCGCGTACTTCTCTTTATGAACAGACCCCCATTTTCTAGTTTAGAAAATGTGTTGTATTTCTCTACCTTATGCCTTTATATTGAGACGGGAGGGAATCCCAAAAAATCCCCCTACCCTGCCCGAGTAGTTTTTGGCCAAAAAAAAAATAAAATATGTTGAGATTGTTGAGCTAATCATATCAAATTTTGCGGCCTATAAACCAAAGCTAACTAAATTGCGACACGCAGTACATCAAGTACATAGAACAATCAAATCGAGTCACAAAATTGATATTATCTTTTCAATAAATATAAAAAAATTAGGGGTAACTACACCGTTGTTCCCTGAGGTTTTGTGTATTACACGTAAATCCCCTGTAGTTTTGAAATATTACATCTAATGTCCCTGATTTGATTATATTTAACAAATAGATTCATTCGTTAATCAAATTTTACCGAATTTATTGATATTAACAAAAAAATATATATATATATATATTTATAATAAAAATCTATATTTACTCTTAATTTACTTATTACAAATCTATTGCAAAATTTTGATATAACCTATATAGGTCACTGTCTCAATCCAACATACCCTCCCATGTTTTGATAATGCCATCCATACCAATAAAACAATGACAATTTGCACATATAGTTTATGCAGTTACTTCTTGTCAATTACCTATTTCTCCAAATACAATTGAGAATTATCAAAGAATTATTGACTTCATTATATTCATATAATCAAATTATAACGCTATGACCAATATAATTATTAGTATCTATATTATCTATATTTTTTTATTATAATTGAAGAACATATCTTTGGTGTCTCAAATTTTTTGATTTGTCATTTTTTTTATTTTTTAATTATTTATAATTTTTTTTCTTTTTCTCAACCTCCAAATCTCTCTCTCTCTTCCCACTCTTCTCTTAATAACTTCCCATATTTTTTATCTTTTTTTATTTATTTAGTTAACTAATATAAATATTTTAAAAAATTAACAATTATATTATTTATATTTTAAATTAATTGCATATACATTTGGGTGTGTGATACACACTAGTTTTAATAATTAAACATAGGATAATTAGGGGGTTTTGGTCTGCTATTTTATTTTTTACATTTTTTTCCCCTTCCTTTCGGTTTTAGTATCTCCGGTTAAAAAAACTACTTAACTTTTTAGTTAATGTTTAGGGTAAATTATAACTACCTCCTATAAAGTTTAGCATAACTATAAATACATCCTTATTATTTAAAAAATTATCAATATCCCGTTAATTTTAACGTGCATCCAACAATGAGCTCATTCCGTTAGCCGTCATTAGATCTTCATCCAATTTTTACGACATAACGCAGATGAAATTATAATTTTACATATTTTTTAGAAGGCAAATAATTAGGCATATAACAAATGAGCAAATGTAACTTTACCCACCCTAGGAATTCTTTACACTTTTTAAGATATTTAAAAAAAAAAAAGAAAAAAAAAACACCAGCAAGAGTAAGATAGATATTTCCACCTCACCGTCTAGGGACTACATAATTATGTTCTGTGAGGAGGTTGATTTTTCAAACAACAAAAAAGTATTTATAATTATAACAAATTTTATGAGAACTCGTTGTAGTATATAATCCTAATAGTTCGAAGCATTATTATGGAAGATCATTCTTTTTGTGTCTTACATTTTTGGTATTTTTATTTAAATTTTAACATTATTGCATCATCTTTTTTTTTTTTCATACTCAAAGAAGAAAATCATTGTGTATGGGACTTAGCCAGTTGCAATATGAGGCACACCGGCGCCCCTTGGATTAACAACAATATGAGAACTATAATTATGTGGCGAGGCGATTTGGTTGGAAGACATCATCAAGTGGGTAGTTTGGACATTCATTGAAAGGTTTGCAGCAACGATTTCAAATCAGATTGGTTCGGTCGGTTCGATCAGTCTGACCGAGAAGGCTAAGGTCCCGATCTAGTTCATGGGTAAAAAACCCCGCGGTCAAACTCAGTGCGAGCCGATGAAAATCGGCTGACTCGACTGACCCAATCAACCTAGTTTTAATTTTTTTAAAAAAAATAACTAATGATATAGTGAAATATATGTTTCACTAATCAAACATATATTCCACTAAAAAATAATATAATGAAATACAAAAAACAAATGCCAAAAAAATAGATGGGTAAGTGCTTCATGTACAATTACTCAAACAAACTATCACCATATTTATAATCTCAATTGTTTAAATTTGCCTTGTGTTTTTTCAACGTGTGGCAATGAGAAAGTACTTAAGCCTTGCTATAGTTTTTCAATGTGGGAGGAAATAAGACACTTTTCTCCTTCTTCATTTTTTCTCATTTTTTTCCATGTTTTTTTAATCTTTTTTGAATTTTTTTGTTAAAAAATGTATGAAGACAACAGTCACTAAAATATTGTTATAAATTGTATTTATTTTATCAATTAATATATAATGTAATCGAGAATTTTAAATTTTAAATTCTTGTTAGTTTGAATTTTGATTTAATTTGTTTACTTCAAGAGATTTGATGAATTTTTATTATTAAATTATTATAGATTGTATTCATTTACAAATTGTACGTTTTTATACAATATTGTTATAAATTATATTTATCTAATCTAATGATGCGATGAAGAGCGATCAACAGAAAATAGGTCAGGAATATATAACGTTATTGATATTTACACACATATATCTATATATATATATATATATAGCAAAACGATGGTTGACCACAATTGTGCTAATTTTGACCAAATACTAATTTCTGGTGATTTTGAATTTTTTAATTATTAAAAAAAAATCTCATTGGTTAGAAATCTCATATAATTTAATTAAAAATTAAATTTGCCTTTATCTAAAAAATCATATCTTCAAAATTAATGTTTATCTATACTAGATTCTACCTTTAAACTAGGATACTAATTCAATTTGTATTTATTTTAAACAAATTCAAATTTTAGGATCATTTTTTATCATAAAAATATATATCTTATCACTAATAATTTATTTTCGTTTTAACCATATAATTGTTAGTCACTAAACTTATCACCAATCTCTTAGTATATCTCATTGAATAAATTCTTAATTTAATTAATCAAGTAAATCAATAATTTTTACAATTTATATCTTCCATTGACATATTTCTTTAATAATTTTTTATTGGTTCATTTACTACTGATAAAGTAACTTATTAATTTATTCATAATTAATGTTTTTTCCTTTTTCTTAATATTTTTCTAATTAAATTTTATTTTTTAGTATTTAATTGTTATTCATGTTTGAAAAACCATAATGCCACTGCACAATTTAAGAACTTATGTCACAAAATATATTTGCCATCTTCTCCCATATGAACATTTTTTCCTCAATGAAATAATTTTGTGAATGTTGCTTTATCAAAATTTTAACATTAAATATATTGCACGCTTCATAGATTTGAATTTATTGCAATACAAAAAGGCGACCATACTTGATTAAAATATATAAATTATTTAATTTCAAATTTTGTTTATAATTATTTTTAGAAAATAAAAAGGCTTTCTCAATTTTCTAACATGATAGTATATTTTTCATTAGTGTAAAGGACAACCAGATACAACAACTAGCTTCTTTCCCTGATGCATTACCATTTTTTATTTTTATTTTTTGCTTTTTTATGTCCAATTTCACATCACTTGTGTAATTTTCTTTTTGTGTTTTTTAGTTAATCTTCTTTCTTCATCTCTTAAATATTATTTCTTTTTTGATGGAGAATTACCACGATGTATTCTTATATTTACTTCTTATAAGTTTTATAATTTTATAATTTATTTATTTGCTCTTATATATTAACGATTTTGCTATTTAAATATTTATCTTTAGCTATAATAATCTGATCATATAATTTTGTTTCTAATTTCGTATTTTGTCTCAATCAAAATCATGATTTCTCTACTTGATCACTAAATGAATATATAGTTTTATCTAATAATAGTTCATCAACATCTTTCTTTTCCAATTTCAATTAGAATAAGTAAACCAAAAAGTTGCATTTACTGACCTCTTTATTTAGGTGGAGATATAGTCATGAATATTTTTCTTAAATTAGTTTACATATTTTTAGTTTTAGTAAAGTTCTCCAATTTTTCAAATCCTGTTCATTAAATTTGATGTTTATTTATTTAAACTCTTATTGAATTATATGTATAGACTTTTTTTTTTTTTTTTTTTTTTTGTGACATCCTTCACCGAATTTCTTCATCCATTATTATGTATTCGGTGATGTTTTTGTATAATTTCATATTAATTTTTCATTCTTAATTAGGTATCAATCATCTTCTTTTCATAAAGTACGTATATATACATTTATATTATCTCTGTCTACTTATTTTCTAATTTAGAAGTTCATCGTAAGAAATTACTACTAACACATCAATTATTCATTAAAAAATAATTCAATCATTTTTACAATATCTATCATAATTAATGGGCACAGACCCAACTACTAAAAATTCTTTTATTAGGTATATTATTACTATTATATCTTACGAGAAAATTACATTTTGGTCCCAAAATATATGGTGGTTTGCAATATTAGTCCCATACTTCCTTAAATAGTCAATAGTCGTTCCACACTTTAGGAAAACATTGCAAAGTTAGTCCCACCGTAAAAAAATTGCTACTTTTGGGACAAACTTTGGAACTAATTTTGCAATATTTTGCTAAAATATGGGACTAATTTTGCAATATTTTCCTAATTAAAGTGTGGGACTAATATCGCTACGGTGGGACTAACTTTGCGACGTTTTCCTAAAGTATGGGACTAATGTTGGCTATTTCAAAAAGTATGGAATTAATATTGCAAATTACCCTACATTTTTGGACTAAAGTTGCAATTTTCTCTATATCTTACATTTGTAGCCTTTTAAACTTCTTATTGTATATATGTATTCTTAGCATAAAATTTAGGCATATAAATATCTTTACTTTTTATTAGTTTTAAATGTTGTTAAATTTATTTTTTTATGAAGGAAAATAAAAAAATAATTTGATAATATTCTTTTTTTTTTTCTTTAAGAAATTGGATTACAAAAGAGAAAAATTTATTGTGAATATTATTTTTTCTAAGAGAAATTTGTTTGTTTCATAGGACAAATATGATAGTAACTTTATAAAATATTTTTTTTAAATATCAATATTTTTTATTTTACTTAAAATATACATAGTATTTGAAACTTATAAAACAAGTTTTTCTTCAATATCTTAATATACGATAATATGCTATGGTTATTTTCCAAAAAGGTAAATTTACATTTTTGTAAAAAGTTGCTACTTTTGGGACAAACTTTGGAACTAATTTTGCAATGTTTTGCTAAAATATGGGACTAATTTCGCAATATTTTTCTAATTAAAGTGTGGAACTAATATCGCTACGGTGGGACTAACTTTGCTACGTTTTCCTAAAGTATGGGACTAATGTTGGCTATTTCAAAAAGTATGGGACTAATATTGCAAACTAGCCTACATTTTGGGACTAAAATTGCAATTTTCTCTATATCTTACATTTGTAGCCTTTTAAACTTCTTATTGTATATATGTATTCTTAGCCATAAAATTTAGACATATAAATATCTTTATTTTATTAGTTTTAAATGTTGTTAAATTTATTTTTATGAAGAAAAATAAAAAAATAATTTGATAATAATCTTTTTTTTTTCTTTAAGAAATTGGATTACAAAAGAGAAAATTTAGTGTGAATATTATTTTTTCTAAGAGAAATTTGTTTATTTCATAGGACAAATATGATAGTAACTTATAAAATATTTTTTTAAATATCATATTTTTTATTTTACTTAAAATATACATAGTATTTGAAACTTATAAAACAATTTTTTCTTCAATATCTAAAATACGATAATGTGTTATGGTTATTTTCAAAAAGGTAAATTGCATTTTGTGATTCAAACTATGTCTGTTTTTATTCTTTGTTATCTTTTTTTTTTTTTTGGTCAACTTACCATCTCACTTTGCAAAATTTGCACTTTGTCATATATAATCATTTTTTGGTCAAATTTTCTACCGAAAAATCATTACATGCAGTGCACATGCTGTAAAAACAACACTATATTGCCCTTAAATATCACATGTGCACTGCATGTGATATTTTTACGATAGAAACATCGACTAGAAAATGGTCATATATTTCAAAGTGCAAAATTTGCAAAGTTGAGATGGTAAGTTGACATAAAAAAAAGTTTAAATGACAAAGTATAAAAACGAGCATAATTCGGATGTCAAACTGTAATTTACCCTTTTAAATAAACTTAGTAAAAATTCAATATTGAGTTTTGCATAAATAAGTTTGAACTATTATACATAGTAAGGGGTCATTAAAATATGACATACTTTTATGTTTAATGGCATGCCAAAAATTAAGATTTGTGAGAGTATGTATAGAAATTAAAATTTATGAGTAAATTATTTAATTTTTATTATTTGGTCTTTCAAAAGAAAATGAAACCAACAAAAAGATAAATAAAATCATACGCAATTAACAAATTCAATATCAAGTGAAAAATAATGAGTTGAAGCTGAAATTCATCATGATAAAAGAAATTATTCATTAATAACTAACTCGATGATCTGACAGTATCTATGATAAATGGGCATGAACCCAACTACTAAAAACTTTTAATTATATCTATTATGTTTGTGCCTTCCAAATTTCTTATTGTATATTTTTACTGTTAGTATATAATTTAGAGAAGTAAATATATATATATATATATATGTATACATATCTTTGCTTTTTATTAGTTTAAGATATTGTAACTTTTTTTCCAGTGTTACTAATGTTTTCTTATTATTGTTTCGAGAAATTTTATAGAGATCATTCAATTCGAATCGTATTCTTTTAGGGGAGTTTATATCACAGGGTAATATGACAATAATTTAAAATAATGTATTTAATACTAATATTTTATTTTACTAAAAGTATGTTAATTGAATAAGAAATTATATATATATATATATGTGGTATTTGAATCTTATAAAATATTTGTCCATCAATGTGTAAACATATTATAATATCCACTGCTATTATCAAAATATTAATAAAATTATAAAGAATTTAATATTGAATTTATATAAATAATTTTGTTCTTATATAATAAGACGGTTATTAAAATATGACACACAATTATAAAATTTAGAATTTATGAAAATATTATAGAATTTAAAATCTTTCGTGCATAGCACGTGGTTCATACTAGTATATATGTATATAATAAGGACTGGGTCAATCGATTTTTTTAATCTGGTCCGATCGATCAAACTAGTGACCCAATGACCAAATAACTTGATCAGTTCGATTTCCGATCTAATTCTGAAAACATTGATTTGCGGCCAAAAATCAGAGTTGACTGAGTTGCTACACGTGGTACATTCAAATACATAGAGCAATGAAATCAAATCAAAAAATTGATGCTATCTTTTCGATAAGGAATAATTACATTTGTTCTCTCTAATCTATGAATAATTACATTTGTTTTCTCTAACTTATGATCTGCTTATACAAATCAACGTATACCCATAAAAAATATTAATATTATTTACACAAATTAATCATGTTTTTTAAAAAATTACATATACACCCATAAAAAAATATCAGCATCGTTACACAAACTACTCTTACTTTTTGACTGTCATGAATAATTTTTATAATTATACAAAAAAAAAAGAATCATTTTTGTAAACAAAACATAGACCAAGAGGATAAATATAATTATCCCTTTCAATAAATTTAATATATGAAGAGATAAATATCGAAAAAGTTTAAACTGTTTGTGAGTATCATACTCAAAATACCTATATAAAAAATGTCATGTAAGCTCACATAAGACTTTTTATACACTTATATGAGTAACGTGGCACACTCAATGACCGTGCACAATTAATTAAAAGTTATAGTGACAACGTTAGAAATCATGCCAGGATAATTATTTATGACAACATCAGAAATCATACCAACAACTATTACCCATAGGCATTACCAACCAAGTTCCATAATGAACACCCAGTAATCGCGTCACTGGAGGCCCGAATTTTTCTTTAACATTGAGACAGTGTTTTAAAATCCAACCCAGATCAGTAAACCCGTGACTCAATTCTTAAAACCGTTCGATCCAACTCATAAAATCGAACTAACCTCAAAATCGTTTTATTTTTTAAAAATCGTTCGAACCACCAGTTGAACCGATGACCCAATTGACCCAATTCCGAATCAAGTAAACCGATCAATTCATAAATTTTTTTAAAAATTTTCAAAAGTTGATACAATTTGAGATTGAATCATGGCATTTCATATGAAAATTGAGAAAAAACCAACACCAAAATTTAATAATTCTTTGAATTATATATTTATAAATGAACAAACTCATTAAATCCGTAATTTAATTAAATTTTTATCTTCTATGATTACTTAAGTTTCTAATCAAATAATTAATAGAATAAAATTTATATATTACTTTTTTAAAATAGGGGATGCTAACTATTTGTTGGTAATAAAATTTAGTTATAACTTAATTACAATGGTAAATAGTTCGTTATTTTGTTATTTATGCAATTCTTCTATTTTTATTCTTGACCTAATTCTTTAATATACTTATTTTACCATTAAATTTTGAGATACTTTTAATTTCTATATGAACTTCAAAGAAAGATTATTTATATTTTTGTATTGTTTATTATATTTATATAATTTTTATTATGACTTAATTATAACATCACTAATTCGATCACGGTTCACCGATCACGGTTCACCCAATAATTGAACCAGTGACCTTTAGACCCACTCAATTTATGATTTGACCAATGGTCCTGAGTTTTAAAACATTGCATTGAGATTCAGCAATCAACCCCTCACTTTCCAGATGATCCCCAATGCAATGCAATTAAAAAAAGAAGTAAATACATTTACACCCCCAATCTATAATCTATTTAAACAAATTGTTTTTACCTTTTGCATAATTACAAAAATCACCCCTCGGCCAAAAAACAGAGAGTTTGTGTAATGATATTGACGTTTTAGAAGGGTGTATGTGTAATTTTCAAAAAAAAAGCAGAGGTGATTTGTATAAATGATGTTGACGTTTTTTATGGTGTATGTGTAATTATCCAAAAAGCAAGGATGGTTTGAATAAACAGACTATAGGTTAGAGGATACAAATGTAATAAGGCAGGGAATGATATAAGGTTTGCTCCAACAACCCTCTTTTTATTAGAACAAAATGCTCACTGGCTTCTCAATAAGCAAAACCATTCTGTGAACAAAAGAAATTGGAAACAAAACATTCACAGCATCCCCAGTTTGTGCTCATAAGTTGTACGCAATAGTGGTGGTGGTGACGACTGATGATGAGATTAGGAGAAACTGAGGAAGCGAGAGAAGTGTGCATGAATTCAGATGAAACATGTGGTACCTGGAATGAAGAGTGATATAGCTAGCCCCTACAGGAAATGCACAAAGACATGAAACAAAGAACTCTGTATAAAATGTTCCAAGATTTTCATATGTATGTATGTTCCAAGATTTGTTGACAGTTTTCAAGACATAGCGGCTCATCATGTACAACTGCACTTGAACATCGTCTGCGACCATATGGCACCCAACTATTACCGGACTATTCAAAAATTTCAACAGAAAATTTCATAGCCATAATCAGAAAACAGTGTAATGAGGAGTTGGTTATGAAGAGTTCACAAGACATTTGAGGAGGCAGAAAAAAGAGCAAATAAAACTCACCAGCTCATCATTGATTCTGTACATTGGAGGCTCTTCAGTTTCACCAACTTTATTGAGTGTAACATGCACAGCCTAAGAAATCACAACAATCAATTAATTCAAGCTGCGACAGCGATCTAGAAAACCATTTAAACCTCGAAATAAAGAACAAGAAACTATAATTGCCACTAAATATATCACCTTCAGATGGTCCTTCTCGTGAAAGATCCATTTGCTAAGTTCAGTTATAAACTGTTCACTGCCAGACTCTGTCCGCACATTTAAAATTATCTGTCAGCTGCTATCAGAAACAGAAAAGCTGCTGTCTCATTGAAATTAAATACTTGAGTATGGAAGGTCGGGTTTAAAGAAGAGAGCACAGCACATATAATTTCAACTCCATGAGTTCACATCTGTGAACTGAGAATAATAATAGCTCAGAATAAAACTAAAGAATGATCTTGCTTTTCTTAGAGTTAACCGCATCGATCTCCATTGAGGGAGATCATCCATGTCCTAGAAACTAGGAAAACATTATATGCCTGCAAGCTTCTAACAGTATGTAACCTTCACCTTCTAAACATAAAAGAAAATTATAACTTGCTAATATTGGACCAGCCATAAGCATTTCATTTTACTTAAATGAAATTTCTATTAGAAACATGTTTATATAATGATATTTGAAATCCAAACTTCAATGGGAAACTCTGCATTTTTAAGAGAAACTAGAAAAAGTCAAAGAATATTTGCTAGCCATAGGGAAAGATATAGCAGAGAGCTTAACGCACTTGTGCAAGCTCCCACTCTTCTGCACTGCTGATCTGAACAACCTGGTGAACAAACTATTAACCTAAAGGACTAGCAAGAAACTGAATGTAGATATACTATTCTAAGCAATAAAAATACCTGTTGCTAAACATTTCTAATGAGCCAGATATCATAATTCGGGCATTATTCCTGACCTGCAACTCATAAATATTAACATCAAGAAAAAGTAAGAAGTTTAGGGGAGACACATCAGGAGAAGTTGGATCAACACATTACTGCAAATAGAAAATATGATATGCACCATCAATGAGAAACCTGATGACGAACACATTGACAGATATGTCAAAAGTACAAGGAATACCACTAGTACACCTCTCCCTATTTCTCTTGTATCTCCCCAGCCAACCCACCATGGCTTCCCCCCGTAAGAGCTGGTATATTGAGGCAAAAAACCAACGTTTATGAAAGCATAAGTATAAAGGAATGTACATAAATTTACTTGTTCAGTTTGGCAGAATAATTACAGGAAAAGTAAACTAGGAAGTATATGCCCCCCCTCCCCCCCAAGCTCAAACCTAACTATACTTTATCGTGTTGACCTTTATCCGACGCTAAGAAAAAACTGTAACTATATTCTTCTACTTCTACGGGATGTCATCCCTAGACAAAAAGTTGAAGTTATTTAATTTAATATAATAGTTGATTATTAAGTAATTTCAAATTATTTAATAGTCTATTTATTCACTATCTAATACAAATAAAAAAAAAGGTTGAATAGGTAAAATAGAAAATTCATTCTGTCCTTGTGCTTTAGCTTTTAACATATCAAACAATGGCAAGTACTCGAAATTTCCTTCCATTTGGGTCATACAAAACAACTTGAAAAAATATACTTCTCTATTGTAAAGTAAATTTCACTCCCCCTTCCCCTTTTGCCTCTCTTTTTCGCTTACTGAAACAAATGAAGCCTGAATAAGACTCAAATTTCTATAATAAAACTTCACCTCTGATAAGTAGAAAGGGGGCACCTGACAGTTCATGACTTTTTTCATAATACAAGTCATAATTTTCACTTCCCAAATTTAATGACACAAGTGAAATCCTTAAGACTAAACAGAAATAATTTCACTGAACTTCAGTTGACAACAAGATGTTCTTATATGAAATCATTGATTCCTATCAAATATTTTAATAAAGACCAAAATCAACTGATTTACGTTGAGAATTACTTAAAACGCAAAAGCTCCTGGCAAGTGTACTTAAATATGAAGTTTTGAGATGGTTTTCATTTAGGTTCTATAAAAGCTCTTACTACACAATCCTTTAAATATGCACTCTTTGGCTCATGCTCTCAACCTTGCTCTGGCTCCATTGATTACCTAGTTACCACCACCACCACAAAGTAACAAACGAGAAGAAGGAACAGAAAGGTGCAAGAGTGGTTCTCTTTGTGGCTCCATGTAACGGGCCACACAAACAGCTAACAAACTAATCATAAGAATCAGTGTAAAGAATGTAAAATATTTGACGAGAACTTAGGGAGAGATCCCTGTTTCATCGGGAATGAAGTACACTGTGAAAAAATACTTGACAGAGGGTTGAACATAGTGGTCAATGGGAGGGAAAATCACTGTTTCTGCAGCACATGTATAGCCCTTCAAAGTGGGTTTAACAGCCACCAAAATGGCAGATCGCTTGAAAACGAAGATGATTGAATTTTCAACATTTTACATCTCCAGTTGCTAAAATTTGGAGCTTGCAAGTAGGCTACATGCTTTGACTCCAATACCATCAGTGTATCCCATATCTTGATCCCAACCTAGCCACCACTCACACATTCAATGGTATATGCAATGCAAACAAGACAATATAAAAACAAACCTGCACAACTGAAACTAGAGAGATAGCAGTTCCAATAAGTGATGGCGGGCTTGACTGCTTTGAGGTTGGATTAGCAGAATATGAGGAAGAAGATGCAGAAAGAACCTTTAAAACCTAAACATTGAATGAGAACAATACAGGGAGAACTGATTAAAGCAAGTCTGAATCAGTTAAATGTATTCATAAACTGTAGCATGTAGGAACTTCAGCAGTAAGTACAGATGCAATACTAATCAACATTACCAAGCTATTTTCAGGATTCAAAGAATGCGCAATCCCTTTGAAAAGTACAGGGGTTTCAAACATAACAAAAGTTGCATAAATAAGTGTAAGCAGTTTTCTTGACTCTATTTCAGATGCATAATTCATAAATTACTCA
The DNA here is from genome assembly GCA_034509735.1 of Sesamum alatum. Lineage (NCBI taxonomy): Eukaryota > Viridiplantae > Streptophyta > Magnoliopsida > Lamiales > Pedaliaceae > Sesamum > Sesamum alatum. The sequence continues at coordinate 10,503,230 of JACGWO010000011.1, forward strand.
AGTTTCTATTTGATAATGGAGCCAAGGATAACAACGTTCTTTTTCTTAAAAATCAGGCTACTGTAGACAACAGAGTCAGTGTGTCTAGCAATGGGATAAAACAATTAGATCAGTGATGAGACACATAATAGCCACAAACATACATACTACATAGCATTTACAGAGGCATAAAACACAATCCTTTGCACCGCACCAGATGTAATAAAGATAAGTCCATTTTAAGCTGCTCAAACCTGACCCCAATTTTCTTGCTTCCAAGAATGACATCAATTGAATAAAATCATCAGCTGCAATTAAGGTGTGCTCTCCCTCAGTCTCTGAGACAGCATCCTCGGCCGGCTTCTCAGCCTGGGGTGCATCTTCTTTCTTCTCCTCAGGCAGTTGTCTCGGCAAGATGTGATCAGAAGATGTTGGGGTTTAGGTTTTTCTTGCGAATTAATTCTGGACTGGGAGGATTAGGAGCGAGCTATTTGGTGAATTTTGGGGAAGAATGAAAAGGTTCTATTTTCTTGAAGAAAAAGAGGAGTGTGCTACTCTAGATTTTGAATGAAGAAAGAGACGGCGTGTTGCTCTAGATTTTGAAGAAAGAGAAGGTAACTCAAACTTAAATGCGACAGAAAAATTCTATTGGACAGGTGAGGCATGGGATGTAAAGGTTTTTGACAAACTCAACACAATACCGGCCACCTATGTAACCAGTAACATACAAAAGTACATCGTATTGATTCAAATGCATTCACAAGATGCAGTTCTGATCCAACAATGTCATTTTAATGCTGGACTTACCAAAAAAAAAAAAGGGAAAATTATCTTTGTTGGACAAAACGGCACTGTAGCAGACAGGGCATGGCTACAAGGGTCCCAACACAAAAAACAAAAGCGTCTTAACCCAATACGCATCAAACGACGTCGTTTCATAAATACGCGTCCAGAAAAAGAAAATGGAAAGAGTTGTACCAAAATTGGCACTGTAGCGACCTCAGTGTTTAAGGTTAGTACTTAGTAGTAATACAATATATATAGATATCGATATATATAGATATCTATTAATATCTTAACACTTTTAAACTCCTACAATCTTATCTTATGATCTTATAAACTCCTCTAAAGTTTTACCAAGCACTTTTTCAACTTATAATATATTTTGAAAAGTTTATAAACTCAGCCAAACACTCTCTAACCTAACACCAAAATAAACCATACCATTTTTCTGATTACCTCAATTAATAAATTCAATCATAAAAAATCAGTTTTTTGCTTGGTTCCTTTCCACCAGACTATCAGCCTTGTGATATTGGCCATAAGAGAAAGACCCTATCATTGAATCACAGTTGAACCTGAAGAGCTTGGGATGACTACAGAAAACCAAACAGAGGGATTGTCCATGAATGACAGACACTAAAGGTGTACTCAGACATTCCAAATCTCTCTTTCTCTGGAAAGAAACAACTCAATATCAACCAGATAAGTCTTTCATAGAGTGATTTGGTCTCATCCACAAAACATTGCCAGCACTCACCACACAAAATGGAAGTTTGAAGAAAAGCATAATTAAGAAAATATACTCCAACTTCATGTTTCAGATGAGAGCATATATTGCAAGTTTGAAAAGAACACATTGCATAGGTGTATAAAATCATCCACCCTCTTTTCTCAAGCCTCACAGGAGAGAAATTGAGAAGAGAAAACATTATCCACAACAGAGCTGGAAAACATTCCTTTTCAGGTTGAAAAAATAGGTTATATTAAAAAATCCTTCTGATTCTTCTGCTAATAATGAGGGGACTGAATTGATGAGAAATAATCTCATCTGCTATATGTATGATTGATGTGTTTATGATCAAATCTCCCAGGTGAGATTCTTTCAAACGAATCAAGCCCACAACAGAAGAGAACTTTCTTTCACCATCCACTGTTGGTTGTGTGAGAGAATATTATAATTGAAGCAAATATGAGAATGAAAACAAGTGAATGGATTCTTAAGGTATTCATTGACAATTGACATGCTATGTACGACGAACAAGAGAAATTCTTCATGCTAGCAACTTTTGTCGCACCTTCTACACATCTTTCGATTCAGGTATTCTATTTCAATCATTAGAGGACAAGTTGACCATTGATTATAAATGCACAGCACATATGTCTCATTCATGCACAAGAACACGATCAGATCCAAAGTGTGTTCCATGGTATTAGCAAATTAAGTTTATTCCCAGATTTGTTATAATCATTGTTTTACAGTTCATTACTGAATAGCAAAAATAGTGCAATGCAACTACTGCTTTATTAAAGTGTCAAGAGAAAAGTTGTTAATCATCAGTCGCCCAAGGAAAGCCCAGTTTTGTGATAATTATTATAGGGAATGCATTTAAAAGTGTATGGATTGACACTATGGTGAACTCTCTCAATTGCAAGTTTCCAGGTCTGCTTGCTACAACATAAGGTATTATTCCCAAGTACTTAAACTACATATAAATAGGCAAGACAAAAGAATAGATGAAGATTGTTGATTTAAATTTGGATAACAGGAGAAAATATTTGAAGGATGGCATGCTTTGACTAAGCCATTTTTCTCACCATCTACAACAACAGTTATGAACTGGGAGTCATGCACAGGGGGGGTCATGGGGCAGCAAGCACCGCACCTCAATCATATCAGAGCACCATGATAGCCCTTTCAGCTACGTCGGTAGCGAAGGAATGTCCTTGACCGGTCCTTTGGTGCGTCCATTTCCTGTCAACTTGTCCTTGTCCTCAGCTGGATTGTTAAGGTTCCTCGAAGGTAAAGAGCCACAAACATTCAACAAGTTGATCATTTAGCTTCTCCCCGTTTAATGTTTACTCTTGTATGCACAAAAACAAGTGGACTCGCAAGATCAAATTCCCTTAGATGAGGCAGCATCAACTGTTGAATTTGTTTAACATATAGTTGCACTGACAGTAAAGTGAATTTCATTTCGAACATATGCTATTTTTTCTCATCAATTCTATGCTTTCAGCAATGGTGGACCCAGGCGTCCCAACAAAACCTAGAGTGGCACAGCTACATATAGTTTCTTCCACATATAGAAGTATATCAGGTAAAGACAGAACATCACATTGCTGATCTCTCCCAGCAAAGTTACTAGAAACAGATTCATGTTTCATTGAATTTCGTGCATTTAAAAGTTCCGTAGTAGTTTGAGCTACTAACTCATCTTCCTCTCTCAGAACAAACAGCTTAAAAGCATCAAAATCTTTTGCCAAATCCCCCAAAAAATTTCCCGTCCAATTAAGCTGGGGAAGATCAGTCATTACAAATACATGAATTGGGAGAGAGCCATTCTGCTTCAACAAGTCCAACTTTTGCTTCAGTCCAAGGAAAGTACCTTTCCAGTGGTTCTTGAATTGACCATCCAATAACCTAAGCTGTGCACAAAGAAATGGAGCCTTAATTCTCTCGAGAGCAAACTTCTTCCCAGCACTTAAGATTTCTGCTACAAATGGAAGAAATTCAATCTTCTGAATTAACAACTGTATCCTTTGATCTCGTGGAGCTTTGTGGATGTCAATATGCGATTCGGACCCCTTATATGATGAAGTAAAAAGGCTACCAAGTGCCAGAACTGTGGCTGCTCCAGGTGCAGAGCCAGGACCAAGGGCCTTATAGACATCTTTCCTTCTCCTCAAGAATGAAATCTTCCTTTTCTTCTTGAGTTCATCATCAGCTTGGAATGAATCCAAAATTCCATCATCATCTGATTGGTATGTCCATACTGTTTTTCTACAATCTTCTTGCGAAGCAAATAAGCAACTGTCCACATTGCCGTCATATCCAGATAGTAATGATCCACATCGTTTTAGCTTTTCAAGCAAAGAAGAATTCATGCTTGAGTCCATACCGCAACCCAAGTTGAGATTAACCCCACACCACATTGATACAAAAACCCTGAAATCTATAAATCTGACATCTGGCACTAGAGATGAAAAATCAATGATATCGGCCATAGATATGTACCTGAACATCAAGAAAAGTAAAACATCTCAATGTTTATGTAGAACTACCACTGCGCAATATTTATCAGGAACCACAGTCAATAAATTTTACTTCTTCCTTGACATATATCCATTTTTCTCTTTGGGCGACAGATAATAAGGATAGTATTGAACAAATTGGAGCACTGTGGGTATGGTTCACTCATGTGTTCAGTAACCAAAGAAAAGATTCATTTCAATTTAATAAACAGTAGACGATCATATAAACTAATTAAAAAACTTTGCAGAGACACCTGAAACTACATGTTATTTTCATACACGGTTAAGGAGGAAACACATCCAGAATACACATATAATAGTGTCAAAACGGTGAACAGATTAGTGCATGCATATAATGCTACCCAAACTATGGCCGTCGGCACAACTAAAATATGAAACCCAACCTAAGATCCTTAGAAAAGAATAAAAGTGGCACTAGATCTCAGCCAGCATAACCAAACAAGCCGTGCCAGCTTGATCTGCAACTATATGAACTCATAGAGCGACATCTTTCTCTCATTCAACTAGATTTTAAAAGACCGCAGTTTGATGCATCAAGTTGCAAGTAATGAACACGAAGCAAACCTAAATAATTAGGTCAAAGTTATGAATCAGCTTACATTAAGCTTCGTACGATCACCTAGGAAACTCACGCAGTAACTCTAGGCTAGATTTAAACATACTCCCCTTACAATGTCAGATTTCTAAGACTGAAATATCTTCCTCAAGTGATAGATAAATACAAATCAAACCTAAATAATTAGGGAAAAACATCAAAAGTCATCTCAAAACTGAACTTGCCTGCGATCACGGAGGAGCTCAATACTGTGATTCCAGACTTTGAATCTTAACTCATTCGGATCCAAAACCCTAAACTTGGGGCAACTTCCAAGGGCAACAGCATGGTGATCCAGAATAGGAGGCACAATCAGCGTCCGATTCAAAATCGCTGCCATCAAAATAGCGTTCTTGAACTCGGAGAGCTGGTTGCTGAACCCACTGTGCGGCGCATACCAGAGGAACTTTTCTCCCGGACCACCGACGGTGCTCGGACATTGTTGGGAGAGGAGGGGTCGGGAATCTCGGGAAATGGGGAGGATAGAAGGGGAAATGAGGGCTTTGGAGGAGATGAAGAGAGCAATGATGATGAAGAAGGCCACTATGATTGGCGTTCGGTGAAGTGTGGGCCTCCTTTTCCATTTGCTGCTGGTGCCTCTGCTGGAGTAAGGAAGAGTGAAATCCATTGCCATTGACGTTTGCTTGAGAGCTGGAATTTCCAACTTCTTTGAGGAATGGAAATGGGGCGGATATCATATGACATGGATCTGGCAAAATTCGCATCCGACCCAAACGACCCATCACCTTTTAATGCTTTTCTAATGATAGGTTACATGTATTATTAAATTTCATTATTTTTAGGGATATTTACACTTAGACCCCTTTAAAAATATGAAATTATACTTTTTTTTAAAAAAGTTTTCGAGTAAATTACAGCCACCTCCCCTGAATTTTGGCATAATTACAAATACCCCTCGTTGTTTGAAAATTACAAGTACCCTCGAGGTTTGTAATTTTTAACCAAAAGCCTGAAATTGACTATTTTGCCATTTTTTTAAAATTGTAGAAAAATTATATTATTGCTCATCTGTGTAAAAAACTTAAGAAACATCTCCCTGCGCATTGTAGTCTAAAAAAATTCAAAAAATTTAAGAATTAAATAAAAATTTAATTTGCATAAGGGCATTTTGGGCAGTTCACACATAAAATTGGATGGATATGGGTTATTTGTTAGACGGTTACAAACCTCAAGGGGGGTATCTGTAATTTTTCGAACAACGAGGAGATATTTGTAATTATGCCAAACCTCAGAAGAGGTAGCTGTAATTACCCAAAGTTTTAATATTCACACACCACCTCCAAAAATTCACTGTTTACACATGATCCCATTCTGTTTGGGTTTGGAAAGAAAATGTTGACATCAACAAAAGAAATACATAAATTTTTAATTTTATCCATTATTCAACATTTTAATGTAATACTTTTATACTCGTAAGGGTATTAGGCCATGTTTACTTTAGTAGGCCATATTGTATTGCCCCCTATTGTAGGCCATATTGTGTTGTACTACTTTTTTTTTTCTTTTTCTTTTTTAAAGAAAGCCACCCGAAGGTGGTGGGAATCTTTTCGGGGTTCCCATCCCTTCTATATTAAATTAGTCAAAAAAAGGGTATACAACGGGGAGAGCTACCTCCCTAGTGAAATCTAAAATAACAGTAAATGAGGAGTACTACTCCCTTACAGTCTAATAGAGTGAAAACATAAACAAGGAGGACTACTCCCTTACAACAAAAGGTTGTATCCCTAAGGCAAAAGTCAGTGACACTATAACGAAGTTGAAGCTTCATCGTGCCAAAATGAATATGCCAAGTCACTAAAGATATGACCCAAAAAATATGCAACATAAGGTTGTACAAAAAACCATCAATGCACGTGTACACGTGAACAACATATATGCACAAGATCAAGATCAAATTATCCATGGTACCACAAGCACCGGCTAGGTGCAGCAAAAAAGGAATAAAATCAATGGAATTGTAGCACATGAACAACAGAATTCACAAGGAAGGCCAATATACTCATGATACCACAAGCACCGGTAAGGTGCGGCAAAAGCAAGTATCAACGCGAATATAGCACGTAACAGCATATATGCACAAGAGTAAGGCCAATATATTCATGATACCACAAGCACCGGCAGGGTGCAACAAAAAAATAGAGTAAATCAATGGAATTGTAGCACATGAACAACAAAAATGCACAAGAGCAAGGTTAATAGACTCATGATACCACAAGCACATGCAAGGTGCAGCAAATGCAAATATCAACGAGAATGTAGCACGTAACAGCATATATGCACAAGAACAAGGCCAATATAGTCATAATACCACATGCACCGGCAAGGTGCAACAATAGAGTAGAAGTAAGCACATGCTGAGGAAAAACCAAGGTGGCAGCAAGCCACATCAAACTAGCAAGAACATGAAACACCACAAGTTCAACATTATTTAAAGGATATACGCACATTAGGGAGACCAATAGAATCTAGTCTCAAAATACATTTGATCTTACCCCCATGTTTGTTCCCTGGTGATGGATGTACACACATTAGGGAGACCAAGGAATCTACGAGGCACGTTTGATTAACAAAATAATTGGCTGCTTGATTTCCCTCTCTAGATGTGTGATATCTTTGTTTCCAGCTTGTTAAGGCAAGTACGGATCTGTTGGATGATATTTTGATACATCCAATCCCCGTTAAGGGGAGAGTGAAGGAGCTGCAGGATGTACTGAGCATCTAGTTCAATCCAAACTTTAGGGATTTCAAGATCAATGCAAAGCAGTAGTCCTCGGAGCAATGCTTTGAGTTCTGTTTGGATGTTGGTGGAGTATCCGAGGGGCTCCTCAAAGGCAAGAATGACTTGACCTTGGTGGTTTCTCAATATGCCCCCAGCCCCTGAAACTCTGAGGTTGCCTTTAGAGGCGCCATCTGTATTAAGTTTGATCCATCCTTGAGGGGGCTTCCTCCAAGATACAAAGAGAACCTATTGCTTCTTCGAGTGGGGAGCCAAGTGTATCTTCAATGCGTTGGCTCCAAATGTCTCTCCTCTAATGTGATTTTGTTTCAATAGGTCTCCCCTGTACAAAGTGTAAATGTGCCTCAAGGTTTTATTGATGTTCTAGAGCCACTGAAAGTTTTCCCTTCATGTTTTCCTCATTTCTGGTGGTCCATATGTGCCAACATATCAGGAGGGGTACAATGTCTCTGATGTTGATTTGTGGTGAGGCATCCTTCTTCCAGGCCAGTAGGAACCTCTGAATGCTGTCAGTTTTATGGGAGATGGAACTGGAAGATAGCAGTAAAGTATTCCCAAGCTTTGTAAGATTCCAGGCAGAGCAGGAAGAGGTGCTCTATGGACTCTGTGTCATTACAACTGCAGCATTTGGATGCCAGGGCAATACCTTTACTTTGAAGGCGGTTCTCGACTGGTATCCAATTGTTGATAAGTTTCCAAATGAAGATGGAAATAGTCGGTGTGATGAGTGGCGACCAAATCATCTTGCAGAGGTGATGTTTGGGTTTCTTGTCTCTATAGTGTTCCCAAGTGGAGGATGTTGTGAAGTTTCCTTGCTTCGAGAACCTCCAGCGCATTCAATCCTCTTGTTCCGAATGGATGGGGGTTTCCTTAATATGAGTGATGAGCTGTTGTGGGGAGCGCCTGTTGCAACTTGGACTGATCCCATTGTCTGTCTGTCCAAAACCATTTAACGGGGACATGATTGTTGTTGTAATTGCATGTAGTCTCTGGTAAACTGCCTTCAAGTAGCCACCAATCTTGCCAGAAGCCAGCACCACCCGTCCCTTAGGTCCAAAAAATGTGGCTATACTTAACTGGTCGTTATGTTGTACTATGTGGCTATACTTAACTAGTCCTCCAGTTATGTTGTACTACTTAACATAACTGGCCGTTTACTATGAATTTGTATTGTACTTATACTTGTGTTATTAAGTTATGTTCTTGTTTACTTTACCACATTATCAATTGTATTGCAAATGGAAGTTACAATTTCCCAATAAGACAAAAGGTCTTATCAATAACTTCACAAGTAAAGGTTTTGTTTGGATCCATTTTTGATATGATTTGTCTTGTTTTGTAAAAGTAGAAAGAGAAATTGGAAGATAAGTGGGTATGTTTTGGGAGTTCGTGGTATGTTTGGATTTTTTTTTTTTTTTGAGATAAAGTAGACTATATTGAGATATGTTGTTGTATTTTTGGATTTATTTTTCTTGTTGAATAAAATATTATTTTATATCAAATCATGAAGAGTTGTGTATGTATATGTGCATATATATACATATATATGAAAGTTGTAAGGTATCTTTTGTTTTAATTTACTTAATGATTTTTTATTTTATACAATATTAATATCTAATAAAATCCAACTCTACATACACTTTCTATATAAAAAATTATATAATTATATTATTATTACACGATAACATATATATATATATATATTATAGTTTTCATCTATGAAGGTTTTTATTTTTTTGCTACCATATACATTGTATATGGCTTAATTGTATATACATATGTATATTATATATATATTCTATCTTTTTAGTGTATAAATATTATATTGCAAAATTTTTATTTTTTGGAAGTACACATTGTTGCAAAATATAATCACATTGCAAAATTATTATTTAATATCATGTTCCAAAATTTTTATTTTTTTGAAAGTACACAACTTAGCGTACATATCATGTTGCAAAAATTATTTTTATTATATTACAACTTAACTTTTATCACTTAACCTATATATTTCGTGGAAGTACACATTTGTATGTATTGTCCATGGCGCCTGAGAATGCAGTTGATGATGCATTACTCACACGAACAGTATGCTCTATAAGAGAAGCACCAGGATAAGAATTTATGTGAATAAAGTTGATTCGGCGTGGGATAATCTAAGCGCAATTTTCACTAATCCTGTGGATTTTCTCGTAAGATTCCAAGACGATAATGTCCATGCGCCTGAGAATGCAGTTGATGATGTAGCAGACGTTATTAGCCTATCTCCTAATTCTGATAATAATTCGGATTAATTCTGTATTATGTTGATCTAGTAGTTTTTTATGTGCTTGGTATGCCGAATATCGTAGTTTACATTTTGGAGGCAGTCAGTTACACGGCCATGTCCCCTTAGAGCACGACCGTGTTTATTTTTAGGCATTTCGCCTTTGTTGTAACAGTGTGTTACACGACCATGTGGCCGCTTACACGGCTGTGTTTTATGTATGATTGTTCTTATATAACTTAACACTTAACTAAGCACTATACATACGAATTATATAACATTCAAAACAACACATGGTGAAGTATATAGCACTATACATACGATACGAATTATATAACATTCAATACAACAATATAGAAGTATATTGCACTATACAACACTATAACATTCTTCAGCCTGCACTATAGAAGTATATAGCACTATAGCACAATATAATATTCAATATAACACTATGAGTACAAAATATATACAACTTCATTTGTGCTCTAAAATAAGTGAAAAGTACATAATAGGAATCTAATTATATATGCATGGGAATCTTTGAATTTATTGTAAAGTTGAAAGTAACTTTTTCTTTTACTTGTTGGAAGTTGTAATATTCTTTGAAGGTGTAGTCTTATCATGCTACAAACCAATACACACATGAGGCCAAATGGTAAATAAATAAATAAAAAGACCAAAATCACTAACATTTGCAGCCTATAAACCGTGAAATGGCCTCTATTTTCAGCCAACTTCAAAATTGTTCACCTTCCATAGCTAAAGCATTTTTACCATTCAGATTTTGTTTAGCTGATATGACTCGTTCATGTTAGAATAGGTGACCAGAAAGTCAATTAGATTGGCTGTTTTGGGAACTATTCGTTGATCTTTATCAAAGTAATATTATATTGATGGATAAAGTAAGTATTCATCACTGGCAAAATGTGTTTGTTGTGCTTACTACTCACATTGAATGGTGTTTCAATGTCACAATAAATGCCCACAGATCGATCGGTTAAACCTATTGAGTTAAGCTGCGCATAGGTTGGCTGCTATGAAACCAACTCCTTGCGGGTCGGTTTGAAATGTTCCAAGTCAAGGAACTCGAGACTGGGCCTCGAGTTCCCTATAGAGAGTTGCACTAAGTATTGCATTCACTGGGTGAGTGCCGAATTTCATCGGTGCCAGACGTAGGCCGTCTATGCAATTTTAGTGGGTTAGTTGGCAAGGTAGTCGATTGACTGAACTGACTCGTGGGAATCGTCATTTGGAAGTTTCGAAGGCTTGGTCGGTATGACTGGAATTCCCGATTCCGATAGTACGGGGTTAGTCCTCAGACTTGAGGAATGATGGCAGTCGTATGCATATGAAGGCTGTATCTTGGATCTGGCGAGAGGTGACCGTGTCTTGGATATGATCATTATAAGCCTTATCTAGTGCAGTTGGAGTATGTAGTGAGGACGGTGGATTCCAAGAGAGAATCTGTCCCCTGTCAGTATTTGACAGCTATATCTCCTATGCTCTCTAAGATGGTGTAGACTCTTCAAGTCTACGGCCGTAGCGATTGGTCGAGTAGGGAATGGTTCCCTAGGTCGATCAATAGAGTACACGCGTCTCGAGTTTAAAGCATAGTTGCTTAGTCCAGGATTGGAACCGACACCCAATTCCATGCCCTAGACTAAGGCCGGGAGATGGTCGATAGAAGGACTGTACCTATATGAAATTCGGAGCCTAAATGTTCACACCAACATTCACCTAGTCTCTAGTGCCATGGACCGTTGCTAGACGGCCACCCATGGTAACGGGCATTTCTGATTAATGGTTAATCAGAAATAATTAATTAAATTGGATTTAATTAATCAATTGTGTTGGACACAAGCCCAAGTCTAGCTGAGGATGAACCTAAAGAGTCACACACAAATCACTATGGAAGTAGTGGAATTAATTTAATTGGATTAAATTAATTCAAGGAGAATATAAATGATTAGATCATTTATTGGAAGAATTCATTGGATGGATGGTCCAAGAACAATTAATTGGATTAATTAATTTTGGGTTTAATACCTTTAAATTAATTGGATTAATTTATTGGGTTTCATTGAATTAATTGATTTGATCAATTAATTAGTGTTTGAGCTTATGTTTATTTAGGATTTCAGTAAGGTTTAAAATTAATTGGATTAATTTGAAACCCATGGATCACTTGATTTAATTTGATTAAATCAAGACCGGTCAAAACCGGTCCATGACTTGAAATCAATGCTCAAAGTTTTGATGCAAGTTTAAGTGGAGTTGAAAGTCCTCCATGTAAGCAATGATGTAGTTTGCCATGATGGTTAGGTGGTCCACATATTGTGCTAACATGGTTGGAGGTTGAGCACAAGTTGTGCATTAGTGTGTAGGTAGTTTTGGAAACTACCTACAACTACACAACTACACACACACTCTTCTAACTCCTCTCTAGCACACAAGCCACGAAATTTTCCTCCATTTTTCTTCATTTTTGAGTTCTCTTTGAATTGGATTCAAGATAAGAACATGAGAAATACGTATACACTAATCAATAGTGTAATACATTTTTCGTTTCTTCCTTGATCTAGCTTCTACCTAGTAGTAGATCTAGATTTACTTTCCTAATGTGGTGTGGATCATCTTTAGAGGGATTCCAAGTTGAGTCCTAAAGTGAACGGAAAAGGAACGAAAAGGGAATCAAAGCTTGTTGACGTTCTACATGTGAGACGAAAAGGTAATGTTCCGATTTAAATTATTACATTTTTCGTTTCCTCCTCTAGCCACATGTTCAAGCATATTTTTCTGTATGTTATGATGCTTTTGAAAACACCGAACGCCCGGGAATTCAAAGGGAACACCCCTTTGAAATCATTTTAAATGTCTTTTATTTTACGCTTCCGCCGCGTCGGGCCGTACCGATTCTTTCAGTGGTATCAGAGCCCGGTTCGGAGTTGTGGCTTTACGAATAACATGTTTTTATGTGATGAGCATGTTCAACATGTTTAATTTACTTTTGGAAAGCATGTTTTATGTTTAAGCATGATTATGTGTTTAGAAGTATATGTGTTAATTTTGCTTTTAATTATGGATATCCATGCATTTTTTAAAATTGGATTTTCTGTAAATGATGTTTTAGTTTTAGTTTTAATGCAGAAATTTAAAAAAAAAAAAAAGAAAAAAAATTGGGTTCAAAACAGTGCAGCCGACAGCAGCTGCCGGCCGCACAGTGCCAGCGCGCGGGCATGCTGGTGCTGGAGCTGGCCGGCAATGCGCGCCAGCACCTGTGCAGAGCTGGCTGGTGCGCGCCCGCGCGGCTGGCAATGCTGCCAGCCGGCCGGTTTCTAACGACTGGGCCATTTTTGCCGTTTTTACCCGAAAAATTAGAATTTTCACATTTCTGCATATTTTCTGAAATAATTAATTTTGGATAAATTTAATTTTAGTTAAATTGGATTTTTCTAAAATTAGATTGTGCCTTAGATTAATTTGGAAATGGTTTCCAATCAAAAAATATTTTTTGGTACATTGGATGTATGATACTTGATATCCATTTTTAATTGCATTATTATATATATATATATATATATTTCGGCATATAATTATGTTGTTGTTTATAATATTGGATATCATTTTTATAAATGCATTGGATGTATTTATTTGTTGGGCATGTTTATATTTGATATAAATGTGTATTAATTGTTCATTGGATAAACAATGAGGATGATCACAAAGCCCATGGCCCTTATGTATGGTTTTATTTTTGTTGGGTGAGGTCTGCGTGCGCTTTGTTTTATTATTCTCTCTCTCGTTTTTAGCCTTGAAATAATAAACTTGCTTTCTCCCTCCTTTTGTACTCCCCCCAACTTATAATTAGGGTTTCTTATTTAAATTGTAATGAGTGTAGTTAGGTTGGTGAGGATTTATTTTTTGTAATAAATTGTAAGGAAGCACTTCCATAGTGATGGAGGCCCAAGAAGAGGTCCGTTGGACGGGGCCCACGATGTAGAGTCCAAAAGAACGAAGAGGTGTTACAAGGCCCATTAGAATGATAATGGGTTATAATTTTATAATAGTGTAGGCCACCCTAGATTGACCATAGATCCAATGCGGGCTCAGTGGATCACATAGGATTGGGCTTGTGATCATCCAACAGGGGCGTGCTAGGGTTATTTTGCATGTGGTGTATGTTTTAATATTTGATGTATGATGTGTTTGGAATGCATCTCTTTATATTCAATGTTAAAATTGGAGCATGCAAAACTTTCTTAATGATGAGGTCTCGGTCACCAAATAAACTTAACTCTCACTTGGATGGTCCAAGTAAATATTAGGCCCATTAATGGATTAAAAGGTCAAATGATTTGACTTAAATCCAAGCCTTCCATCCATAACAATGTAGTGAGGAAGCTACTTTCACCCATTCGTGGTTTCACAAATCATGGCACGTTTGAAATGGATGAAAGTTGCGCTATTGTTATGAACAAAGGAATATGCTCCTATTTCCCTGTCTCACGACTCGTGGGGGGCGATAGTTGAGATATTCATTTGGTTGATGAGTCGGGCCTAACGCTTAGTAACATGATTCACTTGGAGTTCTCGGGATCATGTGAAGAGGCGAGGCAAAATATCTTGGTGATCTCATTGGATGAGAATGGTATAGGTTACCTCCCACAAAGCCTTGTTCTGTGTGAATCGTAAAAGTGGGGCATGGACAATTGCATTTGTGGACCTCAAGCCCACTAGGAAATGGTTTCCTAGAACCCCATTTCAGAGTGATGGGCTTTCGCAGAAATAGTGGGAGGGGTTAATGACTAAAGACCAAGTCTTAACTTGAACATAATATTACTATAATCTGCTTAATGTTTTTCTGTTTACATTTTGAATGTATATGTCTAAGAATCCACTAACGCCAATACTAGAGGCTAATATGTTTTAATGGAACAAACTACAATGACTGGCTGCAAAATCTTAAGATAGTCTTAGATTTCGAGAACCAAATTTACATTCTGGATAAGGATCTTCCTCGGCCTTGCCGATGGGTCAATACCTCAAGAACGCTTGGCGTTCAAGTAGATGCATGCTGACCACCGGCAGGTCTGCAGCATCGTACTGGCCTCGATGAGTAACGAGATCCAGAAGCTGTACGATAGGCTAGATGATGTTGGCTCGATTATGCTTCATTTGCAAGATATCTATGCGGTCTCGGACCGGCATGTTAGATACGCTGCAACGAAGGCATTCTTCAGAGCTAAAATGACAAAAGGGTCGTCTGTACAAGATCATGGAGTGATGATGCTATTCCTTGTGGAGAAGCTCAAAGACCTCCAAGCTAATCTTGAAAAAGAGACGTACATCGACGTGATCTTCAGTCTCTTTCTACCGCCGTCAAGAACATATATTCGGACTTCATACACATCCCGGGTGGGAGATTGTATAGTGTCAGGATAACTGGCCAACATGAATATGTGCGACCATACTGCCCGTGTGGTGCAAACCTATCGATGCACAGACCCAATCTAACGTTACGAGGCTCAACTGCAAAATCAGGGTATGACTGGTTGAAATGCCTCCACGCCTCAGCATTAGAAGGATGGCACATGGAGCCCTCCTCGGTCTGATGAGAGGCATGCCACGTCATGTGCTCGGCTGTCGCTGGTGAAGCGTACAACCTCTGCAATCGAGGAGTCAGTGGCAAGTACCTAAGGACGACATAAAGTGACTTCTTTTGTTGGGAGTTTCGGTCCCTAAGTCGGTTTGTACCGCGGATCGCCAAAAAACTTGCAATAATTTAGATCAATATCGTTCTTTCAATACAGCATACAACCATTCTTACATGCATGAATCTTCTCCACAGGCAAACCCAAATCTCGTATCAATTTTTTTGTGTTGTAGTAATCAGAGAGGAGGGTGTGATCGCGGTGTAATAGGTCACTAGCCCACTGGGAAACCTGATTGTAGCATCTCTCGGACATGTTATTCTCAGCCTTGATGTTAACCAACCGAGCAACCGCCGACAACTGGAATTCATCACAACCATCGTACAACGGCTGATCGACTGCGCGCACTACATCGAAAAATCGGTCCGATAATTTTGACACATCATAGCCATACGAACTAGGGCCGACCTCACCACCATCAGAAGTAAAAGAACTGCAAGTTCCCACGGGTTTTGGCTCAGGAGGCGCCGAGAAAAAGTGCGGCCCAGCAACATCATAAACCATCCGCTGGTCCCAATTCATTTGCTCATAGTCACTCATATGCGTCGCCATGTCAGGTGCAACAGGAGTCTCCACAGAAACTGGTGCAGGCGGATCATCATAGTACTCTAACACTTGAGCCTCGCCATGAGCAGTCCAATTGTGGTATTCCTCCATAAATTCTTTCATACACAAGTGGTACATAACCTCGTCCGTTGTTTTGAACACACGATTTCTGCACTTACGAAACGGGCACTTAATTTTCTTGCGGTTCACATATGCTTGCTGATCCTTAGCCCAATTTACAAATTCCCGAACGCCATCCTCAAACTCCTGCCAAGCTACTAAATTTCCTGGCAGGTCCTTCGTATACATCCACCTCCTCGTTTGTCTTAACATATTTACCTAACTATATAAAAACACAACATATATTATTGCAAACACCTCAAAAATGGCCATTGGTCATTGGTTAAAGATGTTATTGCTACGAAAAATGGTTTTTTCTTCTTCACCTTTAAGACATCCTCCGCCATGGATAAGGTGCTTGAAGGCGGTCCTTGGCTTTTCCAAAGTCAGCTATCATTCTCCAGCGTTGGATTCTCGGATTGGCACTCCGCAAGCAGAAACATACCCAGGTCCCCATCTGGATTCGACTCCGCCACCTTCCGGTTGAGTTCTGGACTGATGATGGCCTTAGCACTGTGGCCAGTGGCATTGGTCGTCCTCTATACTCAGACAGCTTCACGAAAGCATGCACGAGGCTGGACTTTGCTCGTGTATGCATTATGCTTGACTATGATTCCACCCTCCCGCACCATAATGTGGTTATGATCCCCTCAATGGATGGTGTTGAAACTCCTTGCCGAATTGATGTTGAGTATGAATGGCTCCCCACCAAATGCCACATTTACACAACATTTCATCCACCAACCTTCACACCATCAAGAGGCCCGTATATTTGTATGACAAATAGAATAATGTTAACTCAGATTAATCGTTGGGAAGCTTCAATTTAAATAAAATAACCATACAAAATTCAGGGAAAAATCTAACCGCCTGTCGGGGCTTTTCACAGAGAGCTTCATCTTTCCAGCTACGCACAAGGGGCAAGCATTTCATCAAGGCAGATGAAAACCTAATACAAAACGGGAAGAGGGGAACTGGAAAGAGTATGAAGAGGGTGAGGGCACCACCTACCTCTTCTTGCTGAAATTAAACCCACCTACAAATTCAAAAAGAGTGCATCCATGTAATAGACAAATATATGTATGTAGTTGGACGCGATTAATATGTGTCAGAATGCAAAGTGGTAATTGATGGTAAAATGGAAGGCAAGATCGTCCATTAATGCAACACAGTTGGGGACTTAAATTGAACTGAAAGTTAGTATCAATAATTCGTGGACCCCATATATTATAATATTGTCATTTTGTCATGTATTGTAATATGGCATTAGTATGGAACAGTGGCGGGTGTGCGACACAGTAGCGGGCCGACGCTTTGGTAAGTAAACAATTGACTAACCCGTATAACTGGCTTAATACAACCTATTAGGTAAAAGTAAACATGGCCTTAATGTATTATATATATATATATATATTTATATAATCAAAAGGATATAATTGTAGTAAAATATTGCTTTCAAATTATAGTAATTGAATGGAAAGTAGCCATAGATAGATGAAAAGGTAGTCATGTTTTGGTGTTTTTTTTTTTTCTATATATGAAGTGAGGTTTACATCATTATTACATATATTTCTTGAAAATGTCTTGTTCAAGTATTTTATCTACTACTTCAAGAGATATATGGAACAATTGTATGCACCCCACCCCATATATTGGAAGTAAAAGAAGTACAAAAAATGACTAATTTTTACATTCATAAAATATGCATGAATAGAGAATTATTAATTAAATTAATTAACAATTCTATTTGCAAATTAAAGTCAAGGGAACCTCTGCTTATTTTTCTTCTCGAATGGGAGCGACTCCCCTTTGACATAAGGGCTATGTGATTCTTGTTGATTCTCCCTTTTTTTTTTTTTCTTTCCACCTTCCTTTTGCATGGCAATCTTTTCCATATTTTTTCACTTCTTTCCTCTTTGCATGGCTTCACCTTACCTTTTTTGGCTTCTGTAGATCTAATTTATGCAGACTGGCCGGAGGACTCCGTCAACGTTATACGCCCCCCTTATTCCTACCGTTGTCCCACTTGCCCTGATCATTATCTTAGTTGTGGTTTTCTCGCATTGCTCCTTTCCTTGCCTTTCCTCACTTCTTATTTTTGCTTGTTTTGTTGTTTATTGCAGGTGTGGTTTTAGCTTTGCTGAATTTTGTCTGACTCTGCATTTGTGTGCCCAATTTCATCCAACAACTTGTTCATTGATCGATGGTTGACGAGTTGGGAAAACTGAAGGACTCTCTTAAACTTTCGAAGGATGAATGAAACAGTGTTGTTGTTCCATTGGGGTTATGGTATGGTGAAATGGATCAGCAAGGTTTTCACTTGGTTGGCAGATTATTAGGACGACGCCACTTCAATTTCAGAGCACTAAAGAATACTCTACACAATTCCTCCAATCCTCTTCGTGATTTATCAATTCGTCTTACTAAGAATGACAGAAACCTTTTCATTTTTGCTCATGGGCTAGATCGTAAATGGGTTCTTTATGGTGGACTGTGGTCCTTCGAGAAGAATCTTTTGGTTCTCAAAATAGTTGAAGAAGATGATAATCCTTCCAACATATACTTGAATTGGGATGATTTCTTCGTCCATGTACATGATTTGTCGCTAGGACGTCAAACAAAGGAAATGGCTGAATTCATTGGCAACCAACTAGAGCCAATTCTATGACGTTGACATTGATACTGGAGGCCAGGCGTTCGGATCCGCCCTGCGTATTCGTGTTGGCTTGAATGTTCAGAAACCCCTCCGAAGGGTATGAATCTCCGTACAATGTCAAGGGCAGAATCTCTGATCTCTTTTTCATATGAACGTCTACCAAATTTCTGTTATTAGTGCGGACATCTTGGTCACATTATGAAATTCTGTGAGGGGCAACTAAAATCGGGATTTGATGAAAAACAGGACTCACACCCCTTCGGCCCTTAGCTTCGTGCTTCAGCCCCGGTCGTGTTACGCTCACGAGGAGGCCCACAGTTTACTCCCAGACCTTCCTTCCACTCAGAACCTCCTTCTAATCCCTCACCCCCTCTAGTCCACGCAGAGGTGCTGCTGTTTTCAACTATTCCTCAACCATGAAAATGGATTCCCTCAAACATCCACTTAAATCTCTATGCCTATACCCCTACATGTTCTCTTACTCCACGCTCACAAAAATGTCATCAATTCTCTTCTACCTCCTTCCAAGCATACACACGCCCCCATTCTTTCCCTATCTACTCTCTCCACAATAGCTCCTATTACCAACATAACTGACTAAAAAGTCAAATTGTTCCCTTACTAGATCATCCCCTCACGACCCTGTTAGCCAATCCTCAGACTGTCGTAGGACTATCCCGTGACCTCTCTGATGTTCCTCTAATTTTCACGGCTGACCCTATTCCCTCATCATCCCCCTCTCAGTCCTCGCCCGACCCTTCCTCTAGAGGCCATAATAAACCAAACCCCCGTAAAATTATCTCAGTACCCAAGAAACGCAAACTGATAGATAAAACTCTTGACGCATCGGAATCCCCTACTAAGTGTACAAATAGGTTGATGGTGAAGTTATGGATCATTACGATTCTCAGAAAGATTGGGCAGAGGCTGCTCATTATGAATATCCTATCGTGGAAGTGCCAGGGGTTGGGGGGCCTTGGATAGTTAACGGCCTTGAATCTCTCATCCAGGTCCACCATCCCTCATTGGTTTTTCTTATGGAAACCACATGCTCTTCTCATCGTATTGAACAGTTTCATCTTCATCTGAACATTGGGTTAACAATATTGGTCGTATTGGTGTCTGACGTTATTTTGGGACAAGTCAGTCGCGTGTCCTCCACAGTTTCTCTAAATCTCACATCAACGTCACAGTCACGACAGATGATGATTCTTCACCGTGGTGATTCACAGGTTTTTACGAGGCACCGAAAACTGCTAATCAGAAACAGTCATGGGACTTACTTGTGAGACTTGCAGCACAATGCCCTTGTTCTTGGCTTGTTACCGGAGACTACAACAAAATCCTTGATTCCTCATAAAAACAAGGTGGTCTTCCGCGTCCTTCCTAGCAACTTCGAGATTCCCGTTGTGCTTTAGACAATGATGGTTTATTCGACTTAGGCTCCTTAGGATAATTATTTACTTAGTCCAATCGTCGAGAATCGACCCATACTATCTTCGAACGCCTCGATAACAATGATTGCAACATATAGTAATATAAAAGTGAAGTACAACATTGAAGTACTGACAAACATTGGAATAATCTAGTTTGTAAATGGTGAAATAAACAGAAAATAAAGATCCCCCATTCGTCGTTGCAGACTCTGATGAGCAGAATATGTCTACCCAATCCGATTTAGTAACTCATTGTACATTGAAACCGCCAATTCATCTAGCCAATTGGTCCAAGAGGCACTAGTATCTATAGTAGAAACAAATTCAACGTGGGTGTCAGGAGGGGCTTCAGTATGTTCGGGTAATTCAAGTTCAATCGGATCATTCCGACATCTCCATCTGAATGAAGTTGTGCAATAAGCAACAAGTCAAGATAATTCTATTTTGCACCTTGATAGGGTAGAATGAAGGACTCCTCAAAATACCCCCAATGCACTTTTAACAATCCAAACGTCCGCTCGATTAGATTCCTAGCAGATGAATACTTCAAATTGAATAATTCTTCCTTATTTTAAGGTCCAGACGTAACGCCCCCGAATTTCTTATATAGAATTATCATTTATTAACACAAGGAAAATGGATACATATTTTGATGATGGATATAATATTTGTGGTTAATGGGAATTGTTATAAAGAGGATATGATTATCGTAGAATATTTGTATAATAGAAATGTGGGAGTTAAAATAAATACTTGTAAAGATGGGGGGGGGGAGGGGAAACATAAAAGTCTTAATACAATATATATACATATATATATATATATGTGTGTGTGTGTGTGTATGCTATAGAACCACTTGTATTAGCTTTGGAATATTGTAGAGAATTGTAGAAGATCAAAAGAAGACAAGAAAATAAAGGGTAGATTATCAATATGTATTTATATAATATAAAATGTATATATATGTATACACACCGAACTACACTAGAAAACAAAACAATTAACCTTATCAATATATGTTTTTAATATAATATTCATATATATATATATATATAGGTATATGTACACCTACATACCTAGACACATAGATAGACACTTATATATATATGTGTGTTATTATCAGTTATATATATATATATATATATATATATGAGGAGAATGTTATAGAATCAAGCAAAAGACAAAGAGAGAGGAGGTGAGGCGGTGAGAGAGAGAGAGAGAGAGAGAGAGAGAGAGAGAGAGAGAAAAGAAGAAGAAGCTTGGTAATTCCTCCATTTTCATCAACCTTAGAAACTTTCACCTCTTATTTGGTAAGTTCTAGTTCCTATTTCTTATCTAAATTCGTGTAGGAACTAGTGTGTGAATGAATTTCAAGATATAAATCGATTAAGATGCAAAGAAGACACCAGGATAATCTCTGTCCGAATAGTATCTGTATTTCCATAAAATCTCGAGTTTCGTCGGTCCAAAATTTGTGATTTTAGTGTCTATGAAAATTTTAAACGGTGTCCTCTATAACTTTATAGTTATGGACAGAATCTAAATCATTCGTTTTAATTGGTAAAAATAAGGAAACATTTTGTTTCCCTGTTTCCACGGGAAATCAGATAAAGTGTATGAAAAACCTTATAACTTGAGATATAAAGGTTCAAATTGTATTATTATTACTTATAATGAAACTAGACAAATATGATATCATATTTTTGAGAATATCATGACTTTTGAACGGCTATGTGATTTTTTGATAGAATTTTGAAGTAGTAAAACCAAATTTGTAGCAGTGAAAACAAGGTTGTACTAAATTTTAAATAATTTATTATATAGAAACCCAATTCGCCTGATTCTTGTTGGAGCTAAAACTAGATACAAAGGAGAATATTTGGAGTGAAAATAACACTTGTATCAACTATATTTTGGTCTGTAGAAAACTTGTAAATTAGGACAGAGGTGTTGTTAGTCCTTTTTAGAAGAAGTCTGCCTTGCATTAAATGCTTTGACATATTAGGTGGTAATTTATCAAAAATCGAAGGGCAAAACCATCTCACATGATATAAATTGAAGGGCAAAGAAGGCAATAAAAAACACTCCTACATCTATAGTAATGGGCCATCTTGTAATCAAGGACAAATGTGCCTCGACTCTAATCACACATATTTGGTAGAAATCAAGGGCTGCCCATAAACTTACGGGCCGATGTTAAGCTAGTAAACGACCTACTATGGCTGATTAACAAGGGTATCTTTGTTAATCAGCCATAGTAAACATGCCCTAAGTGTAAAAATCCTGAAATTATTACTCACTTTCGTCCAATTAGCTTATGCAATGTGATAATGAAAATTGTCACAAAGTGTATTGCAATATTCATTACTGATAATGTGCTTATTGCTTTCGAGATTAACCATTATCTTAAGAATAAAAATTGGGACAAATTGGGGCAAGTTGGGGCATATGGCGTTCAAATTGGATATAAGCAAGGCGTATGACAAAGTCGAGTGGAGCTTTCTTCGCCAGGTACTTTCTAAATTAGGTTTTCATGACCACTTCATTGAGTTCTCATGCTATGTGTCTCATCTATGTCATATTCTATTATGTTGAGTGGCAAGCAATTTGGTCATATCTCCTCGGAACGAGGGCTACATCAAGGAGACCCTCTTTCGCCTTATCTATTCTTGTTGTGCACGGAGGCCCTTAGTTTGTTAATTTCCAACGCTGAATCTCTTGGTCACTTTTAGGTATTAGTATTTGTAGGGGTGCACCCAATATCTCTCATTTACTTTTCGCTGACGATACTCTCATTTGCTCCCAAGTGTCGCTTGAGGCTATGCATTGTATTAAATCTACGTTCAGGTTTATATAAAGCTTCTGGACAGGAAGTTAATCTCCAAAAGTCAGTGGTCGTATTTAGCAAAATATCCCCTCCTCATTAATGACTGACATTTTCGAGGGTCTTGAAATTCGGCGGGCCAAACAGCATGAAAAGTATTTGGGGTTGCCATATGTTATTGGACGCTCAAGTAAGGCCGTATTTAATTCCATCAAGGTTAGAATTTGGCATAAATTCAGTTTGTGGAGAGAGAAGCAGCTGCCCCAAGTTGGTAAGGAGGTCTCATCAAGGCGGTTGTGCAAGCCATTCCAACTTATTCGATGGGAGTATTCTGATTGCTGGAGGGCTTTATCCGCGAGATCAATACGATGATTGCAAGGTTTTGGTGGCATTTTATTGATAATCGAAAAATCCACTAGCTTTCATGGAATAAATTATGCTCTACCAAGCTGGTGGGAGGCCTCGGTTTGAGAGATTTACAAGCATTCAATAGCGTCGTACTCGCTAAGCAATTCTAGCGCCTTCTCACTCACCCAACTTCATTAGTTGCATGCCTCCTTGGTGTGCGATACTTCCCTAGTATTTCTATTCTTGATGCGGAGTTGGGAACGAGACCATCATTCATTTGGTGTGGCATCCTCTCTAATAAACCCACTTATCCAAATGGGCCTTCGCTGGAAAATTGGAGATGGCACTCATGCTCGAATTTGGATTGATCTATGGATCCTCAAACCACCCTCTTTCCATCTGGATTCCCCGCCGGAACCGTGTCGCCTCCTACCACGATATGTCACGTGATTGATCACTCTACTCATGACTGGAATGTTCTGCTTGTTACATCACTTTTCAATCACATGGACTGTCAAGCCATTTTATCTATCCCACTTAGTACAACTGATGCACATTATGAAAAGATTTAGCACTTCACTAAGTTCGGCTTCTTCTCCATCAAATCTGCCTATCACTTGGCGTTTGACTCCCACCAGCAGAATTCTCCATCTTCTTTAGTGGCTTCTTCTGCTCCTATGCATACTGGATGCATGGTATTTGGCAAGCTAAAGTCCCCAACAAAATTATTGTATTTTATGCACATACTCACTCCCACTTGGATAGAACCTCGCTCGCCGTGTTTGGGGAATTGATATTGTGTGTCCTCTTTGTGGAGCACTAGATGATTCAGATTGGCGTACTTTTCTCCTTTGTCCCTTCAGTCGTATGGTCTGGTGTTTGTCTAATCTGCGTTGAGGTATTGTTTCAACATGGTCGACTAACGCTCGTGATTGGGTTTTCCCTGTCCACCAGACACTTGACAAATCGAACTTCTACCTCTTCCTTGTCGTTTCCTGGTCGATTTGGTGGTGTCGAAATAAGAAATGTGTAGAAAATGAACTTTGCTCCCCGGGACGAACTATCTCTTTTCCCAGACATTACCTTGAAGCATTCACTGGTTTCTTGATCCTCACCACAGTCTACAAGTCTCCCCTGCCTCCTCAGATCGGTCCGTCCACTGCTTGGAAATATCAAACTCAACATTGATGTTGCCATCTTATCCCAGATTAGTGAATTTGTTGTGGGAATTGTTGCCCATGACTCTCAGGGCACGTGTCTTGCTTGGTTGACTGATCATGAACATAGATCACTTTCCCCTGAAGCAGCGGAAGCATGAGCTGCTTGGATAGCCATCCATTTGGCCATTCGGCATGGCTGGCATCACATCTCTATTGAAACTGATTGCTCTACCCTACATTCATATCTCTCTCGTCCAAGGTTTCTTCCACTGTTTGTGGACCGAAAGTACAAGACGTTCTTTCTCTTTCTGTTGTTTTTGCCTCTTGTCGTATTTCTTTAATTCGTAGAACTGGAAACGAACTTGCCCACTCTTTGCCTGTCATGCTATGGGCCGAATGAAGGCACCTCCAGTCTCTCGTACCCTAGTTGTGAACTCATTTCGGCATATTTGCCTTTGGATTCATACTTGAATTTCCCTTCAACAAAATAATTAATTGAACTAATTAATCAAGAAATACGGGTACTTAATTTGTGGAAGATAAAAGTATAGACTCAAATGCAATCTACCCACGTGATTTTAGAAATGTTTAAAGAAATCTTGAAAAAAGAAACACCAAAATCCACGTTTGTGAAAGGGGGGGGGGGGGGGGGGGAACCACTGAGTCGAGGGTGCACAATGCATGCCATTTATATAAACCAGTCATTGTAACACGGAGTCGCTGCGTGCATATAATAAATATTCTTAAAATGTATTATTATAAATAAGAGCAAAATATAAACTAATACATCACATTAAAAAAAAAAAGAAGGAAGAAAGAAAAATGAAACTATTTTATCGATTAATATAAAACTTGAAAGTTGAATAAGTTAGTTATATTATCGGTTGAAGGATATTTTTGACTTCACAAAAAAAATAGTGCAGCTATGTCATTAACTGTCATTTGTGAGTGTGGAGGGAGTTTTCTTTTTATATTCATAAAGATAAAAAATTAATTGCATATAGAGCTAAGGGCATTTTGGGTAACCCACAATTCGCTGACCATGATGGTGTCTGTCTTAATAAATAACATAGACGAAGCGTTAAATAGGTAAGTCTAAATTATTAAAATTATCTTCTTTAAAATAAAATCAATATGAACCCAATTTTGGATTGATCTCGAACTTGAAAACTCAGTTAGACCTTGTAAACTCAACTTAATCCAACACAATTCAGAACTACTGGATTTTTTTTCAAAATCGATAATTATATAATTTAATAATTGCATCAACATCAATAAATTGAGTAATACATTGATTCAATCAACACATCAATATTCAACAATACATCAATAAAACAATGAATAATAAAATAAAATGGTAAATTACATTGACACACCGTGAGGTTAGCCTAAAATATACAAACACCTTCTGTCTTTTGTGAACTAACAACTACACTCCCTGAAGGGTACTGTTAGTATAATATTTGTTAGGAGATGTTTATATAAGTTTTGCCTTTGAATAGAGAATGTAATTGTAATTACAACCATAATACCAATAGTGTATTTATAATTTTGAAAGATAGAGGGTGTTTATATAATTTGGCCTAACCTTAGAGGTTGTCATTGTGATTTACCCAATAAATATAATAAACACTCATAAAATTAAGGGTTAAGTTCGCTTCCCCCCCCCCCCCCCACTATTAGGGTGGTGTCAAACACCTTCCTATACAATATAAAACATCAAACATCCCATCCAACCCGTTGGCCATTTGTGAATTAACGGTAAAAAAAGAAAATATCAACCTTTTTTTTTTTTTTTTTTGCAGATTTTATATCTGTTTGTTTTTTATTTCCCAAATTTTCCTTATAACTCTTATATAATTAGCATTGTATGGTGGAATTTAACACCAACTCTTTTGAGTTTTGCCTACAAAAATTTCTCAATCTGTATCTTCATTTACCTACAATGCCAAAGAATGTCAAGTTGCTCCTCAAATAATACATGTTGATGCTTAAGCAATTACTAGTAATTTGAGGCACACCATATGTGCGTCCAACTTCTATAATACTATTTAAAATAAAATTTGTAACATATTATTGTTTAATAAAATATATATAAAATAATAAATTAATATTAAATTTGTAAGAAAATGGTAATAAAAACATGAATGGTTTTTTAAAAAAAGAAATAATTATGAAAAGATAATGGGGGAGCGAAAAGTAAGATTAAAAATAAAAATAAATAAATTAAATATAAAAACAAACCAAAAAAGGAGAAACAACAAATAGATACTCTCCATTAATATATGTTGGAAAATGGTGAATGATAGATTAAAGAATAAATCGTGACAAGTGATTGGTTACGATGTGTGACGCATAACAAGCTCGTGACGGATCGTGATAGCTCATGACAACTCATGACAAGTGGATGATGGTTGATAACGTCCAATCATTATTCGATCGTCTCTAAATCAACCGAATAGGTGTGTCCTTTGGTTGAAAGAATGTGTCCATTGGGTTACACCCTTTGGGTGAAACGATGCGTCTATTTGAGTGAAATGGTATGTCCTTTGGGTGAAGTGATGCATCTATTCGGATGAAAGGTCATAATCTTTCAAAGGCATCTTTTTTGACTGGACATGTCCGTTCGATACACCTTTCCAAGTCCTATAAATAGGCCTACCATTTCATTTCATTATTCATTCAACTCCTTCATAGTCGGGAAGTTCTTGGAAGAAATTCATAGTCGGGAAGTTCTTAGAATTCAAAATGGTGGATTCCAAAATGGTAATGAGCAAAGTCCAAAAATTCCAAATGATCTTGCATGATCTGCATGCAGAAGGAATGAGGCTCAGTGAATTCTTCCAAATAGTTGTTCTAATTGAAAAGCTACCTCCGCTATGGAAGGAACTCAAAAATTATTTGAAGAACGAGCGGAAGGAAATGGGCTTAAGGATTTGATTGTCATACTGAGGATTGAAGAAGACATGCGATTGTCTGAGGAGAAATCCAAAAAGCTACAAATTGAGGCCAAGGCAAATTTGATGGAGTCAAATGGAAATGCTAGTAACAAATGAAAGCGCACTGATTATAAGCCAAAAAGAGGAAAGGCCAAAATGATAAGAGGAAATTGCTACAACTATGGGAAAACCTAATCATATGGCCAAGGATTGCCGACTCCTTAAGAGAAATCAAGCGCATATTTCCGAGGTCAGGTCTGTATCTTTATATTTGGGAGAACTCAGCCACTCGGCCATGGTGTTTGAAGCCAATTTGGTAGATAACCCGAGAGTGGTGGATTGATACTGGCACTACCCACCACATTTGTTCTGACAAAAGTAGTTCTCCACTTATACACCAATCAATGGGAGGAAGTTGTTTATGGGAAATTCAGCGACTTTTGACATTGTTGGGCTCGACAAGGTGGTACTAAAGATGACCTCAGGAAAGGAACTCACTCTGGTCGATGTGTTGCACGTTCCAAACATCCGAAAGAACTTAGTATTTGGATCACTATTAGTTAAAAGTGAGTTTAGACTAGTGTTTGATTCTAACAAATTTGTACTTACAAAGAACAACCATTTTTATAGGAAAAGGGTATGCCGAGAATGGGATGTTCAAGATGAATGTAATGACTGTAATACATAATTTTGAAAGCAATAAAATTACGGCTTCTACTCTATGAAAATTACTAAGTTTGAATTAATTGCCTTTGTTTGCAATAAATACTGAACATAAATGTGAAATTTGTGTTGAAACCATGGATTATTGGAAGGGGTTAATTAGGGTCCTTCGATACCTAAAATACACTTCAAACTATGGATTACATTATACGAGATATTCAGCTGTGTTGGAAGGATACAGTGATGCCAATCGTATATCCGATACTAAAGATACTAAGTCCACAAGTGACTATGTATTCACCATTAGAGGTGGTGCAGTATCTTGGAAGTCCTCAAAACAAAAAGTGTATAGCTTGTTCCACAATGGAATCTGAGTTTATCGCTTTAGATAAAGCTGGAGAAGAAGCTGAATAGCTTTGTAATTTCTTGGAGGAAGTCCTTATTGGACTAAACCAATGACTACAATTGTGATAGTCAGTCGGCTATTGGAAGGGCACAAAGCAGTATATATAACGGTAAGTCAAGACATATACATCAAATTCATAACACCTTAAGACAGTTGATCTCTAATGGAATAATATCTATTGACTATATAAAGTCAAAGGATAATTTAGGGGATCCATTAACGAAAGGCCTTTCTAGAGATCAAGTATATTGTTCGTCGATGGGAATGGGATTAAAACCCGTCAATTAAATCTTTATATCGGTAACCCAACCTTGTTGATTGGAGATTCCAAGATCTTGGTTCAATGGGACAACTAAACTATAAAGATTGTGGAAAGCACTTGGAGTTTTACTCCTTCCCACTCCTATAACAAAAAATGCTGTTAATAAAAGTTTAGAGGTTAAACTATAAGCTTTTAATGATTCCTTTTCTAAGTCAAGAACATTATAGGAGATCACCTATATAAGTGTGAAGACGGACCGCTTCAAATGTAAAATACTTATGAATTCAAGATGGAGTCCAGGGCCAAAACGGACTCAACCGTGAGAACCAAAGATATTAGAGAAGGCACTTGGGTATACTATTGTCTTGGTTTACACCAACGGCTGAACAGTTCAAGACATCATGTTCACTGATTAGCCAAGTAAATCCGATGGTATTACCCTAAGGAAGGTTCAAAGCCACAAATTACCTATCCTGATGCAATGACTTCTCGGTTGAAACTTTCTTAAGTGTCAGCATGCTCATATGCATTAATTTTCATTTATGTGGGGGATTGTTGGAAAATGGTGAAATAAATTAAAGAATAAATTGTGATAAGTGATTGGTTACAATGTGCGACGCATAACAAGCTCGTGACAGCTCATGATAGCTCATGACAAGTGGATGATGGTTGATAACGTCCAATCATCATCTGATCGCGTCTAAATCAACCGAATAGGTGTGTCCTTTGGTTGAAAGAATGCGTCCATTGGGTTAAACCCTATGGGTGAAACGATGCATCTATTTGAATGAAATGGTATGTCCTCTGGGTGAAGTGATGCGTCCATTCGGATGAAAGGTCATAACCTTTCAAATGCATCTTTTCTAACTGGACATGTCCGTTCGATACACCTTTCCAACTCCTATAAATAGGCCTCTCATTTCATTTCATTATTCATTCAACTCTTTCATACCATTCGTAAGCATAAAAATATTCTACAAATAGAGTTTGACAAAAGAGTTTCAAAATATCATTTGGTTCGGCGTTTCTCAAAGTTTGTAGCGCTGCTACTTTGAGATAGAGTTGTATCTTGGAAGACAAATTGTTGATTCCGTGAACACTAGAGCGAGGCAATAATTGTCTTAAAGATAAAGAATCTAACTCTTGCCTCGACTTCATAATACACAATTTTCCACACTATCCATCGCATTCATTCCCTATAATATATAGTATAGATATATATATATATATAGATATGTTGGCATTCAATTTCTTTTGGTAAACCAAATAATGAACTTTCAAAAACAAATAAAGATTGAATACCAAATTTTATCACTGTATATATCAATTTTTTGGTGCAATCATTTTATCATCGAACTGTAAATACCCTTAGGCCCCGTTTACTTTGAGAACAGAATTATATGAGTGATAGGATTATCTTGACTTAAATGAATGATAAAAGCCTTGTATTAATTGTAATGTGTTTACGTACATGTAGTAAAAAATTGTGATAAAATCTGTGTAGTGTTTACTTTGTTGTATTTATTTATTTTGTATGGGAAAATTACCCATTTGCCCTTCAACAATTAAATAATAGGACTTACAATCATGTCACCCACCTCTTTGCAAGAAGACTTTGGTTAATTCTCTGCAAAACTACCGCATCCTCAATTATTTCAATTTCTTTGAAGTACTCTCACCTCCTCCAGGTACATCGGTAAGAACATGAATTTCTTGAAAATATTTTATAGTTGTTTATGTAATTGTTGTGATTTTCGTAATTTACTTTTCGTAATTTCTCTAATTCTGAAAATTATTTTTTGTTAGAACATTCAATTGCTCTTGTAAGAACATTTCTTTAAGAACTTTCAATTTTTCATCTTATTTCTTTAATTCCTTTCATTTTTTTAATTCCTGACCAATAATTAAATTTTAGGTTTGTAAGGTTCTGATTTAAATGGTATAGTTTGGGAAAATAAAGTTTCATTTTGGTTATCAATTTTTACAAATTTGTCAGAAAATTAAAAGAAATTACATTTATTTGGTTTGAAATTTCGCCTGCTAATTCTGAAAATTCATATTTGTGAAGTTATATCCATACTTTTACAAATTACATTTTACAGCTTTCACTAGATAATGGCAAACGGCCGGAGCACATCTTGGTGTTCTAGAAATGATTCTACGTTTAGGAATACGAATACTAGTCGTCGCACGGCTTCTAATGTTCGCGGAAGTGTCGATTTATGCTTATGCGGCAATATTGTCGTCACAAAAACCTCTTGGACTAACGCTAATCCTGGACGTCGATTTCGTGGTTGTTCCGGTGCAAATGTATGGTTATATCTTTTACACAATTCAGCTTAGGTGTTTAGCTGCCTAACGTATTGGCATTTCAGGGTCGTTACTGTGGTATTTTCGAATGGATTGACCCCCCCGATGTGTGATCGTAGCGTTGCTATCATACCCGCATTATTAAAGAAATTGAATGCTCACGAGAAGAAAATAAATGCTAACGAGGCGAAAATTGCAATGGTACGAGGTGAGTTGAGGAAGGCCTTACGACAAAAGAACATAAGTTTGGTTCTTGCTATGTTCTTATTCATAATCCATCTCGTAGTATTAGCTTTATATATGAATATAATTTAGAAGTAGTGAGTTTTTTGTTACTAACATGTGATTGACAAGAAAACTCATGCATGCTTCTAGCTATAGATGTGTAGTATGGTGTACCTTTGAAATGGAATATATTCCTTTTCTCACTCTAAACCTCCATGAATAGTGAATGCGTTCAGCCTTTTTAGTAGTTTGCTTTTAATTTTTGTACTTGTTCATTCACGTGAACAATGCTCTCATTTTTTAATAGTTCATTGACACGACAATTCATTATTCACTATTTATTTCCAAGTCTATATATACTTGCATCTATATTGTTGTAGTATATAGGAATTCACTTAGAAACTATTCGACCAAATTTTTTTTACTAAAATGGGATCAGATGCCGTTGCACTTCAACGTAGAGTGTTTTACAACACTAACTGGACCGTCGAAATGGAGAAAACCTTCATGGACACTCTAGTCGATCAGATTTCCATCGGTCTTGATGAGCCAGGTTACCCGGATTCTTATTCCGTACGCCAAGCAATGCGCGAAACCAATAGAGAACACGGTTTATCTTTCGATTATGGTTTTTACGAATCCCGAGTAAGAAGTTTGTTTAATCGATTCATTTCATTCTCATGGATTTTAAGATTTTCTGGTGTGTCCTATAATCGTACCACAAAAGAACTTCATGCTGAACAACAAGTTTGGGACATTATCATTGAGGTAAATAGAACTAACTTTATGAATAATTTTTTAAATTTATTATTTTTTTGGTGGCATAATTTAGCTTTCAAAAATCTCGGAATGCAAGAATGTATGTGAATCTTCCCGATCCTTCTTGGAATCAATGGTAATCGTGTTTCGTGATCCGATAAGAGAAGACTCCAAAGATGATGAACACAATATACATAATCATGGTAACGGTAATGGGAATGATGAAATGGATGTGAACAATCTTTCACCCTCGTCAGATAACAATTCGGATAACTGAGTGAAAAATAATGGATGGTATGTAACGTGTTCAATTTCCATATGTCCGTATTTCTAGTAATATTGCAAGGATTATCTTGAATTAATGTTGTTGTTATGTAATGAAGAATTTAATTAATGTCATTGTTATGTGTAATGTTTGTTGTTCATCCACGAATTGTCACGAATTCCCTTCCTCGGCCATTTGTTGTTCAAACATGTATTCTTTTCTTTTGTTGTATTGTCAACTCATGTGCATGGGGAACCTAAGGAATCCTCCTTTTGCAAAAGGAGACATGATTGAACCATGTCATAGTGTAAGAAGACATGATACAACTATGCCATAGTACAAAGTTGGCCTATTCATTTTGTCTTCTTTCATTTTGGACTATAGCAAACCTTGTATTCCTCAAACCCTTTATAACCCTTTATAACCGACCAATTTCGAAGCAATGCACAATTGTTAGATAGCCAAAATCTGAATTTCCTTCTATTCAAGAGTCGTACACAATGACACGCTCAAACCCTTCTCCACACCAAAAAACCGTAACCAACGCGTGTTGGAATTATGTCCCTAGACCGCCACCTTCACCACCTAGTCAACAAAAATATTTGTATACCC
Source organism: Sesamum alatum (assembly GCA_034509735.1). Taxonomy (NCBI): domain Eukaryota; kingdom Viridiplantae; phylum Streptophyta; class Magnoliopsida; order Lamiales; family Pedaliaceae; genus Sesamum; species Sesamum alatum. Next base: position 10,536,126 of record JACGWO010000011.1, read on the forward strand.
CGATATGAACCTCGGCACACAATCAATGTTTCATTGACGCCCTATGGGATAAAGCAATGGATGGCACCCACAATGGAGATTCCCTCTCTAATTATCAAGCACTGAAGCATGCCACCGAAATTGTAAATCTTGTTATGAAAGAGGCTTTCACTGTAGACGCTAATTATAGTCATTGCATAAAACTGCGAGAGCGATTTGAAATTTTTAGCTTCCTAATTTCTTGTCCGGAGGTAAACTGGGATTGATGGGAGAACACACTCCATGCTCCTAAAGATTTTTGGGAGGATGTTTCTGAGGTATATCAATTTTAGTGGTTAACGTATTTCTTATAGTTATGATTGTTTATTGGTGATTAGTTCTTTTTTTTATTTCAATCGTGCAGAGGTTTCCACTATCGAAGGCGTATGAGCATGTTGGTGAGCCAAATTTCAATGCACTGCGAGCTATCTTTCAAGGATGTGATCCAAGTAGTTCTAAAAATAAAAACACTTCTGGGTCGAGTGGTTCGAGAGACAAATCGGTGGTGATAGACGTTGATGATCAGATCGTTAACTTGTCGTCTGGTTCGGAATGAAAAAAAAATGTGGTTTCTACGATCGTACTTATTTCAGTAGTTTATGGTGTTTAATTCTGTAATTTTCTGTGTTCGTTTTGTCTACGTTGTATCGCGTCTTTTACTTTTCCCTATTGTAGTCTCTATGTCTTGTTTTCGGTATTTATGAAATGAACTACGTTCATGTTATGAATGTCCCTGTTGCGAAGCATGCTCGAAAAATTACCACGTCAAAACGTCGAAGAGCTATGAAATTGTCCCTGTTGCGAAGCATGCTCGAAAAATGAATTTCATTGTTCCTGCAATGTTGGTTGTTCACTTCTCACATTACATAAATGTTGAAAAGAAATTATATTCAGATAATTACAAAAGTTACCGAACAAATGCCACTCATATAATTATGGATAATTACAAAATTTACCGAATAATTTAAGGCAATTCGTCACAGCAGACTATTCTTAGTCATCATTCGCAATGTACAAGTCCACAATACTAGAATGACAATGTCCAAGTTCAGAAAAATTTAAAACAATGTACAAGTCCACAATACTAGAATTGAGGACCATTCCATTACTAGATAGTTGTTAAAGGATGCCTCGAGACCTCGAGGTTAAATTAATTAATGTACACATTGAAACCGTGGTCGAAGCATTCCACAAAAAGTGTTACACACCGATAATTAAGAAATAGTTAGATAATAACATCCTACTGAATGCATCCACTTGCAAATCCCCCAAAATGATACGATTAGATAAAGTGTTTATGCATTCACAAAAATTAGTTTTCCCACTATGTACCGATGAAGTCACACTTTCCCGTCAACCATCATCTTCACAAAGGTAACTCTAGCCATGTCCGACATAGTTAAGAACAAGTCAAGATCGGCCTTGTTGTTGACAAGTTTTCTAGATACCCAACATTTCTCCTCCAAAGTTAATTCCGTCATTACCTCAATGGATGCCCAAACTTATCGGCGGGCATGTGACTCGTCGAACTCCATCCCAAAACGTTTAGCAATGTCCCCTAAACGGTTGTCAGTTACACTAACAAAAGTATCAAACTTCTCATCAAATTTTTCATCAATTGTCACTGTTCAATGCTTGCGTTTCTTGGATGATTGACGTTCAGTGTCGCTAGGGGTGGCATTCATATTGGCATTCGCCGAAGCAAAAGAGTTTCCAAAGTACGTTTCGTCACCAAATAAGTTTGGGTCAGGGCTAGGAATGTAGTACTCAGGTGACACAAAAATAGGTTCGGTACTTACATTTGTGGAGGCACCCTCACAATCAATAGCATGTTGTCCCGTAGCACGATCTTTGCCAAAAATTTCACACTATGAATCATAGTAAGGAAATGACTTGAACCGCAGTGACTTCACGAAAGGATCAACCTAAATAAATTCCCAAACACAGTGTCACCGTTACATTTCGTTACTTCTAATCGTATGTTAACAAAATTTAAAGTCAATAGAGTAGTAGCTCACCTTTGCATAGTTCTCAAACACAGCGTCGGAGACCTCGATGGTATGAGAAGTATCGTTCCATCCAAACCCAGACCTGGCTAGCAAATCTGAAATACTACCATATGTTCGTTTCCGAACATGAATCTTCGAGCTAATGTGAGGTTCTGATTTCAGCCCATAGTCCGGTAAGCGCCTACAGATCATTTGTTCTAAGACTCCCAAATAGCCCGTTCGAAACCCATTATCGCATTTCCAACCCGTGTGAACAATCTCACGTAAACAGTCTAGTAGGGCCCCCTCTTCCTTACATGACCAAACACGTCTGGTACCCCTACCGCTGTTTCCCCCTCTACCCCCCCCCCCCCCCGGCGTCAAACCAAATTGATTTCATCGTCTTCCATCGATCACTAAGACAATAAACAGTACACAACAGAAAAATATCTAAGTATGAAACAGTTAAAACCAAACAATGAGTGCAACAAATAAAGTAGATTTCAATTTTCATTCGAAAAAAACATACACCAACAAACATGGAATACATCGTTCAGGTAAAAGTACACAATATGGTCAAATAGTTCATACAAAATTACGGAACAATTTAAAAACCACAACAAACAACATGACACAGAATATGAAAATATATAAGGACAACAACTTCAAGACTCTCCACGCCAAGCATTGTACATTCTCATTGCTATGTCATCTTTCCAAGTGTTCCAAACGGGGTTAGAATCTACGGTTCCTAAGTACTCGGTACCCTTGTCATCTTCGCTAATGAAGTCCTCATTCAATATTTGTTCAATTGGATCAACAGGCATTTCCATTCGTATATAGTTATGCAATAGACAACATGCCATGATAATATGGTTCTGGGTCGTAATAGAATAGAATGCCGGACTACGTAACACTGCCCACCGAGCCTTAAGTAAACTGAAAGTTCTTTCAATAACGTTACGTGCGGCAGCATGCTTCATATTGAAATATTCTTCCGCATTCTGTGGTGCATTGCAACCGGATTCCCATTCTTTTAAATGGTATCTCACTCCCCGGTATGGCGATAAGAAACCTTCCCCATTACTATATCCGCTATCAACCAAATAATAATTTCCTACAAGGATAAAATGGAATTAAATGTACCTCTTGGGATTTTCAATCCAAGCAATCTAGTTATAGCGTCATGAAGAACCCGGTCGTCTGCCGCACTACCCTCCCATCCAGTTAAAACATATATGAATCGCATATCTCTATCACAAACACCCAAAACTTTAACGGAAACAGACCCTTTACGTGTGCGATACCGTGCTTTGTCTTCATGCGGAACACGAACGTCAATGTATGTCCCATCCAATGCCCCCAAACATCCCTTGTACAAAGGAAGGTGTAATAGTTAGTTGCCATGTAATTAAGAACAAAATCAATATAAATTGGACAATAGAAATCGGGAAAGCATGAATATTTACTACTAACCTCAAACCACTTCCATCTAGGGCATGTGCTTTCCTCCGGTACTGCAGTAGCTTTGGATAATAGCAGTGGATGTAGTCTCAAAACAACATTAAGTACGTGGTGGAAATGTTTACTTACGGTTCGAGCAGAACGAATGAAGTCGTATTTAACTGTTTGATTTTTCTTATGATGTGCAAGAACACTTAAGAAGATTGCAACTTGCTCACTAATAGAAACGTGTTTAGTGTCCCTTAACCCCCCTTGATTTTGCAAGAGGAGACACAACCTTCCAAATGCATTTCTACTCATTCGGAGATTATCAACACAAGAAATGTCACTAATTTCTACTAAACGTCTCATTACATGAACTTGAGTGGGAACTCGAGGTTTTAAACTATAATTTAGTCCGCGTCTAACCCTAAAATTTTTTAATTGAGACCTCCAAAAATGATACCACCGATAAAACAACCTTAACATCTTCAAGGCATCGACCAAAATTTCTTGAATAGCACGAAGAGCCTCTATTTTCTCGTGAAACCGCATCCTACCATTACAATTTTAAACGGACTTAACGCAAATATATACGCAATCAAAGTCATCCAAAATATTAATCGATGCATAAAATACGAAACCAATATTAGATTACAATACTAACATGTTTTATATATTTAAATAACCAATAAATGAGAACCCGACATGTGCATTCACATATATATTTTAACAATGTTGTACAAACCCATATATAATTTAAAAATAATGTACCGAAACTATCACTATTTACAAATCTTCAAACTGAAAGTGACACACATAATACACACTAAATACAAAATTTAATAATGTTACCAAATGTTGTAAAAACAGAAAAAATGAAAACAACCAACATATCACAAAATACGAAAAAATGAAAAAAAAAAAAACTGTATTTGTAAGTACCGAAAACAACCAACATACTAGTGAAGTTCATAAGTACCAAAAATAGCACAAAAAATGGGGCATCACAGTGAAAAATTCGTACCAAAATTAAAAAATAAAAATATTTTGAACATACCTTCAAATGGAGGTTGGATCTGTAACATTAAACACTGAAAAAAAATGAAGATATTTTGTTAGTAAAACCCACCAAGACGAAAAATAATCGATGGAAGCTATGTCCTTATAAATGTAAAACTCTAGGATACAAAATGGAGTTAAAGAAGAAGAATGGGAGAAGATGAAGAACTCACCTTCTTCTTTGCTGCTCCTCTCATTCGGTCAAGAAGAAAGAATGAAGAAATGGGGTCAAATTGTTTTGGTCATTGAATGTTAGGTGAGTAACTCCTTTGTCCTATTAAGAGGGCAAAACTGACTTTAGCCACATGCATTAATTATTGTATAAAGCATTACATAACTTATACCACCACCTTTGGTGGTATAAGTTATGTAAGTGTAACAGTGATTAGTACCGGGCCCTGAATTTGTACAGGGTCCCCATACATGAAAGTAAACAACATATTATCATGTACTAATTTTCTTATACAGGCTAATAATTCAAAGTAAACGGGGCCTTATTGGAGGCCAATCACTTGGAAAGACATATAAGCTAGTATGAGGCGTCAAATGGGAGAAATTATACTTTTAGTCCCATAAGGTAGGAGGTTTAACACTTCTAATCCTTTACTATATAGGATTTTCAAAATGGTCCCAAAATTGAGAAAATTGAACACATTTAGTCTTATGCTTTACAGAATTTTTAAAATGGTCCCAAATTTGAAAAAAATTGACACATTTAGTCCATAAACTCCGTAAAGCAGAGAACTAAATGTGGTCGAGTTTTCTTAATCTTGAGACCATTTTGGAAATTCCATAAAGCAGAGGACTAAATGTGTCGAGTTGTCCCAATTTTGAAAATCCCATAAAGCATATGACTGAATGTGTTGAATCCCTATCCTATGAGACTAAAAATATAATTTTGCCGCTTCAAAAGAGAAGGGTTAACCGTAATGAACAAAATATGAACAAATTTTAACCGTAATGTGTTAAATTGCATATTTGGTCCCACAAAGAAGGGGTGATGCCCTTTTTGATCCCATGATTTACGGAATTTTATTTTTTATCTCAAAACTATTAAAAGGTTTGCAAAGTTAGTTCCAAAAGTCTTTTCCCATTAAGTTTTAATGGCAAGTGGCAGAAATCCGCTAACCCCCAATTACTAAATTACTTTTTTGGTCCCACAAAGAATGGTGGTTTGCTTTTTTGGTCCACAATTTACGGGAAAAAAATTAATACCAAAATTGTTAAAAAATTGTGAAGTTAGTCCCAAAACTTCAATTTTGTCAATTTTTGCCATTAATCAATAAATTAATGCACGATTTTATTAAATCAACAATCAATCTTTTATTCAATCATTATTAAAATATGCTAATAATTATTTTTTTTATATTTATTATAATATAATTTTTAATATAAATCATTATTTACATTTATATTTATATTACATATAAACAAATAACAATATACGAGCTATAACTATAAAACAACAAAGATAAACAAAATAGCATAGCATTTAGAAATTATTGTTATGTGATTGAGAAACTCATTTTTACAATAATTGTTATGTAATCGAGTAACAAATATTCGTATATGATTTTAAACTACTCGATTTATGAAATTTTTTACCGGGCTGGTAAAGTAGAAAATAAAAAATAAAATGATCAACACATGATATATTTTATTTATTAATTTTTATATTTTATAATTATAGGTAGTTCGTTTGTCTAAATATAAAAATAATAGGGTGAATTACAATGACCTCCCCTAAGGTTTTCCATAATTACGGATGCCCCTTCGTTGTTTCAAGAATTACAAATATCCCCCCCTCCCCCGAGGTTTGTACCTGTCTAACAAATAACCTATTTTCATCCATTTTTATGAGTTAAGTGACCAAAATGCCCTTATGTCATTAAATTATTTTTTAAAATATTTTTTTGGATAAAAATGTGCAGAAAGAGGTTTCTTACATTTTTCACACAGGGGAGCAAGAACGTCATTTGCCTCGGCTGATTTTTCTACAATTTAAAAAAAATCAAGGGAAAAATGAATCATTTCAGGCCCTTATTTAAAAATTACAAACCTCAGGAGGGTATTTGTAACTTTTAAAACAACGAGTAGGTATCCGTAATTATGCCAAACCTCAGGGGAGGTCATTGTAATTCACCCAAATAAATAATAATTTATATTATAAATCAAAAATTATATTATAAAATATAAATAAATAAATTATTAATCTATTCAATAGTGATTGGATAAGAGTAATTGTTGATTTAATAAAATAATCCGTATGTTGTATTCATTAATTTATTGATTAATATCAAAAAATTGACAAAAATAAAATTTTGAGACTCACTTTGTAATTTTTTTTAAAATTTTGATACCAAAAAGAATTTTCGTAAATCATAGGACCATAAAGGACACCGTCCCTTCTTTGTGTAACCAAAAAAGCAATTTAGCCAACCGTAATGCATGATAAAATGAGATCTGGAAAATAATTATTTAAAATTAAGGGCATTTATTTATATATATATGAACAAAATTTGAAGATAAAATTTGTATTTTTCAAAATGGTCCTAACAAAAAGAAAAGGAAAAAGAAAGATCAAGGCTCGTACATTAATTATTCCTATACATACACTCATATAATTTGAAAAAACACACACAACACACACATATATATATATATATATATATAAGTAGATTATGTACAAATTAAGGCAAGTAGCTTCAGCAGGCTTTGTTTTGTTTCTTGATGTGTGTGTTAGTAGACGACGTTCGCCCTCGAGTGTAATGAGAAGTTGAATTTGAAGTGGCGACTAATAATTCTTCCTCTTTGATGAAGGAGCGGTGCTGATGATAGTACTTAAATGCAACAAATACTACAAACAATGTCCAAATCCGGGCAACCACTGACGACAGATTCCAGACAAGTGTGAAGACACCAAACCCTACTGCTTTCTTGTGAGAACATGACTCCCAACCATCTCCCAATCTTCGAATCCAAAATATACCTTCAACAACAATCCAAGAAAAGATAATTAGGGATGGCAAATAAGGCGGGTAGAGTTAGAGCCCAGAGTTAAACCGACTATATATTTGGGATAGGGTTTGGGGATGGATTTATAATTTTATGGACTCTGTTTGGTTCGTAGCGGTTTTTGGAGGACCCATTGAATCATATTTATAAACTTATTTAATTTGTGTAAAATTCTTAAACTTTTATTTAATACAGATTTTTGTAAAACTATATTGATTAATTGAATAAAATAGAAAATTTAGCCGAGTTTTATGGATTAGATCTACCAGGTTAGGATGGGTGCAAGTTTGAGATAGGGTGGGGCAGATTTTGGATCCAACTAAACGAGCAGGCAAGGTGAGGTGAGTCCAGAAACGGACGAATACTAATAGGGCCCAGATAGGCCTAAAGGCCCATGCTCTTAGGAATGGCCCGCAATATGAAGGTAAAGCCCAACTCAAGAGAGTTTGTGTAAGCTTCGACTAGGTCAAATTAATTCAGCCCAGCCCTACCCATCCAATCCCTTAATCAATAAGGACCATCAGATGCAACACACGTGGCAGGAGGCCCCAAAGGCTTGCTTGTCATCCGTACATTGGTCGAAAACTATATAAACCCCCAAATTTGATTAAGGCATTTTTAATGTTTTACTGTTGCTTTTTTAGCTATGATATTTAGATTTTACAATCGTTATCTAACTTGATTTTTGGAGTGATTATGTTGGAAGTGACCCCGACATGTCTGTGTTGATTTTAAGTTTATTTCCTTCACTTACCTAAGTCTGAGCTCGATTGTACTATCTACGATCAGATTTCTAGAATCAAATCCGAGTTTCAAATCCTGAAGAAATTAAGTAGCAATTAGGCTGCGTGGCTCTTGACTTGGGCAAAGCCCGTCCCAAACCCACTCATTATATCCCTACGCTTATGTGCTTAAAAATTGCGCCCCTATAGAAATAAGAGTTGCCTATATCTGACCAATGATGACACCATAGTTACCTTGATATAAAAACATACTAAACTAAGAATATTCCCTCTATATGTTAATTCACAAGGATAATTACACTCTCTTCCATTGAAGTTTGGTATAATTATACGTAAACCCTTTATAATTTAAAAAAACTCATATCTAATACCCATGAGGTTTGCTTCCGTCTAATAAATAGGTCCCTTCATTAGTCAAAATTCACAGAATTTATTGATATTAAAATGATTAAATGAAAATAGATATTTACCCTTGATTGACTTATTTTCGACTTATTATAGCTCAAACAACTTTTTTATAATTAAACTACTCTTATAACGGTGGAGAAATACTTTTTCACATGCATTAACGCGTGAAGATGTATAAGGCTAGTTTGATGAGAAAAAGATTTATTTAACTTACAATAATTTAGTGATAAGTCAATTGATGGTAACTAAACTTTCATTCAGTTTTTTTCGTAATATCAACAAATTTGGTGAATTTTGAATAACGAATGGACCTATTTATGAGACAGAAGCAAACCTCAGAGGTATTAAATGTAATTTTTTAAATTATAAGGGATTTACATGCAACTACACGAAATTTTAGGGAAGAGGAGTGTAATTATCCCTAATTCATAATAGTACACCCTATATATATATATTGTTTTATTTTTATAGTGTGTTGGTTTAAATAGATCTAGTAGAGCTATTTAAATCCAACAATTCCTTTTAAAATCCAACAACTAGTAGTGTAGTGGGACCAAGAAATTCAACGTACAATCACCGCTCGCCTATGCCAACAAACACCCAAAGAGCCGTTGGCTGATCCCACCAATAAAAAAGGAGTGGACCCCACCCCAGGTGTATCTATCGACCAGGAGTTGCATGCGCTAACGGTATGCTACCATAACTCCTTGAGGCTGATGCTCCCCACTAACAATTACTACTATAACAATAAAATATGGAGTAAATTACGTTGACACCCAATGATGTTAGATTCAATTATACAAATATTTTAAATCTTTCGAGAAATTACAGTTACATTTCATAGAGGTGTTAGTGTAATATTTTTCAGGAGGTATTAGTGTAAATTTTGCCTTTTAATAGAGGGTGTAGTTGTAATACAGTTACAATCTCAGAGGTGTAGTTGTAATTTTAACAAAAATAAGGGGTGTTTGTGTAATTTAATCTAATCTCAAGGGGTTTTACTATAATTTACCCTAAAATATATTCTCAAAAGAAAAAAAAGGGAAAATGAAATAGTATTGAATTACTGTTTTACCCCCAAGATAAAAATCGTGGGGCTGCAGGAATAATTGATGAAAATAAAATCGATGATGTTATGATTTACCGTATGCGGTTAATTGAGAGGAGTAGGAAGAGCAGACTTTTGGTACCGTAAATACTCCAAAAAAGCCTATCAACCAAGATTTTAACCCAGTCAAGAAAAAAACAATATATATAAACTGGCAAAGAAAGCACACTTAATGTGTATGTGATTTAAATTTTTTGTTATATTTATTTAATTAAATAAAAAAACAAATTATTAGTTAAATTAATAAAAATAAATTAAACTTTTTAAATATACATGAATGAAAATTTATCGATATAACTAATTAATTACAAAGCTTACTGTTCACTATCCCATAAATATAAATAAATGAATAAACCGATGCATTCAAACGTTGGTGACAGACTTCTTGCTTGTCTTTTCAATGAAAAAAATTTTGAAGGGACGAATTGAAATTTTTATTTCAAATCTCATTGCATTTTTTTATAAAATTTAATATATATATATACACACAATATATATGTACAAAATATTTTTAAAATAAAATCAATAACATAGTTTTAAACATATATAATAAATCAAATTAAAAAGGGTTTAATGTAATTTACCACCCTGTGATATTGCAAATAAGCAAATTATCCCCTTATGAAAGAAAAATAACAATTTAGCTCCCTATGTTATTTTATTTTTAATAAACACGTAATTTGCTCATTTTCAATATCACAAGAGGATTACTTGCATTTTTCCCAAATTAAAAATATTAAAGAAGGGGAATACTAACCCAATTTTGCCATTCTCCAGATGGTAATAGAGCCTCCACATCTTGCCAAAATAAACAGAATCACTGCCAACTGCACACCCTCAACTTCCATTAATGAACAATTGATTAAATTCAAAATGAGAAAAATACTAATAGAAAAAAGAATTCCTTAAATAAATAAATAAAAAAAAAGATTTGCCGTCTGAACTCTAGGAAAAAGAGCAATACAACTCCCCGATGAGAGGAAGCAAACTCAAGATCTCCTGTAAGAAATCTTGAACCGAAGCCGTTGGACTGTTCCATAGAGGACAACATCTTTTCTAAAAGTTCAGAGGTGCCAATCGCCTTTTTATTTTTGTTTATGAGATATTGCAAAAGTGCAAATTAACACTGAGAATATTTACGACAAGAAATAGAAAAGAAAATGGAAAAATATGAGAGAGAAGAGTTATATAATATTAACCTTGATAGTGGTGGCTGGATCCCCAGAGAAAAGGGCTCTCAATTTGACAAGAAACTCATTCACATAAGGCAATACCAGTCTTACAACCTTAACTGCTTCTTCTTCACCAACAACATACTCTTCCTCTGTCTCATCCACATCAGTAGCTACCCTGAATATTTTGAATTTAGCGGCTTCATAAATTTACGGGATAATTACATTTACACTCATCACCTATGACCTATTTATACAAACTACCCATACTTTTTGAAAAATTATACATACACCCCAAAATACATCAAAATCATGACACAAATTACTTCTCTTTTTTATTATCAGAGATGATTTCTACAATTATGCAAAAAGCATGGGTAATTTGTGTAAACAAATCATAGATCAGGGGTGTAAATATAATTATCCATAAAGTTACTAGAGATCAAATTTTCAGCCCAAGAGCTGGGGTTTTTACCTGGTGATGAGGGATTTGAAAAGAAAAACTGCAGCAAGATAGACAAGGCCAATGTAGGAAAGCACAGAAACAATGCTGCCATTCACAAAACAATACTGTCTCAAAATAGAGTATTTTTGTCATAGGAAAAAATGCAAGCAATCCCCTGTGATATTGTAAATGTGTAAATTACCCCCTTATAAAAAATAAAATTGCAATTTACCTCCCTGTATTTTTTAAAATGAATCAATTTACCTCCCGTGTTTTTTAAAATGAAGCAATTTACTCCCCTTTATCTATAGGGGTAAATTGCTCCATTTTAAAGAACACATAGAGTTAAATTGCTATTTATTTTTTTCATAGGAGAATAATTTGTTCATTTATAATATCATAAGGAGATAAATTACATTAAACCCTTTTGTCATATGATGAAAAATACCAATGAATAATTCATATCTTACCTTATGTTGAGATCCTTTGTGTATGAAGTGGAAATGATAAGAAATGCTCCAACCCCAAATATGAATGCTGATTTTGATACATCCCTCCACATAATTAGGTCCACTGAAAAGTAATCACCAATTACGACACGAAATCAGAAACTATGGGTTAAATGCAACAAACTCCCCTATGAAAACACGGGCAACGCAGCTCTGTGAACTTTTTAAAAAGATGATCGTTAGGGGCCCAATTCGTCTTTATTTTATTCATTTAGACGAATTTTTTGCCTATTAATATTTTCACAGGGGAAAAAATACAATTAACCCCAAAAACAAGAAATAAGAGGATGAAACTCACCGAAACTTTGAAGTTTGCTTTGGGTGCTTGGGATGTCATTGAAATGGTCTGAAACTGGAATTGGGAATCAGAAACAGAAATCCCAGAAATAAACAAACAAGGCCTAAACCATTTATGCTGTATACTCAGAGAAAGCGTTTAATGTAATGTACTCTTATGATATTGTAAATGAGCAAATTACACGGAAATTGCTTGCATTTTTTGCATCAGACAAACTATACTACTTACTTGGCTTGGTTCTTGCTGGAGTTGGTTGAATTCTGGCATGATTGAGAGCAGGAAGAGCCTGTTTCTTCACAATAGATGAAATTGGAGCTGGTTTTTCATTGCTGCTAACCGATTTCTTGTCCTCAATCACAGGCTTATGGTCATCGTCGTTAACGTTTATTTCTTTAACGTCGAGACCCCCCTTCTCCTCCGCTCCAATTCTCTTATCAACTTCTTCATCTTCTCCACCATTGACATAATCAAAATCGGGTGGAGTCCCGATGATTTGATCCACATTGCCTGTGGCTCCCTCCTCTTCACACACACTAACCTCTTTACAATCTTCATCAGATCTTGGCTCATTATTCCCAACTGGGCTCTTCTCAGACCCTTCAAGATAACTATTCGACTCACCGACGATGATGACGCCGTCTTCATCATCACTAACCGTTCTTGCTACAACTGCCTTTGCTCTCACCAGCTGCAGCGCAAGTGAATTACCTGTGTCGGATTTCACCGTCCTCAAACGGTCATAACTTTTGATATCAACCAATGACTCAGAGGAATCTGACTTCGCCTTCCTCAACTGCAGTACTAAACTCATCTCGTTTCCATCGCTGGTCGGATCAGCAGCCCCCTTCTGCGGTGGCGACAATGACGCTGTTCGTGTTTTCTTGATCCGAACAGGGCTTCTCTTGACCCCATTTCCGTCGGACGAAACACTCAATTCCTTGCGTTTTTCATCCGAATTCTTGCTCAACTCAGATCTCTGCCTTGAAATCTGAACTGGGCTGCACTCAACACTCTCAGATTTCCGGGTTTTGATCTTGCCATTTACCCCGAGAAGGCTCTGCTTTGGCCTCATACTCTTCGCCTTTTGATCCACCTTAACCTCAGTGTTCTTCACAGTAGAAGTAGTAGTAGTAGTGGTGTTTACTTGAGAATTATGATGAGTGGAATTGAAGACTTTGATGCCAACTTTTACTCCCTCAGCCTTCATTCTTCTTCTGCCTCCCAAATCCATTGCTTCTCTACTACTCTTTTCCCCTTTTAAACAGCAATGAGTAGTACTCTGGGGACCCCAATATGACTTGCTGCTCGATTGGTACGAACGGATCACTTTCGATTGAATATTTGTTTCATTTTAGCAAGTACATTTACGGTTGCACGGGACATGCGCAGATGACTTTTGGTCAAATACTTGTTTCATTTTAACACGTTGGTGGGTAATCTGTAAGTATATTTACGATTGTCATTAGCAACATACGCAGTTGACTTTTGGTTAAATATTTTTAGCACTGGGTAATCTGCAAGTACATTTACAGCCATCGGATATCTGTAGTTGACTTTCAGTCGAATATTTGTTTCATTTTAGTACGTTGATGAGTAATCTGTAAGTATATTTACGGTCATGCGCAGTTGTGATTGGAGCCAAAACCAAAAATAATAATAATAATAATAATAATAATAATAAATGTTGTATTTATGGGGACTCTGCCTTTGAGCTCAAGGTAAACTGAAGTTGGTGTTATGAAAGTCATGTAACATTGGGATTCCTTCACACACACACACACAGAGGCCTCTCTTTCTTTTTTCTCTTTTTCTTTTTCTTTTTCTTTTTCCTTTTCTTCTTTTAGCCTGTATGGATAAAGACTCTTATAGAGTACCTATGGATATTGATTTCTTTTAAGGGTTAACATAATATTAATTTTAGTTTATATATTTTGAATAATTACATATCATCTCATTTATTTCTGCAAAGTAATATTTAATATTAATGGGGTGTTAATGTTTTATTGAAATTTAGAGTGATTTTTTGTAATAGGTAATACTATATTTTTTATCTTGTAACTATAGGTTGTTAGCATTTTTGATCATTTGACTTACTCCTTTTATATATTTAGTCCTTTTTTTTACGAATTTAATTCTGGACATCTCACATTTGCTTCTATTTTTGTAAATTTAGTCATGTTTGATCCTAACTACTTACAGTTATTGAACCAAAAACGAAATCTACTCCAATACGAAAAAGACTCATAATTGTCAATACAAGACTAAATTTGTCAAAAAAAAAAAGGCCAAATATGAAATGTTCGGGACTAAATTCATCAAAAAAAGAGTAAATATATATACAGAGTAAATTATAGAACAAAAAATACTACCGATTTATAGTACAGGATAAAAAAAAATGTAATTTTACCTTTGTAATATCTAAAAAAAGAAAAGGGTACAATCAATAATTACATAACTTTTCAATGACATGTTGTAATCAACCCACAAGTGTTTTCTACAATTAGGTGAATGGTGGTTGAGTGTATGTTACTTATGTTAAAGATACTACATTCTCTTACTCAAAGAATTGTTGTGTGCACTTTGTTGAGGTTGAGATATAGTTCAAAAGAATTAGATTAACGTCTCGTTTACTTTGAGGGATGAGATTAAGTTGAAATAGACTAATGATAGATAAAATATAGGATGAAATTAAATTATATCACTTATATTTTCATTTAAATTATTTATTTGTTATGATTAATCATCTATTTACCTAAATGTAAGTAAACAAGATATTGAGTTGGATATCCAACCCAATTCTCACAGGTAAACAAGGCCTAATTGATTGAAATAATGTCTTATGTGCGGTGTGTTTGTTAGGGTCAAATCCATATTAATACTCAATATTTTGTGTCTATTTAATAAGGGTCGAGGCTGAGCTATTCACTGAGCTCCTCGTGATCGTGTGAAATAATTTTAAAATCAACAACAGCATCAGAGATGTCAGGATCATCTCAACAAAAACACTTTGACGATCAAATTAGGGACGGTCTTAATCTAAACAATCGAAAAGAGTAAAGTGATCTTAAATAGTACAATTTGAATACTGTGTTAGAGACTATTTACAACTTAAACCCATTGTATTGATGCCACCTTAGGGCTTTTGACTGGTGCCACACGTCACCTGTCTTCAAAGGCTAAAATTTCAAGTCACAGGTAAGAATAGAGCAACCCACTTGACCCATTATAAAAACACGCGAATCCTAAGTATTATTTGGATAATTTATCCATTTTAAGGGATATTTTGCTATTTTTACCATATCATTATTATTTTAAAAATAAATACGTAGCAATCATTTAACTGTTCGATTTATTATACATTTTGTGTAGCGTCTATAAAAACGTTTGTCAACTGGAATGTAGCTGAAAAGTGGAGATAAGTCCGAAGTCTGGTGGGATTGATTACATGAATGATTAGATTATAAGTGAAATATATATGATATATAGGTAAAATTATATTTTTGGTCCTGTAATTATAGGTCGTTAGCATTTTTAATCCTGTAACTTATTCTATTTACACATTTAATCCTTTTTTTGACGAATTTAGTCATGCACATCTTACATTTGATCCTTTTTTGGCAAATTTAGTCATGTGTTGACAATTTTGATCTCATTCTCACTCGAATAGATCTCATTTTTTTGTCCTATAATAATATGTTATCAGGACCTTGTCAACACGGGATTAAATTTGTCAAAAAAATACCAAATCTTATATGTGTTGGACTAAATTTATCAAAAAAAAAAAAGGACTAACATGAATGATTAGATTATAAGTGAAATATATATGATATATATATAGGCAAAATTACATTTTTGGTCTTGTAACTATAAGTCGTTAGCACTTTTGGTCTTGTAACTTACTCCATTTACACATTTAGTCCTTTTTTGACGAATTTAGTCATGCACATCTTACATTTGATCCTTTTTTGGCAAACTTAGTCATGTGTTGACAATTTTGGTCTCATTCTCACTCGAATAGATCTCATTTTTTTGTCGTATAATAATATGTTATCAGGACCTTGTCAACATGGGATTAAATTTGCCAAAAAAATACCAAATCTGATATGTGTTGGACTAAATTTGTCAAAAAAAAAAAAAGGACTAAAACGAAGTAAGTTATAAAACCAAAAGTGCTAATAACCTAAAATTATAAGATTAAAAATATAATTTATATTTACTTCCTTCAGTTTTGTTGTGGAAGGGGATCTCTGTCACTACTATTACCCAGACAACCAGAAAAGTTCACATGCTGCATGACAAAATAGTGATTGCTATTTTCTGACAATTTTCAAGAAAAAATTAAGATAAAAAAAAGGGGTTGATTTTTCCCTATGATTTTCATTTTTATTAGGAATAATTATATTTACACATCCTGTCTATGGTCTATTTACAAAATTATTTATGTCTTTTATGTAATTATATAAATTACCTCTGACAGCAAAAAAACAGGCGTAATTTGTGTAATGTTGTTGACGTTTCTGGAAAATGTATGTGTAATTTTTCAAAAATCAGGGTTGATTTTTGGAAATTATGTTCACTTTTTCTAATACGTGTGTATTTAATTTTTTAATAGATTTGAGTGATTTGTATAAATAGACCATAAATCAAGAAATGTCGAATATAGTATAGAAATAATACCTACTATGCAGTAGCAGCATCATTCCACATAGGGGTTCGAATCCATAACCTCTAAAATCAGAGAGCCCCAATTTCGCCAACTGAGCTAGGCCTCATCGGCTAAAAATTTTTCCTTCTCATTCTGTATATTATTTTTGCGAGCAGGAAGTTGCATTAAACAATTCATTGCATCATATCAGCAAATACCAATACCAAAAAAAAAAAAAAAAACTCTTTTTTAAATGGAGAAATTTTCTAAAATTTCAATTTCAAGAACTAAATATAAAAAATGAGTTTAAATATAATTTACTTCTATGATATCGTAAATGAGCAAATTACTCCTCCTATGAAAAAAAAAATAACAATTTATCTCCCTGTATTTTTAAAAATGAAACAATTTACCTCTCTATCTAGGAGTTAAACTGCACAATTGTAAAAAACATATGGAAGTAAATTACTTTATTTTTAAAAACACGGGAAGATAAATTGCTTTTTTCTTTTTCATAAGAGAATAATTTGCTCATTTGTAATATCATAAGAGGGATTGCTTGCACTTCTCTCTATAAAAAATTATAATTTGTTTGAATATAGATATTAATGTGGGAATTAAACTTGGGTATCCCAAATGATTAAAATGCCTCCTCCATTGATAAATTTTATACCTCAACAGCACCTAGATCCGTGCATGTTACATTTGAGTTGTACTTAATCGAATTCGACCAGAATCAAATTTGAGTTCGTAGAGACTCACTACAATTGTCTGACTAAGATTGAATCAATAATTCACGTGCAATTATACAATTTTGTTATATTTTTAATTACACGCAATCCATTCATCATGTGCAACTTTTGCTATACTAACTTTTCTTATCAGCTTAACCTCTAAACGACCTCATTGATTGAAGTATCAAAGGACTATAATACGGA
Source organism: Sesamum alatum (assembly GCA_034509735.1). Taxonomy (NCBI): domain Eukaryota; kingdom Viridiplantae; phylum Streptophyta; class Magnoliopsida; order Lamiales; family Pedaliaceae; genus Sesamum; species Sesamum alatum. The sequence continues at coordinate 10,553,918 of JACGWO010000011.1, forward strand.
CTTCTCCAATATTGTTCTCATAGGCTTTATCTTACAGGACATATTAGAAAAATTTTGGATCTGATTCTGAATTTAAAAGACCTAAAGAACTTAATCCAATTAAGACTAAGATAACTCATGCGTGGGATGTTGTTCTACTTTAATAGTAGGTGTTAATTAGTTAGATAGTTATTTGATATTGGTGATTACTATACGATTGATATAATTGTTGTTGTTCGATATAGATATTGGACATTGATAATTATAATCAAATTATTTTAAAAAAATAATAGTTCATCGTTTCCATTTAAAAAAAAAAAAAAAAACAATAGCCAATAGGGGAGAAGAGATGCCTAACCCTAATCAACTCTTTCATTACCTTTAATTTATTTGTCTTTTTATTCACTCTTCTATTTGTTGTTTTTTAAGCAGTTATTACATGATTATATCAATATTTTAATAAATTAAACAATACACCAGTTCAATCAAAATATTAATATAACTAAGAACAATCAAATAAATATAATAAGCTCGTATAAAATGAAACAAATACCCGCACATCTAATAAAACTCGAATTTATAATCTCGAACTTGTTCATAAAACTTCAACATTTCTAATAATTAGTATTCGCTAAAGTCTTACACTTAGGATTCGTTTGATTCAAATAAGAGGAAAGTGAAAGTGAAAGGGGGAGGGGGAAGAGAAAGAATAAAAGTTTTCCTTCAAGTTGTTTTGTATGATTGGTAGGGGAGTAAATCTCAAATACTTTCCCTTGTTTGGTACGAGAAAATTAGATTGAAAATAAAAGACTAATTGTTATAATTTTACAATTTAACTCTTCTCTTTATTTTATATTATAAAATAAACAAGTTAATATTATACTAATATCAAATATCTAAAAACCTTAGTAATAAATAAATATATATATATATATATCAAACAAGAATAATAATATTTTTTATAATAAAAGTATTCATAAAAAATGAATATTATTCATCTATTCTAAACTATTCAATTTAAATAAAATAAAAATTACTCGTGCCAGCGGCAAGAAGAGGGAACACGATTAGAGGAAAGGATTATTCAATCAAGATTAATAGCAAATTAGCAATAAATTTTTTAAAAAAATCGCAAATGTAAAGTATGTTTACCGGATTGTTGACTTCGAGGTAATAGTTTTTCCAACAATTTGATTATTGATGTGGGCAGAAGATAGGGATACGAAGAAGGCGAACAAGAGGAAAGTTACGAGGGACCTCATGGGGATAACTTCACAAAGAAAAGGCCTCGTATCATTTTGTGATGAGGCATTAGGGATGACCTCGTAAAAATACGACCTAAAACTAGTCAGTTGCACTTGTGATGATACGAGGAGCAACAAAGACAGGTTTGAATAAGGCAGCAGCGGCCTCGTAAAGAAAAGGCCTCGTACTGAGTCATGACAAAGTACTGCAGATCCAATCAGGTCCTCGAAAATTCGATGGAATCTTGGGAAGATCAAGCAAAAGATATCATATGAGGCCATGAGGGGATAGACCATCCGTCCGAATCTGGTTATAAATACCCCCGCTCACAACTGGAATTGGGCAAGCTCACACATCAACTCATCAATAAAAAAGTAAAATAAGATCTCATGACATCAAATTGGCGCCGTCTGTGTGAATACTCTGATCCAGAGAAGATGGTGAGAAAGAAGGTCCTCTTGGGATCAGGAGAATTACAGGAGAACTACTTGGAAGACACGCCGCCATCAGGACAAGGGGATGACTTACGTGTTTCTGAAAGGCTCTCCAGATCCTCAGCACAGTCCCCATACGTAAAGATGGATGATCTCGAGAGAATGTTGGAGGAGGCCGTTCGAGGAGGAATAGAAGTTGCCCTCCGGATGGGCAGAAGATGTCGGTAGGGACCAAGAAATCAAGTCCTTCAGGAGCTCCACCCAGAAGAAAAGAAAGGTCAGGATTCAGTTGGAAGTAGCCGGGCTCCCTCACCTGAAGGGGACCTCAATAAGGGATACCTCGGTGGCAATTTAGACGTAGATGAACTACGACGAGAGGTGGCCGAGTTGAAAGCCACAATAAAACCCCCCGCGAATTTCGCACGGGGAAACCCCTTCTCCAAAGATATATTGAACGAACCAGTACCCCCTGGAACGCGCATCCCCCAAATCACATGCTATGGAGGAGACAAAGGGGATCCGAGGGATCACCTGGATCAGTTCCTCGCAGCTATGGATCTGGTTGGTCCTAGCGACGCCCTGCGGTGTAAGATATTCCGGACCACTCTGGTGGGACGAACGCAGACGTGGTTTTCGCAACTTGCCCAGGGATCCATTGAAACTTTTAAGCAATTGGCTCAAAGCTTTGTGCATCACTTCGTGGGAAACAAAAGGCACCCGAAAACCCCAGGACATCTCTTCACAATAATCCAGGAGAAAGGGGAGTCCCTTAGGAGCTACATGCAAAGGATTACGGGAGAAATTCTCGATGTGCCCAATATAAGCCCAGAGCTCCTGTCAAGTATTATTGCTCAAGGATTGAAAAACGGAGGCTTGGCCGATTCTCTTATCGGGGAACCGGCCTCCAGCTGGGAGGAACTCCTGGTTAGGGCCGAAAGATTTATCCTCATCGAAGAGTCGTGAAAACTCCGAGGATCGTATCAACACGGAAAGGAAAGAAGAAATGAAGGAGGACCGCATCGCTACCAAGAAGGCAGGCGTAGAGCATAGGTATACGCCACGCATGGAATGTCACAAGGCAGGCATTAATAAATATGGAAAAAGCGAACATCTTAGATGGCCAGCGAAAATGAGGAGAAATGAAAGGAGGCAAAGATCGTCTAGATATTGCGACTTTCACAAAGACAGAGGGCATACCACAGAGGAGTGTCACCAGTTAAAAGACAAAATCGAACGATTTGCTCGACTAGGATACCTGAAAGAAGAGGACTGGACCGCTGCGAGTGAAAAAGAAAAAGGGAAGAGGGGGATAAACGAAGGATTAGGCCCACAAGGAAAGGACATCAGATCACAACCACGAAGAAGGATAGTAAACGTCATAGAGGGAGGGGGATATGGCGGTCTCACACAGTCGGCCCGGAAAAGGCATGCTCGAGAGCTGGCGTTCGGATGCATTATGGGAATAGAACCCGGAAGAAATAGTCAAGAACATACGGTCCCCCTCACCTTCACAAATGAAGATCGGCAGGGGATTATATTCCCCCACGAGGATGCCATGGTGATAAGTGTGATCATATCTAATATGGAGGTAAGAAGGATCCTGGTGGACAGCGGCAGCTCTGTGGATATCCTTTTCCTTGGGGCACTACGAGAGATGGGATTGGAGACGGTCATCAAACCACAATCAGTCACATTAATGGGTTTTGAAGGAAACACTATACAAACCAAGGGAGAAGCATTATTACCCATAACCCTAGGAGAAGAACCAATGACTCGAACGCACATAGAAAAATTCCTCGTAGTAGATTCACCTCAAGCCGGTTACAATGTGATATTGGGAAGGCCCACATTAAATGCGGTGCAAGCGGTTGTATCAACATCCTGCTTAAAAATGAAGTTTCCAACTCCCCTCGGAGTAGGGGAGGTGCAAGGCAGTTAAATGCGTGCGCGGGAATGTCGGAACGAGGCCTTGAAGAAATTGTCCAGCATAGGAGTGCAAGAGGAAGAAAACCTAAAAGTACAACCTACCCAAGAAACGAGGGAGGTACACCTAGGACCCAACCACGAAGATAGGGTTATTCGGGTAGGGAAATCTTTACCCATTGAAGAGGAAACCACGCTACTCTGCCTCCTGTGGGAGAATAGCGACGTATTTGATTGGGGAAAAGGACGATCCCCCGAGATAAGTGCTGGAATCATCGAACACGAGTTACATGTGGAGGATGGGTGCCGGCCGGTCAAACAGAAAAAAAGAAATCTTGGGAAAGAACGGAACCTGATAGTAAAAGAAGATATAGAGCAGTTATTAGAAGCAGGGCACATACGAGAAGTACAATTCCCTGATTGGATCTCTAACGTGGTGCTCGTGCCGATAAAAGAGGGAAATGGAGGATGTGCGTGCACTTCACCGATCTAAACAAGGCCTGCCCTAAGGATTCGTACCCACTCCCCTGCATTGACCAGCTCGTAGATTCTACTTCGGGATGTGAGAGGCTCAGAATGTTGGACGCGTACTAGGGTTATAACCAGATAAAACTCGCGGCCAGGGATCAGGAGAAAACCAGCTTCATGACAGAACAGGGGTTATTCTATTATAACGTCATGCCCTTCGGATTAAAGAACGCCGGAGCTACATATCAGAGATTGGTCAACAGAATTTTCTCTAAGCAGATAGGGAGAAATATGGAAGTTTACATCGACAACATGTTGGTCAAAAGCCAGCGGAAGGAACAGCACTCACTGGATTTACAAGAATGCTTCGCTTGCCTAAGGAAATATGGAATGAAGCTTAATACTGAAAAATGTGTGTTCGGAGTAGGAGGGAAATTCCTAGGATACTTGGTGACTCAGAGAGACATCGAAGCCAACCCAGATAAAATACGGGTTGTGTTTGACATGAAAGAGCCTCGAACTATTAAAGAAGTATAGAGGCTGACCGGGCAAATCGCGGCATTAAGCCGGTTCATATCGCGATCAGTAGATAAAGGGTTGCCTTTCTTCAAAGTCTTAAGGAATCCAAAAAACTTCCAATGGGACCAGGAATGTCAAGAAGCATTCAAGAGGTTAAAAATGTACGTGATTAACCCCCCCTGCTGGCTAAACCTCTGGGAAACGAGAGATTGTATGTCTACCTGGCTCTGTCCCACGCCGCCACCAGTTCAGTGCTCGTAAGGAACCGAGATGGAACCCACATGCCTGTATACTACACTAGTCACATGCTGCAAGGAGCTGAGGCGCGATATGAATATTTAGAAAGACTCGTGTTGGCCCTCGTATATACAGCTTGAAAGTTAAGGCCGTACTTCCTGCCTCACTCCATCATAGTCCTCACGAACCACCCGCTCAAACAGGCCCTCGAACGAGGAACAGGGGGACTAATGGTAAAATGGTCGTATGAACTTCACGAATACGACTTAGAATACAAATCGCGGACAACCACGAAAGCGCAAGCCCTAGCTGATTTTCTAGTCGAAGCGGCAGAAGCTACGGATGATGACGAAACCCCAGAAAAAAGCCTTGGACCTTACACGTCGATAGATCCTCGGCCGAAAAAAGGATCAGGAGGTGGAGTGGTGCTGATCAATCCGGAAGGAGTACAAACATGCTTTGCCCTATCATACGAAGGAACCATGACCAATAATGAAGCAGAGTATGAAGCGCTGCTAGCAGGGTTACGGATGGCCGAAGAGTTAGGGGCCTGAAAAATCAGGGCGCACACCGACTCGAAGTTGGTGGTAGAACAGATAATTGGGGGATATGAGGCCAAGAATAACAAAATGATTTGATTGCTGCGAATGGTAAAAGAAAGGATGGCACGGTTTGAGCTTTGTGAACTCATCCAGGTTCCGCAGGAACAGAATTCCCAAGTAGACTCACTAGCACGGATGGGAGGAGGAATGCAGGACGTGAACACCCCGCAGATCACACTGCTAAGGATACGACGGGAAGGAGAAGAAAACGGAACAAGGGAAGTTTACCACGTGGGCTTCGCATCCTGGATGGATGAGGTTAAGAGCTACTTAGAGTCTAGAAAATTACCCGAGGATGCCACTGGTGCACGACGCATCAAAAGAATATTGTGCAGGTTCTTCATGGAGGGAGATCACTTGTTCAAAAAGTCGTTCACATTACTGGCATTACGATGCGTAGATCCCAAAGATGCACTCAGCATCATGAAAGAAATCCACGAAGGAAGCTGTAGTGATCGTGCGGGAGGACGAAGTCTCGCCACGAAGGTTATGCGGAACGGGTACTTCTTGCCCACCATACGACGGGACGCTGAGCAAATGGTCAGGAAATGCGAGAATTGGCAGATACATGGCAACATCGATCGTAGGCCGGGAGTAAAAATAAAGTATGCGTCAATAGCCTGCCCCTTCGACCACTAGGGAGTCGATCTAGTAGGACCTTTCCCTTCCGCGCGAGGACAAAAGAAATTCCTAATTGTGGCGGTGGATCACTTCACAAAGTGGGTAGAAGCTGAACCCATAGTTCGGATCACAGAAGCCGGGGTAATTAAATTTGTATGGAAGAACTTGATCTGTCGATTCAGGATTCCTCAGAAAATCACCACGGACAATGGTACTCAGTTCCAAAGCAAAAAATTCCAGCGATGGTGTCAGGAGAAAAAGATTAAGCAAGTCTTCACATCGGTTGGAAATCCAAAGGCGAACGGACAGACGGAAGTAACCGATCGAATATTACTTCAAACCTTAAAGCCCCGATTGGGAAAAGGAAAAACGGGATGGGTCGAAGAAATTCCAGAAGTTCTATGGGCGTATCGGACCACACCTCGATCCAGTATGGGAGAAACCCCTTTCCTGCTTACCTATGGATCGGAAGCAGTGATCCCAGCGGAAACGAGGGTGCAAACAATCCGAACACTCCTCTACGATGACGAGCTCAATGAGGAGCATAGGCAATACGAGTTGGACAAAGTGGACGAAGCACGGGAAGACGCCCGAGCCAAAATGGAAAATTACAAAGAGAAGGATATTGCGCCTGTACAATTCGAAGGTGAGAGAAAGAATACTGCAGGTCGGGGATCTAGTGCTTCGAAGGGTCGAGGTACAGAGAGCGGTGGGAAAGCTAGACCCAAAATGAGAAGGGCCCTATAAAGTCAAGAAGATCCTGAGGGAAGGAACCTATGAACTAGAAGGAATGGAAGGCGAAACCATCCCTCATACCTGGAGCATAGGGAACCTCAAAAAATTCTACTGTTGAAGGTTTGAAAGGGATAACCGTATCCGACTCTCCTTGTCCAAGGAACAGAAAACCTAAAGACAAGTTGTATCTTTTTTTTTTTTAAAATAAAAGGTCCCGAAGCGTCAGTCCTTGAATAAAACCCTAGCCCCTCGAATGAAATTCTTCGAAAAGAAATAATAGGCCTCGAAATCTCGGCCCCTCGAATGAAGTTCTCCAAAAAAAGTAATGGGCCTCGAAATCTCGGCCACTCGAATAAAGTTCTCCAAAAAAAGTAATGGGCCTCGAAATCTCGGCCCCTCGAATAAAATTCGCCAGAAAAAGTAATGGGTCTCGAAATCTCGGCCCTTTGAATGAAGTTTTCCGAAAAGAAGTAATAGGCCTCGAAATCTCGGCCCCTCGAATAAAGTTATCCAAAAAAAGTAATAGGCCTCGAAATCTCGGCCCCTCGAATGAAGTTCTCCAAAAAAAGGTAATGGGCCTCGAAATCTCGACCCCTCGAATGAAATTCTCCGAAAAGAAGTAATAGGCCTCAAAATCCCGACCCCTCGAATGAAGTTCTCCGAAAGAAAAGTAATGGGCCTCGAAATCTCGGCCCTTTGAATGAAGTTCTCCGAAAAGAAGTAATGAGCCTCGAAATCTCAGCCCTTCGAATAAGATTCTCCAAAAAAAAAAAAAAAAGTAATGGGCCTCGAGATCTCTGCTCTTTGAATGAAATTCTCCGAAAAAAAGTAATGGGCCTCAAAATCTCGGCCCCTCGAACAAAAACCTTCAAAAGTACAACGACAGCGAAAACTCAACCCCTCGAGGTAAAAATTCAAAGGGATCGATCTCCCCGAAATCTTTTGAGAAAGGCTGACACATCAGAAGCAGAAGATTCTTCCTTCAGCCCCTTCAAAGGAGAACCTTGATATTTTAATGGATCTCTAAAGATGCATAGCAAAATACTGGAAGTCCTATTTACTTAAAAATAGAGGGAAGTCCAGAAGGCCCTTCGACACAGAATGAACGGAGATTTAAGAGGGCTCCAACTTAAAACATTGGTCGGAATCTTTTGGTAAAAGCAAATAATGAGAAATTTTACCTCATCAAAATGTATTGGTGCCATCAAACACAGAAATAGATGACAAAAGAGAAAGGAACATCACTGCGTTCGATAAAACTTAGACAAAAGGCGTCCGTACAAAGGCGCCATTACAGAAAAACGATCAGCCAAAAGGGGGACAAAAAGGGAAACGAAAAGCCCACTACTCCGAAGGACCCATGCCCCCGATCCTGCCGAAACTATCCGCCCGCATATCTAGGAAATTGAAGTCGAAGTCTGGGGGCAGATTGCCTAGATTCTTGAACTGTTCAGCACAAACCGTAAATCCGTTAGCATAGAAAGAGGAAATGTGCCTTGTAAGCAGCAACAGCTGCAGAATGATCGGCCTGCAAGCCCTCCTCACAGCCCCTCGAATATGATTGGAGGGAAGTCGTATGAAGAGATTCCATCTCCATCGCCTGCACGGACATTTGGCAATCCTTTTCTTCCAGTTGGGCCCTCAACAAGGATATCTCCTCCTGAGACTTAGACTCTTCATCAGCCAGTTGTTTTTTCAAAGACTCCACCTGGATACGACCTCCCTTAAGCTGGGTCAGAGCAGCTTCAAGATTGGTCCTCATCTTGTCAAAACGTTCGATCATGGCCATGACGATTGGAGGAGTCTGAAAAGGAACAAAGAGAAAATGAACAAGGCGGCAGAAGGTCACAAAAATGAAAGAGAGAGAGAAACTAGGTTTTACCATGGCAGTCCGAGATAATATCAAATGCCCTAGACTCTCCATGGACCGACCGGACAAGAACTCCACATCGCCCTTGTTCGTCGCCTTGCACATATTAGACACCCCCGCCTTCGGATTAAACTGAGGAGTCATTACTGGCAGAGGAAAAGAGGCAGAAGCGGCCGCCTGGGCAGGATCGGAAGGGACCTCCTCCACCTGAGGTGCCTCCTCGATACGCGGCCTCTTCTGGGAACTAGATCCCACCTCCGATAGGGGCACGAACGGAGGGGAAGAAGGAACAGGGATCGTATCACCTTCGGGGGAGGTCTCCACCTCGATCACAGGAGTCTCCAAGGAGGGGTCGACTTGTCCAATTGGGGGTGGGCTAGAAGAAACAGAGCTAGGTCGTGCGATCGGAGGCGTATGAGAAGGGGATCGGCCTCGGCCGCTCGATTGGATGTCGGAAGGAGTGGCTGACGCCGACCTCGTACTCGAAGAGGATAGGGGGTTGGAAGGCACTTTCTCCGGGAGGAACTTGCGAACAGCAACACGATTCATCATGGTCTCTGCAAGAAAATGTTAAAATACCAAAATCAAAAAAATAGAAAGGTACGAGGACAATGGAAGTATAGTTACGAAGGCAGAAATAGCAACTCTCAAGTCCGGTATAAGTGTCAGGGACAGGATGAAGCCCTGCCAGAATTAAAAGGTCCTCCTCCACCAAGGCCTTAGCCTTAAAACCATGGTCAAGAAGGCCTGCGGCCTTCACCCTCTCCTTCACCAACTCAAAGTTTATGGAAGGCAAATCATTTAGAGAAGACCGCCAGATCAGAGGTACCTCCCATTTAGCTTTTCGAACAAAGAAAAAATGATTTTTCTAGGCCCCATAAGAAGAGGGTTTGTCGTGAATAAACATCAGGCCTGGGCGGGGAGAAAAATGAAAGAAACATTCCCCCGGGGTAAGTCTTGGGGAGAAGACACCTAGGAAATTTTCAACAGTAGGATCTATGTGGTAGAGCTGACAGCACTAAAGAAACCCGACCACTAGACTATAAGAGTTGGGGTTCAACTGACTTGGAGGAATTCCTAGAGTCACTAAAAGGTCAACCAGAAATGGATGCAGGGGAAAACGAAGCCTAGAAACACACTGGGCCGCATATACGGTCACGCACCCAGGGGGAGGGTTGTTGGCCCGTTGATATTCTATGGGGGTTAGAATCTCGAACCCTTCGGGAAGACCCAGAAGATTGATGGTCTTCACTATAGACTTAGAAGACATTTTTGGGGGGGAAGGAGGAGATTACAACAAAACTATCGGGGGAGATTTCGTTAGCCGAAGAAGAGGAGGCCTCTTTGGAGGAGGAAGCCCTGGTGCGACGGGTCATCCTTTCCCTGATTTTTTGAGGTAAAGAACGAGTAGGAGGAGGAGGAGATGATAAGGAGGAACCGGAGGATGTCCAATCGGAGGTCGTATGACCACAGTCCATGAACTACGCTGGCCACACATCCATTACAGGCACATTCCATAAAAAGAAAAATCACGCGAAAGGGGGTAAAGAAAAGGAGTAAAAGAGTACCTTGGACGATCGGGGAAGACGAAGGTGCAATACGCGAGGAGGAAGAAGGAATGCTATGGGTCTTGACTAGAGATACTAAGAGAGAAAGCTCCAACCTACACTCTATTATATATATTACGTGAAGGGAAGGTGAAAGGAAGCAGTAAAAAGACACGCGTCCGAGAAAGAGAAAGGTAGAAATTGAAACGATTGGGCGGGGGAAGGACACGTGGAGAAGGACCTACGGTGAAAGGGGTGGTGAACCTATGCAGGGCAATCATTACAGTGGATAAGGGTAAAAATGAAGAGGCGGAAGTTAAAACCTAGAAGACCGCCAAAAGGGTTCAATTCGAAAAGATTTTCAAAAGTTCCTTCCCGCCTAATCAAAAGATTACGCGACAAAGAACTTGAGGGACTGATGATGTGGGCAAAAGATAGGGATACGAAGAAGGCGAACAATAGGAAGGCTACGAGGGACCTCATGGGGATAACTTCGCAAAGAAAGGGCCTCGTATCATTTTGCGACGAGGCATTAGGGATGACCTCGTAAAAATACAACCTAAAACTGGTCAGTTGCACTTGTGATGATACGAGGAGCAACCAAGACAGGTTCGAATAAGACAGCAGCGGCCTCGTAAAGAAAAGGCCTCGTACTGAGTCATGACAAAGTACTGCAGATCCAATCAGATCCCCAAAAATCCGATAGAATCTTGGGAAGATCAAGCAAAAGATATCATACGAGGCCATGAGGGGATAGACCATCCGTCCGAATCTGGTTATAAATACCCCCGCTCACAACTGGAATTGGGCAAGCTCACACATCAACTCATCAATAAAGAGTAAAATAAGATCTCACGACATCAGTTATCTTTTCTCTGACGATTATGTACGGTATTATCAGTGGGAAGGAGAAAAGAATTGGAGGAATATATATATATATGAGCAATAGAGTAAATAAAAATAAGATATGTATTTTTTTTATTTTATTTTTTTATTTTTTTTTTTTTTTGTCTTTTTGGCCTTATTTTGGACATAAACGAAATTGGAATCCGGGGGGATTTCATATACATCCAGTTTTACTTCCCCTCCATCTCTTCTCCCAAACTAAATACTAAACTTTTTCTTATACATCCCATTTTTACTTCCACTTCTCTTATACTTCAAGTTTTTCCCCCAACCAAATATACTCATACGGATTCTTTTTGCAAATTAAATAGAACGTACAATAAGAGAGACTTCTGCTAAGCACAATTAAATACCTTACTATATACTACTAACTCTGCCACATGTTCTATGAAAAGATAGCCACATGAATACACACACAAATCATTTGTCCACGTGCTGTAAAATTTTATTATGGCTACATCTGAATTGATGAATTATATTTAAGAAAGAATTTGAAATTTCTTTTTAAATGACGACTCCATATCAAAACAGAAATTATTGCAAATATTACAAATATATATATATATATATATATATATATGATATTTAACCATAGTTAATACTAAATAGTCGTAGTGAATAGTTATTGACCACGGCCACACAACAATTGTCGGCCGTGATTTTTGTGAGGATGACTAAAACATTTGCCATGACGAATGATTTTATCACGGCTTTTGGCCATGGCAAATAAGTTTTTTTATGGTAGAAAAGTTAATTTTTACATCGATTTTTATTTAACCATAATTAATAATAGTTATTTACAACGATTTTTAATCATGGTCATTAAAAATGCAGCTAATATTAATTTTTTTCTAGTGAAACGCGCCTTTAACACAAAACATTATGTTTTTTGCAATACTGTTAATGTTTAATCTACCTTATTTATTTAGGAAAAAATGCAAGCAACCCCCTTGTGATATTGCAAATGTGCAAATTACTCCCTATGAAAAATAAAATGGCAATTTACCTCCCTGTATTTTTTAAAATGAATCAATTTACCTCCATGTGTTATTTAAAATGAAGCAATTTACCTCTCAAATTGGGAGGTAAATTGCTTTTTATTTTTCATAGGGGGTAATTTGCTCATTTATAATATCACATAGAGATAAATTGCATTAAACCCTATTTATTTTTGTTTTTTTACTATCAGATTTTTGGTCAAAGTGGTTCGGATTAGGTTCAACTAATTGTATAAATTATATAATCACATTACTTTCATCAATCTCACTTTATATTGATTATATTTATGATATTTTATTGTTCATTTCTTATCCATGCATAACTCGAGAATTATTATTAAATTATGAATTAATACCATAAATATAATATGATGTAATTACTATTGTTAAAAAGAGAAAATTAGTCACATCTTGAGTCCTAAGTTAGGGGGTGTTTGCAATAATTAATTCTTTTTTTAAAAATATTTAATTTTAGAAAAAGTGGATAATTAGTGATTAAAATGTAAAAATTAAGAGTGTTTAGAAGTAATATAGTTGTAAGTAGAAATAAACAAATGTGGAAGTCCTGTTCAGTAAAACCATTAATGTATTATCGGTTTATTCATGAAATTACCTTATGACCCTTGTAGGTAAATATATTTTAGTCGTTATTGGGATAGAATATTTTCAAAAATATATAAAAAATAATTAGGACAAAAAAAGTCATAAAAGATTCAATTTATTTACAAAAATACCTTAAACGGCAATAAGCACGTTCTTATCAATGTATATGCTTTAACTTAATTCAAGAAAAGCATAAACAAGAGTTGTATTCACTATAAGAAAAACGCTCAATATCACCGAAAAAGAATCAGCGTCAAGCTAATTAACAAGTAAAATTTTTGTTACTAATGCATTATTTAATACAAGAAATTTACTTGCTAAATTTAGCAACGAAAATTTACTTGCTAACAAATTTAGCAACGAATTGTTTAAAATATATATATATATATTAAATAGTGTAGATTAACAACGGGAATTTTACTTGTTAATTAGTTCGACGTTGATTTCAACAATAAATTTTTTTATTGCTATTAAGTTATTTTTTTGTAGTGATTTCCGAAACACTTTCATTTAATTATAATTTAAATTTTTACAAACATCCCCTTAATCATTTAGACAAAACATGAATGGCAAATGTATTGGATATTGATGGTCTTCCATTATCATGCTGCCTTCAGATTGTGACATGTTTGTTTGGCAAACAAACACTTTCTTTCTCGAAATCATTCTGTTCTCCCACTCTTTCCACCATAATAATAGTAATTGAAATCTTAAATTTATTTTTTTAATTAAATGAAATAGCAGATATTTTAGTTGTCCCCTAATTTTTGGTGATTTTATAGTTAGGGATGGCGATGGGTTCAAATCAGACCCCATCTTGTTTGAGACGGACTTTGAAATTATAATTGGATCCGAGTTTCAAATTTTGGTGTTTTGAACTCGGACCTAACTTGAACGTTTTTCTTTCTAATATCTTATATAATTTTTTATATATTTTATATATATTTATATGCAGTATATCATACATATATGAAAAAATTGTATATTTTATATTACTCATATCACTACAAGAAAATATGATATTAGTGACAAAATATCAAATAGCAATTTTAAAGTTGTTATTAAAATATATATTAAGTGACAGTATTTTTTATTTTGTCACTATATAATTATTAGCGACGAAAAATGTGTATAAAATTATCACGAAAAATAATTAATGACAAATCTACAGTGACAACTTAGTGACAACACAATATAGTGACAACAAATAATTGTTGTCACTAGATTGCCACTATACATGAGTCACTAATTATATTTAGTGACAACTTTGTGCATATTTTTTATCACTAATTCTTGATAATAACTATTTTTACAAAATAATAGTAATTATTAAAACCATAAAATTCATTATTGTGACAAAATAAATATTCTTGTCACTAAATATATATAATTAGTAATAATATTAAAATTATCATTTGAAAAAAAAAAAATTGTCGTTGATCTTCTATTTCCTTGTAGTGTATATAGTTTTACATGAAAGTAATATTTTTATAAATTAAGATAATGATATAAAGTAGTTGTTAGTTTTAATGTATGTATAAGTAACCTAAAATATGCACGTGTATACGTTTATACAAAAAATAGAAAAATTCTTTTAATAATATTATTGTCTCATTTACAAAGTTATGGAAGTATTATTTCTTATAAAACTATATTTTTTAAAAATTTTAAACAGTGTCTAGGGGATTTACTTGTGGATCAGATCCTGGATCCAAAAAATTCTTGACTTGTGTATCGAGGTTTGGCAAATCGTCCCAAATCCGGATTTTTGCTATCCCTCACTGGAAAAAATGGGTTTAATACAATTTATTTCCCTATAATATTGTAAATGAGCAAATTATCTCCTTATAAAAAAAATGCAATTTACCTCCCTGTGTTCTTGATTCATTTTTAGAAACACGGGAAGGTAAATTGCTATTTTATTTTTTATAGATGGTAGTTTGCATATTTGCAATATCATAGGAGGGTTACTTGCATTTTTCCCCTAGAAAAAATATTACTATTACCTATGATTTTATTGGCTATGGACTAAAACCATGGTAAATAAAATTGCATGCTACCCCCCTGTGTTATCCTATAATTGCACAAAACTTACTTGTGTTTCATAAATAGCCAAAAAGAACCACATATAATATGAAACCCTGCAAAAAAAACCCCTCCGTCCAAAACTGACGAAGGGGAATGCACACGCGCTTGACCTGCGATGGTGGGTGTCTTTTTACCCAAAAATTGCTTTTTCCAGCATTTGATTGTCCAAAATACCCTTCCCCCCCATTACATATATTACTTAACCTCATTTGACAAACACACTACACACAAAGAGGATTGAGGTGCTGCAAAGTTTAATTTTTTCTTCTAGGTAAAACACTTCAAATTTATTATTTAATATTCCTTTTTTTTGTGATAATTTTTTCAACATTCGTTTTTATATTTATTTACTTTTTTTTAGGATGTCTTTTGCTTCGCGAAAGTCCGCCTCTAAAGACGAAAAAGTTGATTTGTGATATAGGAATCCAAGGTGTTATTGCCAAAAAAATGCAGCAATTAGAGTTGTAGGTCCAACTAAAGAAAGTTGGGGGAAATTGTTCTGTAATTGTAGAACAAATGAGTGTAACTCTTTTTGTTGGTTGGACCCCATTAGTATATATGGAAAAGTTTCATAGTCAACATCAACCGCGTTCACTAAATTTGAAGAAGAGGTCCAATCCAAACAGGTGAAAATGGAGGACAATTTTGCAGATTTGCTATCTATATGCCAGGATTTGACAGCTAATGTTAAGAAACTTGAAGCAAACGAACGAAGGATGAAGGCATTTTTATTAGTTCTTGTTGTTTTGTTTCTAGTAATATTATTGAAGTAGTTGTTTGTAATTTCTTGCTACTTAGTGATGCAATTTGGATGTTTCTAATTTGTATTCCTTTCCCAATGATATATCTCAAGAACACACAAGAAGTAAAAGCGCCAAAAAAAAATGAATCATTTAATTCATTCAAAAATGTCAAATATGACAATTCAGTTTGTTCATCCAAATATGACAATTCTGTTTGTATGGACAATCAAATATGACAATTCTTCCATAAAGACTGTAAACACAAAAGCCTAAAGCCTAAAACACTTTCATCCATTCCAATTTCATACCAAAAATACTTAGAATGCCATCTTCCACAAAGATCCCACTGAATTTCAATCTCACTTCCCAGATGCTGGCCTATATGAGGCAGAGAGACTCTTCAATTGGGAATTAAAAGTTGGCCTGGTGGATGTCCCTCCTTCTCTTTGGAAACTAGTACTTGTGCTTGAACCTTCAATCTTCTTTTGTAATTTTGCTGTTTTAGAAATTGGGGTTGCTTGTTTTCTTCTTCTTGGAGCATGAAGCACTGGTCTTTGTGGAGGGGCCTGCGGTTAGGAGTTTTCCAATTAATGGAAGTTTACTTACACTAAAAAAAAACCACTGAATAAGATGTAATTGAAGACCTGTGCATTAAGAGTGGATGGTGGTTGTATAACTACAGGCCCTTGTGCAGGTTGTGGGGGCAACTGAAACCACAAAATGTGGATTAATTAACTACAAATGGAGCCAACTGAATCCACAAAGAAAAAATATCAGACATTCATTTACCTGAAATGGTGAAGTAAATTGTGATGACCTTGGTGGCACAAAACCTGGTCTGACTGCTGTGGGTTGACTATAAGATGGCCTTCTTAACTTATGGAAAATTGCAGGCATCTGTAGTAAGACATATCATTAATTAGACACTGTTAAAATTAATTTTATGATAAATGTAATTAATTTACCTCATTTGTCCTTGATTGGGAACCTTGACTTGATCCCATAAACTGTGAGGCTTGTGGTATCTGCCAAGTAATAAATTTCAGTCATCTCTTACATTTGAAAAAATTGAAAATAATGTTTACATGGATACATACCTCATCTAAGGGAAATATATGCTCATCTTGTGACAGCTCTGTCTGAATATTTGGAGCAGGCTTCTACACAAAAGACAAATATGTTTAAATCAAACAGACTTTGTGTAAAGTCATATTGTAAATTGTGAAAATAATACCTCATTCAGATTAATACTTTCACTTGGGCCTGAAGACTGTTGTGGTGTTTCTGCTGCATATGATGGTCCAGCCCCATCTGTTGGATGCTGAAAAAAGGCCAAAAAAAGCATTCATTGCCCATATATATCTGAACATAATTATTAACTAAATATATATAGCAAACCAATACCTGTGTTTCTCTTGAGTTTGGATGAGGTGGGTTTGTGCAGCTTCTTTTGTTGTGGCCTGTTTTGAAGCAGATCCCACATGTGTGTGTCAGGCCCTTCCTTAACACTCTCCTAGTTTCCCTTATATCATTTGCATCCCTTCTTCTCACTTTTTTTGGCCTACCAAACCTTGACTTCACTAAAGGAGGAGCCACTTTTCCAAGTGGGGACTCCTCAAAATCATGCATATCGGACACAGGATTTATCATTAGACACCCAAGTATCTCTCCCTTTTAAAGAAATTATCCACATAGTCTTCTACATTGAGTCTGTGGTAGCTAATTGCTGCAATCCCATGACAACATGGATATCCCACCAGTTGGAACATACCACCGGTACAATGTTTTTCATTCAAGTACACTATATGGTTCTCCATATAGTGCATAATCTCAAACTTATCCTCTCCTGCCCAGCTTGTGAAACAATGCCTGCTTTCTTGTCTTTGCCTTTCAATTTTTTTGCAGATGTTGGGGCAAACATCACCTTCATATTTCTCCATTCCAGCTCTCTTGATCTGAATTTTGGTCATACACTTTCTCCTTATTGTTTCAAACATGTCAATTATAGGTTGTTCTCTTGACTCAAGTATGTAGCTATTGAATGAATCAGACATATTGTTGACTAGTGTGTCACACCTGGTTTTAACAGGAAAAAAGCACCTTGCCCAATGATGAGCAGGCACCTCTGACAGCCATTCAAATGCAGTCTGGGCAGACCCCACTTTAGGAGACACTCTTTTAATTTCTTTCATTATCCTCAAATGTTGTTTTACATTGTATGTAGATGTTTCCTTCCAGAAAAGTTTTTTCAATTCTTGACCTTTAAATTTTGCCTTGAAATTGTTGTACATGTGCCTGAGGCAAAATCTGTGCTCGACACCGGGTGCTAGAGAACTGACTGCTTCAAGCAAACCCTTTTGCCTATCAGTGATGAAAGCCCACCCCCTTTCATCATGTGAGCCAATGTCCCTCAACAGAAGTTTCAGAAACCACTCCCATGAATCAAAATTTTCAATTTCAACATATGCCATAGCAATTGGATATATATTATCATTCTCATCTCGGCCTATTGCTGTCAATAACTGCTCCCTATACAGACTCTTCAAGAAACAACCATCAAGCCCAATTATAGGCCTACAACCATTCAAAAAACCCTCCCTCAGCCCACTCAAACAGAAGTACATCCTTTGGAGTACAGGTGGACTTAATCCCCTGTCTACCTTCAACACCAATGTACTTTTAGGATTGTACTTATCAACTGTTGAACAGTAATCATACAGTCTTTCATATTGGAGCTTGATATTACCTTTAATCAATTGTAAGGCATACCTCTTGGCCCTATAGACCTTGTGCAGACTGCAATCTACTTGGACATCCCTTCTTATTTTGTTTTTAAGTGAAATCAGACCTTCATCAGGATTATCTCTTATGATATTCTCCAGCCTCTTCCTCAAATACTTGTAGTTGCTTGTTTGTTTTCATTCCTATGTGCACAAGTGTGCCTTCTTTTTATTGACTTTATCTGAAAAGTTGTTGTTTTCATCACTTGAGAGGCATGGATCCTCCAGTCACATCCATGTTTACATGTTGCTGTTATCTTTTTGGTTTCATTATGTTGAAATTTAAGATCCCACCCCCTTCTAATAGCCCAATCCCTCAAAACATCCCTATATTGTTGCCTGGCAGGAAACTTCATTCCTATAGTTAACTCCTCATTATCCAGATTCATCCTTCCATTCCACACAGGGTACCTAGGATCCTCATCATCTGACCCCCTAAGTGATACTATTCATCCTCCTCTGATGCATCTAAACCAACCCTCACCCCTCATCCTCCTCTCATCTTCATGTCTTTGTTCCTCTGCAGCTTTCTTCTTTTTTCTTTGTTCTCTCACAAATGCTCTCATGGCTCTGAAAATCTTTCTCTTATGATCAGGTGGTCTATCCTCAAAGATATCATCATCTAATGGACCCTCTAAATCCTCCAGCATCCATGAAGGGCATTGGGATGCTGTTGAATCCCCAGAACTTGCCCCTCACCCTCACCATCTCCTTCTCCATCCCCAGCCCCCTCACCATTTCCCTCTCCATCCCAATCTCCATCCCCAACAGCATCACCCTCACCCTCACCAACACCTTCACCGCTGATGCTAGTTTCAACACCCTCAACAAATGGTAAATTAGGAATTGGATTGTTTATGAATTCTGGGATATTTTCAGAGAAGGTAGGGCCATTGTTTGGGTGTACTGGGATATTTTCAGAGAAGGTAGAGTCATTGTTTGGGGGTGCTGGGTTATTTTCTAAAGTAGAAATGTCATATTCAGGGTTAAGGCAGTGAAAATCTGGGGGAATATTGGCTTCATCAAACTCTGGTGCAGTATTGGCTTCATAAATGTTTGAGGCAACGTAAGACAGTGAGGGAATACGTTCCTCTTGAGGAATTATATTACCCTGTGTATTAAGAACTAATAATGGGCCCTGTTTTTCTTCAAAGTAAAGTGGAATTACACTCAGCCCCTTAAAAGTCCTTAGTAATTCTCTTATACCCTCATCCCCATCCAACAGCCTAAGCCCATTGTCTAAAGTGTGCCCAGGTAAACAGTAGTGTATCACAACATTAAGCCCCTTACCCCCAGCCTTAACATACATATCCAATAAGTCACCATAATACAATCTTTCCCTATCTACATCAGGGAACTATACTCTAATACCACCTACATATCTTATTCTAGAAACCCATTCAATGACTCCACCAACCCACACATCAAAATCAGCAAAATCATCCATTTCTGTATTTAAGAAACACATTATATTCACACGTTATGGGGATAAAACAACACACAACCCCACACTCTTTATCACATGAAGCCAAAAAAGGCAATTATTTATCTAATAGTCATTCAATACACTGTAAAATAAAGCCTTCGGGTGTGGGGACCAACAGTGAAGCATTCATTGTTCTAGGCAATACTACTCGTTTATCAGACAACATTGTATAAAAAAACAATATACAACAAGAAATACACATCAAAGGAATACAATAGCATTATACAACTCAAAATATACAACAAAGGGTTTGGGGTGTGGGGACCAACAGTGGATGAATCCACTGTTCTAGGCAAGAATACACATTATTCTGTTCCAGAAAGTAGAAAATGTACCTTTTTGAGCTCTTCTTTTGTCCCACTTGTCTGCGTAGCCTCACTTCACTTTCAAGGCGCAACCACCAGATTCTTTTGTTCCTCCATAAACATAAAGAAAACATGTGTGTACCCACCATAAAAGGCCAAACATTTTAACAAAATAGCATAACAAAACATAAAAATGGGGATATTCTTCTTACCGTAGATAACAAAAGAACAAAATACTCTCTATTTTCTGCAACCAGTTGCTTCGCACCACTCAAGATGATCCATTCTTCATCATTAACTAAGTGAAATGTGGATCTCGCAACAAGAAAATCGAAAATGCAAGAGCCCTAATCGCATAAACCCTAGCCCCAAAATCTCTCTGAAATCCTCTCCCTCTCTATTCCCGTAAAAAGTGAAAATGGAAGAGGTTTTTTTTTACAGCTTTAGGTCAAAGGGGTAAAACGGGCTTTTAGTCAAAATTTAACGCCGTTAACATTGACTAACGGCAGTGGGAAAGTGAGCTAAATATAAGATTACACAGGGGATTTTATGCATATTTCATTAACAGGGGGTCTATTTTGTCGAGTTTTGAAAACACGGGGGGGGTTTATGCAATTTTTCCTAACTATTATTAACTACAGTTAAATGAAAACCGATGCAAATATTTAACTTATCCACAATGAAAGCAATTTTTACCATGGGTTTTAGCCATGATAAATATATTAGCCACACTCATAAAAATCATGACCAACAATCGTTGCGTGACCATGGTTATTGACTTTTACTATGATTATTTAATTTTAACCATGATTAATTGTAATATTTCTTCTAATGCCTGTTTACATAACTGAAAAAGAGAACGACGATGTCTAACCCCAAGCGTCTGAGCCTGCTTCACTCCGCAACTGAACAGTTTAAATTTACATTTCGCATACAAACACATTTTCTAGTGACGTTGGGCCTTTTTCCAATAATCACTTTTAAAATTAAATTTATTAAGTCACTTTTTAAAGTTATAATTTATAGCTTTTAATCACACTACAACTAATTTTTACCTAATTATTCATTATGTGCATTAAATAATTTTGAAGTCCTTTATTTACCTTGGAAAATGATTTTAGCTTTAAAATTCAAATATAATCGACATTTATATAATTAATTATAAAAGGGATAATTACATTTACACTCCTATCCTATGGTCTATTGATCCAAAACCACCCCTATTTTTTGGATAATTATACAAACACTCATCAGAAATATCAATATTATTTACAAAAACCATCCCCCTACTTTTTGAAAAATTACACAACCCCCCCCCCAAATGTTAAATCATTACACAAGTTATCCATGTCTTTTGACTGTCATGAGTTATTTCTGTAATTATGCAAAAGGTATGAATGATTTGTGTAAACAGACCATATGTCAAAAAGTGTAAATATAATTACCCCATTATAAAATCATAAATCTGCAATAATCAATTTTGCTAAGATATTCATCTCATATCATGTTATTAAAAAAAAGACAAAACATATGTACATTCTATATTCCAGAAATAGATTTACAGTTTTGATCAAAAGATAAAATGTATTTAAAAGATTCCCATCAACCTTGCTCAAATGTGTTCAAAATATGAAGATGAAAACATAAACGAACAGGTTATATAGCACATTTTATGTGCACATAATTCTTTAATGTTGTTTAAAATAAAATATTTATACGATCGCTCTGTTTGGAAGGATTATTATTTCATAATTTCTTCACTCCAAGGGCTTGTGCTATAGTTATTCTATTAATTTTGTTGCATCGAGGACGCAGGAATTATGACTTCACACCAAACAAGAAACAAAAATCGACATTGGTTTCCAAACATGGCCTTACCGTTAACGGCACGTGATGCACAAAACAACAGTCAAATGGAAAGAGAGTCCAACACCACCCCCCCCCCCCCCTCCCCACCCCCTAACCCAAAAGAAAAAGAAGAAAATGCTATAAATTAAAGGGTAAATTATATCTACCTCCCCTGAGGTTTAATATAATTATAAATTCCTCCCTAAGTTTGTAATTTTTAACCAAAGGTCAAAAATTGATTATTTTGCTCTTAAATTTTTTATTAAAATTGTAGTAAAAACACTCGAGGCAAATTGCATTTATTCCTCCTTTGTGTAAAAAACTTAAGAAACCTCTCTCTGCGCATTGTAGTCCAAAAAATCTTAAAAATTAAATAAAAAATAATTCAGTGCATAAGGACATTTTCATCAGTTTACCCATAAAAATGGATGGTGATGGGTTATTTGTTAGACAGTTACAAACCTTAGGAGGGTATTTGTAATTTTTCAAACAATGAGGGAGTATTTGTAATTATGTCAAACCTCAGGAGAGATAGATATAATTTACCCTAAATTAAAATAGGTGTTCACATTCATTCTCTTTTTTAGTGGGAATAAATCCAAACATAAAAATTGAGAATGTCTAAAAATCGAAGTTTTAACGTTTTAGAAAATAAATCAATACTTGTAATTTTATCGATATGTTGCAGAAATTGCCAAGGATTGATTATAACCTAAATATGATAAATTCAAGCAGTTCAAAAGTAAATATTGTGAATTAAAAAAAAAAACTCATTTCAATTTATTTTAAAAAATAAATTAATAAATGCTTATTTTAGAAGCCTCCAAACACCGTTAAATTTTAAATTTAGGGTCAAATACACTTTACTCCCTTTGATTATTCGCAGTTTCATTTTCCTCTACTAATAATTGTAACATTTAATTCCCTTGGGCTAAATATCTGGACAAAATATATTCCAACACTTACATCTCAAATAGTAACTAATCAAATATATCTTAATTTTCATAAAAAAAATAATTAACAGCTTAAGTAGTTGAAACTCCAAAAACTAAAAATTAAGTAATATATGTATGGGATAAATACACAGAAACATTCTCGAATGTAAAATATTACTAATGTGAAAGAGATTTGGAGTACAATTAAGGTCCCGTTTACTGTGGTGTATTAGTCTGGATTAAAAATTAGTATGGGTTAATACAGTGTTTACTTTACTATATGGGGGCCCCGTATAAAACCAAAGCCTTGTACTATTTACTTTTTCGATTGAATAATTTATACCACTAAGGGAGGTGGTATAACTTATTCCTAAGAATAATCCAACCATTCTTGTTTAAGTAAAGGATAAATTACATCTACCTTTCCTGAGGTTTGGCATAATTACAAATACTCCCTCGTTGTTTGAAAAATTATAAATATCCCCCTGAGGTTTGTAATTTTCAACCAAATGCCTGAATTGACCATTTTACCCTTGACTTTTTAGTTAAATTGCAGAAAAATCAGCCTGAGACAAATTGCATTATTAACTCATCTATGTAAAAAACTTTAAGAACCTCTCCCTGCACATTGTAGTCCAAAAAAATTCAAAAAATTTTAAAAATTAAATAAAATGCATAATGACATTTTGGTCAGTTCACCTATAAAAATGGATAAAAATGGATTATTTATTAGACAATTACAAACCTCAGGGAGGTATTTATAACTTTTTAAATAATGAGAGGGTACTTGTAATTATGTCAAACCTCAAGTGAGGTAGCTGTAATTTATCCTTAAGTAATCACCTTACAATAAATACAAAGCTTTTTTATCATTCATTTAGTTCAAGATAATCCTATCACTCATTTAATATGATCCTCAAAGTAAACGGGGATAATTATGTCAAACCTCAAAGGATGTAGCTGTAATTCATCCTTAAGTAATCATCTTACAATTAATACAGAGATTTTTTATCATTCATTTAGTTCAAGATAATCATATTATTTATTTAATACGATTCTCAAAGTAAACGGGGGTATAAAGTATATTTAACCCTTAAATATAAAAGCACACTCTTCGTCTGTGGTCAACCGTTAACTCTTCAAAAGTAATGGGAGAGGAACCATAAACCATAGTTTTGAAGACATACAACCTATTTCTTCGTGATTTTGTTTTTCGTGAAAAATATGTATTTTCTATATTATACATTAATTTTCGTGTAAAAAAATAATCTGATTGAATTAATTAATAAAATTATATTTCATTTTAAATTATGTTAAATCAATATATTTTCAATAAATATACGTATAAACAAACATGTGGAAACATTCTAATTATTTTTTAGTTAAATTACAACAACCTCTCCTGAAGTTTTGGCATAATTACAAATACCTTCTCGTTATTTAAAAAATTACAAACACTTCCTTGATTTAACGTCCGTCTAACAACGAGCTCATTCTGTTTGGCTTCCATCCGATTTTTGTAGTGAATTGCCTAAATTATAAGTTATAATTTTATATATTTTTTAAAATTTTCTAAATTATTTTTATGAATTAATATTCTTTGTGGATTATTTATTTAACCCATTATCATATTTTTTTTATATTTTTTCAAATATTTCTTTTGAAAAACTAAAAATGTCAATAAGGATAGTCCGCTACTTTTCACATTTTCATCTAGGGGTTATATAATTTATTTTTCAATTTAGATAAGTATTTATAATTTTTTCAACAACAAAAAAATATTTATAATTATGCCAAACCTTAAGATAGGTAGTAGTAATTTATCCTATTTTTTAGAGAACCGAAAACAGAAAAAAAGACATAAACAAACAGACTGAAAAAAATTGCGCGGACCGCAATACAAAAATGGTGGCATATAAGAAATATAAATTCCACAAGGAAGTTGGTAATTTGAAGGAAAATAAACAAAATGGTAACAAGAATACAGAGTAACTAGCCAATTATTATATATAAATAATTATATTTACACCTCTTTATTTGCGATCTATTTATATTAATTGCCACAGACTTTTAGGTTCCATTTACTTTGATGTATTAGCCTGCATAAAAAAATCAATATAGGATAATATATTGTTTACTTTAATATATAGACACTGCTCAATTAGAGGACTTTGTATTAATTATTGTTACACTTGCATAACTTATACCACCAAAGGTGGTGGTATAAATTATCATGTAATTTATACAACAATAAATGCAAAAGGCAAAAATCCATCTTACCCTCAAATAATAGTAGAATAGGTGTCATTAATGAGCTAATTTAATTTTGTCATCAACACAAGTAAACACAACAAAATAAACACTTCACAAAGTTTATCAAAATTTAATGATACATAGTAAACACCTTACAATTTACACAAAAAAAATTTACCATTCATTTAGTTCAAAATAATCCTATCACTCGTTTAATTCTGTTCTCAAAATAAACAGGGCCTTAGTATAAAAATCAGCTAGGACAGCCAAAAAGTAAAAATAATTTGTACAACAATATTTACAATTCTGAACAGTGTATAGGTCATTTCTAAAAAACTGGAGTGACTTGTATAAATAAAATTGACATTTAAGTGGGTACATATGAAACTTTTCTTCAAAAAAATAATTTATATGAATAAATCATAAATCAGAAATGTATAATTATCCCTATGAAGTATTTAGAGATGCACAAAAAAGCTTTTGCGCCCGTCACAATTTGGGCAAACATCAAAACATACTATAGGAAGAAGCAAATATTATGAGAGTGTTTTCATCCACTTAAAATAAGTACTTATCATCTTATTGTTTAAAATAAACTGAAAACAGTATTTTTATTACAACTTCGGCTTTTAAATTGCTTCAATCAAATTAATTTAGTCTAAGGCTATAAATAACTCTTTACCAACTCTTTACAGTTTACAATATTGTAAAACTAAAGTTACTGAATCTGTTTTTCCCAGAAAAACTCAGAAAAATCAATTTTTTTCCACATTTACTGTTATTAACTTACAACTTTTCACCACAATTTATTTCCATCACAAAAGCAAAAACTATTGCAGACACCGCCATATATCTTTAACACAAGGACATCAAGGAAAAGGAAGAAACGAGGTAAATGAATCCAACCAACCAGCAATAAGCAATACTGTATCTGATAGGCAGACAAACGCAATCGAGATACTATCGTCTTCAAGGTAGTATCCGTCATCGATTTCTCTACAGCATGCTCGTGAAACATTCCGAACTCTTGAAGGAAAGAATGCCGGTCATCCTTTTTTCCTAACTCGTCGGTATCTTGGTCAATATAAACAATGTGCATAACTACTCCTAGAACAAATTTGTATTCAAGTACAAGGAGTCATGGCTAACATAGTCATTCATTTGTTCAGTAGATTAGCAAAACCTATTTATAGCTCTACAAGCTCACTGTACAAGGTGATGAGAAGCTCAAACTAAACAAATCTTAAAAAGACAAGGTAAGGAAAGATACCTTACATTTCCATTCTTTTCCTGGGAAAGAAATATATACAAGTTTACAGTGAACAAAACTGGCTGTTCCCCAGATTCTCCTGGAAAAAAATAATAATAATTTGAATAATACGGGATTAGATTCTTCGCACCAATGTGATTATGAAAAGTATAGTGAGAATTGACATACCTGAGAGGCATGCGGTGTCCTCTACATATCCGGTCATGTAATTCTACTGCTCCAAATGCGGACATTTGTTAGCCATCAATCAATAAGACATTTTACCTAGTTGTTCCTGAACGAATCTGTTCTGGGGCTTCAAATTCACAAAATTATTCAAGTTAAACCTGATATATGATCTGATGTTGAAATTTGACGTTTGGTTATTTGACACCCTTGACTTCATGTTGTAACAAGTGTCCAGTATCTGCCGCGTTCATCTTCATCTTTTCTGAAGCTTCCTTCTCTGCCTTCTTTTTCTCAGCCTCCAGCTGCTTGCAGTTTTCCTCATGGGCTTTCTTGAACATTCTCACAAAGTTCAGCAAAGTTGAAACCACTGCAACCAAAAACAGAAATTGTACATAAAATGACATATACAAACTTAATGTGGAGTTACAAAGCAGGAAACAGTTGAGAGAGTGGCAACAAAGAAGAGTAGAAGGGCAACGAATAAAAGGAAAACAAAGTTAAGATTAGAAAGCAAAAAAACGTGACCAATACATCAAACTTATAAGGCTTAAATGCATTTTTGGTCCTATAACTCAGGCTATTTGGCGGTTTCATCCTTTAAATTTCTAAGGTAGTATTTTGGTCCTTCATCTTTTTAATTTTCATGATTTTAGTCCTTTTTTCATCGGAGTTCACCATTATCTTTTGAATTTTCACGATTTCGGTCCTTTTTTTTGCCGGAGTTTACTTTTCTCGCCGGTGGAGGTGAACTCCGGCGAACAATAGGACTTAAATTGCGAAAATTAAAAAAATGCAGGACCAAAATGCTACCCTAGAAAATTAAAGGACGAAAACGCCAAATGACCTAAGTTACAAGACTAAAAATGCATTTAACCCAACTTATCAAGAGAAGCTTGTTTGCATTCTAACCGTATGTCTAGGGAGAACCCCCTTTTCCCTTCCGAACAAAGGTCAATCATCCTAAGTGCATGGGAACAATTATACAGGAAATAGCACATTTGGTATACGTCAATGGTGATTTTATAATTCAACTTCCACCATTAGAAATCTGCAGAAGAACCAGTTTAAGGGGGGACTCCAGAACCAGCTTTTGATAATAAGATGGGTCCGAGCATCAGGGAGCATGCCCTCAAGTGCTTTACTGTCGTCTGTCTTTGTAAACACACATGCTCACTATTTTAGTTTGACCAGTGGTCAATGGGGGTTGGGGATTGAGTCTGTTATATACATGTAACACGGAGAGTAGGGGATGAGTAAGCAAACCTCCTGAACCTCTAAGCAGAATGCAAAATCATAAAACCTACTAACAACAACTTCAAAACAAATGTTAAGACTCCGTGCCAAGGATAGTAATGCAAAAAATGAAATCATAGGAACGTCATAGAGAACTACATTATAATGGTTTTTCAGAAAGCGGGACAGAATGGCAAGACAATGCATTGGAATCACTTCATGAACTCAACATCTTGTAACATATGTTGATTGCATACGCCATTCTCCATATGGGTACATGTATATGCACATGCATGTACAACTGCATATACAATTAATTTTACAGAGATCTTCTACCACATCAACGTTGATCTCTGCAGATTAAACCAAAAATACTAACTGACAGCACATGGCAACCATGAACACCCAAAGCTACGAGGATTGTGCTCAGTTATTCTAGAGGCAAGGAAATGACAACCTCCCTAACCAACAAAGAAAAAAAAAGGCATTACAAACCATTCTAGTACTTCGCAATAAACAAGATAAGTAGGAATTCACGCTAGAACCCATGAGGTGTTGCGTGTCCGCATATACATTTTTCATATAACCAAAATATAAGCCATCTTATGAGATTCTATAAGAAAGAGGATTGCTAATGGCTGACAGCCCAATCACCCATTTTACTATCCTAGCTCTACTCTCAAATCAATCTCACTAAAGAGTAAAGAAGTTAAAATTACCTTGCTCAATCGGGCAACGAGATGGGTCTTCCCCAAAATAAAGGATCAATGAATCTACATTCCTACCCTGCATAATCAGTATTAGATGGACACTCAAAAATAATTGCTGCTGCTGCAAAAACTATATTCAACACACTGGTTATCTGATTCCAAGACAACTGATACGTACCACTCCAGCATAAAGTGAAGCTAAGGACCTTACTTCGCCCTCAGCCAAACAAAGGAACTCCTTCAAAGCCTGGAGAAAAAGAGTATGATTATATGTAGAAGGAAATGTCAAGGAGCAAAGGTTTAGCAGTGCAGTAGAGATTAGCAACGGAATTCCTCGTAGGAAAATAAAATGAATTCTTTTCGTCACACTAGTCAGCATGGATTCTCTAACCCTCTAAAAACCATGAATTAGATATGTAAACTAATTGTACTCTTTGAACCTAGCCATTGGCATACCTCTGCTGCTATTACCAGCCCTCTGATCTGTTAGCAATTGAGATCAACAAGAATTCACTGAATTTTCAACCACCGAAACATTATAATAGCTTTATGCCAGAACTACTTGGCCATAATGATCGCCTCAAGCCACTGGCCCACTGGGTGTTCTAAGCAGATTGTTGTTAGGTGGCAGACTAAATACTATTGCTAAACAACTTTAATCAAGGCACTATTTGGAAAGTTACTAACTTGTGAGATCAATAGGGTGCTGAGAGATGCTGATTTCAAGTTTTAGCTTATGGATACTATTGAGGGTCTGATGGCCATGGGGTTGGACCTGAGGTAATTCTGTCTAATCGATTCCTCTTTCCCCACTTCACTGTAGTGTTGTTGAGGCCTGAAGGTGAATTACACTGTTAGCCCCTGTATGTGACCACATATTTAGTTTAAGTCCCTAAACAAACACGAGTTATAGCTTTGGTCCCCAAATTGGCAGTTTTTTGACAATTTTTGGTCCTTTGTGTCGACTGGCTTATTAAAATGACGGAAGAGTCTCACGTGAGGCTGGAAGGAGGGAAAACAAACAAATTTTCCTGTCTGAAACTTCTCTTCTTCTCCATTTAGCTTCCAGCAAAAGCAACAGAAGGAGAAGGAAACACAGCCCAATCAATCCCCAAACAATCCCCATTATGTAAAGGAAGCAACATGAGGACATTCTTCCTTGGGATCCTCCAGATTTTGACACTTTCCATTGCGATTGGTTGCATTTGGAGCCAGCTATTTTACATTAGAGATAATGTGGAATCTATTCCATATGTATCCCTTGTACTGCTGGTCCGGAGTACAAGCTCACGCTACACTCTTCTGCTGATTACAGCCGCAGAGCTCTCTTCAGAAAAACTCAGCAAAATCGAGTCCCAAAACCTACACAACCGTCAATAGACCCATGAAATTAACTATACTGTGAAGTTTCTAGTACTGCTTACATTGTGACTAACTCTTAGGCTTTGTCAGAAGGTGCGGAAATCCCGCATCTGAATGCTAAAATGGAAACCTCTTAAACCTCACCGTGTTACAAGCAACTAGAAAGTGTTTTTACTACCTTGATCATACACATTGTTGGATATAACACTCGTTCCTATTGTCAACTATGTGAATATAAGTTATAAGCCTCTTCGAAAAGCACGTTCTATTGATTCTACTGGATACTCTCACGTGTAAGCGAATGAGGGACTGAACTGGAGGAATATCTTGGTCTGGTTCAAGATTTTTTTCCCTCCAAACTCAAGTAATTGCTAACTTATGTGGAGGATTTATGTTAAACTTCATGAAAAATTATGTGATTTGGGCATAACTTCCATTAGACTTCCCCTCACATATAGGATTACATAAGATCACCCATCTCAAATCCTTACTTCTCTGAAGAATATGAATTTGTAAATCCTCGCATAGCTTGTTATTTTAAGTTTGGAGACATTGCTATACCTGAACTCTAAGATTTTTCTAGCACCTATAGTTTATATTTAACTGAGATGGAATTATGAGAAGCTTAGTGAAACTCTAATTTTGAGCTTGACCGATGCAAAACTTCCAACTCTCAATTTAAAGTATGTGCGAAATTGCGTATCATTTGACGCTGAGCTTGCTTCTGGTGTAAACAGAAATTCTACCAGTGGGAAGAGCATAATGCCGAATGATTGAGATTAATCTCTTACTTCTCTGGCAGGGTAAGTTTTCAATGTTAATGCAGATCAATGTAGCTCACAGCAAATTAGTTCTCTCTCCTTCCCAGTCTCACGTGAGGCTCCTACTGTTAAATTTAACAGCTAATTGTCAGAAAAGACCAAAATCATTAAACTGCCAACTTGAGGACTAAAATTGTAACTAGAGGGACTAAATCCGAATAAGTTGTCAAGTACAGGGACCAAAGGTATAACTCTCTCTGTGCTTGGATGGTGATATGGCCTTTTGAGTGGTATAAATGTTCAGGTTGCCAGAGTTGAATTACATGTCAAAGCATTCTGAAGGAGAAACGATGAACTGATAATGACATTTTGAGTGGAATCTTATTTCCAATTTATTAAATGTTTTATCATCTTCCTTTCAGTTCCCTCCAAGAGGAATCATAAAATTCAACTTCATGTGACTGGACCAGCATACTGAATGCACAAAATGTAGCAATTCCTTTGTCAGGCTTCCATCAACACTTTTTAGCACTTACAATAACTGAGTTGGCATAGTTCGTCCTAAAGGAAGTGAACTGAGTAGAAGAAAAATAGTCACTGCATGTAGAAACACATACTGATTGGACATCTCTAGGAGTAGCTAAAAGAGTAGTGATGTGAAGGAGAAGATTACGCAGTCCTAGCATTTGTTAACTCATTGCCTGAAAACACCAGCTATAAATTGTGTGATCGATCCTTGAGGTGGTTGCCATTTTTACTTAAAGAGTACATTAGTGCCCATTCCCGAAGTGATTAAGAGGGTTAAATGAGGTACATATTACGATAAGAACAATAAATCAACTTCAGGCCTTTAAATGCTTAAATACAAATAAATATAATCATTAACCCAAAAGCTAAAAGCATACTCATAGAAAGGGGAAAAAACATATAAGGTTACACCTGGAACCCCTCTAAAATAGAGTAATTATACTTGCCCCCTCAAATTTGAAATTACACCTAGACTCCCTCCAAAGAATGCTCAGTTTACAATTACACTCCTATTGTTGGGCTGACAGAAAATAATTATGCCAACAAAAAATTAAATGAATTTCAATGTTATCCATTACCCAACAATCCTTACATTTTACCATCCAAAATATCATTGGTAATGTTATGAAACTTGTAAGGGTGTAAATGTTCTCTTGGGTGAAACATGTAATTGCATTACCCAAAAAGCCACATGTTTCAATACAAGCACAATTATGAAGAAAAATGTATTGGTGAGGCTCACCTTTTATGAAGGGCATTCTAACTAAACATCTTACCCTTCAGACAAAGGAGGTTAAATACATAAACTAAGTTAAAGGCTCACAAAACAAACTACCTGCTAATTATTTGAACCAAAGCACTGCTCAAAGTAACATGTTCTTCTACCATCATTTGCTTTTGTCTGCAAAATTTACCTTTAAATGCCGACATCCTCTTTTAGTCTTTTAAACACACTCTGCAAATGTTGGCTCTGAAAATTTCCTCCTCTCTGTCTATAGCAGGTATATAACTACTGCCGAAGTTCATTAGAGTTTACAAAAGGAGCATTTTTTAGGGGAATTAGGTATAACTTCCAAAGTTCAAAGGGGTAAAGTGTAACCATGTTATCTAAGAGCGGGTGCGAATGTAATTGACCCTACAACATTATATCTTGTGCTAGTCAAGTAAGATTCATTTTGATATCATCCAGAACCTACCTTGCGGAAGTGGTCAGATATAGTTCCATCACTTTCAGACATTGACAACTCCTGTACAACTTTTTCAAGTCCTTTGTTAATAGCTTGCATTTCCTCAGCCAAAAATTTCAGTTGTATCTGGAAAAGATTCACTTGGTCCAGTCAAAAGTGCCAGTTGTTTGCAATCTGTTTTTGGTAAATTGATTGTTGAACAACACTATAAAGAGTTCCAACAATTTTACCTTTGACGCAGGTTCCAAGCTAGAAAGATCTTCCCAAAAATCAAGAAGCTCTGGTAATTTATCAGAAAGCACCTGCAAGAAAAACACAAATGATTTTGCTGATGATTTTCAGGAATCAGCTTGAAAGTATTCTATGTAATACTCAACCAGCACAGATGAATAATATAAAGCCTGCTTTGTGATGC
The DNA here is from genome assembly GCA_034509735.1 of Sesamum alatum. Lineage (NCBI taxonomy): Eukaryota > Viridiplantae > Streptophyta > Magnoliopsida > Lamiales > Pedaliaceae > Sesamum > Sesamum alatum. The sequence continues at coordinate 10,586,677 of JACGWO010000011.1, forward strand.
AAGCAAAGTCCATTATACTTATACACTCCTCAAACACGAAGTTACTGAAGCTTTACAAACACCAGTATGCATTAGAAAAGAAATTATTATTACAAGGCTAGTGTATGTTTTGAATGTCTCATTATGTTTGCATTCACTAAACATGTTAAAAGTGCAAAGACAATAGAGCATGCATTAAGATTTTTTGGAGAATACATTACATACTGGCACGATATACTTGCAACTATATAAGTTGAAGAAGACCGCTCTATATAAACATTAGAGAAGACCAGTACTTTGTGCGATTTGCCATAAGTTCACATTAGTTATCATCGATATCGACCTGTTGCACATACAGTGCAGGGGAAAAAATCCCAGAAATATACAGTTGTTCATCCATGATAGCAACTACTTCTTCGTCTGTACTTGCCGAGTGAAAACGAGCCTGTTCCATTGTCCCAAGATTTCAAGGGCAGGAAATAAACCATGTGTATTCTCACTCCCAAATGAGTACAGTTTCTATAATTTCACTATGATATGCTTTTTCAGCAGAAACTAGCCAGACAGATGATAATCCCAACCTTGCAGAGATAATGCATCAGTGTCATCTTGTTGTTCCGGGCACGAGTTTCAGTAAGTTTGAGGAGGCTATCCAACCTGAACCCAATAGCAGAGCCTGTCAAACAGCATTAGAAAAGAGTAAGAGTCCAGCGGAAGTGAGGTAATAGGGACAAGAGATGCAACTGTAATATTTATTTGCTTGGTATAGAAGATGTCACAACTCAGACACACACATAAAGGTATAAAAAATGCAGAGGTACTATTGCTCAACTAGAATTTCTAGTACATTGTTGTAAATAGTCAATCACACTAAAGAGAATTTTTCAAATTATAATTGGTTTCCACTAAGTTCCTTCTCTCTGAACTTTCTTCATTATAATTGTGATACAAATGGAATTTTACATAAAATTCTGACATATCGTGATTTTTCATTCTGGGTGATAGATGATGCATATGGAATTGGAGATAAATTCCAAGTTCCACCACAAATGGTAATGAACTGATGAAGCAGACACTGCACAACCATAGTAAAATTACCTAGAAAAATGTTCTCATATTGGTCAATAAACTAACAAATCTTTATGGTGCAGGTTATAGTTCATTGATCCATGCATTATTTGCATAAAAACTTAACAGTAAAACCACATCAACGAAGCTGGACGATAAATGAAAAGGAGTAGCGTAGAATATGCTACCGAAATGAAAGTATAAGAGATAGCCAGTATTTGCTGCTTCACAGACAAATCAGATGATGCTTCAGATATATAAAAAGAATAGTTGTAGCAAGTTTTTGTCATACAAATATCTTTAAATAAGTTTACTTTAAGAAATTATGACCAATGGTATCTCTAAGCCTGATCTCTATTTCCGCAAAGGTCTGTTCTACCATACAAGTCCGTTCTTGCCTACCATTGACCAAAAGGCAGCTCTTTGGAACCTATCAAGAAACCACTATTACATCCCATGATGGTTTAGTGAGATAAATAATCAACTAAAGGGTGCCTAGTGGCGGAACCTGTAGACGCACTTAGTTGACTAGCAAAGCACAAAAACAATGCGAATAGGACTGCTCATCTTTATATATGGTAACACCTCGAATGGAATGAAAACAGGCTTGATTTTCAACAGGCAACAACATGCAACTCGACCAACTAGTGCTTGCCTTAATCCTTCTGGGGATACGACTTCCACTTTAAGACTATTTTTTCCAATGAAGACTTTTACTTAATCACAAGCAAGATTCAAACAATTTTTTTCAATGTCTCTGAGGGCATAACACAATTTTGATTTGTCAACATATGAGAAACTACTTTTTGGATGGACTGAGCTTTGCAGATCAATTAGATTGTGTTGGAAGAAATATACAGGTATTCTGTGACAAATCAACCCTAATCGCTCTAATGATTAGGAACCTACATTTATTCTCCCTCCAACAGAACAGAGACTTGAAAAAGTTGAGAAATGCCTGCACGAGAAGAAAAATAAAGACTAGCATATCCCTGCCTCAGAAAGAATTAGACTCTACAGAAATTCTCTCTCAAGTCAAGCCATGCAAGAGATGCAAGTCTCCCTCTCAAGAACAAACAGACTCTGCAAACAGTTGTCTCCGCAGTCAAGACACATATGGAGAAGTAAATAGAACACTGCAAGCCTCTGCATCAATTGAAAGAGATAATAAACATTCTCCCTCGAGTCATGCTACATATTGTTTGCTCTACCTTAACTATAAATTCCCTCAAGTTGCAGAACAACAAGAGAACGAGTAAAATAATGGAGTAATTAACATAGTGTCATTCTACTTTTGAAGCTTCTCCAAGATTACGTTAAATTAGCTACAACACCCCCCATTCATTGACCCTAGCTGGCTCTTGACTGGATTATTTCTACTTTGCAGAGGCAATACAAAGTCAAGCACCCCTAATAGGATCAGCGAGATTGAATTACAGAATCTTCTTCTTTTTTCTAAAGAAAAAATATCAATGAGTTGAAAGTTGAAACCCATGTTTGCTGAAACTTATAAAATTAAATTTTGTACTCCTATTTTCTTCTTATCTTTAGTTGCGAAAGTCGAATAAGTCGCTTCCAGTGTCAACTACTACCTGCCACATGTCTCTTACCTCCCTACCCTTTCCATAGAGGATTAAGCAACAAAACTTTGTCCTTGGGGCTTTTCCAACCACAAAACGAGTAACTATCCCTTGCTTTTGGGCTCATCAAGGCAGTATTAAAGCAACAACTATCATGCCAGGATAACATTCTACAGAAAGGGCCAACTTCTTCCTAATTCACCCTTCGAACCCCAAGTAGATCAGATCCAAAAGAATTACAAGCTCTTCGGGACTTGATTGGTCTTCTTATCCAAAGAGGAGAATGGCATTCACACTACCTTCTCATCAGCGATGATATAATTTTACAGGATTATTTTGTTCCATGAAATGAATATTCCTGCTCCAGTCTCCCTTCACCCCTCTAATTATATCAAAACCATGACTACTATGCGGCTGCAAGTAATCTTTATGGAATTCAACCCCCAGAGTTCATATTTGCGTTTGCACTTGGCTGGGCATTCAGTAGTCCTTGAGCGCAATGTAAATGGACAAGCAACAAAATTAACAAGACAGACTGGAGAATAGCAAGATGTCAGAATTACCAGATGCACAAATTTAACTGACCTCTGGCAGTTCCCTGGTTCAAAGCATTACCCAAAGAAAGAATTGTTTGCATGACTCTTTTCAACTTAGCAGAACCCCTGATCTGATGAAAACATGGTTGCAGATATGAATAAGACGCAAATGTTTACAGGCTCATATAGTATATAGTAAGTGAGAATTAATAAACAGAAAAAGCAGGTTGCCTGATCTGCAGCTGAATTTACAATATTCAAACTCTTCCTGAGGTCAGAAACCTGGGAGAACAAAACATGAACATATTATACACTAAATAATTTCTCAAAATCTGGAAAATGGAAAGTTATATAATAACTTCTGACCTGGGAGTTAAACTGAATCTTAAATGAAAAAACTCTCAACTTATATTCTATCCGTGGCACTTGCATCAACTCCAGAAAGAACTGAGATCAAGAAGACGACAAACAACCATACGGGTTAAAAACTAAGGGCTCATTTCGTAAACTTCAGAATCAGGATAAACAAAAGACCAACAAAATAAGTACCCATCAGGAACCATATGTTACAAACCTGTTCACATTTTCCTAATTTATCTTTCTCCCCTTTATAACCCTGGAAACGAAAATAGCTAGTTAAAATGTCAAAATTTGATTATAGAAAGAGTGTTCAGGAGCTCACTGCTATATATAAATTCAAGGTCTGAAATACACATGCAGTTCAGGAGTTCTTGGTTGTAAAACAACAGAAATTCACGCTTTTTCCACATCGAACCTTAAGTGTTTCCATCTCCTCTTTCGTTGGACAAAACTTGATGAGGTTATCAACCTGATCAACATCTAATGCAGAGTCCTCCAAGGCAAGTACTGAACTCTGTGAAAGTGTCAGAAGATTTATCGCAAAAATGATCATGCCCAAACCCCAGGCTAAAAAGAATATAGGAGAAACTGAAAATTTTGTAACCAAACATCACACTAACAGAATTCAGAAGACAACATGTACTACATAATACACATGAAGATGGAAAGCACCACATGGAACAAGTGAAATTTCCATTTGTAGAAAAAAAGGGCCGCCTTTTTAACTTGATTAAGCCCTAACAGAACTGCACATATGTAATGCAAATGAGCACCAAAAATATTATCCTTTGATACTTTAAGTTTAAACTGTTACAGTTAAGTTGAATTTTAAGATTTTAGACCCTCAAGCATATGCAGCTCCTCTCAACTAACATTAGAAACTGAACTTGTCAGGATTCAGGAAATTGAATAGTTAAAAGACTATTAAAAATAGAAAAGTTAAAACAAAATTAAAAAAAATCCAAGGAGAAGTGTTTAGTCTAGAGATAAAATCAGATATGAAATGCTTGGAAATAATATAATATAAAACTGAAATGGAAACAGAAGTAATTAAATAAATCTGTTAAAAATGAAACATAATAATTTACTAACCTATACTCACTCTCACAAGAAATGATATAAAGCAAAATGGTTACATTATGGACAAAGTAAAACAGATTGACTTTTTCACAATGTTGCACATAGAAAATGGAACCTGCCAACTTAGAGATCAGATAGACCATTCGACGAGCCATAATTAATGAATCAAATTGAATGGTAAACAAGGTTTAAGGCCTCCATTCCAGCAATGTCAAGAAATACTTAATGTAAATTTCAAAAACGACTTAAAAAATGATATAAGACCAAGCTCACCAGCATTTCATGCAAGGGTATTTTCACTTTTGAAAGCATGATCTCACAATTGTATGCACGCCTATGTTCAATCTGCAAAAGGAGAGACAGAAGGGATCCAGTTTCAGCATGAGCCACACAACAAAACGATCTTATCTTTATATTTTTATGGTACTTCTAATGAACAGAGACCTGATGACCAACCAAAATAATGCAGCTCAATAGTAGGGGTTAACAAACTACAGAATCAGTGGTATCACATTAATCATAGGATGCATTCAACAGAGATGCTGTCAAGGGGTTCAGTAAAAGGTCATTATTTAACAGTTGGATTGAAGTATCACAAACATGATTGAGTAAATTTGATCAAGCAAGTCATGACGAGATACATTAAACTAGGATGAGCAAGGGAACAGACAGCAAAACCTCCCATTAAGACGTCAAACGAAATCAACTATCAAACAAAAAGAGGCCAACACACATATAGCAGGTAGGTGTTGTACACGAGGAGATGCAACAAACTGTTTTGGCTTAACTAGATACATACAAATGAAAATCACTCTTTTTCGGACAGGTAACAAGGGTGTGATTATGAATCCACATTTGGCATAATTTCAAATGAGATTTGCAGTAATTTAGTTTATGTATATCGTGACTTTTATGCAGCAGAAATAAGAAGTGTTTTTCCCCTAAAACAGAAAAAAATTATATCCGATAGCTTTTTTACTCTTTAGCTCGGGGGGATAGGATGGAGAGGCGGCATACATTGATGCATCACCAACGGCCTTTATATAAGCTACTATGTCTGTGAACATATGGGTATCATTGGTTATCATGAACTGAAGTAAGAGAAATTCCTCATGTAAAAAGAACCCATGTGTCGCACCTGTCAAGATCGCAGTAATTTCAAAAGTGGGCATTTGTAATATGAGCTAAGTTGGAGAAAATAAAAGGTTGAGTTCTCAACTAGATAGAGTTGAGATAGAAAACTTCACTAGAAAAGAGGACAACGTAATATCTGAACATAAGCTGAGGAGAGAAGAACAAATATCCAAGTGAAAAAAAAAAAAAGACAAAACAATTAGATGCATATCCTGGGACAATTGCTGGACACTCTCATTCTATGGTCCTTGCAATTACTAAGTCAGAAAGTCAAAAATTAACTTCTATACAACGAAACAAAGGATGAGCACATTTGTTTGTCAAATCGAGGCCCAATACAAACAAAACAAAATAATCACCAGTTGCACTTTTTCAGGTTTATTCGCCATCGAGGCTCGCGAACCAGTTTTTCTGCCTGAAGCCCCTTCTTGATTTGGAGCTGCAGCTGAGAAGAGAGATTCAAGTTCGGAAATATCAATCTCCGGCGCCCTAAGAGAACAAGATAAACAAGAGAATGGAAAGATAGATCAATGAGTATCCATGAATATATCTCCATTGGAGTATGCAAGATAAAGCATGCGTCTCAATCACTTTAATAATACTTACTTAGAAGCTTCACCAGATTTTTGTGCCTCTGCCCACAAGCTTCCTGAAACTGCTCTTGATAATTTTAACCAATGTAATGGCTTCAATTTCTTTGCCTGGTTATTCCTTGAAGTTGCACTACGAGACAATAAACTTTTGCCTTTTGTTCCAGGTGGAGGGACGGAAGGTGGTGGAGGAGATGGAGATGCAGATAAGTTATCAGCTTTGTTACCACTAGTTGAACTAGAATTTGACAAACTGGAAGGTTCTTTACTGGAACTGAATGGAGGTGGCGGCACTGAAGGTGCAGGAGGCGGGGTTGGTGGAGCATTTGTGGGTCCTGCACCCTGCCCAGGATGTGGAGGAGGTGGAGGAATAGGGGGCCCTCCTCCACCAGAGTTAGAAATTTGTGGAGGAGGTGGAGGTGGACATGGAGCAGGTCTGGTGACAGAACTATCCCTCGAAGATGGGGTTAATGGAGGCGCATCCTGCCCAGAATACGGAGGAGGTGGAGGAGGTGGAGGAAGAGGGCCCCCTCCCTGCATAGACCTCTCGTTAGGAGACTCTGGAGGAGGTGGAGGGGGAGGTGGACATGGAGCAGGTCTGATGACAGAACTATCCCTAGACGACGGGGTTAAGGGAGTAGCACCCTGCCCAAGAGGTGGAGGAGGTGGGGGAGGTGGCCCTACTCCCTCACTAGACATCTCCTTAAGAGGCGGAGGCAGAGGTGGAGGTGGAGGTGGAGATGGAGATGGAGCAAGGCCAGTGATAGATTTATCCTCCAACTGTGGGGTTAAATGAGGATCACCCTGCCCAAAATATGGAGGAGGAGGAGGAGGTGGTGGAGGTGGGGCCCCTCCTGCACCAGGCCTCTCCTTAAGAGGTTCTGAAGGAGGTGGAGGTGGAGGTGGAGCAGGTTTGGCGACTGAATTATTCCTCATGGTTGGGGTTAAGGGAGGTGGAGGCACAACTGTGGAAGTGGACTGCACCTTTCCAGGGGAAACAGGAGGGCTTGATGGTGGCAGTGCTGGAACAGAGGGTACACCTCTAACAGACGAACTATCATCTAGAGGTACAAGATGAGGAGGTGATCCTCCTTCAGTAGCTTGAATAGCATTTTGAGCTGGTGATGGAGTTGTGGGGGCAGGCGGAGATTCGGATCTAGAAGACTTCCCCACATTGACTTCTAAGGAAGAATGAGTTGGAGGTGGAGAAGTTGCCACGCCACTGACTTCAAACACATCTTCAGTTGAAGTAGATGTTGAAGTAGGGGGGTCAGATTCAGGAGGTCCACCACTAATGACTTTATTATGGCTCCTGGGACTTTCTGCAGAAGGAGAAGATATACCAGACCTAACAGTAGTGTCATCCTTCAAAGGAGGAGTTGAAGCACCAGAAATCTCTGGGGAAAGACGTGCGGGAGGATGAACTCCAATTTGAATGCCCACCTTATCCTCCAATGGGGGAGTAAGAGGACTTAGCAATGTTGCAGGAGTAAGCAAAGCTCCTTCAGGGCTAATGTCGGCATCTTTTGTTGGTGGGGTCTGAGGAGTTAAAGGAGTGATTTTAGGATATGACATGTCAGCTTCACTTAGAGGTACTATGTCTTTAGCTTGTTCGGTATTGGAATGAGACATTTGTTTGGATGACATATGAAGAGTTCTCAAATGTGAAATTTGATGAGGTTGAGAATGATCTCCAGGAGGAATAAGTGTTTGCTTTTGGGATATGATTGCCCCAATTTCACTTGGTGCACTATGGGGCTCAACCAGCTTTCTACCCACATCTGCATTTGGGAACAATTCCGGTGAGAAATTTGATTGGTTCTCTGAATTTAAATCTGTTGGGCTCTTAGCAATTGTTTTAACTTCTAGTGCTGCAAGGATCTGATTCACCTGAGACTTCTCATCATGAGAATGAGTTTCAATTACTGTATTTGATAGAGCCAGATTTTGGATAACTTCAACTGTAGCATCTCCCTTCGGAACTAACCAATCCACACTACTGAACATTTCCTGAACTTTAGCAAAAGCCTCCTCTGGAAGGCCATCCTTCTCTTCGAAGCAGGAACGGTCCACAGGAACTACAGAGGAAGCAGTATCGACATCTGAAAAAAGAACCTAGAAAACATTTTTCATCATTATGCTTATACCTTCTATAGAGTAAGAGTTGCATAAATTAGCACCATGTGGGAATGTTAGAAAGATAATACCTCAGCCCTGAAGTCTTTTGGAAATAGGTCCTTTGCATCCCACAATATGTCAATATCATCCCGATTGAGCATTAAAATATTTGACCTAATAAATGCTGTGTTAAACATGACACGAAACATCATCTCTTCCCGCTCTGTGTCACCATGCAAGCTGATACACTCCAGTACAACATCACCTTGAATGCGGCAATTTATATCAATTTTTACTAATTCACATTCTGCCTGAAAATAGCCAAAAAATCGTTGGTGAAAAAATCTGCGGTTGACAAATGGCATCACCTGCACAAGTGCACTAACTCGCAAATGCACAAGCATCATACTAATTACATAATAGTGAGTCATACACGACAAGCAAGCATTTTGCATGCACAAGCATCATACTAACTATATAATAGTGAGTCATACACAACACGCGAGCATTGTGCATGCACATGCAGGGAGCACGTAAAGGATGGAGCAGGTGAGAAAAGAAATTGAGCACTATCTTTTATTAAGAGAATGGGACATGAAGCATTACAAATTCCAACTCTTGAGATAAAAACTGAATTTTGTTACAAGTCAGAATATGGGTAGTACCTCATATAATTGCAAAGATACATGATAATTTGTTACATCTGAAAAAGCATCCAACGAAAACTTTACAAAGTTAATTAAGTCGCCTGACCACAATAAAGTACTACAATTAGAGCATGGTTCTGGAAAAATAATGTCAATCCACCTTTTTGACAGCTCCAAAAGGACCAATACCTTTATCACATTTGCAGCAGGGAAGTGTACAAAAACTGAGAAACTTAGGAATCTAGAATCTGGACCATTATTTTTTCAGTTCCTTGATTAAAAACCTCATCCTTCCTTCCACTGCCAATCTCCATTCCATTCTCTGCCTCCTAGTACTTTAGATATTGAAAGAATTATTTAGAAACTCTCGTAAGCAAGATCAATTGAGAACTGACATATTCTATGAACTTTCTTTCAGTAATGATCGGCAATATATCGATCTGACTTGTTCGTAGAATAATTCTTGAAGAATGTCAAACGTTTAGCAGATTTTGCATAACCCTAAATATCAATCAATTAGAAACAACTGAAAGAATTAGCAAGAAATGATCTGCGGCAGACTATACAATCCAATATTGGTGTAATAATCTAGTTAAGGTATGACTAAAGTAGACACAGCCTAAATGTGATTGCTATCTTACACAATAGACAATCCATAATGAAGAACATATTCCACTTTTTCCAGATTAAGTCATATAATCACTTCCAAGCTTTTAGACTTGACTAAAAAACAAAGTGCCTCATTGTTTGCATAAAAATATGTTAATTTGATTTAGAAACAAAGATTCATGTCATGCTTATCTTATACTTGTGATTTACATAAATAAAATTCTTAATCTAAACTGAGCAGTAATTGATTCTTCAATTATTACATTATGAATAAATTAAGTGCAGAAGACTACTGAAATTGAAATCTTCCACTTAGATAACGAAATTACTCTGCAGTTCTTTTTCCTTCTTCATAAAGAACAATAATTTTTGCATGCAATTCTATTTATTTATCCTTTTTCTATATTGACAGATACATTTTCTGCATGTGATTGTTCAATTTTCACATTAATCCTACGTTATTCATTAATGATTGTCATAATGCATTTTAACAAATCTAATAGTTTCTCATATAGGCAACATTATACCGTTTCAGTTCACACTCTTTATTGGTAATTTCTGCAAGCATCTATAATGGCTCATGCAGCACCTGATGCCTTTTGGAAATTTTGATCTTTACTTTCAAACAGAGTCAGAGAAATGTCACACTACTTCAGAGGAGGGAACATGTGTAGACGGAATGAACCTTCCTTGAAGCATTCATGACATGATTTCACTTCCGAGTACATAGATATCTCAGCTCCTGAAATAATTAACCCAATAAAAACGAAGCCTGATACCTAGGCTATGCTTTGTTTACATAGTCAAATCTGGATACTTCAGAAACTTAAAATAATATTTTACATAATTTTGAGCTTGCACTAATGTTATCCTTCAAGAAACTTTAAAAAACGTGCATATATGCTGCAATCTGATGCAGGTCCATAGGTTCTAGCTGCATTGACCAACTTAGTTAAGCCAACGCCAGCAAGGAAAAATAGCGTGGAGCTACTTGAATTACAAAAATAAACCACCAGTCCAGCTCCATTGGACTGTAAAACAAGAAATCACAATATTGATGAAAAACTTCAATAATAAATCCTTCCATGCAAGTGATGGCTTCCGTAGATCTTTTCCTAAGTTTTTCAACAAGTGAGTTCCTGGGCTGCAGCAATCCCAATATAATCTCTAACTTACATGGGCAAAAAGTTTTTGATGAATGACAGAGGCCCATGCTACACAGGATTGAACAATTTTAGACATAACAATACAATAGGAACGAACAAGAGATCAATCTCTGCTTGCAAATGGAAGTACATATGTTATCAAGCAACAAACATAAGGAATACCTATAGGACACACAGCTTACCTGCTTGTAGTGTCGAACATTTTTACTCTTCTTTGGAGTTGAAAACAGAATCTTGGGTGCACGGTCAGAATCGTGTAAAGGATCCTGCCCGTAGATACGAAATATTGGTCGGCAACCCCCATCTCCATCAAAATTTGGAATCATTCTAATAATGACGCAGTCCATGGTAAGTGCCCTGTCTAGTGGAGGCCATTCTGTGGCGACATTCCTCCTTGATACATACTGCAAGTACCTTAACTGAGAAGGGACAGGATTCAGAGGGGTCAGCAAGTGCAAAAGCTCACGAGGGGCTTGCTTGTACACCATGTCCAAGGTCTTAAGCTCCCCACTGTAGTGCTTCCTGTATATCAGCAATGCAGCCAACATGAAAGCCAAAACTGGCCAACCACCACGTTCACAGTGCATCAGAAGCAGATTTTGCAGCCCAAGCGAAAGCCAGCTTTCACTAGATCTTAGAAAATGATGAATCACCTCCATTGGGAGCAATGGGCAACCTTCATATTGACGAGGGTATTCCATGATGGTCATATCATATTCTGTCAAAGCATTTGCTATCTGGCTCTGTGTCTGCCCCTCCCGGAAATTGAAAGCCAAGATTGAGGCGTCTGGATAGTGTTCCCTAAGTTGAGCTATTATGCCTCCCACATAGCCTTTGTAATCTTCGAAAGCGTCAGTGGTGAAACAACAATCAAAGACTGCAGAACAAAGCATTTGCAGAAGGCAATCAATAGGCTGCACAATTATACAAAACTTTTCAACTACTAGCAAAGGACCTAAAATAACCAAAGTTTCTTTTTACATATTTCAAATTTAGGCAGATGTTGATAACCCCAAGTACAAATTTGTATTTCAGAACCAACACCGCGACAAAACTCCTATGTTTTAAGTTTCTCCAGCTAACCAGAATTTATGAAATTTTTTCAACCAAATTGTCCAACCGTACTTCATGTAATTTTTAAGTTCTAAAGGCCAGATGAACCAAACACTGCTTTACTATACAACATTTTGTAGTTGGCTTACTATCTTCCTCATAAGGTATGTCTGGCAGCAGAAAGCAGGATAACATATGTTGAAGTTCATCCACTAAAATTGAGTAAATGAGAAACTAGACCATGATATTTACATGTAAAACTTATATTCAGACGCACGTGATACAGAACTATAAGAATGGATCATGGTTTATGGCATACATATAGAGATTGCAAGTTGTCAAATATAAGTTTCCTTATATACTAGTTTATGCTTCATTTCTATTGTGTCAAACAAATAAAGGAGTGGAGATTACAGCTATCAGTAATTGGCATCTAAAACTGAATACCCAGTGGACATTATCTCTACCTTCAGAGGTCATTGCAAAAACGATCATAAGGCACTTAGCTTACTTATTAGTTAACATTGACCATATCTAGGCAAATACCAACACAACAGCAGCATATAAAATGCTCATATCAGTAATGCGATTGAATTCATGTTTAATCTCTGATCGTCCAAAACTGTAAGCAATTGAACTTTAATTTCAAGAAACGCCACTCATGCCACAACCTTTAACCAGGGGCCACAAAATGACTACTACCTGAAGGGCATGAAACAGACCCATCAAGTTGATCGGTAAATTATATCGCATCATGGTTATGGTTAACTAATCCTCTTAGTTAAATTACAAAATCATGATACCACTTCTTAAAACCCAATAGCTAGCTCGAATGCAATAATCAAAAGCAACAAGTTGGTAACCGTATACTACCAACTTGCAAGAATAAAACTTTTAACTGGCAACGAATTGCAAACGGACTTCTATTTCCAACAAAAAAAACAAAATCTTCTTCCAACGCACATACTTTCCCAAACTAAATTTTCTTCTTCCAAGGCACAAACTTTAACAAACCATAGCTACAAGCAGAGAAGCCAATCATTTAACCACCAACTTTTCAAACCACACGTATCTCCTCCCAATAATCCTCATTCCCACATAACGAGGCTGTATTTCTACACAAATTCCTGAGAAACTAGCTCCACACAGTACGACGCAAGCAAAAAACAAAACCACCAGCTCCAAGACAAACTACAAAAACTGGAACCAGAGTGAGAGAGCGCACCATAAACCCGCTCGCAGATCTCGAGAAGTCCATCAGGCGGCTTCCGGTAGAACAACTTCCGAAACAACGCCATCACGGAAACAAACTACAAAATCCGTATCTACACGTACGTATATATCCCAAGAGAGTGAAAATCCGGTTCGCATCCAACAAAATCCGAGCAACAAATTCTCAATTGGGGTTTCTTAGAAGAAAAGGGCAGCTGATAGAGGAGCTTTCTTCCGAATCAAACTTCATCAAATGCATCAACTACCGACTCCGGGAGTTTATTGTTATTAAAATAGTCGAGGCGCCACGTGAGTGTCCAACAAACGACGACGTGTGCGTCACGAACGAGGAGGTGGAATCAGGTGTCACCGATCACTACAAGTTTCTCTGCAACTGGGCGCTCCTACGCCATTGTACCTGCAAACTAGAAGGAGAATTTCTTGGTCAAAGATTGCGATTAAAGCGCTGAAGAGAAACAGACAACAAAATGTACAAACCGGGTGTAGTAAGCCTGGGGAGCAGGGTATTTGTCTCTATAACTAGATTGATGTTACAGGTTTGGTTTATTTGAGCCCATGTCTCATAAATTGGTACAAAATTGTGAAAATATAGAATGTTCCATCTGCGTCAGGCTAAATATTTATATCTTGATCAGATTGAATTTTTATGTGAGATTATATTATGTTTTCTATTTTAGGGTAAATTACATTTACTTTCTCTGAAATTTGGCATAATTATAAATACTTCCTCGTTGTTTAAAAAATTATAAATACTCCCTAAGGTTTGTAATTTTTAACCAAATGCCTAAAATTGATCATTTTGCCCTTGATTTTTTTTGGTTAAATTGTAGAAAAATCAGCGGAGGCAAATTGCATTATTAACTCCTCTGTGTAAAAAACTTAAGAACCTCTTCCTGCGCATTGTAGTTCAAAAAAAAGAATTGTAAAAATTAAATATAATATATAAGGGTATTTTGGTCAGTTCACCTATAAAAATGTATGGAAATAGATTATTTGTTAGACTACTACAAACCTCAGAGGGTATTTATAATTTTTCAAACAACAAAGGGGTATTTGTAATTATGTCAAACCTTGAGGGAATTGTAATTTACCCTTTATTTTAGTTACCCATGCATGTTATATGTGGAATATCTTAAATAAAATAAATAATGTAAATTTTGGACATCGTAATATGTATGTGTCAAATATAATAGAAGATACAACAGAATTTTGGATGGGATAGAAGATTACTAGCAATGATGGCACGCAATCCTTGCATGCTTTAATTTTTATTTGAGTGCAATGTACTAATATTGTTTGTATAAGCTTTTTTTTTTTTTTTTTGATAACGTGTTTGTATATGTATAAGCTTGTTACCATGTAAATTATATGTCACTTTTTCATGTAAACATAAATATATATGAATTTTTTAATTTTACTTTTATGGTAAATAAAGTATTATTTTTACCATGTTGGATGCTAGTCGTGGCACACCGTCCCTCTTAGCACCCGCCGCATGCGTACATAAATTTTCAAGCTAAATCAAAGCAAGCGCAAAAGTTTTCTAACCGCAAAGGAATACATTTATACATTTCTAATTTGATGAGTGTCACAATTTCGTACTCGTTTTGTTACAACTAATGAGTGTGACTTGAAATTAAAGGAATAGGGTTAACTGCAAGTCTGCAATTTATCCCACTATATTAAGAAAAATGAATAGTTTAGCCTCTTGTGAAAAATAAAGCAACAATTTATCCCTTTATGTTTTTAGAAATGGAGCAAAAAAAATATGACGCGTTTCGTGAATGACATGAGGCTTTTTATAAAAAAAAATAAATTAAATTGACATTTATGATCATATTTAAAAAAATTTGAATCTTGATTTCAATCTAAGGTCCAAATTTAATTAAACAATCAATGGTGTAGATCTCATTTAATTTAGAACCATGGGATAAATTTAACCTAACTAGAAACTGTGGCACGTAGTACCTATACATGTAACTTCTAGTAATACTTTTTATTACAACTTCACATATAAAAACTGGCTAATAATATTTTCGAATGTATTAATTATCAATATAATATTTTACTAAAATTAAAAATAAAATTAAAACTTTGTATAATATTTGTTTTATTGATAATGGCGATTATATATACATGCAATACAAATACTAATATATTATGTTTATTTTAATTAACAATAAACTTAAACAAATTGGGAGTGAATTTGTTTTTTGAGTACATGTAATTGCATGTAATTACTTTTCTATATAAACTTAATTGAATAGTTATAATTCAATGACATGAGTGGGAAAGTTGAAGGTATTCTTGGCATATATAATTTGGTGCCCCCATGGCACGTCGTCCATGCGTGCATATAAAATAATATTGCACGCTTTAAAGTAATTGTAAATAAGAATATGTATACATATATATATATATAAACCAACACATTACATTTCACAAAAAAAAAAGAAGGAAATTATGGATATAACCAAAATTTGGTGTCGAAGTATCATAAACCGCCATTTGTAAATGATAAATGTCTTTTCTTTTTATATTAGTATAAATAGATAAGCTTAATTGAATAGTTAATTCAATTACATGAGTTGCGAAATTGAAGGGCATTTTTGGTATATAATAATTTGGTGTAGTGGTATAAAAACTAATACTTTGTATTTATAAGGCCCCTTCTCTTTATAATAGTATAGATAGATGTATTCTTGCCTCCTTGGACGATTCATGAAGTCATTCCTAAATTACACCATCCTTCCTTGAGATTTAGTGTAATTGTATGTAGAGTTCATGTGATTTTCAAAAATTACATCTAGTACACATGATGGTTTTTTTCGTCTAACAAATAAACTCATCTGTTAGTCAAAATTCAATGATTCTGTTGATATTATCAAAAATTTGAATCAAACCTATATTTATTCCCGATTAACTTATAATTGATTTATTGCAGATCAAACAAATATTTTTATGACCAAATTACCCTTATACATTCACACGTTAATGCGTGTGAGAAAGTATATTTCACCCTTATACTTCACATGTCAATGCATGTGAGAATGTATACTTCCACCCTTATAAAGGTAATTTGATCAGAAAAATGATTTGTTTAACCTGCCATAAATTAGTGATGAGTGAATCATGGGTTAATATGCTAGTATTGGCAAATTCGTTGAATTTTGACTAAATGATGGGTTTATTTGGTAGATGATAACAAACATCATAGGTAGTAATGTAATTTTTCAAACCATATAGGGTTTATATATAATTACACCAAACCTCAAGAGATGACGATATAATTATCCCATGTAAATAGTATACGATGGAGATTCAAATGTTGTACATTAATTTCAAATTTTAAAAATACAACTGTTAATTGGAATAAATAAAAAATATTAAAAAATCGTAGAAAATTATGAAAAATTATTGAAAAAAGAGAAGTGAAAATTAAGAAATGAAAGAGGAAAATGAACGAATAAAATAAGTAAATAAAAGATAACAGACAAATTAAAAATAAAACATAAAAAGTTGCTTTTCAATCACGTAATGTCATAAATGTTCGTCAACCCATATAATTGTTTAGATACAATTACCTGCATAGCTATGTATTTATGTTGTTTTAATATATATATATATATATATATATATATTTTAGCATCTGTATCTTATATTGATATCGAATCATTTCCTAACTAAACTAAAAAGAATATTTTTAATTGTAATATAGAAAAATATTCAATCTTAGCAATTCAAATTAAAATTAAAGTAGGTTAATTATTATAATTGATAGGGTTAAATATAGTTACCACCCCTGAAGTATTCACCCCACATCAATTACCCACCTAAAGTATTAAAACCTTCAAAAAAACCCTAATCTTCTAACCCCTTTCATTTTAAAGTTCAAAAAGTCCATTTTACCCTTACTAAAAATTATTTTTAAAAAAAATTAAAGGAATTTTTAAAATACCAAAACCACTCTTTTTTTAAACTTCGTATAATTCTAGTTTCACTTGTTCATCGAGGTCTTTTTATTTTCGTAATCCTAAAGTACTTGGAGCTGATTTTATTTTAGTTTTCTTGTTTGTCAAACCAAATTAAAAATAAATTTATACAAGCACATATATATATTTATATATTTATATATTTACTTAAACGAATATATAATTAATAAAATCGAAAGAGCTTATCATGAGCTAATAAGAAAATATGCAATTAATATATATTTATATATTTATGATAATTATATAAATGTGGTAATTATATGAATGTATAAATTTACTTTTAACTTGGTTTGACAAATAAGTGAAATTAAAATAAAATAAGCTCCAAATACTTTAGAATATAAAAATTAAAAAAAAAACTCGATGAACAAGTGAAAATAGAATTAGGTAAAACTTAAAAAGAGAGAGATTTTGATATTTTAAAAATTCCTTTAATTTATTTTTTCATAAATCAATTTTTAGTAAGGGTAAAATGGACTTTATGAACTTCAAAATTGAAGGTGTGACAAGGTCAAGGGGTTTCTTTGAAAGTTTTAATACTTTAGGGGGTAATTAGTAACTAACAAAACGAGATTCGGCTCTTTAAGCAAAAGGATAAGTATATCTTTATTCTTTCGAAATGAATAAACATTTAATGTAAAGTATTTAATATTATGGATAATTATATTTATACTCCTAATATATTATTTGTTTATACAAACCATCAATGTCTTTTGGATAATTACCCATACACTCACTAGAACGTCAATATCATCTGCACAAGCCACTCATATTTTTTAAAAAATTACACATACATTCTAAAAAAAATATCAACATCATTACATAAACTACCTTGCTTTTTGACTGTTAGGGAAATTTTTTTATGAAATTATGCAAAAAATATGGATGACTTTTGTAAAAGGAAAAATGCAAGCAACCCCTCTGTGATATTGAAAATGAGCAAATTACCCCCCTATGAAAAATAAAATAGCAATTTACCTTCCTGTATTTTTTAAAATAGATCAATTTACCTCCCCAAGTTTTTTAAAATGGAGCAATTTATCTCCCTGTCTAGAATGGTAAATTGCTCCATTTTAAAGAATACAATGAGGTAAATTACTATTTTTTTTCCATTAAGAGATAATTTACTCATTTGCAATATCACAAGAAGATAAATTGCATTAAACCCTTTTTGTAAATAAACCATAAGTCAGGGCACAAATATAGTTATCCCAAAATATTAAATGCGCGTGATTTGGGTGCATAAAGGTTTCGAGCTAAACTAGTTATGGAAATTTGATAAGCGAAACAGTTTATTAGATTAGTGACCCTGATCAAGGATCGGTCTATCGTAATCTTCATGGTTTAAAATTTCCATGCGTTTTCATTAAAATTATGAAAACGTTTTCCTTTTTGTTGTTATGAAAACAAAAATACATTGTAGTTTCGAAATTATTTAGTTTCCTTCAAAACACTTTACTTTTTTTAATTTTCCTTCGAAATCTTTGAGTTTCCTAAGAAACGTTTTATTTTTCCTAATTTTTCAGCGAAATATTTATTCATACTTTTAACTACAAATATATAAATTCTTGTGTTATACATAAGTATTTTATTTCATGATAACAAATTTAATATTAAGCTAAATTAATAATGTTATATGTATAAGTATCAACATAATATAGATATTTTATAACACATAGTTAAACATAAATATTATATTATTATTTAATTTCAATAACAACTACATCAATTAATAACTCCAAATACATAATTATACTACATACAAATTATGTTAATTGATTAAATGATACAAAATTAAACTACATATATTTGAATTAAAAAAAGATAATATTTTAAATTTTTTCTATGACTATTATGTATGTTTTTTTAATTTTACGATTTTTTCATAGCATTTTTGAAACATTTTCAAAAAATTTCTAATATTTATAAACTCGAAACATCTGTTGGAAACGAAACTTTAATCTATCGTGATCTTGACTCTTGGTCACAAAATTTTGGTCTTGAACCAAGTTGCCGTCGCATTCTTGAAAGCGTGGAAGCTCCAAGTTGTTTTTTGGTGGTGTGGAAGAGGATTACAACTAGGTTAGTTTCATCTTTCCATTCATAGCTGCAAATTGGCCCCCATAAAAAGGAAACAAAGAAAGAAAAGGTAAATTACATCTCCATATTCTGATGTTTGATATAATTATAAATATTCTCTCGTTGTTTGAAAAATTATAAATACCACCCTGAGGTTTGTAACTGTCTAACAAATAACCTATTTTCATCCATTTTTATGGGTGAACTGACAAAAATGCCCTTACGCACTGAATTATTTTTTATTTAATTTTTAAGTTTTTTTTGGTTTATAATGCGCAGGGAGAGGATTTTTAAATTTTTTACACAGAGGAGCAATAATGCAATTTGCCTTGACTGATTTTTCTACAATTTTAATAAAAACTTTAAGGGCAAAATGGTCAATTTTAGATTTTTTGTTAAAAATTACAAATCACAAGGGAGTATTTATAATTTTTCAAATAATAAAAAATATTTATAATTATGTTAAATTTTAGGAGAAGTAGTTGTGATTTATTCGAGAAAGAAAAGCTAACATAGAATTAAGTAGGGAAAGTGATGAAAATGGGCGTGAATGTGTGCGTGTGTGTATGTGTGGAGGGGCGGGGGGAGACATAGCAAGTTATAGCTTAAAACGGTTCGGATTTTGAAAATCAAGGTAATTATTATAAAATTTTAAAATTATTTAATTATATTTGAAAATCTTGTAAGGGCATAATTGACGTATTTAAAATTGGTGTAGCAGTATAAACTTCGTCATTTGTGAGTGTCGATTGTCAAAGGCCTTTTTTATGTAACAATTAGTCGTCGTGACACGCCGTTTCTGCGTGCATATAATAAATAATTTTTTACGTTTAAAATATATTATAAATAAGAGTAAAATATATAAAAAAACATATCACTTTAAAGAAAAAGAAGGAAAGAATAAAAAAACTAAGTTTTCAACTGATATAAAATTTGAAAAGTTGAATAAAGTTGTTATCGTATCAGTTGATTGTTATTTTTGGTATTACAAAAAAGTGGTGTGGCTCGTCATTTTTGAGTAAAAAGGGGTTTCTTTTATATAAATAGATATTATTTAAATTAGTAATATGTTACACACTCTATGTGTGTGCGTGATTCTTTAATATTATTTAAAATAATATATTTATTATTTTATAAAGTATATATAAAATAATAAGTTAAAACTAGATTTGTAACGACATGGTTATAGATAGAGATAATGGTATAAATATTAGAGAGAAAAAATGTGCATGAAAATAACCGGAAAAAAAAAAAAAAAGAATCACTATCGAAAGATAGTGGGAGAGTGAGAAAAATTAGATAAATAAGTAAAAGTACTAATCTATATATAATAAAATAGAAACATAGAGGCTATCCAAGTGAGCGCCATATATACGCTTACTTGGATAGTCTATTTGAATTTTATTATGCCATGTAAGAAAATATTACTTTTTTATTTATTTGCATTTAGATAAGTATAAGATTATTTGTTTTTATCCAAAAGATCCAAAAAATTGTTGAGATAAGTTGGTTAGTAATACAATTCAAATAAATAAAAAAATTGATATTAAATAATAATTTCATATTCTTATATTTTTGGATTATTTTAAATTTAAATCTTGAATTATTTATCAATTACTTATTTTACTTCAAAGTTTGAATGACTTATCATTTTTATTTATTTTTTGAACACATAATCTTGCATACATTGATTGATATATTTCTATAACCTTATTTAATTTTATTTTTCCACTTTAAAAAGTATCGCTTATTTTATATTTGCATTTAAATAATTATACCATTGTTTATTCTTATTCAAAAGTTTCACTCATTATTAGTACGTAAAATAATTTAAAGTTATTTTTATATTCAACATATTTTGGCATCTATATACTTATTATTTACTTTAATTTTAAACTATTTGTCATTATTTGTATTCCAAAGTAAATTATTTATATTTTTATTTAACTTATTTAAAAAAATACAATTCTTCCCTGTCTTGGCACGGGGTACAAACTAAAATCAAATAATCTAACATTTATCTAATTTAAATAAAAATAAAATATATTTACTTACAAGGTAAAATAAACTTTGAAGAGACACAAAACTGTTTTAAAAAGTTAATAAAATAAAAAATATAAATAAATTTAATTTTATAATGTACCAATGACTAATTATATAAAAATTAAAATGTAATATGATAATAATAAAAATAAATAAAAACTAACAGATATAAAAATAAATTTGAAGAATGTTACTTATTCATTAATTCAAAAAGATTATAAATTTTTTGGATAAAGGTAAATTATTATACACTTATCCGAATTGTTTATTAGTTATATTTTATCTATATTTATATATAATAAAACAGAATCGTTGAAACTATCCAGTTAAGCGCCATGTATACGCAAATGTGGACAACTTCAATGAGCTCCATTCCGCCAAACGAAAATTTACAAGTTTTTAGATAAAAAGAAAAAAATATATTTAAACTTATCCAAAATATTCTAATCAAGACTATTTGTTTATCTATTTTTTAAAGTATATAAAAATATGTTTATTCAAAAATATATATACATATTTATCCAACAAATAAAAGTTCATTTGATTCAAAATATCATTTTATATAAATATCAATTATTGTTCATTATATCCAATAATATGAAATATTGTCTGAATTGATTATTCGTTATGTAATCATAGTTTCTTATAATATAGCCATAATATTTAATTTATGATATTTTGTATAAGATACTATAAGTGATATGACTACTGAATATTTGATACATAATAAACTACAATATCTAAATATTATGTTTATAGATAATAATAATAATAGTAATAATAATAATAATAATAATAATAATAATAATAATAATATGAAAAAATTATAAATTAGTGTTATATAAAAAAAATTACATTTATTGATAATATAATAATTTCTTTTTCTTTTTTTACAATTATTCGTGTTTATCAATAAAATTCTAATCATCACGGGGAGAATCACTTCATGATTATCAATTAGAAAATTTAAATATTTTTAAAACTTTCATTAATGACAATGATAGGTCAATTTTATAAAACTTATCTACTATTGTCTTTTGAAATTCAAAATTACTCAAAATAAAAAGTTTTGTAATATTATAAATAATGGGTCTGCAGAAGCATCACAAAAGTAAATCTCAAGTCTGTGAAATCTTACGCTACACTAGCATGTAAATTTCTCTTTCCACCTTCATATTTTTTCCTCCTTCATATTTTTTCCTTTACTTATATCTTATATGAGAATTTCAAAATTTGACAAAGTTATTTTTTGCAATCGCCAGTGAAACATGTACATATTCATATCAATGGTAATGCCAATGATTTATAATTCAATCATTGATAAGTTCAGTATTTATTCTGTATTTTTATATTTCAACAAGACATAATTTCTATAATTTTAATTATTTTTTTTCTGAATATTTAACATTATTAATTTGTTTTGTTAGTTATTGCTCAAAGAAATGCATTAATTAAAAATTTTTTAATCAAGAATTTGTTATGACATTTCAAAAATCACGAATTCTTCCTATTTGTACTCTTCTCTTAATTATTTTAATTTTGAATTATTTATTAAATACTAATTTTATTTCAAAATTGAAATTATTTGTATTATTATTAAAATATATGTTTGCTCTATGGTAGCCTTTTTTGAAATTTTTTTACCACTTAATGAAATAAAGTATTTTTTATTAAGGTAATTATTTACCTTATTTATTTTTATTTTGAAGCACATATTCATTATTCATTTTAAAGCACCTATTCATTGTTTATCTTTATAAAAAAAAAAAAAATTCACTTATCATTTAAGGTAATTAATTAGTAAAAAGTTTAACTTCATTTTTATATTCAATACACGTTTGTATTTTTATACTTATTAATTACTTTAACTTCAAGTTTTAAATTCTTTATTGTTTATTTACTTTTATATTTCAAATTTTAAATTATTTATAAATTTATTTCTTTATTTTATTGAAAATACAATTTTCCCGTGCCTTGGCACGGGGTACTAACTAGTTAAATATATAAAAAAAAATAAAATAACAAACCAAAAAAGGTGATACCAAAAGTCCCATCTCCCTCTATAATAATGATATAATATTAGAGAGAAAAAAATACATGAAAAATAAAAGAAAAAAAATAACTACTAAAAAATAATCGAAGAGTGTGAAGTTGTAATTAATTATTAAAATATAGCAAATGACAGACAAAAAAATGAGACATCGAAAAAATGCCATCCCTTGATAATAAAGTATTAGTGATTTTGTGGCAGACCAATGTGTGGAACTGCTAATAATATTATTTAAAATAAAATATTTATAAAAGTTTATTATTTGATAAAGTATATACAAAATAATAAGTTCATATTAAATTGATAAAAAAATGATGACAAAAAAAAGAGAATGAAAATTAAAAAAAATAAATATTAAAAGATGATAGGGGAGTGGGAGGTTTAAGTAAGATGAGAAAATAAATAAATAAATTAAATGTAAAAAACAGACTAAAAAATGAAAAGATATCAAAGAGGTGCTCTCCGACTCTCTCTTATTATATAGTACTAATAATTTGTGGTACATCCTATGTATGCGCAAACTTATATAATACTATTTAAAATAAAAGATATTTTTTAAATTTTATTATTTAACAAAATAATAAATTGATATTAGATTTATAAGAAAATGGTGACAGAAAAATGAATGATTTTTTTTTTAAAAAAATAATTATTCAAAGATAATGGGGGTAGGAAGTTAGATGATAAAATATAAAAAATAAAGTAAATGTAAAAAAATACCAAAAAATACATAAGTATAGATATAGATAGATAAATAAATAGATATCAAAATAAATGAAGGATTTTTTTTTCTTTTTCTTTTTTTGGGTAAAACTCAGCCCACGACCACTTTTTCTTTATCAATAAAAATTGATCAACGATACACTGAGCTCTCTTCAATGGAGGAAACTAGCAAGGTGGACACTCCATCATCAACAACTGCCAGCCCACATGCATTACCCAAAAGCTTTACAAGCCCAGCTGCTGCTGCGTGCAAATGAACTTCCTCCCACTTCCGCTATCCCACATCGCTGAAATACGGCGTCTTCCGCAACTTAATGTTGAAGGCTGTGGAAGAAGGAGTTTGTCCCTTCGGGGACATCCGATAAAATTGGAACGATACAGAGAAGATTAGCATGGCCCCTGCGCAAGGATGACACGCATAAATCGAGAAATGGTCCAAATTTTTTTGGGAAAATTTTCACTCCGATGTTTTCAGTGTCGAAGTGCTTCAGGGTGTGCTTGAGGTAGTTGTGATGGTAGCTTCTGGGATTTTTTTTTTTTAATTTTAGTTTGTCTTCGTTTTTATACTGTCTTTATGAATTGATTCAAGATTATTCGGCTTCTTCTGATTAGTTGAGTCAATTTTTGAGCTGATGAAGTATATAAGTGATTTGTTATCAGTATTCGTTACGACGGACAAAGGAAAGGAGGATTAGGTCTTGGAGCTGGAGCTGGTGCCGGTGGAGGAGGGAAAAACCTTCGGCTGAGGGTGGACGCAGACGTCGGAAACCTTGTTGATAATTTTGGATTCTTGGTTAATGTGGCTGCGATTGTCTTTGACACTCGTGAGATGCAGACAAGATAGGTAAGAAACTATTTGATAAAATGCGTAGTTGATTTGTAGATATATGCAAATGTACTTCAGAATGAGAAGGTGATGCATTTCCTGAAAGCCAGACCATACTTAGGTCCTTGATTTTTTAATGCTTGAAGCCTGTTGATTTTGAAGTATAATGACGGTAATATGGTATATTTCTTCATATAATTTTTATTGGGAACATTCAACGCCATGGAATTTCGAAATTGGTGTTGTTGGTGTAGTTTCCTTAGCGGACGTTTTGCTGCTCCGCATGTTATTGATATGTGATGTTTGAAGTAGTGAAATTTCAGTTGCAAGATATGTAAATAGGAAAAGATAGAGTAAAATGTGGACTTGAGTTTAGATGTAGATTAATGTGATCCTTAAAAGCTCCTTTTTCTGTATGTGCTGTGAGACTCCAGAGTGTTCTTGCATCTTCTTTTCTTTCTAACAGAAAGTCGAGAACTCTGAAATGTTCGCGAGATGGTGAGAATAAGATAAAGATTTCATGAAGTTTGGTGTGGAAACGATTGATGGATGTCATGCATAAGTGATCAAGCTAACGTACTGGATTTTAATGTAGTCGGTATAAGCATGTCGGATATGAAATCATTAGGTTTAGAGTTCTTGTAAGAGTTTCTTGGTTTGGTAGAAGACGCGCATTCTTTGTGCTTCCCTACAGCCACTTTGCGGGTATTCCCTTTTGGTTACTCTAATCTCCACCGACCACATGCCTAGAGGATGCCTATAGAGACAAATATATAAGAAAATAGCTAAAGGCAGACAGAAAACAAAATGCATATAGTGAATGTTGACTGAGATACCATGAAAACATATAGGACAGTTGGATCCTTTACAGGCTGGTGAATATGCTGCTAGTGCCATCCTCTTCTGCTGAAATATATATGTTTGCAAGTATGAATAGAATGAATATGCTGCAACTGTATCTATAACTCATTGCTTATCAACTCTTGGGAAACTGTTGTGGATTTCGTTGGTAGATCTTCCAGAATACATACATGTAAGATGCGTTATCTTCTAGCTTTTCATTTCGGTTGTTAAGTGCATATATTGTTTGTCCATGACTCATCTCATTCTTAATCTGCTAACATCTAGTTGCAGAATGAAGATGATTGGATTTTGCATTATCTTGATTTATTTGTTCTTTTGAGAGGGAAGCTTCCATGTAAAGTAAGCCAAGATACTGAGAATCAAGGTATAAGGCTTGCAGCAGCACTTTCTCCAAAATACAGCAATGTATTTATTTTCAACTTCTTCATGATAAACCACAGCCTTCTGCCAGTAAAACTGAGTGCTTCAGCTAAAGCTTTAAAAAAAGAGAAATAACATTCTAATTACCAGAGAAATTCAGTAAAGGGTCATTATTTAGCGATTGAATAAAGATGAATTTGGGGACCGCAAATTATAAACATGCAACCTATGATTTAGGGTTCAGAAGTCATGTGGCCTTGAAAACCATCTTACAACTATGAACCATTTTACGAGCCATAAGTGCAGTACACAATCTAAGAGGTCAAAGTCCCAAGAATGAAGGCAATGGATTAAGGGGAAACTGGGGACTCGGCAAGGGGAGTTTGTGGAGGACTATTTGGTATCTGAAGAAGAACTTCAAGCTATAACTGGACAATACTCTCACATGTCTATTGGGTTTCTTTTTGAAATTTAAGGATCATTTCTTCTACTGCCTAGAGCTTGAAAGCATACCCGTCAGGACAAATTGTATCGCTCTTTGGAAGCTTAATTTAATGGAGATATATCTTCAGCATATTGTTTCTTGGAACTTCTGTCTTATAATCATGAAGCACCTACCTAGACATGGAGTGCACCTTAGTTGGACCAAGTATTATAACTTTAATGTTTATTGTTAACAGGGTTACAACATTTTCTGTCTTCTAGCCAAGTAATGCCTACTTAAAAGATCAAATGCTTTCCTTGCTACTTAGATTGTGATCAGCTACCTACGCTCCACTCTGACATTTGTAAAATCATTTTTTTCATTCAACTTCCCATCCAATAAAAATCATGACAAATTTCTAGAAAACATCACTGTTGGGTTATCGCTGATCTCTCTCGTTAAATTCTTGGCATTGCTTTTCGTTGCTACAGTCTATTAACTGACTCATTGTTCAAGAACTTGAATATAATGCAAGAGTCATCACAATAATGAAATACAAATTAAAAGAAGTTGTTTCTCAGTTACACTTTTTACTTTTCCTTCTTTCTCTGAATTTCTCATGTCAGTATTCTGCGTAGATGATGGACCCCTTGCAGAGAAGTTGATGCACTAAATTTTCTTCAGTCTTGGAAATACATATTGTTATTGAAAGTTCCTTCAAAGATTGAGCATATGTTGTGAGTCACCATGGGATTTGTACAATGAATATTCGTTTAATGAAACTATGTATTTTCAGGTTAATGATTCACCAGGTGTGAAGTTCCAAGAATCTATCATGATGGAGATGCGCGCTTCCAACAATGGTGAGAAATATCCATTATATTATCGTATTTCTTTTTTGGATAAAACACGAGCAGAACATGCAAACACCAAGACTTGGTAAATCTAAAAAGTGCATGAATGTGCTTCTATGTGGCTGTAACTATGCAGGTGATATTCTAGGGATCCATTAGCCATAATCCATGATTACCATAATTGTGAGATAGGTCTCCCATCATGGTCGTGTGGTGCCACACATGTCCGCAACGTCGTGTGCTGTGCTCCTTGCTGGTAGGAAAGTGTCTCTACATTAGCAAGGAAGTGGCTGCTTATTTAGGAGGAGGTAGTTAGCTGTCTCTACGTTAGACCTTGATCCTTAGGCTTTAGGTGCCATGGACTTCTTGTTGTGTTACGAACAACTTCCAGTCTTCTAGTCGAATGGGGCTCGTAAGGCTAGGGCAGCTGCTCGGCCATCGGCTGTCGTGGCTAGGCCAAATATGCAGGGTTTGGCCACCTTCCTTTGCTAGTTTCATCCTTGATTTGTTTGGACTTTTTGCTCGATGGGTCTTGTTTGTGTGAGCACTGGATAAATTAATGCCTAGACATTAGATTTAAAATTTATTCATATTCGTCGGTCTAAATGCAATATTAGAAAAGATGATACACCTACAAGTACATATCGATTAGGAACAGGGGCGAAGCCAAGCCTTGTTGAGCCCATGCGGTCGACAGGGCTTGGCTTTGGGTCAGACTTCGGGCAATATGTCCATTATTATTATTATTTTTTTTATGTGTACATATTAAAGTGGGCTATTAATTGATAGGGCTATTTAAGCCCTTTAACTCTTATTTTTTTTGTTAGCTCATTAACTCTTATAGACTTGTAGTCCATTAACTATTATAACAAAAATAATAATAAAAAAGAGCCCAATGCTGTTGTCGATCATCAAATAGTTTGATTTATCTTTAGCCGCAGCCAAATTTGAAAGAGTGAGAAAACTGAAAGTTTATAAAATAAGATAGTGATAAAAATTTTGGTGAAATAATATTAAAAATAAAAAAAGTAAAACCACGACATACCAAAGTTTAGGACACTAAAAGAGTACTAGAGACTACAATGTTGTGGATGATCTAATTTATATTGTATTCATTAAAATTAAATGAAAAAAAAGAAGAAAGATAATATTAATAACTGTCAAATTAAACAAATAAAATTAACTTTTAAGTGTTATGAATAGAAAAACATTAATTAATCAAAATATATGGTCTTTTGTGAAAGAAAAAAAAAATAGGACATTTTAAGTAATTTATATTTTGCCAACTATAATAGTTATTATAGGGGTGTCCTCTTAATAAATAGTTAAATAAACACCAACCGTACTATAATCAACAAGACAACAATCCGTAGCTCGTCTTATTTTGAAAGGAAGTATTTATTACAAATCCACTTTGGTCCACTGGATGCAGCATCTTCTTGTTAATGAAGTTTTGCTCAAATATAATTATATGTTCGAATCCCATAAATGTGGGTATATGTCTATTATGCAAAAATTGATCGATATTCATTTGAACTCAATTTATTAAACTTAACAAATTAAATTTGAGCAATTTTTTTTGTTCGGTAAAACCTTTGAGTTCAATTGGAACTCGATTCGATTAGTGTAAAATAAATAATATACGGAAATATATCAAATCATTCGACCTTGATTTATGTTTAATTCAATTAAAACTCGTTTGAGCTCGATGAAATCAATAATCAAATCAAATTCAAACACATTGTTTGAAGCTTGAAATAATTTAAACAAGCTTGAATAATGATGTGTTCGGCTCAACTTGAATCATTTACAACATGAATTTCCACAAACTTTTTATATATTCCTTCTTTCTTTTTTAATTTATTCAATTAAAACAAATACTTTAAAATTATAAATTACTTGTACACACTCATCTGAGTGTACAGCATGCACTATTATATTTATTAATTACTCTTGCTAGATATACATAAGCCCAGCCCATTAATCAGCTTTACATTGCCCAATAATTTTATAGGCCCACTTTCTGTGGCCTGCAAATGAAGTTCCCTTCAACTTCACTTCCCACATCGCACAAATATCAAACAGTTTTCTTCTTCATGGATCGCCGTGTGCCGACAATGGTTTGTCCCTTTGGGGACATCCGATAAAATTGGAACGATACAGAGAAGATTAGCATGGCCCCTGCGCAAGGATGACACGCATAAATCGAGAAATGGTCCAAATTTTTTTGGGAAAATTTCAGTCTGATTTTTTCGACCAGAGTTGATTGTTGCAGGATGGAAGTGTTTCAGGGCTTGCTGCTTGAGGTTGGTTGTGATGGTAGCTTCTGGGCGTTATTATTTAGTTTTTTGTCTTCGTTCTTATACTTTCTTTATGAATTGATTCAAGATTATCGGCTTCTTCTGATAGTTGAGTCAATTTTTGAGCTGATGAAGTATATGGATGATTTGTTATCAGTATTCATTACGACGGACACAGGAGGATTAGGCCTTGCAGCTGGAGCTGGTGCCGGTGGAGGGGCGAACCCTTCGGCGGAGGGTGGACGCAGACGTCGGAAACCTCGTTAATAATTTCGGATTTTAGGATATTGTGGCTCCGTGATAAAACAGGTGAGAAACTATTTGATAAAATGCATAGTTGATTTGTAGATATATGCGAATGTACTTTAGAATGAGAAGGTGATGCATTTCCTAAGGGCCGGACCATATTTAGGTCCTTGTTTTTTTAATGCTTGAAGCCTGTTAATGTAGAAGTATAATGATAATACCGTATATTTCTTGCATCTTCTCTTCTTCTATCTTCAGAAATGTCGAGAGGACGCGGGTGAGAGTAAGATAAAGATTTCATGTAGTTTGGTGTGGAAACATTTGATGAATGTCACGCATGAGTGATCAAGCTAATGTACTGGATATTAATGTAGTCAGTATAACCCCATGGATATGAAAACATTAGGTTCGGAGTTCTTGTAAGAGTTTCTTAATTCGGTAGAAGAGGCGCATTCTTTGTCTTTCCCTAGAGCCTGGATGCAATGTCTAAGAAAAATAGCTGAAGACAGGATAGAAAACAAAATGCATATCAGTGCATGTTGACTGATATACCATGAAAACATATAGCGAGTTGGATCGTTTACAAGATGGTAACTATGCTGCTAGTGCCATTCTCTTCTGCTGCAATTTATATGATTGCTAGTATGAATAGAATGAATACGCTGTAGATTGACTGTCATCGTTTGTTGGTAAATCTTCCAGAACACACACATGTTAGATGCGTTGTCTTCTATAATTTGCATTTCGGTTGTTAAGTGCATATATCGTTTGTCCATGACTCATCTTATTCTTAATCTGCTAACATCTAGTTGCAGAGTGAAGATCATTGCATTCTGCATTTTCTTGATTTATTTGTTCTTTCAAGAGGGAAGCTTCCATGTAAAGTAGGCTAAGATACTAAGAATCTAGGTATAAGGCTTACCGCAAGACTTTCCCCAGAGGGATTCAGTAAAGGGTCATTATTTAACTTTTGAATAAAGATGAATTTGGGGACTGAAAATTATAAACGAAAACATAAAACCATGATATAGGGTTCAGACTTCATGTGGCCTTGAAAACCATCTTAAGACTATGAACCATTTTACGAGCCATAAATGCAGTACACACTACACAATATAAGAGGTCAGAGTCCCCAGAATGAAGGCAATGGATTAAGGGGAAACTGTGGAGTCGGCAAGGGGAGTTTGTGGAGGACTATTTGGTATCTGAAGGAGAACTTCAAGCTAATACTGGACAATACTCTCACTCATGTATTGGCTTTCTTTTCCAAATTTAAGGATCATGTCTTCTACTGCACATAGCTTGAAAGCATACCGGTAGGACGAATTGTGTCGCTCTTTGGTATATCTTCAGCATATTGATTCTTGGAACTTCTATTTTATAATCATGAAGCACCAACCTAGACACCGAGCACGTGAGTGCATCTTAGTTAGACCAAGTGTTATGACTTTAATCTTCATTATCAACATAGTTGTAACATTTTCTCTGCCTCCTAGCCATGCCTACTTAAAAGATCAAATGCTTTCTTTGCTACTTAAATTGTAATGTGCTACCAAGACTCCACTCTCACATAGTAAAATCATTTTTCTTCATTCAACTTCCCATCCAATAAATGTCATGACAAGTTGCTAAAAGACATCACTAGTTGGTCATCTGGCTGATCTCTCTCTTTAAATTCTTGGGATCACTTTGAGTTGCTATTCAATCTATTTCATCGACTCATTCTTCAAGAACTTGAATATGAGGCAACAGTCATCAGAATAATGAAATATAATGTATTTCTCAATTAGACTTGCTTTTCTTCTTTTTTTCATTTTCTCATGTCAGTATTTTGCATAGATGATGAACCCCTTGCAAAGAAGTTGTTGCATTAAACTTTCTACAATCTTGGAGATGCATATTCTTGAAGAGAATTCCTTCAAAGTCTGAGCGGTTTTTGTGGCATGAGATTTTGCACAATGAATATACATTTAACCAAAACTATCTTTTAGGTTACTGATCACGAGGCTCGAAGTTCCCAAGAACCTTCCATGATGGAGATGCTTGCCGCAAGAATGGTGAGTAATGTTCCTTTACCCTTATTTAATTTTCGATTTGGATAAAACATGAGTAGAACATGCAAACACCAAGATTTGGTAAAATTGAAATGCATGGATGTGCCTCTGTAGTAGCTATATAGCTGACATCATCACTACCCAAAACTTGAAGGAGCTTGGCCTCTTGAATTGAGATGTATATATCCACACTTTGTCTCACTGACTGACTTGCTAAGCAATACAACTCTCGTTTTCGTATTTTTCTCCATCAAACAGCTTTACCAGGAATCCAGACACTTGAATGACCTTGTAGACCAGAGAGTAGAGGAATTCAATAAACTGGGAGAAAATAGAAATGGTATCTCGGCTTGGAGATGAAAATGCTGCTAGCCTACTGAAGCTTGAGTCACATTGCTGCTCTTCCATCGTACCAATGAGCATTCCTCCATTATTCGCCAGTTCTATGAGTAAATAGCTTGTATAGATTCTTAGGTACCGGAAGTGATATACATCATCGTTCAATTGCTCTTGCAGTTTGTACCTATCATAGACTTTCTGCTGCTCTTTATTTTTGTTTACTAGGAAAAAACTTGTTTCTATCCTCATTAAGCAGAAGAAGTCTGAATTTGTGTTGCACATACAGCGGCATCATAGCTACTTGTTTCAGGCTATCAATCAATCTATACTCACTTTTGACTCGAACTTATACAGAAGAAATACATCTTTTTAGAATCTTTTTATATCTCGAATTTGATCTGAGAAGGCTATCCATTTTTTCTGTATTATTGTGACCATAAGGATGTAGTTAGGAACCTTGATGAGAATTGTTTCTGAATTCTGATTCGTTGTGGATATCAAGGGCGTTCGATGACTCGAATTATAATTTGTGTTCTAGTCAAAGTAATATTTGGAGCTTTTGCTCAATTGTTGTTTCGTAAAATTCACTACTTTCAACTTTTCTTTTCCCTCATAAAAATCATTTTTTATAGGATAAATTATAGTCTTTGAATTTTAAATCTAATTACACAAATACTTTTTACTATTTGTAAAATTACAAACCCTTAAGACTGTAGTTGTAAATGTGATTATAAGTAGATCCCTTATTTAGTAGTAAAATTTTACACAAAGATTCCTACAATATACTAGTACCGGCCCATTTATATTTTAATTATCCAAAAAAAGAAAAAAATTGTAAGTGTACTGTTGACAATTTTATGATTCGTCACTAGTTTAACTAGCGACCAACATTTTTTTTTTATTATTAAAAAAATGACGTCGCACCAAGGGTCGTTACCTCCACTAACAACCCTAGGTCGCATATTGAGGTCGCGACCCATGGCAATTTTTTTTTTTTTTTTTATAAAAAAATTGTTAATTTGCATTTAATCGTAAAATTTATTTAAAATATATTTATTAATTTATTAACTATAATTAAGTTAATTAATATTTTTAAAAATTTTGTAGAATTTCAATATAAAATTAAAAAATATTTTACTTTAAGATAATTTAAAATATTTATAATTAGAATTAATAAATTAAAGAATTACATAAAAATGTATATATTCAAATATTATGTGTATTATTTTGTTGTCTATGACCCCGCCTTTGAACATTACTTTGACTCGAAGGACATTGGGTTTGTTGTGATTAACTGTGAAATTGTCGCCTTGCGCGAGCTTGTGGCCAATCCATTTTATTAGGAATGCTCGTACTTTGGCGTTGACCCGGATGAGTTGAGGTACGAAGAGTATCATCGTGGACCAACTGAAAATCTAGAATATCCCAATAGTCTTCCGCCATTATCGATTGGAAAGAAGTAGAATATGTCATTTAGTAAGGCATTAAAGCATAATTATATTTTTTTGCTTTCCGCATGTTTAAAATTACATACTTATACTGTTTTCGGTTCACTTTAGCTTGACCAGATGGAAAGACGACGACCTAGGCGATAGCGGCAAAGGCGTACTGTGGGACCGACGGGCATTAGTAAATTTAGTACTTATATTCTTTTTTATGTAAATTTTCAAATTGATTAATTATTACAAATTTATAGTAGAAATATTAATTAAGTTAATTATAATTAGTAAATCAATAAAAATATTTAAATTAATTTATGATTAAATGAAAATTAGCATTTTTTGTAAAAGAAATTATATCGGTGGTTAAGATAACCTGCGATCAGGGGTCGCTATTCATAAAAATTAAAAAAAAATTATTTTCATTATTTAAAAAAAAATAAAGACTGATTGCTAGTTCAAGTAGTGACACAGTCATAAAAGTTGAGGTATACCGCATTCAACGATGCATTTATAATTTTTTTTCTTTTGTAATTAAAATATAAATGGGCTAACACCCTCTTGAGGTACATATTACCAGCACACCCTCATAGGGTGCACGCCTAATTGTACAAAGGACAATAAACCAACATATTCTCAACCTCAGGAAATGTATCTGTAATTTTATGAAATATAATCGATATTTTGTGTAATTAAACCTAACCTTAAAAGTTTCGATATAATTTACACTTTATATTTTGTTCATATAATTAATTATAGAAAAGTTGGGTCAAACTAAAATGATATTTGGTTGATCTCATAAACTTTTCAAAACATCTCATAACGTACTTGAATATCAACTCTTAATGAAAAGTAAACTCAATTCATACTTTCTTATAAATTCTTTTAAACTCTTTAATTTTACATCCTGATGCGTGTCGAGGTCCAGCAACACCACAAAATATCGATGGATCTTCTTGAAAGTTCCAAGATTGTAGGGGAGACTAACCTGCAGAAAGGGGTTAACACTCCGATGCTTAAGTTTTAGTAACGTTCGACTTGAAATAAATAAAAGAACACTTAAAGACGATGAGAATAATGGTGAAAGTGTGACAATTGATGTGTGGATATCCTGAAAGGTGGAGAGAAATTTGTGTGCAAAAAGATAGAGTAGATGTTACTTGAGAGTTCTCAAAGTAGTGAACTTGTAAGATGATGAAGTTGAAGTTATTCCAATGACTGCACAATGTGCTTTTATAGCCAATTTTGAACCTGATTTTGGAGGAGTTTTGTTGAGTTTTGTATACCATTAGAAATCCTGAAGAGTTGGCTTCTTATCCCAACAAACCGCGCACGAATCGGAGTTGAATTGGTGAAGATATATCCGTTTAAGTTGACCTTGCCACATCTGCTAGATTTTCTAGGAAAACTGTTACTTGTTGAGAAAGATCTGGATTCTGACCAATCTACTGGGAATCTGGATGAGATATTTTACGTTGACGTGGCCTGAGGTGTTGGCTAGCCGTGTGACGTGGAATCCGAGCTGTCTGATGACTATACTTGCTGTACGAACCTTTTTCGTGGGCCTGCCAAGTCAATTATTCGAAATTGAACTTATATCTATATATATATAGAGAAAAAAAACCCCTTACTTTTGGGCTTGGTGTTGTCGGCCTGCTGGGCTGCTCAGCCTGGGGGCCTGCTCCTAACTCTTTAGCTGGCCCGAAGAATTTTGAGGGGGCATCACATCCTATAGATAGAAAATACCCTTATTATTTGTTAGTATTTTACTTTTACTATTCACATAATCAATTTTTTTTCAAACCAAAGTCTGAACTATTATTTTACATGATTATAATAATTTGGTGACACTTCTGATCATTATTTACAATGCTATGGTATTATATATTTAAATTAGTTAATAATATTGAGTTTTATATTGAATTGTGATATTAAATTAATAATTCAATAACGAGAATATGTATAAACAAATATATTTTTACTTTAATTATTATTTCAAACACTGAAAATTGTAAATGAATACACAAACAAACAAGCCCTAAGAAACTCTTTACTCCTGCCATAGTTGAGCTGGGCCGGCCATGGGCTAACTATTGGACCTTGATCATTAGGCTTTAGGTGCCATGGTCAGTTATGAGTAAACTTATGTTTTTGTCGGGTCATAAACTACAAAAATTACGACAAAATTATGCTAAATCATTTACATCAATCATTTTAAATAAACAAACAAGGAGATAATAAATTACTATGGGACTATATATATATATCCATATTTAGGAACTCGAATCTATAACTATATTTTTGGTTGCGAGATTTTAACTTTATCATTTAAACAAAACTTCATTCACAAAAAGGTGTTGTATCGAGTGCACCAAAATGGATGTAATAAATACTTCATTTCTAAGTAAGACAACCTACGAATTATGTGAGTGTAGTAAGATTGATACTTATCTATACGATTTATTAAGGGGCAAAACCTATGAACTATTATGGTTGGCCAAATATAAATTACTTTTTCTCAACTATATTATTTTCTTTCACAAAAGACCATGTTTTCTTATTAATTAATTTAATCAATATTTTTTCTATTCACGCATACTTAGAGTTAATTTAATTTATTAATATTTGATAAGTTATTAATTTTATCTTTCTTCTTTCTCATTTATAATAAAAGTTAAATTATGCATAACACTGAGTATGCTTTAGCTTCCAGAGCACTATTATTACTGAAAAGAGGTCTTTTGGAGTCCTAAATTTTGGTAAGTCATTATACTTTTTTGCTTTTTTTATGTTTAACATTATTTCACCAAATATTTTACTATTGTCTTCTTCTTTTATTTTTCAATTTTCTCACTCTTTCAATTTTCACATAAATTTAAATTTTTATATATACCACTTTATTTTTTTAAAAAAGATACTTTTAATTTATTTAATTAAAATATATGTTTTAAAATGATAAATCTATTGTGCATACTCATCAGCCGAATTGATACACACTTTCTCTATGAAACTATTAACTTTACATACATAAGCCCAGCCCATTAATCAGCTTTACATTGCCCAATAATTTTTTTGGCCCACTTTCTTCGGCCCGCAAATGAAGTTCCCTTCAACTTCAGTTCCCACATCGCAGAAATATCAACCAGTTTTCTTCGTCATGAATTGCTGTGTGTCGACAATGGTTTGTCCCTTCGGGGACATCCGATAAAATTGGAACGATACAGAGAAGATTAGCATGGCCCCTGCGCAAGGATGACACGCATAAATCGAGAAATGGTCCAAATTTTTTTTTTGACAAAATTTCTCTTGCGAAATCGTGAACTGGTTCGTTTTTATCATTCAAGTTTTGAGCTCCAGAGGTGTGGGGGAATATGAATTGTTACAGTTTCCTGGTATTTACAGGATCGGTACATTGTTTGTTTCCGAACTCTGAATTTGTTCGTTGTTATCGTCTAAGTTTTGAGCTTCATTGGTACGGTGGATTTGAATTTTCCAGTTTTTGGGCATTTTTTTGGAATCTACGTTGGTTCAGTCCGGATTATTTCGAGATTCCTTTCCTTTCTTGTATTGTGATTTTTGGAATTTTGCTTTTGAAATCTCGGGCTTTGGCTGAATCTTGCGTCAATTTTTGGGTGACGAACTCCAGAGGTGTTATTTGATGTCTGTATCATCATTATAATGAACAGAGAAGGAGTAGGTCTGCGAGACGGTGGACAACCGCCTGCTATTGCTGCAACTACGGCGGCGCAAAAGCCGAAAATCGCTGGAAATCTCGTCGATGATTTCGGATTTCTAGTTAAGTTTCTCGGGTAAACGTTTCTACTGCAATTTAAGTCTGTTTACGGTTTTTTACTATACATCAATACACATTTTGCTTATTAATGGACCAAACACAAGAGTATTGAAAAGGGTTTTGGTGAAGTGATGGCATTGAGAAAGTAGTGTTTTGGTTTTGTTTTCTTCTGCCAAGCTTTGGGTGCTGAGTGCATCCATGCGCTTTACAGCAAAAGATCATTTCAGAAATTACAGTAGGAAATTAAAAGGAAAAGATTAGAAAGTGCAGACTGGAGTTCTAGCTGTAGATAAATATGATCTCAGGATGCACATTAATTCCTGATAGCATTGTGTAAAGCCAGACTGTTTATCGATCTTGTTTTATTTCTATCTTGCGAAAAAATTAACAGTAATGTACTGAAATTTATTTTAAGGAATACTTAAGAGGGTCGGATCAACTCAAGATTTCTTCTGGTTTTGTACGGTAGATTGTTGTTTAGTGCTCCAACTTCGTTGTATGGATTTTGTTAGGTTTGGAGTTCAGAATTTTTGATAATTTCTAATGTCAGGATAACGGGTTAGTTTTTTATCTATGCAAAGGCCACATTTTGCATGATTTGCTACATTGTTCTTTGAGGTCTACGCGAGATTACATGATCTGGACGCCGGTTTGGACAAACTTTATAGTAGAAATGTAGTATTTAGCAGAGCGGTTGAGTATACAATCTGTAGCAGATTTTCTGGTTGCTCAGCTTATTTTGCACTTCGTTTTATTGTGTCAATGATATCTTCAATCATATTAGTGCTTTTTGGTCTAAAAAAATCATTGCTCATAATAGTAAATCTCATATCGAATATGAGAATACGTTGAGTCCATATCTTCACCTACTTCTTTGGGACTTACTGTGGAAACTGCAGTTGCCTTGTGATTATACATGTTGTTGGTAGATTAACCTGCATTTATCCAATGTTCTATCTTCGTTCAGATATTATGAGGCTAAGAGCTGATACCTGGGAATCTGAGACCCTGCAGTACTTGACCTTGTATGGGAATGTAGGTGGAAGACTCAATAAGTTGAGGATAAGATCTAAGTAATCGCAGCCGTGCCACTATCATGATGAGTTTCACTCAACTTGATCAAGCTTGGATATTGTCGAATTCAATTACGCAGGACCCAGTGTAAGTTTTAAAGAAACTCCTGCTCTTTGAGGAGATGATAGATGGCCAGGCACAAGAATGCAAAAACTCAGACAGGTAATCATAAAGAGATGCCGTAAATAAGTATTGTTGGTAACTTGGTATTTCCTCTTTCAGTCAATGCCAATTCAACAACATGGATCTGCATAATTAAGTATTTTTTCTTCATCGCTTTCTTTTTCTTGGTCATTATGTTTATTGCACGAGAAGTGTTATTTCTGGAATTTAAGCCGTGCAATTCTTCCTGTTCTGTTTCAATATGGCATGTTAGTCAGTTTAACATGGCAATTTACCTGGATTTGTGCTGTATTCATCTTCTTGCAGCTGACCGTGAGCACGAGGGTCACTTCATCACAGAATGATGAGCATCGCTCCTCAAGTCTCAGGTTTGTTTTAAGATGATTACATAAAGTTTTAAGTAAATCATAAATTTCATCTTCCGCTTGTTGTCAGTCCTTAATGGTAATCCTCTAGCCTGCATTGTGTTTTAGAACTTCTGTTTCTTCACCAATGAGAGCTCCAAAACTTCTGTTATGGATCTATTTTGCAAAGCTCTTTCCATATTTTCCATACGGGTAAATATCACTTTTCGTCCCTCAACTATGTCACCGCCGATTTATTTTTTTTGGCAAATCTGTTAGTTTTAGTAGCAGTGTGAGGATCAAATTTGATGGAATTTTCAAATTTGAGACTCATTCTAATGAGGTGGGAAACAAGAGGGATCAAATCCAAATAAGTGGCATATTTAAGGGACTAAAAGTGTTATTTACCCTTTTCCATTCCTTCATTCTCATAATGGGATACCAGACTTAGAGATGGATCTTATAACTTTACTACGGAGAAAGAGGGTCTAGAAACTAATCACCGCTGTAGTCGATAGATGACGATATGAGACGTGTACATTTCATTTCTTGATTGGTGAGGAGATTGTGACACTTCATTATACATATCGCAAAATTTTGTGGGCCGTTCCGTTAGATGGTAAAGTTATTCAGTCGGCCATTTGGAATATACTCCAGTAACACGCTTACCAATATCCACAATATTGCGATATCTTGAAGTGTTATAGTCGCCTTACCAATCGAGTAATGAAATGTTTGCATCTCAAGTCGCCATCTCTCAACTAAAGTAGTGATTAGGCGTATGTCAATCTCAATATAGTCACATCGACCCCCATAGAAATCCATGTTTTACCAGACCTGTAGAACACACATGTCTTGTGGGTACTGCTGAAGAGCTTGAAAGAAGTTTTACCGTGATTTGTCCGTTCGTACAAAACACTCAGATCACATGGATAAAATTTGTCATCATACCCAGTTTTTAATATAGAAAACCAAAAACAACCAATGCCGGAAAGCAAAAAAAAATTGTTGGTTAAAGATTGCAGGACTGAGTGATCTTATTTATAATGGTGCTGCCGTCTAGGGGTGTGTACAGTTCGGTAAATTGATCGAATTGAAAAGTTTGGTTTGTACCAAGTACCGAATCAAATACCGGTTCAATATTCAGTAATCAATTTTAGCGAACTTCGGT
Organism: Sesamum alatum; assembly: GCA_034509735.1. Taxonomy (NCBI): domain Eukaryota; kingdom Viridiplantae; phylum Streptophyta; class Magnoliopsida; order Lamiales; family Pedaliaceae; genus Sesamum; species Sesamum alatum. The sequence continues at coordinate 10,626,928 of JACGWO010000011.1, forward strand.
ATATATTGGTATTTGCAACTGCTATATCGTATTGTATTGAATATTGATATTTTTCTAAAAATAATATAATGTAATATATATTATAATTATATATATAAATATAATAAGTAAAATATTATATTTAATTTTTTTTTTATGTATTTATATATAATAAATAACTATCTATACATATAATAATAATATTTATATATGCATATGCAGGGTTTTTTTTCTAAAATTTATGCTAATGTGGCAAAAAACTGAAGTAAATTTTGTTCAGTTGTTACCGAATCGAATTCAATTCGATAATCGATACGCTATTTTGGCATATCGAAAGTTCAATTCAATTTACCGAACGAACACTCCTAGTGGTAAGAGAGCACTACCATTTTATGCCCAAGGTGATCAAGATTCAAGAACGTAATATTGAAGAACCGAAGCTGCCATGCATGCATAAATGCATGCGTCCAATCATACATCTTTTCAATTTTTTATTATTTTTTATTTTATAATAATAATAATAATAATAATAATATTATTATTATTATTATTATTATTATTATTATTATTATTATTATTATTATTATTATTTCCTTTTAAGTTTCATAGAATTGTGACCAATTGCGACGGTTCTCTGATTTTTAAAATATTTCGAGGAGAACTGTTGCTGTTTGCCAATTGCTGCCGTTCTCCAATTTATATATTTTTTTGTAAAAATAAACTGTTATAGAACCGCGGCCGTCGCGGTTCAATAACAATTTTTTAATATTTAAAAAAAATCATATAACCCCATCTTACATGGGTGGTTTGCCTTAACTTTTTGAGATACTTATACTTCCCTCCCATGAAGTTTGGAGTAATTACACATAAACCTTTTATGGTTTGAAAATTACATCTAATATTTCTGAGGTTTGCTTCTGTCTAACAAATAGATCCCTCTATTAGAAAAAAATTTACCAAATATGTTGATATTAACAAAAAACTGAATGAAAATCAATATTTACGTTTGATTTACTTATTAATGACTGCAGGCCAAATGAATCTCTTACGATTAAATTACTCTTATAACGATGAAACATACATCATCTAATGCATTAATATGTGACGATATATAAGGATAGTTTGGTCATAAAAAGATTCGTTCAACCTATAATAAGTTAGTAATAAGTCAACCGATGATAAAATTTTACCTTTAATTCAATTTTTTTTTTTGCTAATATCAACAATTTCAGTGAATTTTGACTAACGGATGCACTTATTTGTTAGAAGTAAACTTCAGGGATGCTAGATGTAATTTTTTAAATCATAGAGAATCTACATGTAATTATACCAAATCTCAAGGGAGGAGAGCGTAACTATCCCTAACCTTTCTTTAAAATGCAATGTTTTGGTATTTTTTTTTTTTTTTTTGGCTATTTTAAAATTATTTTGCCTGTCAGCTAAATGTCACGAAACGCTATTTGTTGAAAAAGATAACCTTGTTGGCTTGGAGTGGAAGGAATGCATTGGATTTCCTGTTGAAAATCTTATCGTATTTCACTATTTTTGGTATTGTTTTTAATAAATATGTGTGATATATAAAAAATGTATATTTTATTTATTAAAAAAATAATTTTATACATGTATCACGTATATGTAGACTTGGTAATTGGTTCGGGTAAATTGAGGCTCCGGCTCATCTTGAATGGGATAGGTTCGAGGCCAATTAAACTATTTCAGGGTGGGTTCGAGTAAAATTCTCAGAACCCACCCTCCTGACATCATTTTTAATTAGTTAAAATAGCACATTTGATGTATGTGCATAATTTACGTTCTTATTGGTTTTGTTTAATTATATAAAAGAGAAAAAAGATAAAATGAATAACCGATATAATGGATATATCTTTTTTAAACAATTTTTATTAATTTTAAATGGGGTGAATAGGATATTTTCAATAGCAAAATTAAAAGAACTGGACATTTTGTGAGGGAAAAAAAAGTTTGAGGGTATTTGGATTAATATACATTTCGTCAATTAAAAATGGTTACTCTAACCCCCTCACATTTAATAAACTAGTCAACGTGGTATTCTGTTCCTATATGTACATAATAAAATAATATTTTACGTTTTAAAATATATTATAATAAAAAATATATCAACTAACATATTACATTTTTAAAAAAAAAGAAGAAAGAAATAAAAATAAATAAAAGAAATCAACTTAGGGCTATTATTGGTATAACAAAAAATTAATGTCGCGTTGTAAGTAACTACTTTTTATGGTAAAAAAGGAGATTTTTTTATTAGCCGTTGTAGCATGCTGTTTCTGCGTGCATATAATAAATAATTTCTTACGCTTTAAAATATATTATAAATAAGAATAAAATATATAAATTAATACATCACATTTAAAAAAAAGGAAAGAAAGAAAAAATTAATTTATCAATCAATATAAAAATTAGAAAGTTGAATAAAGTAGTTATTATATCAGTTGAGGGTTACTTTTGGCATTACAAAAGAGTGGTGCGGCGGTATCATTAATCGCCATTTGTGAGTAAAAAGGGAGTTTCTTTTATATAATAGTATAAATGTATTAACTAGCCGTTGTGACACGCCGTTCCTATGTGTATATGATAAATAATATTTCACGCTTTAAGATATATTACTAGCTTTCGTGGCACGCCGTTCCTGTATGCATATATTAAATAATTTTTAAATTTTAAAATATATTATAAATAAGAGTAAAATATATAAATTAACACATCACATTAAAAATAAAAAAGAGAAAGAAGGAAAGAAACAGAAAAATTAATTTATCAATTAATATAAAATTTGAAAAGTTGAATAGAGTAGTTATCTTATCAGTTGAAGGTTATTTTTGGCATTATCAAAAATCGGTGCGACGGGATCACTAATCGCTACTTGTGAATAAAAAAAGATTTTTTTTATAATAATATCGATGATTTAGGTATTTATTCATTTATACAAACTAACTAACTTAGGGGTATTGAAGAGCACCTCTTTAATGTTTCAAATTTTTTGTCTGCCATTTTTTTTAAAAAATTATTTATATATATATTTTTTCTCAACCTCCAAATCTCTCTCTCTCCCACTTTTCTCTTAATAACTTCCCATAACTTTTATCTTTTTACTATTTTTTATTTATTTAACTAACATAGATATTTTAAAAAAATAACAATTATATTATTTATATTTTAAATTAATTGCACACACATTTGGATGTGCCATACACACTAGTTTATATTAAGTGAGAGCACCACTTTGGTGTCTCACTATTTTTGGTTTGTTATTTTTAATTAATTAATTAATTTATTTATTTATTAACTTCCTACCTTTCCACTCTTCTATACACCCCAAACCACTCTTCTAAACCTCAAATTATCCACACTTTTCATCGACTTAACACTAGAAAAAAAATTATTACTGGCTACAATTGTATTCGCTATGGACTAAAACCATGACAAATACTTATTATTGGTCATAGTTAAATAAAAATCGTTGCAAAAACCTAAATATCTATGACTATGAGCCATAACAAATATTTTTGTCATGACAAATATTTTCGCCACACTCCTCAAAAACCATGACTAACAATTATTGCGTAATTGTGGTGAACGATTATTTACTACGACCATTTATTTTTAACCATGGCTATTAACCATGGTTAAACAATAATTTTTTTCTAGTGTAACATTTAATACTTCTTTTTTTTAATATATTTTTAATCTCTTAAATCAAAATATATTTTTGAAAAATATAAATTGTTATTTAAAATTTTTATTTAATTATGCACATTCATTGAAATATGCCACGCACACTTATTGATAATTAAAAAAGCCACCGATCAACATGACCCTTTATAGACCGTAGCTGAAGCCCCTTTATTGACGATTTTGTTGCGATTACACCAAATCCCGTTGTAGCTGACTTTATCTCCGAAATTGATACCGGCGGCACCCTATTTAATCTGATACGAATGATTATATTTGTTAATTAAATGAAATAGAAGAAAAATAAAATGAATAACTATTCAATATTTATAAAATAAATTAACGTTGAATTTATATGAATAAAAAATTATAAAATGAATAACTATTCAAATTTTATAAAATAAATTAACGTTGAATTTATATGAATAAAAAATTATAATATAATTAATTAAAGAGATCGTTATTTGTGAAAGAAAAAAAGCAAGGGTACATTAGTCAATCTATATATCAATAATAGTTTTTCTAAGGTCTTGAGCGTTGACATATAGTAAAAAAAATAGATACATTTTTTTTATATTATAAAAGAATTGCAAAAAGCAAGTGCGTTTGAAATGTTTATAAATTTACAACGACTCCAATGTATTTTTTTAACTAGCCATTATGGCATGTCGTCCCGACGTACATATAATAAATAAGTTTTTATATTTTAAAATATATTATAAATAAGAGTAAAATATATAAACTAACACGTCACATTAAAAAAAAAAAAAAGAAAAAAAACTAATTTTTTAATTAATACAAAATTTAAATAGTTGAATAAAATAGTTATCATATCAATTCAATGTTATTTTTGGCATTATAAAAAAGTAGTGCGACAATTCATTAACCGTCATTTGTGAGTAAACAAGGGGTTCTTTGATATAATAGTATAGATTATGATGCATTGGTTTGATATTTTGATCTTATTTATAATAATACATTTTAAAGTGTGAACTAATATTTACTATATGCACGCAGGGAAGGCGTACCACAAGTGCTAGTATAAAAAGAAAAGATATTTTGTTTTTCTCATAAATGGCGGTTTATGACACCGCGACACCAATTTTTTGGTTATGCCAATAATACCCCTAAGTTAGTATTCTTTTCTTTCCTTTCTTTACTTCTTTTTTTTTTTTTTGAAATTAGCCGTCATGGCACGCCGTTCTTGCGGGCATATAATAAATATTTTTTTTCTTTAACATGTATTATAAATAAGAGTAAAATATATAAACTAACACGTCACATTAAAAAAAAGAAAGAAAAAAAACTATTTTTTCAATTAATATAAAATTTGAAAAGTTGAATAAAGTAGTTATCATAACAATTGAAGGTTATTTTTGGCATTATAAAAAAGTAGTGCGGCAATTCATTAACCGCCATTTGTGAGTAAACAAGGGGTTCTTTGATATAATAGTATAGATCATGATGCATTGGTTTGATATTTTGATCTTATTTATAATAATACATTTTAAAGTGTGAACTAATATTTATTATATGCACGCAGGGAAGGCGTACCACAAGTGCTAGTATAAAAAAAAAATATATATATATTTTTTTTCATAAATGGCGGTTTATGACACCGCGACACCAATATTTTTATTATGCCAATAATACCCGTAAGTTAGTATTCTTTTCTTTCCTTTCTTTACTCTTTTTTTAAAAAATTAACCGTCATGGCACGCCGTTCCTGCGTGCATATAATAAATATTTTTTTTTCTTTAACATGTATTATAAATAAGAGTAAAATATATAAACTAACACGTCACATTAAAAAAAAGAAAGAAAAAAAAACTATTTTTTCAATTAATATAAAATTTGAAAAGTTGAATAAAGTAGTTATCATAACAATTGAAGGTTATTTTTGGCATTATAAAAACGTAGTGCGGCGATTCATTAACCGCCATTTGTGAGTAAATAAGGGGTTCTTTGATATAATAGTATAGATTATGATGCATTGGTTTGATATTTTGATGTTATTTATAATAATACATTTTAAAGTGTGAACTAATATTTATTATATGCACGCAGGGAAGGCGTACCACAAGTGCTAGTATAAAAAGAAAAGATTTTTTTTTTCTCATAAATGGCGGTTTATGACACCACGACATCAATTTTTTTATTATGCCAATAATACCCCTAAGTTAGTATTCTTTTCTTTCCTTTCTTTACTTCTTTTTTTTAAAATTAATTGTCATGGCACGACGTTCCTGCGTGCATATAATAAATATTTTTTTTCTTTAACATGTATCATAAATAAGAGTAAAATATATAAACTAACACGTCACATTAAAAAAAAGAAAGAAAAAAAACTATTTTTTCAATTAATATAAAATTTGAAAAGTTGAATAAAGTAGTTATCATAACAATTGAAGGTTATTTTTGGCATTATAAAAAAGTAGTGCGGCGATTCATTAACCGCCATTTGTGAGTGAACAAGGGGTTCTTTGATATAATAGTATAGATTATGATGCATTGGTTTGATATTTTGATCTTATTTATAATAATACATTTTAAAGTGTGAACTAATATTTATTATATGCACGCAGGGAAGGCGTACCACAAGTGCTAGTATAAAAAGAAAAGATATTTTTTTTTCTCATAAATGGCGGTTTATGACACCGCGACACTAATTTTTTTATTATGCCAATAATACCCCTAAGTTAGTATTCTTTTCTTTCCTTTCTTTACTTCTTTTTTTTTTTTTTTGAAATTAACCGTCATGGCACGCCGTTCCTGCGTGCATATAATAAATATTTTTTTCTTTAACATGTATTATAAATAAGAGTAAAATATATAAACTAACACGTCACATTAAAAAAAAGAAAGAAAAAAAAAACTATTTTTTCAATTAATATAAAATTTGAAAAGTTAAATAAAGTAGTTATCATATCAGTTGAAGGTTATTTTTGATATTGAGAAAAAAGTTGTGTGGTGGTGTCTTTAACCGTCATTTGTGAGTAAAAAAATGTGTTTCTTTTATATAATAACTAGCCGTCGTGGCAAGCCATTCTTGCGTGCATATAATAAATAGTTTTTTACGCTTTAAAATATATTATAAATTAAAGTAACACATCACATTTAAAAAAAAAGAAGGAAAGAAAGAAAAAAAAATATTTTATCAATTAATATAAAATTTAGAAAGTTGAATAAAATAGTTATATCAGTTGAGAGTTATTTTGCATTACAAAAATATGGTGCGATGATATCATTAACTGTCATTTGTGATTAGAAAAAGGATTTTTTATTTTATTTTATATAATAGTATAGATATAGATATAGATAAATGGCTCTAAGTCGTTACTTGGACTAATACTTTTAACTTGTTTATTTTAGTTTTTCAGGAGATTATTTATTAATTGGAGAATATAATAATAATAATAATAATAATAATAATAATAATAATATTTAATTAATTTTTCATAACACATTAATTATTTCTATTAATTAAACATGCCATGTAATATTACAATTTGTAAAAAGGACATAGGGCAGGGGGTAATAGGAAGATGATTAACATATTTTACTTTGGTTAATAAGTTAGTCGCTAAATCATTTTTGATATTCCCGAGCAATTTTAGTTTTCAAATTTTCTTAAAATGATCATAGGTAGTCCTGATGGATAATTGATCGTCTGGCGGAGATACTTTTTGGAGGAAAGTTTTTCTAAAATGATCAAAATCAGTCCTAACTAAAAAACGTCACTCGATTAGTTTAGACTGTCAAGACTAACTTTGAATATTTTAAAAAAATTCGTGAACCAAAATTGATAGAATCAAAATATAGGGTACCAAAAATGATTTAGTCACTAATTTAAGAAACCGCAATTTAAGGTACCCCTTTTACTTTTTAAAGAGCGTAGACAATTATTTATACACTTTACACAAAGCATCGGATGTAGTATGAATTTGAAGGGCATCGCATCCTAAAATTTATGGGGTTGTTTTTGGACCATTTTGCCCCTTCCTATGATGTATTTTCATGGTGCAAAGTGTAAATTACTTGAACCAGGCAAGTTTTTAATTTGAAAGTCTTATATAATAGCGATAATTACACTATACTCCCGTGAGGTTTAGTGTAATTACACACACATAGATTTTACGTGGTTTGAAAAAATTAAATCTACTAGTCTTGAGGTTTGTTTTCGTCTAACAGATGGATCATTCGTTGGTCAAAATTACCTAAATTTGTTGATATTAGTATAAAAAAAATAACAAAAATTCATATTTACTCTCGATTAACTTACTATTAATTTAGTGCAGGTCAAAAAAATCTTTTTTTCTAACCAAACTACTTTTATAAGGATGAAGATATACCTTTTAACATGCATTAACGTGTGAAGATGTATAAAAATAGTTTGATCAGAAAAAGACATAAACAAATATCAGGAGTTCTAGATGTAATTTCTGAAACTATAAAAATTTTACATGTAATTACATCAAACTTCATATAAAGACGATGCAATTATTAAAAAATAAAATTGCACATATATAGAGTGCAGAATTCGCAAGTTTTTATTTATAACACTGGGGCCTTTTCTGTTTATGAACCCACCAACAAAACTTTGAAAAGAAAAAGAAGAATGAGAGAGCGAACAGCCAACCCACTCTTTATGGCAATGCAGCTGACTTTCATGGATACCGTAGACTTTATCACAATTGCTCAATTAGTTTAATTCAGACGTCACAAACCGTTGGATTCATCGTCCAAGGATCTGACGGCTTGACACGAAAGAAAAATCCTGCTGCAAAAGTGGGGGGAAGGACCCTCTCTGCCGGGCCAATTGTTTTCTGTTGAGATTTTTTTGATTTTTTTCTATACAAAGCTCAAAGATCAGTTGTTGTGTTCAGACGACCAAATTTGAGAGAGAGAGAGAGAGAGGCAAAGAACAGAGCCCATTTTGGTAACCAATCGCTCGTTCCTGTTCGCTTTACCAGCAGCTCCCACAGATTAATTACCCGACTATGAAATCTTGCAATTCGTAGTTCAAGATTTGTCAATTTCTGACGTTGGTTTGATGCATCTTCTTCTGTTCTTTGATGGGGTTTCATCTTTTTACAAGAATCTGGGCTTATACAGGTTTTCATCTCATTCTATAGCCTGCTATAGTCTTTTGAATTTGAAATTTCGGTATTGAACTGAAGCTGCTCTTGAAAGAATCAAGGATTTTCAATCTTCTTCTGTCTTTGTTGTTGAGATTCACTGATTTTTTTAGTTCTGTGGGGTTTGGATTGGAAGTTTCAAATTCTGAGCGGGTACCTTTGTGTCTTGTCTTCCAATTCAAAATCTTATCCGGGTGATTCCAGAATTCTGTTTGTGATTCCTCTGTTTTCACTGGCTTCCTACTGTTTTCTGGGTTCTTTGCATTTGAGTCATGGGAGTTCAGAAAGATAGGGTGAGGTTTAACGTTGGTGGCAAAATCTTTGAGACCACGGCGACGACTCTTGCAATTGCTGGTCGTGATTCCCTGTTTGGAGCTATGTTTGATGAGAATTGGGATCTTCAACCCAATGTGACGAGCACCGAGCACTTCATTGATCGAAACCCTGATTGTTTTGCTGTCCTTCTTGATCTCCTTAGAACAGGAGAGCTTTACATTCCTTCAGAAATTCCCGAAAAATTACTATACAGGGAAGCCCTGTTTTATGGCCTCTTGGACCATGTCAGGGCTGCCAGGTGCGGCCCATTTGATGGTAACAGGCTCCATTTGGAGCGGTCGATAATGGGTCGGGCTCCTGGTGATGGCACTGCTATCCGAGCAGGGCCGGATGGCGGCTGCTGCGTGGCTCACGGCAGTATGGTTCATGTGTATGACTGGATGCTGGAGGAGCACCCTCCTATCAGTCTTGATTACCAGAGGGTGAATGATGCAATTTGGATCGATTCAGAAAGCATTGTGATCAGTGCTTGTGAAAGATTGGGCCGGGACGATGGGGGAATGGGGTTGTTCAGCGCGTCAACGGGGGAACTAAGGTATAAGTTTCATGTCACACATGATAATCAGGTAAAGAGTTACACGGGCGGTGCATTGAGCTTTAATTCAGATTACAAGCTGTTCTCTAGCTGTAAAGGTAGGAGCAATGAATATGGGATCGGCGTCTGGGACCAAGTAACCGGAAAGCAGATAGATTTTTTCTATGAGCCGCCTGGATGGTCACTTGGTGATGCAGACAAGCTGCAGTGGCTACATGGTACCAACTGTTTGCTGGTGGCTACTTTGTTTCCAAGGAAGGATAATTGTTACATCAGTCTGTTGGATTTTAGAGACAAGAACATGGTTTGGTCTTGGTCTGATGTAGGGGCTCCTGCAACAGACGAGCGACGGGTCAGGGACGCAATAGCTATGGAGGAGACCAACTCTGTATGTGTTGTGAATGAGTATGAGGATTTGGGGTTTATGGACTTGAGGAGTTCTGCTGGGATAGTCAGGTGGAGCTCAAGAAGTCGGCTGATGAAAGGCAAAATGCCCGACGAGCCATGCTATCCTAAACTGGCATTGCATGAAGGGCAGCTCTTTTCATCAATGAACGACAGTATTTCAGTTTTCTGTGGTCCGGATTGGGTACTCACATCGAGGCTACGAAACAGTCACGGTGGTTCCATATGTGATTTCTCAATCGGGGGAGACAGGCTTTTCGCCCTACACAGTGAAGAAAACGTGTTTGATATATGGGAGACTCGTTCCCCACCGATTGTATGATTTGTTCAGTGTGATTGACATAATTTTAAACTGCAGATGATGAAATTGAAACCACAGTTCAAATTCTTGTAGGTTATAGAGGAAGTATGGATTGTTTGCTGGAGTTGTTATATACAGATATGTCGTAATGAGAGACGAAAACCGATCTCGTTGCCCTGAAACTTGTCGATGCTTCGAGCAGATTCATATGAATGTTCTTGATTATGTCATTCAGTATTCTGTTGGTCCTCTTGAGCCATGATTATAGAGTCATTTCTAAGTCTCCTTTGAACCAAAACCCTCAATGGCAATCATCCCTTTACACCTTTTACTTTTTCTGGGAAATGATTCTTATCCTTGTAATATTATTACTTTGTACATTGCATTGTAACTGAACTCCTTCCTGTGAGATTCCTCTGAGACAAGCAGATAACAAGATGCCCTGTCCATGTGAGTAGTTGGAACCTGCTAAGCTGGCCAAGGTTTGGTGAGCTTTGCCCTTAATTCTTTCTTTTTCCTGACGGATAATTACACTTCCCTCCCTTGAGTTTGGTGTAATTACACGTAGATTCCCTGTTGTTTGAAAAATTACATCTAGTACCCCTGAGGTTTGCTTCTGTTTAACAAATAGGTCATTTCGTTAGTCAAAATTTACGGAATTTGTTGATATTAGCAAAAAAATTGAATTGAAAGTGATATTTGCCATCGATTGACTTATTACTGATTTATTATTGGTCAAACGAATCTTTTTATGATCAAACTACCCTTATATATTATCACACGTTAATGCATGAGAGGAGGTATATCTTTACCGTTATAAGGGTAATTTAGTCATAAAAGATTTGTTTGGCCTGCATTAAGTCATTAATAAGTTAATCGAGGGTAAAATATTAATTTTCATTCAGTTTTTTGTTAACATCAACAAATTTAACTAACAGAGGGACCTATTTGTTAGACAGAAGCAAACCTCAGGGGCATTAGATGTAATTTGAAACAACGGGTCTACGTGTAATTATACCAAACCCAGGGAAAGGGAGTGCAATTATCCCTTTTTGTGATGTTTTAATGGGCTTCTGAGGGTCAACAAAGCCTAGTTTAATTGGTGAAATTGAGACTACGTGACTATAGGGTCATGAGTTCAAACTCCACCCACGTGGGTATTATTCAACTATCATAATAGTTGTCTTTTTACTTTAATAGTAATAGTTATTTATTAGGTATTATGATTATTTGATATCGATGATTCTAATCGATTTACTAAAAAAAAGGAAGGGGCTTATGAAAGTGTGTTTGGGATGTTGGATAGAGGAGGAAAAAGAAATTGTCTAGGGAGCATGGAATCATTATTGAAAATTCTTCCACCCAAATACTTCAAATTCATTTCCCACCATTTTTATCCTCCCAGCCAAACAAAGTCTAATCTTGGCATCGTCTTGTTCACTTTCACCCATTTAAGGGGTTTTTGCAATAGTTTCTGTTTTGGCGGGTTATAGAGAAATTTTGTAAATTAAGGAATAATAAAAGTTGAAAGTATTTGAAAAACAAAAATTAGTGAAAAAAGTCAAAATTGAAGTGTCTGGAAAAATAATTTGCTATTTACAATTTTACTTAAGCTGCAAGAGTTGATAAGAAGTTGCTTAAAACTTTTGGATTGAATCAACTTAATTTAAATAATTCAAACACAGAAACCGTAAAACAAAATAATTATTTTCATTTTTCAGTTTAAACATTAAGTTGATAAGTGCTTGTTTTAAGCATTTGCAAACACCCCTAGCTTTATAGACGCTTTTATATTTCAAATCATATTTATATTTTTTAATTTATTTAACGTATACATGCAACGTGTATCAAAATTATATCTTCTATCTTTAAAAGATTATACTCATAATATGTATATAAATATTACATAAAATATAAAAGATAAAATAAAATTTGAAGTAAAAAGTTCAAGGAGTGGATCTTGGTTTATAGCCGCTGCAGCTGAGGAAATTTGAAGCCGACATCCTTTATTAAAGTTTAGGGTAAATTAAAGCTACTTTTCTTGAGCTATGAAATAATTACAAATATATTTTTATGTTTAAAAAATTAAAATTGTTATTTTCAAAATAAAAAATAATTGTGTAGCCTCTAAATGATGATGTGAAGAGTATTATTTTATCATTGTATTTTTAAAAAAGAACATTTGAAAAATATAATTTTTTCTGAGATTGGATAAAATAAATAATCCATAGAGAATATTAATTCATAAAAATATTTTTGAAAATTCTAAAAAGTATATAAAATTATAACTTATAATCTAAAAATGCATTTTGGACAGTTCACTAAAAACATTGGATGAAAACCTAATGGTGGTTAATGGAATGGGCTCGTAGTTAGATGAAAAGTTAAAATCAGAGAAGTATTTGTAATTTTTCAAACAACGAGAGAATATTTGTAATTATGTCAAATATAAGGGAGGTGACTGTAATTTGAAAGTTTTAACATATATTATAGGGTGAATTACAATGATCTCCCTTGAGGTTTCACATAATTATGGATACCTCTCGTTGTTTAGAAAATTACAAACACCCCCGTAAGATTTGTAATCGTTTTACAAATAACACATTTTCATCCATTTTTATGGTGAACTAACCAAAATACTCTTATGCAAATTGAATTATTTTTTAAAATTTTCTAAATTTTTTTGGATAAAATTGTGTAGAGAGAGGTTTTTTACACGGATGAGTAATAATATAATTTGCCTCGATTAATTGTTTACAATTTAAAAATAAAATCAATGGCAAAATAGATCATTTTTCACCCTTGGGTAAAATTTACAAACCCCAAAAGAATGTTTATAATTTTTAAAATAATAAGAGAGTATTTGTAATTATGTCAAAATTTAAGACAAATCATTATATTTCGCTTTATATTATAAGCTGCATTCCAATTTCAATTAAAGCAGTAGGGCCCCACCCCACAGGGATACTGAATCGTACAAGTTTGACTCTGGCTTTCGGCAATTAGCGTGAAAATAGGACATAAATAGCTGAAATCCAAGGCTTAATTAATGCAAGACTGATAAGATAATGTTCACGTAGTGCTCAGATTATTGAAGAACACTAAGTTCAGCTAAGATTGAGCTCTCATAGACACAATAATCATATAAATATATATATATATATATTAGATGATGTACTTATTTAATATATTACGCGTTTAAATTATTGTCACTTCCAGCTATCATGAGAATAGTTTATGTTTTTCGTACTAAACAATGTAATCTTATATTATGAAAATGTAACGTAAATTTTGTGTTTCTGAATTTATTGAAATAAGAAAAATATTATATATGATTTTTGAATTTGATCAAATGTTTTGTGGGTGCGAAATCTCTAGTTTAAGTCTCTGATTCTTCATAATTTTCAATTTCGGCAACTTCGAAGGCGGAACTTGACATTTTGATCTCCTTTTACGTTGACTTGGATCTTCAATAACGTTAATTGGGGGGTCTTTTGACTTATTCCCGAATTAAACGCTATAATTTTGGAAGACTTGGCTTGAACTCTTTGTGTTTCTTGGTGGAATTGAAGCTTTAATCTTCCGCCAAGGTGGATTTGTGCTTTGATAATGTTAATCCGCGGGTCCTTTGACTTGTTCTCGAATTAAACGTTGGATTTGGATGATTTCCGCGACGAACACCTTGAACTTTGCTTGAACGTTGTGAATTCTCCTTGATTTATGCTTGAGAGGATTTTAAAGCTTCTTGAATGCTCTCTTGCTTGTGCTTTCAATTATTTGTGTGTGTCCTCAATTACTGGAAAAGCATCCCTATTTATAGTTGTAGGGTGAAAGACTTTGCCATATTTACTTGATGACGTGGCGCGATTTGATTGGCCCCTCATGATTTGTTTAGCATTTATTTTTCTAATCACAAGATGTGATCTAGAATTACCAATTCAGTGGTATTTGCTTCCTTTGTTGGCAAGACAAGATTCAAATTGCCTTAAATACATCAATTCCATACATGGCAATATTTGATTTTATCCATCAATAAATATTTTATTTTATAAAAATATATAGCACATGTCAATAAATAATTGACAATATATTTTGCCCTCCTACAGCAACTAACAACATATAACGCGTACTAAGTACGAAAAACTCAGAGGTTACGATTACTGAAACAAGATAATAAGAAAACATAATATATACTTTTATAGGTGAATTGCATTTTACCGGTATGAAAACTCTAAAAGGCAGGAAAACCTTCTAAATAACAAGGGTAAATTACAACCACCTCCTCGTAATTACCTCATTTTTGTTTGAAAAATTACAAATACTCTCCTGAGGTTTGTAATTTTTAACCAAATGTCTGAAATTGACTATTTTGTCCTTGAATTTTTAGTTAAAATTATAGAAAAATCAACCGAGGCAAACAACATTATTGCTCCTCTGTGTAAAAATTTTAAGAAATCTCTCCCTGCGCATTATAGTCCAAAAAAATTCAAAAATTTTTAAAAATAATTCAGTTTGTATAAAGGCATTTTAGTCAGTTCACCTATAAAAATGGATGAAAATGAGTTATTTGTTAGACGGTTACAAACCTCAGGAGTATTTATAATTTTTCAAACACAAAGAAATATTTGTAATTATACTAAACTTCAAGGAAGATAGTTGTAATATACCCAAATAACAATAATAAAAAAAGAATAATACTATTTTTTGTATTTTTGAAAAGAATAAACTCACTGTATCACGCATCAAGAGTTTTGTTATAAGTTCAAGGGGTCCATTTTCACATTATATCATATTTCTATAATTCTCATTTTTGCATCCACTTAGTAGTTAGTAGTGATTATTGGTTAGGGTAAATTACATTTATCTCCCCTGAGGTTTGGCATAATTACTAATATCCCATCATTATTTGAAAAATTACAAATACCCCCCTGAGGTTTGTAACCGTCTAACAAATAACTCATTTTCATTCATTTTTATGGATGAACTGACCAAAATGCCCTTATCCATTTTATTTAATTTTTAAAATTTTTTGAATTTTTTTGGACTACAATACGCAGGGAGAGGTTCACAAAGTTTTTTACACAGAGGAGTTAATAATGCAATTTGTCTCGGCTGATTTTTTTTGAAATTTAATTAAAAAATTAAGGGCAAAATGATCAATTTCAGACATTTGGTTGAAAATTATAAATCTCAGGGGGTATTTGTAATTTTTCAAATAATAAAAGGGATATTTATAATTCCAAACCTCAGAGGAGGTAGATATAGTTTACCCTATTGGTTATTCTACATTCTCATATAATTTATTCACATTATTGTCCATTAATTCTTATTGATTTAGTAGATAGTTTCCACGCCTATATAAATGAGGCATCATTCTTAATGGTGGTACACACTTATTTACAAAAATCATACATGTTATTATCTTAAAACAGAGCTATATTAGTTGAAAAAACATGTTTTTCTTGATGGAACTTCAGATTTTACAATTTGTCCAAAGTGTGTTAAAAAATCATACAACATTGTGGGGATGTTGTATTTTGGAGGGTACAAATCAAGAATGATACTACTGAACTATTGAAAAATGAGAGTACCTTGCTGCAATGGATTTGATTTTTTTTTTTCTTTTAAAGAGAGTGAGATTTCGCACCTCAACTTGAAGATCACTACAAGAAAAACGTTCAATAGCAACGAAAAAGAATTAGTGTCGAATTAATTAGCAAGCAAAATTCTCGTTGCTAATACATTATTTAATACAAGAAATTTACTTGCTAACGAATTTAGCAACAAAAATTTACTTGCTAATAAATTTAGCAATGAATTATTGAAAATATATATTAAGTAGTGTAGATTAGCAACGAGAATTCTACTTGCGGATTAGCTCGACGCTGATTTCAACGACAAATTTTTCGTTGCTATTAAGTTATTTTCTTGTAGTGGATTTTATCTAATTTGTTCGACTATAACTTGTTATATAAATTTTTTTCTTAATAATTAAAAAACTCAAAATCCTAAAAATCTAGAATTGAGTCAAAATTGGCTTAATTTGGTCAAACTTGTTTTGCTATATATATATATATATCCCTTTTATTGAATTGGAAGCGATGATTTGTATTAATCGAAAGTAAAGTGATTACATTTAATCCCGTCGGCTATCAATATCGAACAGAAACAATTACAAATAATCAAATCAATAATATCACATAAATTAACAACTAGCTATTACAACAACAAATCATACTTACTATACAGTAGAAATAACATAAGACCTCAGCTTCGCCAACTAAGCTAGACTTCCTCGGCTATATATATAGATCCCTTATGGTATTAATTATCTTCTTAGTAATCTTTCTTAAATAATGAAGATGCTTGTCATTTGATTTAGGGATAATTACACTCTTTTTCTATGATGTTTTATGTAATTACACGTAAACCTCATATGGTTTGAAAAATTGCATCTAGTACCCTTAAGGTTTGCTTCTGACTAACAATTAGGTCCCCTCATTAGTTAAAATTCATCAAATTGATTTATATTAGCAGAAAAATTGAATGAAAATCGATATTTATCATAGACTGGTATATTACATACTTAATGTAGGTAAACAAATTTTTATATGACCAAACGACCTTTATACATGACCTACAATAAGTCAGTGGATAGTAAATATCGATTTTCATTCAGTGTCTTTGTTAATATCAACAAATTCAGTGAATTTTGGCTAACGGAGGAACGTATTTGTTTGACAGAAACAAACATTAGGAGTACAAAATGTAATTTTTTAAACTATGAAAGATCTACGTGTAATTACATTAAATCTCAGGGGATAGGGGTGTAATTATCCCTTTAATTTATGTAAATCTAATTTGCTTAAAATTTTACTAATATTCATGCATTATAACTAAAAAAAGGTTATTTTGCCATTATCCATCTCCTTTACTTTTTTTGGATTGACTTTCATATACTATAAATTTTTTATATGATATTATTTAGTCACAATTAAATTAATCAGTACATTGCACGAATCCCACATTAGTATGGAATAAAATTGTGGGGAAATTGATTGCCATAAATTTTATTTCATTGAAATTGTTTGGATAGTACGAGTTATTCAAAAAAGGAAATCAATCAACCCTGTGTTATACAAAATGTTTGGTATGAGGTATTCAATAATGAATAAGAAGGAAAATTGCATAATACCCCCGTGTTATACGAAAATTGTAAAAAAATTACCTGTGTTAATTAAATAGTTAAAAGCACCCCTATAATCATAAATTCTGCAAAAAAAAAACTTTCTCCATTGAAAAAATGGAGAGTTACCTACACACGCGAGAAATGAGAGTGGAATAACACTTTGATCTATTTTCAGCCTTTGATCACTTTGAAAGGACAAAATTACCCTATCTTATACAATTATTCATCTCTTTATTATTTTTTTATTAATTTCTTTATCTCTTTTTTTTTTTTCCAATTTTGCTAATAAAAATATAATAAATACTAAACAAATTAATATTCTTCAATATTTTACAATATCGGAAATATTACAGTAAATTAGATTCAAATAATATTCATCAATAATTAATAATTTTGTGTTGGACATATTTTAAAATCATATCTATCTATACTAATATATAAAGAAAAGACCTTTCTCACTCACAAATGGCGGTTTATGATACCGCGACACCAATTTTTTAGTTATGCCGATAATGCCCCTATAGTTAGTTTTCTTTTCTTTTATTTTCTTTTGAAATGTAATGTATTGGTTTATATATGTATATATTTATTTATTTATGTACAATAACTTTAAAATGTGAAATATTATTTTCTATGCACGCAGGAACGACGTGTCACGAAGGCTAGTTGTTATAAAGAGAAGAGGTGTTATCTACACTACTTATAATCTATAATATATATACTATTATAGAAAGCAGATACTGTTTTCACTAATAAAATGCGGTTCTTTACACCGCAACCCCAAATTTTAAAATTACCAAAAATATTCTTATGTATCCATACTATTATAAAGAGAGGAGGTGTTATCTATATTATTTATAATCTATAATATCTATACTATTATATAAAAGAAATCCATTTTTTACTCATAGATGGCGGTTAATGACACTGTTGCACCACTTTATTGTAATGTCAAAAATAACCCTCAACTGATATGATAACTACTTTATTCAACTTTTCAAATTTTATATTAATTGATGAATTGGTTTTTTCTTCCTTTCTTTCTTTTTTTTTAGTTTGTATATTTTACTCTTATTTATAATATATTTTAAAGCACAAAAATTTATTTATTATATGCACGCAAGAATGGCGTGCCACAACGACTATTATTTATAAAAATTACTGTAATAAACATAAAAATAATTTTTTTATATTTTAAATATATAATTACTTGCATATTATTTAATTAAATTATAGTAAACGAACATAAAAACATAATTAAATTAATTCATTGTATTAAATTTTACAAAACAAAAAAAGGCAAATAAAAATAAATAATTCAAAAAAGGTGTCATCTCCCTCCCCAAGTCGCCATCTTCCACCCTTGCCACTTGCCTACCCACCCGCTGTCTGCCATCTCGCTCTCCATCTGCATTGCCCGGATCGCGGTCGCCCTGGGTTTGGGTGATCTCTATCGAACCCGCAGAAGGGGCACTACAAAGAAATCATTTTATTGGTATAGAAATTTGGGACGGCCAAAAATGGTCGCAAAATGTGTCCCCAATTCCGACGGTTTTGTAACGATTTTTGGTAATTTCTGACGGATTCCTTCAATAGTCGGACAAATTGCAAAAACCGTCGAAAAAAAGACAATGTCATCCCAAATTCCGTCGGAAAATAGAACGTGAAAATATGTCCGTCGCTAATCGTTAGAAAGTTAGTTGGAAAGTTTTCTTTTTTCCAAAGTTGGGATAGATTTTCTGACGGCGTACAGATCGTCGAAAATTTCAAACAGAATTCTAACCAATTGACAATTTTTTCCAACGGTAAGACACCAATGTCTTGTCGTCCGAAATTCTGTCGCAAAATATCATATTATGGGACAGAATTTCCGACACCAAATGATGGTTACAAACTTTCCTAAGGGATAGGTTTTGTCGTCGGAAAATTTGTTTCAAATAACCGTCGGAAAATGGTCTAATGACTATATTACAATGGCTATATGTTGTTCGAAAATTCATCCAAAAACCATCGAAAAATGGTCTAACGTTGATATTTCAACAACTATATTAAAATTGCTAAATATGTTGCAAAAATCGTTCCAAAGAAGGAGTAGTTGGAATTAATAAAAAAAATTAAAACTCATTTTTTTTTCCTTTTGGAACGAAATTTGTGACGGAGTTGTCAGAAAATCCGCTCCAAATTAATTCAAAGTTGTGACCAAATTTCTTTTTAATTTAATGAAGTAATTAATAAAACTTTTTTCGAATGAATTTGGAATGCAATTGGAATGGATTTTGAATGGATTTATCATTTTCGTCGCAAAAGTCATTGGAAAATGTCATCCTTGTTCGTTCCAAAAAAAGTGGTCTTATGTTTCTGATACAATATATTTACATCTATTAATTGGATTTATCTGGAACTTCAAGGGAAGTTAGATGGTGTCAATATAATCATATCTAATGGTTGGATTTAAAATCAGACGGTTTGGTCGAATGATGCACTATAATGATACTTGATTATAAATGTCGGGAATGACCATAACTTAGAGGTTTCTTTTAAACCTTTGTCCCACATGGGTTTTACAAGACACTCTTTCTTTATATATATTGACTTTTCCTCTAGACTTTGGATAAGAACTGTGAGTGCGTTGATTTTGGAAGAATTGCCACACGCGCGCGCCCGCCTGTCCCATCCCGGTCCGAGCCGGGCCGGGCCGCGCCGCGCGTGATGATATGCTTTTTGGAGTTAATTTTAGTATATTTCTGTAGATTTTCCTTTGAATTGTTCAAATGACCAAGTCTTTTTGGTTGAGAAAAATCCTCCCTAAAATCCAAGTTGATGACTGCATGGAAAGAGTTCCTGTTGCTGTTTTTTCTCAACAAACCAAAGCTTCCTCGCCTATAAATAGCTCCAGTTTCTTTAGCATTTTACACACCAAAAAAATGAGTTCTTTCTCTTCCTCATCTGCAGTAAACTGTTCTGTTACATCTTCTCTTTTCTTAACATTATTCTGAGTGAGTTGTTCTACATTCTCTACCATGAGTGCACGTGTTAGAGGGTGTTGCTGTGTGAACCTTGAGAAGCGATCGGTTATTCTATTGGCACCTCGGTAGCACCGGAAATTCGCTTTTAAGGCAGTGGTTTTTTCACGACACAACACTGTTTTTCCTATAATTTAAAAGCAAATTCTGCACAAATGTCTGTTCCTGTGTCTAAAACTCTGCCTGACCTATCTAAACTGGAGCCACTAGATGGGACTAACTACAGACGATGGTCTCAAAAGCTGCTCATTTTCTTCGAACAGTTGGTGGTGGACTACGTACTTTCACAAACCCGCTTGTACCTACAGAAACTGCCACTGTCGCCATCATTCCCGTCGTAGCGGGGCAAGCCAAAAAACCTGAAGATGACGCCAAGCTGAAATATGATAGATATAACAAAACGGTGAGAGGTCATCTTCTTATCGTATGAGTAACTCACTGTTTGATCTGTTCGTGAACGAGAAAAGTGCAGAAGAGATTTGGGCCATCTTGGAGACAAGATATGGAGGCGACGATGCTGGCAAAAAGAAATATGTCGTTGGAAAATGGCTTTAGTTTCAAATGGTGGATGAGAAGTCGATAATAGACCAAGTCCATCAATATGAGAATTTGGTGGCGGACGTACTAAGTGAAGGGATGCAAATGTGTGAAATCCTACAACTTGGAGTGAATACCGGAATCATCTGAAGCACAAGAAGAAGGACTTGACCCTCCAGGAGTTGATAAGTCACATGAGAACAGAGGAAGCAAACCGCATAAGGATAAGGAAATTTCTATCTCTTCTCTTTCTGTTAAAGCTAACCTGGTTGAATCTAGTGGTTCTAAGGACAGGTACCATCAGAATAAAGGAAAAAAGTTCCATAAAGGAAATCAGCACAAGGTGTCCAAAGGAACTGATGGTAAAATTCAGAAAGACAAACAGTTATGCTATTGCTGCGCGAACCCTGGACATAAAGCTTACCAATGCTACCAAAGAAAGGACCAACAAAAGCAAAACCAGAAACCAACCAATCATGGTGCTCCACAAGCCAACCTAGCCGAAAAGGATGAGATCATAACTGCAGTAGTCGTAGTGGCAAACTTGGTGGAGAACAAAGAAGATTGGATAGACACCGGCCATCAAGACACTTCTGCTCCAACAAAGCACTGTTCCACGAATTCGTTGATGCAACGGACGGCGAGTGTGTCTTCATGGGGAACTCTGCTACCGCCGGAGTTTTAGGTAAAGGAAAGGTTCTCTTAAAACTTACGTCTGGTAAAACTCTAGTTTTAAATGACGTGCTATATGTGCCTTCTTTGCGTAGAAATCTTATTTCCGGTAGTTTGTTGAAAAAAGGTGGTTTGAAAATCGTGAATCTGATAAGGTCATAATCACTAAAAATAGTGAATTTGTAGGAAAGGGATACTTATCAGATGATTTGTTTGTTTTGAACATTGTTCTCGCTTTACTTAATAAAATTTCTTCTAGTTCTACTTATTTGATAGAGTCTATCGATGTATGGCATGGTCGACTAGGACATATAAATTTTTCTTCTATTAAAAGGTTGAAAAATATGAATCTTATAAATATCCCTGTTTCCATTTAATGCTCTAAATGTTCAGCATGCATAGAAGTTAAATATGTGAAAAAACCTTTTAAGCCTGTAACATCTAGAAGCACTAAATTACTTGAACTGATTCATTCAGATCTAGCAGATTTCAAAAACACTCTAAGCAAGGGTGGTAAAAAATATTATGTCACTTTTGTTGATGATTTTTCCAGATATACCAAAGTCTATTTATTAAAAAACAAAGGATGAAGCTACTGAAATGCTTTTGAAATGCAAAGCTGAAGTTGAGAATCAGTTATATAAGAAAATTAAAAGACTTAGGTCTGATAGAGATGGGGAATATAACACAAATCTCTTGAGGGAATTTTGTAAAACAAACAGAATAATCCATGAAACAAACGCTCCTTACACACCTCAACAAAATGGCATTGCTGAACAGAAAAATAGAACCCTAAAAGAAATGATGAATGCTATGCTACTAAGTTCTGGTATGCCGGATAATATGTGGGGGAAGCGGTTCTATCTGCATGCTATGTCTTTAATAGAGTCTCACATAAAAAGTTAGACAAAACTCCTTACGAAATGTGGAAAGGTTTTGCCCCTAATCTTGGTTATCTCAAAGTGTGGGGGTGTTTGGCTAAGGTACCATATCTAGAATTTAGAAAAACGAATATGGGACCTAAGACTTTTGATTGTGTATTTATTGGGTACGCCCACAACAGTGCTGCTTATAGATTTATGTGTTTAAGTAATAACTCTACCTGTGAGTCTAGAGATGCTGAATTCTTTGAACTAGTTTTCCCTCTAAGTAAGACTCTTGGAAATGATGTAGCTTCATCTAGAAACTACTTAGAGCCTTTGAAAACCTCCTATATTATGAATGAACCTAGAAGGAGTAAGAGACAAAAAACTAAAACTAGTTTTGGATCAGATTTTCTAACAATATTTCTAGCTGAGAATTTCAATAAAATAGATGAACATTTTGTTTCAGCATTTTTAATTGACGAAGACCCTATAACTTACATAGAAGCTATAACTTTTATAGATTCTAGTTTTTGGAAAGAAGCTATTAAGACTGAACTAGTTCTATTATGACAAATCACACTTGGGATTGAGTTGATTTACCTAAAGGGAGTAAGCTTATTAGGTGCATATGGGTCTTCAAAAGGAAAACTAGGCCATATGGGTCCATAGAAAAATTCAAAGCTAGATTAGTGGTTGTAGGATATACTCAACGGAAAGGTATAGACTATTTTGACACTTATTCACCAGTGATGAAAATTGCAACCATTAGAACCTTAATTGCACTTTCAGCTATACATGGTCTAGTAATTCATCAAATGGATGTAAAAATTGCTTTCCTAAATGGTGACTTAGAAGAAAAAATATATATGGAACAACCTGAAGGTTTTGTAGTTCCTGGTCAAGAAAATAAAGTATGTAAACCTCGGAAGTCACTCTATGGTCTTAATCAGCCCCCCAAACAATGGTATGAGAAATTTGATCATACTTTAATAACATATGGATATAATGTCAATGCATCTGACACTTGTGTTTATTCAAAATTGTTTGGGTCAGATTGTGTGATTATATGTTTATATGTTGATGACATGCTAATTTTTGGTACCAAACTGAAAGTAGTTAATGAAATCAAAAAATTCTTATCTTCACTTTTGATATGAAAGACTTGGGTGAAGCTGATGTAATTCTTGGTGTTAAAATTAGAAAAAATGAAAACGGGTTTTCCTTGAGTCAATCACACTACATAGAGAAAATTCTAAGGATATTTAACTGTCATGATGAAATGCCTGTTAGAACACCCTATGATCCAAGCATATGCCTAAAAAGGAATAATGGTGACAGTGTGTCACAAGTTGAGTATGCCAAAATTATAGGGAGTGTTATGTTCCTAATGAATTATACTAGACCTGACATAGCTTATGCAATGAGTAGAATATGTCGTTACACTCATAACCCCAATAGAGAACATTGGAATGCACTTCACCGCCTACAAAGATACCTAAAAGGTACAATGAACTTGTGTTTGCATTTCAATAAATGACCTGCAGTGTTAGAAGGGTATTGTGACGCTAACTGGGTCATTGACAATGATGAGGTAAGTTCTACCAGTGGTTATGTTTTTAGTTTGGGGGGTGGAGCTATCTCTTGGAAATCTGCAAAACAAATGTGTATTGCTCGCTCTACCATGGAATTTGAATTTATTACTCTTGACTTAGCAGGTCAAGAAGCTGAGTGGTTGAGAAATCTGCTAAGAGATGTGCCATTGTGGGGGTCATCTGTACCGGTCTCCCTGCACTGTGATTCCCAAGCAGCTATTGGGATTGCCAAAAGCTATGCATACAATGGAAAACGAAGGCATATTCGCATCAAACATGGTGCGATAAAAGAGCTCCTGAAGAATGGAATAATCTCCTTGGATTATGTGAAGTCTGAGAGGAACTTGGCAGATCCTCTCACAAAAGGACTAATCAGGAGAGTCGTTTTTGAGACTTCAAGAGCAATGGGGCTCAAAGCCCCAGAGTGAATATGGTAAATAGACATATGTGTAAAAATCCACAACCCAGTTGTTGGGTGGTCCTAACGAAGGACTTGATGGATGGTCCTGATAAGATTGTGGGTCAAGAAGATAGCTTCATATCTCAGTGGTTGAGTGGTCCATAAAATTATGGACTTGATGAAGCTATCAAAATGAGTGTGGAGGTGGGCCTCCTTCTATGAAAGAAAGGGTTCTTTCTAGAGCACTCATATGACTCAAGGTATTGGCGCAAGGCCATTAATAGCACTCGGAGTTTATATCGCGGAAAAACGAACTCTAAGAAAATACGTATTGTGGGGGTCCCAACTTGAACTATCGAAAGTGCAAGATCTACATCACTTGCTTTAAGCCAAGTTGTAGCCACACTTCACTAACGCATTAATTCAATCGAGAGATATTAATGCCTAAGTATTTTCCTTCCTTCACTCAGAAAATCCTTTCCTGACCTAAGTTAAAAGTCATTCGTGGGGGAATGACTAAAACTTAGGGGTTTCTTTTAAACCTTTGTCCCATATGGGTTTTAGAAGACACTCTTACTTTACATATATTGACTTTCCTTCTAGACTTTGGATAAGAACTGTGAGTGGGTGGATTTTGGAAGAACTGCCACACGCGCGTGCCTGTCCGTCCCGGTCCGGGCTGGGCCGCACGTGATGATATTCTTTTTGGAGAAATTTTATTATATTTCTACAGATTTTCCTTTGAATTGTTCAAAATGACCAAGTCTTTTGGTTGAGAAAAATCCTCCCTAAAATCCAAGTTGATGACTGCATGGATAGAGTTCCTGTTGCTGCTTTTCTCAACAAACCAAAGCTTCCTCGCCTATAAATAGCTCCAGTTTCTTTAGCATTTTACAAACAAAAAAAACGAGTTCTTTCTCTTCCTCATCTGCGGTAAATTGCTCTGTTACATTTTCTCTTTTCTTAATATTATTTTGAGTGAGTTGTGCCACATTCTCTACCACGAGTGCACGTGTTAAAGGGTGTTGTTGTGTGAACCTTGAGAAGCGGCCGGTTATTCTATTAGCACCTCGATAGCACCGGAAATTCGCTTTTAAGGCAGTAATTTTTCACTGCACAACACTATTTTTCCTTCAATAACAACATACTTATAAGTAGTAAAGTTGATGGTTCGTATCCCTTCTTTATAAATGCATAATACAAAAATATTATTTTTGTATCCACTAAATTCAATTGTGTTGCAATAATAATAATTTATTACTCAATGATGAACTATTAGATATTCTAAACATATCTTTTGAATTTTTTAAAATTTTGAAATAATTAATAAAATATTTTTTCAACTGCTTTGGGGATGAAATTGGAACGGATTGGGAACGAATTTACAGTATTCGTTGGAAATTCGTTCAGAAAAAATCCCAAAAAAATAGCCTAATTTTTAAGATACGATATATCTACATCGACAAATCGAATTGTCTGAAACTTAAGAAAAAAGAATATGGGATCAAGTTGATCATATCTAACAATCGATTTTAAAATAGGATGATAATAGAATATGATTAATTGTATTGTGTCTTTGTGAGTAGTACTAGATTTGAAGTTTGGTGTTGGCTGTGAATGAGGCTGTGATAAATGTTGATTTAGTTGAGAAAGATGTCAATATAGTAGCTAAAATAAAATGTTGATTTAGTTGAATTGTAGTTCTGTGTGTTTTAAGTACAAATTGCATTCAGAAGGAAGTTGTTTTAGATGAGAAAGATGTCATAATAGTAGCTATTTGGAACATGAATTGAGCAAAACATGCCTTTAGTAGGCTCGTTCAATGCAATTATAACTGTAAAAGATATGCATGCATAGGCACAAACACATTTCATTGAATAAAACTGAAAGAACAGAACCTTTTCCTTGTAAGGACTCTAGCCACAAATTCTTGGATAAGCTGTGTTAGTTTCTATCTCTAATACAACATGTTTTTGCATTAGCATTTCTCTGCTGAATTGGATTGGATTGGCATCGTTCATTTTAGCTTTGTGTGGTGCTTTCAAGTTCATCAAAGTGTGTCTGGAGCGGGAAGCGGGCCGAGCTTCAACAATTTTTTCTAAAAAAATATTAATTATTTAACAATAATTTTTTATTAGTTATTTACTAATACATATTATTATTTATTGACTAATAAGGTTTGTTTAATTATTTTCAGGAGACATACCAGAGGTTGTTCGAGGAGCGTGCCTCTCAGCTTGCGCAGGGGGAGGTGGCCTCAATTGTCCAGAAGGATCAATTATTGGCTGAGGCTGTCGGTGGAGGAAGTGGGGCCGCACCACTTGGCTGTGGACCACAGATGTCCGACCATCTTCATCCACTGCTGCCTTTTCCTAGACTGCCCCTAACGTCGATACCAAGCTTGATAAAATCATGTTGGTCTTGACTGCGTTGTGCGACAAGGTGGGGATATAACAAATACTTTTCGAGGTGCAGTCAACCAATGATGCTCCAGCCGAGGGAGCAGTGTAGCCGGCAGCCAAGGGAGCAACATAGTCGACAGCCGAGGATGCTGCAGACCCGAAGTCGGCCGAAGAGCTGCTGTCAGAGCGTCTAGATTAGGATTTCTTTTTATTTATATCTTATGTGCTTTATAAAACAACAATATTTAATTTTTGTAATTAATTTTAATTTTAATGGACAAATTATGGGGTCTAAAAATTTATTTTTAATAAAATATTAAAAATATACAAAGAATATTTTTATTAAACTTAATTAATATTTGGGATGAATTTTGAGATGAAAACTATCAGAAATGACGTTCTAATCACATATTACAACTTATACTAAGTTGGGACGAATTTTGGGATGATAGTCATCGCAAATTACGTTGAAATATTTTGAGACAAAATTGTGACCATTTTGCTCTATATTTCGTCCCTAATTCTTTTCAATTTCCAACATAATTTGGGACGATTTCCGACGGATATCTTCCGATGATAAGATATTCATCACAATTTTTTGGACTAACTTTCTCACGGATTTCCGACCACACGATATTCGTAATAATTTTTTCTGATCAACTTTTCGACGGATGTTTCGACGGCACTATATAAAATTTATGCCCAAAATGCATTACAAATCCTCAATTTCTGTTCCAAAATCTGTCCCAAATTTTGTTCAAATAAAAAAAATATATTTTCATCCTATGGACGAATTCTCTGACGACATTAATGGACCATCGGAAATTCGTTACAAATATTCCGACAACAATGTGGTTTCATCAGAGTCTTCATCGGAAATATTTTTTGAAGTGCCATTTTGAATAGTGTGTCACGGGTGTACTCTTTTGTCTCAGCGGGATTATTTTTTTTCGCCCGTGCGGTCTTCAGGTCACACTCAACCTTCGACCTGCCTACATCCATTCGAGTCCCAACGGTTTTTTCCGTCGTGTGTCCTCAACACTCTTACCTCACCAATGCGACATCAGAACACATCTTGTGCGGCACCTCGTGCCCGCACACTCGCTTATCCGAAATGCCCATGTTCGATGAGAGCTGCGGCTCACACACCTTGCGTGTCCTCATGCCCGGCCCCAACTAGTTAGCCTGCCATCATGCATCGCGCCCACAATCTCGGGTCCTTTTGATAAATCTCGTAATAGCTCGGAGCATCCTTGCTCCGTCTCGGCAATGTAGGCCATTTTTACGTCCACGATGCCCATCGCATG
This sequence comes from Sesamum alatum, assembly GCA_034509735.1. Classification (NCBI taxonomy): domain Eukaryota; kingdom Viridiplantae; phylum Streptophyta; class Magnoliopsida; order Lamiales; family Pedaliaceae; genus Sesamum; species Sesamum alatum. The sequence goes on from JACGWO010000011.1 coordinate 10,655,321, forward strand.
CCCAACGCTCACTCGGTGCATCACTGGCGCATGTCTTCGCCATGCCCGACTTGTATCCTTTGCCCGAGTTGGCCAACATCACAAGTTCGAGGCCCAAACGATATGCCAACATCTCGCATCAATCCCGCACGGCATGCCCAACATGCCTGCCTTTCGGGCTGACTTCACAATTAGCCTACAGTGTGGCATCGCCCCACGACCGCGTATCTTATCTAATGGACCCCTGTGCATGGCTAGAACCCAATAGCGCATGTCACGAGTTAACTCACGAGGTCTTTGAGTGCTTGCCTCGATTGCTCAATCAGCCTAGAGGTGTTGCCCTTGATTTCCGACAATCCATAGAGCAACTCTGCAATCACATGGAACCTCTTGGCCCGTTTCTTACCCAACATGTGCCATCCTGGCCCAACGCGCCCGTCCAGTTCTCATGCCATCCAGAGACTCTAGTCCTCCCTTCGAGGTGCCTAGAGCCGGCCGTTAGAGGCCCCCATATGCTCCCAAGGGATTGCTTATTTAGAGCCTTGCTGAACGGGGACGGCTGGATGGAGGTTACCACTGCATGCCCCCCTTATAATAGACTTTAAAATATTTTCCTTTATTCCAGTAATAGACATTTTAAGTAGCCGAGGAGCGCATGTTTTTCGCATCTCCCTCGTCTGACGTCCACATGACTTGCCGCTTGAACCGTTGCGTAGCCTACGACTTCGAAATCACAAGTCCAACATTTCAGCCCCAATCAATAATCCATCATAAGGGAATTGCCCTCACAATATTCTGAAATAGTTGTCCCGCCACTGCACTGGCAGACTGCAAACATCATCGTCGTTTCCTACTCAACCAGAGTCATATAACTATGAAACTTGGTGGAGATGTTTCCAACACTCCTTTGAACACACCATTAAAATAGTTTTGCAAATTTTTCAATGGATAAATCACTTTTCTTCGCACATCAATCTCCTGCTCGCACACAGGATGGCGCTCGGTAGTTGTCCTTATATCTCCATGTGCAAACATCCGTGGACTGACTTCATATTTGACGAATAGCCTCCTCACACATGAAGGAAGTTCCTGTATGAACAATATTGCAATCCCGAATTGTTAAGAGTCTCTGCTCACTTCTATTTGTGCACCTGCGTGCTGCCCGGTATCCCCTTGCCGCCTGCACGTCCTCTGCATGTTACTGTTGATACTCTTGGCTAAGGGGTGGCAGGTGACATTATCCCCCACTTGATCTGTTGACGTCCTAATCAACACATACAAGAAGAATTGATGTGTATGTAGTGCTCAATACTCATCTCTAGTATTGCGCTGCAGCAGACCGACCTCCGGCTCTTTCAAGCCCTTCCGCGTGGGTGCCCTTTAGCACAAAACGTTTTCTCCACACCAACGGTGCCTCTAATGCACCCTATTGTGGCTTGAAAACTCAAGTGGAAGTTTGTGTACTTCATCTACACCCTCTTCCTCAGTTGGTAGTTAGCTCCCCATGAATAGTGCCGCAATGCACCCGATTCAAACACGAAAACACAAGTCAGGAGTCTGATACTCATTCTGCATTCTCTTCCTCAATAGCTGGGTTGTTTTCCACAAATACTGCCTCAATGCCTTTCATTTCACATTCAACACAAGTTGGAAGTTTTTATATGCTTCTACACTCTCTTCCCCAGTTGTTGTCTTAACTGATGGTTTTCCCCCACGTTTAGTGTCTCAATACACCCAACTCTACAGGCCCGAAGTCTGTGCACACATTTTGCATTTCCTTGACTGACGAGTAGCAAACTATGCTGCAAGTTTCGTCAAGTGCGTCGTTCGTAACAATGGTGTCCCCCAAAATAGTACCTTAATTACACCCGAAATGATTTGAAATGAATTGAGCTTGAAGTCTGTGTGCGTAATTCGCACTTTCTCCCCCACTCGATGTGTTGCCGTCCTCGGTAAGCACGTAATCCACCTCTATGGTGAGCACACTGAATCCAACCTGAAAGCACTTGGGCCTCGCCCAAATCGTCGGAATCACGCCGCTTGCTAGACCGACTTCCTTCTCAAAGAGTCCTCTCGACTCAACACAAAGGTCGAGGTCCTTGCCCCCAATGGATTTTTGCCTCCCAACTCGACAGCACCATGCTGCTTATGGTGCGAATGGAGCCTGATGCTCCCCACAATGTCAACTTAGTTGTCCTCCTCGGAAACTCTTAGACCAAAGAGCCCATATATGGTGTCAAATCTCTTCAAGGAACGTTCTTAATTCAACTCAAACAATGCTCCTGGTGAGCGCATGACACGGCTTGGTGGCTTTCTTCCACCCAAGCTCCGAACAAGTTGCCACAATTCACACATTTTCGAATCTCTGCCCTCTGGCTCTTGAAGCGTTTCATCTTCTTCACCAGACACACCCTGATCTCTCCATGAGAACTTCATCCCCACATTTCAGCTCTGCCCAAACACATTCGGGCCATTTTCCACATGCAACTCTGTCCGCAAAAAGGTCTAGACGTCCATTTCTTGCAACCCCAAGGGTGGCTTGCTCAATGCACCCATGTGCAACTGTACCTCAGCACCTCAACAATTAGCTCATCCTTTCCCGCTAGAAGGTTCCTCGACATGATGGCACTTCACCCACCAAACGGCCTCAATGCCTTGATCGTCTCCTAACTTACGGCATTTCCACACACATGGTTGCTAACGGCAAAATGTGGCTCTCGTAGTCCACCCGACACATCGGCATGTCCTCCTCTCACATAGAGAAGCCAAGATGAATTTTGAATAATCTGATTTCTTTGTCACTCAAAAGAAATTTTCGCGGCGGTCAATAGCTTGCTCAAACATGCTCCGCACAACTGCCAACCAACACAACAATCACAAAGTTGGACCGTAGCCGTTCACTCATTGAAGCAGCCCCAACGCACACAAAAGGGACGAAATCAATTCATCATTCTATGGCGAACATCCCCCAAAATTATTTCGTCTCACAATCGGCTTACTGAAGCATTTTAAAGCCCAAGACAGGTAGCCTACAACACTGTGCTGTAATTAGGTCTGATCTTTTCTCAAAACAGTTTCAACTCGCCTGTACCTGATGTAGAGCTCATGTTCCACGTTTTCTCGTCAAGTGCGCACTTCTCTCCTTCAGAAGCTCGGGATTATTCGGGCTCTGATACCAACTATCATGGGCGGACTCTTTTGTCGTAGTAGAATATTTCTTTTTTGCCCGTGCAGCCTCTCAGGTGTCATTCAATCTTCAATCGGCCTTCATTCATTCGAGTCGCGACGGTTTCCTCATTGTGTGTCTTCAACACTCGTAGCTCACCAGCGCGACATTCGAACGAATCCCCGTGTGGCACCTCGTGCTCGCGCACTCGCCTATCCGAAATGCCCATGTTCATCGAGGTCACGACTGACACGCCTTGCGTGTCCTCATGCCCGGCCCCAACTAAACAGCTTGCTATCATCCATCTCGCCCACAATCCGGGTCCTTTAAACACATCTTGCAATGGCTCGGAGCATCATTGCTCCATCTCGGCAATGCAGGCCATTCTTACACCTACGATGCCCATTGCATGCCCAACGCTCACTCGGTGCATCATAGGTGTATGTCTTTGCCATGTCCGTCTCGATGCCTCGCTCGAGTAGACCAACATCACAAGTCTGAGGCCCAATCGATATGCCAATATCTCGCATCAATCCCGCACGACATGCCCAACATGCCTTTCTGCCTTTCGGCGTGGCTTCACAATTTGCCCGCAGCGTGGAGCCACCCCACGATCGCGTATCTTAGCCAATGGACCCCCGTGTATGGCTAGACGTCATCCCATAAGCAGGTAGGTCGTTCACGGTCCACTCAATGCCACGTGCATCATGAATGCTTGGTTCGTAGCACTGTTGTGCGTCCGTACGCCCACATGCCACAATTGCACAAGCTCCTCGATCAACGGCTCCAAATAAACATCTATCAGACGCTTCGGATTTGACGGGCCAGGTCTCACCAACATGAGGAAAATGTACTCAGACTTCATGCACATTTCCCGCGGGAGATTGTACGATGTGAGTATAACGGGCCAACATGAGTAAGATTTACCGTACTGCCCGTGCGACGCAAACCCGTTTGTGCACAACCCTAACCTAACATTACGGGGCTCCAATGCAAAGTCGGGATATACCTGGTTGAAATGCCTCCTATCCTCTGCATCGGATGGATGACACATGGAGCCCTTCTCCGTCAGATGTGTGGTATGCCACGTCATGTGCTCAGCAGTCGCTGGTGAAGCATACAACCTCTGCAGTCGGCGAGTAAGAGGCAGGTACCTAAGTACGGCATATGGGGACTTCTTTCGGCGGGGGTTTTGCTGTCTGGTCAGCTTGTACCTAGCCTCTCCACAAAACTTGCAGTACTCCAGATCAATGTCGTCCTTCCAGTACAGCATGCAACCATTTTTACACGCATCAATCTTCTCAAAAGGTAATCCCAAATCTTTAATCAATTTCTTCGTACTGTAGTAATCAGTAAAGAAAGTGAGATTGCAGGGCAATATATGATCAACCCACTGACACATTCGATCATATGTGCACTCGGATAAATTGCCCTTAGCCTTGATATTAACCAAACTAGCAACCGCCCCCAACTGAGATTGGGTACAGCCGCTCCACAACGGCTGGTTGGCAGCGCACACTTCATCGAAAAAATGATCTGACAACCCTGACACATAATCATATCACCCACCCCTGTACCATGTAAGACATGACCTCGTATCATCGTCAGGCACACCCTCGTCGTAAGAAGAAAAATAACCCGGCCCGGCTGCATCATAAACCATCCTCTGCACCCAATCTATCTGTTGTTGATCACCCCATGCGAACTAACCTCCTCCTGAGTAGATCGGGTTTGCTCCTCGGGCGTTGAAGGGGCAGTCACAGCATCAAAGTACTCCTGCACCCTCTCCTCGCCGTGACAAGTCTAATTATAATATTCCGGAACAAACCCGCGTCTATATAAGTCAAAATTTACCTCGTCAGGTGTTTTGAACCTTGCATTTTTGCACTTCACACATGGGCACCAATCTTATCTCCATCCATATATTCATGCTGGGACTGAGCCCACTCTATGAAAGTTTTAACACCATCCTCAAACTGCGGTGTAAGACCCGCCCTATTCGGGAGGTTCTTCTCATACATCTATCTTGTCAATTGCCTTAACATGATCAACACTACATATACGCAAACATACATTTAGAATAAAAATAAGTAAACGGCGTTTACTTCAAAAAATAAGGGTTGAAGTTGTTACCTGGTCAGAGCAACTCAATAAATTAATGATAACCGAATAAGTGTATCTACACTAATTGTGGTTGAGAGAGATTGAGAGTGTGTGTAGTTAATCAAGACTAGAACAAATGAAATAAATTGAAAACATCATGCAACATAATATATAAAAGCATATGTACCGGCTTTTCTAACGGCTTTAGTGGCAACAACATAACCGTTGAAATATTACTGTTGGAATATAGCTGTTAGATACAATAACTTTGGTGCGATTTTTGGAACGGTTATATTTTAAAACAAAAGCCGTTACAATTGTAACTGCCATTGCATCAGTCCCTCAGACTTATGTTTTGTATCGGTTTTTGCTACAGCTATTGTAACGGAAGTTCACATTTAATACAAAACGACTACAAAATTGTAACACCGTTTAAAGAGCCGTTACAATATTGTAACGACTGTCTTTTTGTTACGGTTGTTGTAACAAATTTCTTTGAAATGTCGAATGGCCGTTACAAGTTCACGATGGAATTTCAAAACGCCGTTATAATTTGTAAGGGCTTAAATTTAGTAACAGCTATACATACATCTATTTTTTGTAACGGCTTTTTAGCCGGTTTTGGGTACGGTCGCCACACAATTTTCTCTTATCCAAAATTAATCCTACATATTAGTTCCTCCGTTCCAAAATGGTTACAACAACCGTTTAAATTATAACGGCTTCGCGGCCGTTACAAAGTAACCATTCAAAATACCGATTTTTTTTTTTTTTTTTTTTTTTTGTAGTGAAAGAATAGTATAAAGTTGAAAAGTGTGGATAATCTAAAGGTTTAGAAGAGTGGTTTGGAATGTAAAGAAGAGTGGGAATGTGGGAAGTTAATAAATAAATTAATTAATTAAATTAAATATTAAAAATTGCAGCACAAAAGATAGTGAGACACCAAAGTGGTGCTCTCACTTAATATAAATTAGAGGTGTGTGACGCACTCGATGTGTAGGCGAAAATATTTAATTGGTTTTTTCATAAATAAAGAAAAATAAATATAAATGTTAAGAAAAAACAATAATATAAAAATAACTGAGATAAAAATATATAATTTTGAAAGAGAAAATTTTGAAGTGGGAGAAAGAAAAATAAAAATAGCTAACACTAAATAATTATTTACAAAGATAGTTTTATAGTTGGAGATAGTGGGATAGGAGGTTTTGAAGAGTGGGTGGATAGGAAGTTAATTAATAAATTAAGTTAAATATTAAAATTGATGTGCCAAAATAATTGAGACACCAATTCACCCCTCTTCAATTATATATAACTAGTAACCGTCGCACGCAGTACCTGCGCACATAATATTATTATATTGTGATATATTAAATCATATAATTCGTTCCAATATAAGAAATTTTAATTGCTTGACAACCTAACATGTAAAGATGGCCTTATAATAATTTTCTCAATAGAATGTATTATAAATACATGCTTTACTTTAATGAAATAAAAATATTATTCTGTAAAATACATAATCTCTGGACAACAATATCCATATATACATGCAACAACAATGCTTTTTAACCCAGAAACTCTTTAACATTAATTCATAAAGTCATTTAAAATAAGAGTAACATAAATTAACTTAAATCGTGAGCAAAGTTGAAAAGATAAACTAAACATAAATTTACTAAGTTACATAAATCAAGCAAAATATAAAGATTTTATTAGTAAACAAAATATAGGATAAGGCTCATCACCACATGTTATAGGATTAAGAAAACTAATAATTACAATATTTTATATTTAATAAAGTAATAATATTCTGCAGGTGCTCCCCACTATCGTATTTATGTCTTTTTATAATTAAATATATATATATATATATATATATATATATATATAAACACCACATATTTAGATGATAAATATGGTTGAGTTGGTTGTAATGTAGCTACAACCATACTTTCAGTGGTAATTTGATCTCAAATTATGTTTGCCTAGGTTGAGAACTCAACTAAGTCCAATTTTTCAAATTCGTTTGGCCCTATCAAGTACTAATTCTACTTTCAATTTCTCATACAATGTCAAAATGTATGAAGAATAGCGGCTTCACTATGTGAGATAATAACCTGTAAAATGAAAACGAATCAGTAAGTAAAATATATAAACAAATGATATTTTTCCAAGATCATTATTTCACTAAAAAATTATTATAGTCGAAAAACATGAACTAATGCAATAATATAACCTATTTCAATCAACTGAATACAATAAAGTAAAAGTGATGATATATAGAATACAAAAAATTTCAAATGCGGGAGGAATAAAATATTACTTCATCATTAATTAAACATATTTTTGACAAACCTATTTTTCTTGTACTAAAATCATATCTTCTACTTGTATGAAAGGTTTATTGACTATTCGCGTAAAAACCTTATCATCCAAAGCAATGAGATTTTTATATACAACAATCAACCAACAAAAGATGGTCTAGAATCGAAAAAGACAAACAACCTGCACTAAACAATAACTCCAAACTAAACTCTTCTAATCACAAAACTAAACAAATTGCACCCAAAAAAATTAAACTAAACAGACTCCTAATTCACAATTAAAACAGAGCTAAATAACAAAAATATATTGGTAATCCTAAGATCACACATTTTTCCACACTCATACCAATAGAGACCAAGCATCATTCAATATTAGGCAAGGCTCTTGTTTGACAAATCTCACTTTGGCTTCCATATCTAGCTTTTGCAAAGTCCCCGAAATCCATTCAAACGTCCTACACTGTATATCAATATCAGGCCACCGCCAAGACAAATTTTTGAAGGTTGGGGCTGCTTCATAACAAAGTTGTCACACAGTTAAACAAACTCGGGATGGAACCTTCAAAGCCCACAACTAACTCCAAAAACCTCCACAACCATAAGATACCAACGGAAATGACCGAGAGGATGAGCCAATCCACGTTGCTCCAAATCAGTTATCTATTTGTATACACTCTTTACTGTAAATTACAAATTATTCATCAAATGTAGAAAAAGTGTTTGTTGTGGCCTTGTAGTTGATGAAATGGTAGGCAAGTCAGTGACCGAAGCAGTGGAAGGACCACAGGTTCGCAAAAAATTCTTTTACAATTAAGATGATATATGAGTATTGGCAACAAAATATTTATATTTGAGATTGAACTAATTGGACAGTTACTTTATAAATTAAAATTATGCAGTTTGGAGAACGTGGAAGTTGAACGAACGTGGGGAGTTAGGAGTTGAGAGATAAATATGGAAGGGGTTTTGGGAGTGAAATGTCTAGGGATAGAATTGGTATTTAAAATATTTGGTGTTGCGGTATCAAAACCGCCATTATATGAGTAAAATACCTCTTTCTTTTATATATAGTATAGATAGATGCTTTACAACTTCATATACAAAAATATGCCTGATAACTTTTTCTAATGCATTAATTATCAATACATATTTTACTCAAATTAAATTCAAAATTTAAAATTTGTACAATATACGGTATATTGATAACGATGATTATCTATACATGCAACATAAATACTATTATGTTATTACTATTCCAATTAACAATAAACTTAAATAAAATGGGAGTAAATTTAATTTTTGGGTACATATAATTGCATGGAATTAATTTTATAAAGAAACTTAATTGAATAGTTAATTCCATTACATGAAATGAGAAGTTGAAGGGCATTTTTGGTATTATAATGATTTGGTGTAGTGGTATAAAAACTACCACTTTGTCTCTATAAGACCCCTTCTCTTTATAATAGTATAGATGATTTACAACTTCATATACAAAAAATGCCTGATAACTTTTTCTAATGCATTAATTATCAATACATATTTTACGCAAATTAAATTCAAAATCTAAAATTTGTACAATACACGGTATATTGATAACGATGATTATATATACATGCAACATCAATACTAATATATTATTACTATTCTAATTAACAATAAACTTAAATAAAATGGGAGTAAATTTAATTTTTGGGTACATATAATTCCATGGAACTAATTTTATAAAGAAACTTAATTGAATAGCTAATTTCATTACATGAAATGAGAAGTTGAAGGGCATTTTTGGTATTATAATAATTTGGTGTAGTGGTATAAAAACTACCACTTTGTGTCTATAAGACCCCTTCTCTTTATAATAGTATAGATATAGATAGATATAAATATAGTTTAGATGTATAAATAGATAAATAAATATATTTTCATTATAATTACTATTTCAAAAATCAAAAAATAAAAATAAAAACATAAGCAAAAAGGCCGTAATTTGCTTAAAATCTTAGTGAGAAGAATAAAATATTTGTGGCCTGAGCAGAATTTATCTAAACTTATGGGGTCAAAATGAAACCTTAATAGTACTATCAATTCAGCAAATCAATCATCATGCAGCGTCCGTGCTCAAAAGATTTGGTGAAACTCCGGACTCTCACGTCATCTAACTAAAACTGTGAACCCTTCGTTCCTCTCTCTTTCTTTTCCATCGCGACGGTAAAGCAGTGGTGAACTCTTGAGAGAGAAAAAAGTGAAAAGAAAAAGACAAGAATGGTGTCGAAATTTGCTTCTGAGATAGAGAAGTTGGAGATAGATTACGGAGTCCATGCAACTGAAGATGCCCTAATCCTCGCTGCTCAAATTTCTGAAGGTTTTTATACCACAATCGAATTGCCTCTGTGTGTGCCTTTGTATACAATTTATACTTGGGCGTTTGTTCATGATTGTGTTTTGTAATATCTGTCTGCAATACCCTGGATTTTTGTGATTTACAATGTTTGTTGTGTCTATACAAGTTTGGGTTTTTGATGTTTATAGAATGTCGGAGTTTGTTGTAGAAGTTACTTAGTCCTACCTCTCACATGGAAAGCAGAGTCAATCATCTGCAGAAGTTACGAATGCACTTCACATAATCCATAATCAATCTCACTTAAAATAGGAATTAGCAGAGCCAGAATGGCATTCAGGCGAAGGGCCATGGCCTCTTGGCGTAATTTTTGCTTGTACAGATCTATGTATTTTGAGTTGAACCATAAGTCTCTGTGTGTGTGTGTGTGTGCGAGCATCTATATTTTCATCAACTTCATTTTCTGGTTATACATAGTTTTAATTTGAAGTTATCCTTTCTTTTTGTGCTCTTGGTCCTACATACATTGCATATGGGAAAGATTTTACTCTGCCCAAGGATATCAAGGCTATCCAGCTGGTAGAAAGAGCATGCCAGAGACTGAGAAACAATCTTGACTCAGATACTGAGGAAAGTGCTTTCGATTTGGATGGATACCACTTCGATTGTGCTTTTGTCGAGGTTACCAAATTGAAAAAAGAGAATTGTGTGTGCCTTGCACCTTATTTGCAAAGGGTACCTTCTCTATTCTCTAACCTTAGTATTTATTCATTTGAATTTCTAAATTGCTTTATGGAAATTTGGAAAAGGGTACATTGCTTCATGTAATGGAAGTTAAGATGTCTTGTGCAAGTAATACTGGAGGTCTACAGTTATTGGGAATTATTCTCCCTGTTTACTTTTGTTAGTTCGTTTACTGTTCATGTCATGGAAGTTGGGATCTTAATTGCCTTATATTCATCTGATAAACAAACAAGTTCTTATTATGTCCCATTTCATTCTCTTGAAAATAGACGTAGTCAATCCCATGTTTGATTGTTTATGCTCTTTTCTCCCTGCATGCACAACCAGATAGAGAAAGAACTCGTGGAGTTTACAAGTAAATGGGAGGGTTTTAAATGCAAATGGATGCCCGTACTCACACAGCTGAGGCAGAAATCTGAAAGAAGAGTTGTTTTGTTACAAGATTTGCGCCATCAGATAGTTCCTTTTCTGGAGACAACCAAATTGAAGGCGCATGGGAAAATGGAGAATCTTGCTCAGCTGCTTCCACCAATCAATACTGCCACTACTAAACTCCTGGATACTGTTCACCCTGAATTTAAAGAAATACTTTGTGTTAGACCCTGTACAATTGCACAGGTTACGTTTTTTTGCTTCAGTTTCCATGATACAAAGTATATATTGAAAGGAATGCAAGCCATTTGATCATTTCTCTGCATTATTTGGTTATGCTTCCACATTGTCTGAAGCTCATTTCCTTCTGCTGTAGGAGGCAAGTTCCTTGACAGGTCTTCCAGCAACATTTTTTAACTGGCGTTTAAAGACATTTCCACTTGAGGATCTTGAGTCAAAATTATCAGGAAAGTTTATTGGATTAGACAACGTGATACATATAATCACAGGTGCCTTGTCAAAGCAAAGTTTCTTGACGGGCCCTTTCGGGTCATTTCTACTACTAGGATGCCATGGTTGTGGAAGGACGAAACTGGCAAAAGCTCTGGCTAAGGAAATATTTGGTCAGGAAGAAAGATTTATAAAACTTGATATGTCTGAATATAAGGGACCACATGTTCCATCATGCCTTCTTAATGTTCTTGACAGGTCACGTGCCTCAATTATTAATATTACTGTTATCTTTTTGTTACTCATTATTATTACTATTCTTATGATGATGATGGTTTATGTTTTCCCTTATGGCTAATCATCTTAAATAGTTCCTATATATGTTTCAGGTTAAAAAAACATGGCAGTGTTGTTATGTTTGATAATATCGAAAATGCTCACTCTTCCACTATTGAGATTCTCTCTCAAATATTAAGGAATAGAAGGTTGGAAGATGGTCAGGGGAAGTGTGTCAACTTCACCTATGATTTAATTCTCCTTTCATCACACATTGGACATGAAGTGCTTGGTTGTTGTGTGTGCCTCAGGGAGCGAACACCAAAGCTCCCTTTCAAAAAACTGCTTCAGGAACCTGCGCTGCTTCATGCAGGCAGGAGAGACAAAACGTGTGTCTTGGCCCCCTTCCTTAGTAAGGTATGGTTTTTATCCTTAGCCATGAGAGAGGAAAGTTTGGGACTGCTCTTTCCATACTTGTTTTTGTATCCAAAGACTACACCTGACCTTGTCTCTCCCATTTCAGGTCACAGATCAACTTAAGCCTGAGTTGTTTGATCTTGTTGATGATGTAGCAGTTTTTCCATTTCTGATTCCCCAACAACATATGGCTATATCTAGGCTCCAGATCAGGGATATTGCCACTTCCATGTCGACCTCTTTGAAGAAGCAGATTATCATATATCCATCTTGTGCTGCAACGCATGATATAATATTTAAAGGAGATTTCATTAAAGTGAGTGTGCATCAATTATATGAAAAATCAAATAATTGAATGCTTATATATTCTGATATACATTCAGACTATTAACTTACTTCAATTCTTCTTCCAGAGAGGAGCGCATGCCTATGGGACTTGGCTTATAGAGCATATGGTGCCTCTGTTGAATGATAGCGTTGTAAAGTATGAGGCGGGTAAAAGGATTGCTGTTTATATTGATCTGCTCCTGGGCTCGACTAATGCATACTGTTGCAGAGTTGAAAGTATTAGTAAATTAGCAAATTATGATCAGGTTCATGTGAATTTCAAAGAAAATTTGAGGAAACTGAGGACTGTTTATCATCGAGAGAAGCTACAAGTAAATAAGATGTACAAACTACGGCGAAGCTGTTTTCAGTTGTTTGAGCTGTTGCACATGAAGGCTGAAACAGGTGTTGCTAGTTTTCCTGTTGAAGTTGAAGAAGCGATTGGATTAATAGATGATCTCCTAAGTAATGAAACTTGCTATAACAACGATCTGGAGCTGGTATATGGTGGCTTGTGCCTGTCCTCATATATCTTTAGTGTCGAAAACATGAAATGTGTTGTAGGCTTCTAATACACTTGTTTTTATGTATTTCTGCAGTTGCTAACAGATCACTTGAATGGGGAGTTAGATTATCTTTCAGGAAACAGGATCAGGTTAAGAGATAATAGACGTTCAAATCGTGTCTCCAGAAGATTGAAAAGTTCGTTAAGAGGACGAGATAAAGCCACTAAGGTTGTTGTCAAGGCACTGTTGAGCCGTCTGAATGCATCATATGGTCTTCATTCTGATAAACGTTGTCAAACGCCCACATCATTTCTGTGTTTGGGTCTTACACCTATTAGCAAGGATCAATTGGCAAAATGCCTTACAGAGCATCTTGCTATCAATGATGGGAAAACGTTGCTGCTTCAAGTGGACTTATCATGTTACAAGGAACCTGAATCGTTTTCCCGGTTATTGGACGAAACCCTCTCATTATCTTTGATTACGATCTTTCATTTTCCCATTCTCGTTGGATTTTCATTTATCGTATTCTTACCATATGTAGGTGCACAAGCATGGAGGACCCTGGTCTGTTCCTCATGGAAGCTGTCAAGAAAACCCCACACTCAGTGATTCTCTTTTACAAGCTTGAGACAGCACACATTTCTGTTTTCAGTGCTCTCCTGTCTATTCTTGAAACCGGCATGTCCGTGGACAAAGATGGTAACATAGTTGATTTTAGGAAATCGGTGGTCATTATTGTATCAGATATCTGGAACAAGGAGATAATTGCTATAGTGAATGGATATTGCCCGGAAAGTTTTGGGCATCCATGTGCAATGAATGTTGAATCCTCATCAAAAGGAGAGGAAGAGATTCTATCCCCATTGGCAGATGAAAAGGTAAATAAACTCCAATCTGGCTCTACATGGTGATGCTTTTAGTTTCCACAAACCTGCTTGTTGATTATTATGTCTTCAAACTTATTTACAGCTTTTTACAGTAGAATAGTTTTAAAGGATTTAATTGCAAGAGAGCCCCCTATGAACATAATAATAGGCGAAAATCTAGCTACAAGTAAGGTTGACGAATCATGCTTGTTTAAAATGAAGCGATTTACCTCCCTATCTAAGGAGGTGAATTGCTTCATTTTAAAAAACACAGGGGGTAATTTTTTCATTTGTAATATCACAGGGAAGTTGTTTGCATTTTCCCATTTTTTAATATACCGATCATTCTTGACATAGAGGGTTCAAAATTATGCGTTGCTCTACATGACATTCACCTTATGTTTGCATCAAAGCAATCTTCAAATTATCACCTTATCCTATCTGCTTGAATTGGCAGGAAAAATCAAGCGGATTAAGGTCCGAACTACTGAGTAGGTTGGATGAGTTACTACTCTTCGATCCTTTGTCCGATGACCAGCTAAATCGGTTTTATATGTTGCCTGCAAAATCTATGATGGAAACTATGACGCGCCCTTGTTGGTTTCGGACATTTTCCTGCTTGTTCCGTCCACCAAGTAATCAGGTATTACTTTTCTTGTATTGTTTTCACAATCACAGTATGATTTGCAGTTGATGGAGCTATCATAACGTGTTTTTTCTGCTTTCCTGGTGAAGTCGAGCGCCTTCGTCTCATATCAATTAGCACTTCGTGTGTTAGAAGCGCGCAGGGAGTTTAGGAAAAGCGGTGAAGTTGCTGAATTGGCTGGCCGAGTTGCCCAAGAAGCGTTACTCTGATTAGAATAAGCACGCTTATGGTTGTGAAGGAATGTCATCATTTTAGGGAATTTAATTACGGGGCATTATAGTTTTCTCATTCTATTTGGTAGGATTATCTTAAATTTGAAAAAGGAAATATATTCCTAAACTAGATTTAGTTGTACATATTTAGATAGTTCGAGAAAACTAGCTACATAAAAATTAAAATCTGGTGGTTTTTTACATCTTGTAAAACGTCATTAATGGACTAAAACTTTAAAATCTGAAAAAGAACAAAAAATTAACTATAAAAACAAAAGTTAATGGATGAAACTGTAATATATTAAAATTTAATAAATGAACCATAAGAAAACACACTCAAATTTATGAATTGACTTGTCTATGCCCGCAAGTGCAGAAATTGTTAGAACTCATAAACTAAGAAAAACCTTGCCCGTCGTTGGTGGGGGGGGGGGGGGGAGGGGGGGAGAAATATATATATAATATATCACATAATTAATAAACTCAATACATAAAATAATTTATTGAGAATTAGAAAACCAACAAAGTACAAATGCTTACTAAAAAGAAGTATATTCAAAATTTAACCTCTAGATCTGTCAAAAATCAATAAAATAATCAAACTATTCATGGGAGTGAATATAAATAATAAAAAAAGGATAATAATTAACATAAATAATGTATTTCATGAATTCATGAAAACATAAAAGCAACAAAATATACATACCATGGATTTTATTTTTCTTATTTTATGAGGTTTTCCAATTTTCACCCACGAGTAATTAATAGTTAGAGAGTTTACTTTCAATAGTTATCAAACACTCAGTAAACGGTAGAAAAATATATAAAATATATTATAATTTATAAATATTATGAATATAGCAATATTTTATGATATTATATATATAGAAAAGAGAGAAACTCAATATTCCATCCATCCTCCCTCTTGAACCAAAAAAGATTAGAAAAGATTATATGAATCAGAAAATAGAAAATAAAATAAAATAAAATAAAATGACAAAGTTCAATAAAAAGTTAGAATCAAACTATATTCAAAAAGTAATTAATTTAACATGACAAAAAAAAATCAGGAACATAATCACTGTGTGACTGTTTAAACAAAAAATTAAAAAAGGTTCACCTGCATGAAGGTTCATAAGAATGAAAAGCTTTACATACAAACAAATAATTAGAAATAAAAGAATCGTCAAGAAAACTAATAATTTAACTAATGTTTACCATGCAGTTTTGCAAAAGCCTAAATACAGTGTAGCACTATAATAAGAGGATAGCCATGCTCCATAGTAATTTTTGGAGGACAAAATATGAAGTTCTATTCACATGAAAACTCAACATGAATTTTCTAATTTATAGCAAATATATATTTCAGAGTAAATTACAAACCTTATATAAATAGGTGAACTACTACTAATGTTAATCAACCTTTTCTTTCTTTATTTTCAAATCACCAAATAAGATATTTTCATTTCTCAAAAGGATAATCATAATTCAATTTGATTACAATTAAATAATAAGCAATTTAACACTTAATATGTTTTTATTGAAATGCATGATTTAAAAATTTAAATATATATATAATACAAAATACCTGAAAAGTTGGAGAGAAAGACAATGGCTACAAAATATAAATGAATATGTAAATAATGAAATTCAAAAATTATTTGCTAGAAAAAAAAATCCATGTAAGACCATCACAATCTAAAACCAAGAGAGAAGGAAAAAAGAAAAAGAAAAATTCAAACTCAACAACATATATTATGATAAGATTACCAAAAACCTCAAACTAAAATTGAGAGTGTATAAAGTTCATTAGAAAGTGAAGTGACGTACTTTGATTAAATAAGTAAAAAGAAAAAATAAACAAAAATTGTAGATATATAAAGAAATGATAAATAGGATTTATAATTTGATTGGATACATACCTTCAAAAGATAAACACCATCAAATGGACTATTTTTGAAAGTTTGACAAATATTTGGCAATGGTTCCGACGATCATTCTTGATAAAAATTTCGATGAAGCTTTCAATACATGTAATCAAAAATAAATTTTTAACAATAATTAAACAATGAAATAAAAGTTGTAAGCCGCAAAATAAATACAAATCAGGAAGAACAAAATATTACTTGATTAAAAAGCTTGAGAACGTAAAAATATACACACATGGGAATAGCCATTGTCCAGAAAAAACTGATCACTTTATAACCAACGGAGAAAGATAAAAGAAAAAAGGAAAGGCAAAACCTAACAAAATTTCCATAACCACTTACGAAAATTTTGAAAAGCCTAATATTAAGGCTAAGTGGTTCATCACTTCATTGGATAAGTAATTCAATAAATATCTATGCTTTGAATTGTTGTCTAATATTGAGGCTTAAATGTAGGGATGTGCTACATTCAATATTAATTATTTAACATAAATACAAATTAAAATTAGTTTTATAATATTGGAGATAGAATTTTGGAGAAATACAAATGAATATATTTAATATATTTAAATAAAAATAAAATTAGTATTATAATCTTGGAGATAAAAATTTCTAGATAAACACTAATAAAATATTTAATATATTTAAAATAGATGACTTTTTCTAACCAATAAGATTTTTTATTGACAATTAAAAAAATTCAGTTATAATTTTGGAGATAGATTTTAGATAAATACAAAGTAAATATTTAATATATATAAAATAGATTATATTTCTAACCAATAAAATATTTTCTTGACAATTAAAAATTCAAAATTACCATAAATTAGTATTCAGTCAAAATTGGTTTGATTTTGGTCAACCATAATTTTGCTATATATATATATACTAGCGTAGAACCCGTGCTATGCACGGTTATACGTATATTTATATATTTTAATATAAATATTTTTTTTATAATAAATTGCGCTATAAATAAATCATTTATGTAAAATAGAATTTTCATTTCTAATAGGTAAAATATAGTAGTTTTGGATTTTTACTCTATCTCGATTATTATTAAAAATGATATTTTCCTACACATACAACTATTTGTACATACCAAAGTTTGTATTTATATGATGATTATTTTAAAATATTTATGACATGCTATTAAATATATAGATGATTTTTTACATATATCCAGTCTTATATAAAAATATAAAAAATAAAAAATTACTTAAATGTATTGTTTGTATTAAAGTACATATATCTAAAATAATCTTACTTATTAAAAATAAATAAAATATAAAGAATGGAAACTTGCGTACTTTTAATGAGGAATTGGTGATGAGAAAAGTCATAATAGGAATTATGAAATATGATGTTAATTCCTTATGATAAACATATATGTACACATATTAAAGAATAAAATTGTTTGATTATATCATCAAAAAAAAAAATCAAGGAATACAAAAGCCAAAAATAAAAGAAAATATTGTACATCGTTTAAGCTTTAAGATAAAACCACAAAATAAAAAATAAAAATAGTGTTTAAGATAAGTTAGGAATTAATTTAATATATGTATTTATTATTAATCTAACACATGCGTGTCTACAAAACTTTCAATTAAAGTAAAATATAAATAAGAAGAAAACATAAATCAATCAATCATTGTGGACTTCTTCTGAAAAAGAGTTCAAATTACACAACATGAAAATACATATATTTACATGTGAATCTAAAGATTTACAAAATATATGATCATATGTTTAGTAGAATCAAATTTAGATTAGTTCGAGAAAGTACTAATACATAAAAATTATAATTGAGTGATTCTTTCCATTTTGTAAAACATCATTAGTAGAAAAAAAAAGAAAATAAAGTCTGGAAAAGAACGAAAAAAATAAACTATAAAATAAAACTTTAATGATAAAACTATAATATATAAAAAAAATGGTGTATAAATAGATACAAAAGGGTAGATATTTAGATATAAAAAAAACTAAATACCAAATTAAATTAGAATCGTAGAAATAAATGTTAAACGAAATATATACTTATTAAATAACTGAATCTATTCGTTCTTGTAGGAAAACCAAAACCAAAGCAAAAATAAAAATGAAATAAAATCTGAAAGAAAAAGCAACAAAAATAAACTATAAAATAAACCTTAATGGATGAATCCATAATATATAAAAAGATGGTGTGTAAAATGATTAAAAGTGGTGAATATTTAAACAAATATAAAATCTAAAGCAGATTAAGTAGAATTCTACAAATAAATATTAAACAAAATACATACCTATTAACACTGAATAAATCTATTCCTTCTTGAAGAAAAATTTTTATATTATTCAGTATCATTTATTTTTGTTTTATTATTTCATTTAAAAATATTTACGTAAATAAAAACATGTAAGTGCAATTTTTTAATGATAAAAAAATATCATTAGAATAATACAATGATTAAACATGATAAAAATACTAACTATTTATGAATAATGAAAAAATTATAAATTCAGAAATTTATATAAATAAAAGATATAAATTCAGAATTAATGTTAATGTCAATTCAAAAATATTTATGTAAATAGAAACATGTAACTGCATTTTTTTTAATGATAAAAAATTACCATTACAATATTACAATGATGAAAATACTAATTATTTATGAAAAATGAACAAATTATAAATTCAGAAATTTATATAAATAAAAGATAAATGATATTACCGTGTACAATTGAAGTAGTGGTTACTATCTACGTAGATTGGTTGCAATCGTTATCAACGGCATACTCTGGTCCTATCCAAATTTAAAAGTAAATAAATATACTACATGCTACTTTAACCAATAAAATTACACAAATATAAAGAGGATTCGTGTTACCAAATCTGATATGAGCATCAGGGAATGCCTCCGTAAAATGGTTGGGTCCACGATTAATTGTAAGTTCTTGCCCTACAATATCCACATAAAATTAAAGTATGATAAATTGACAATAATAATTTATCCAACAATCATTAAATATTGAAATGATTTCTTCATTTGTTAAATGAACATATTATAAATTCAGAAATTTACATGTCATTGTAATTTTAATAAAAAATTACAGTTGAGAGCTTGCCGCTGAGAATAATAACAATTACAATTTTATCAATTAAATCATTGATGAAAATACTAATTATTTATTAAACATGAACAAATAATAAATTCAAAAATTTATAGAAATAAAAACATGTAATTGTAATTTTACCAAAAATCATTAATGAAATTATAATAATAAATTATGAAGTATTAAAAAATACAAAGATAAATGATATTACCGTGTACAATTGGAGTAGCAGGTATTGTCTCGGTAGGTTGGTTGCAACCATTATTAGCAGCAAGCTCTAATCCTATCAAAATTTAAAACTAAATAAGTGCACTTCATACCACTCTAACCAACAAAATTTGATGTGTTTGTTGAAATTATTTACCCAAAGATAAAAAAGGATTGTATTACCAAATATGATAGGAGCATGCCCTGCAATAATAATTAATATTTTATCAAACAAACAATATAAAAATGACATAATATGTTAACCATACACAAATGCTATAATAATTGTATCACACTTACCACGGCCTCGATTTCTAGAGCGGGAGGATGATCCTCGACGTGAACACGACACAAGCTCATAAGTAGACATTGATGAAGATCCTCGACGGGTTCCACGCAGGGAGGTTCGCCTACTACGTGATGATGACCTATTGATAGGAGAGTCTTCACTCATCGTCACAGAATCATTATTTGATTCTAATAATAAGTGATACTCTCTATCCATGCGGGCCAAAGATTCTGTAAACGAATGACCGTTTACATTTTTATGACGTTTGATATATAATTCTCTCTTCCGTTTCAACCTTGCAAGCTTGTATCTAATATGGTTGTTATCCATTTTATACCTATAAAGTGAAACTACATTAAATTCAAGGTAACTGGGAATATATATATTAACGATCTGCAATCGAAACAAATAGAGAAAAATTGAGCACCATTGAAAAAAAATACACCACAAATAGAGAAATTCATAAATAACAAAGACAAAATAGTATAAAACACTATATATGTAATAACCAAACAAATGCAGAAAATACAAACACTCCAAAAAAATCTAACACATAGGGTATTCCACCAAAAACACTTATATACACAAAGCCAAATCCTTAACCACTATAAAAAAAAAAAAGAGAACTTTATATGTCAAGTGTGCGTAGCTTCTTGAAAACCAAAACCAAAACCAACATGAATTCAATGGATATTAAATTTGACATACTTTTTAGAATTGACAAAGCTAATGAATTCAATGGAATGTTTGTAAAGTAAAATTCGGGAGAGAAGATAGGTGAGATCAATTTGATATTTGAAACCTAATTGAAATTTTTGCCCTATAAAGTGAAATTCCCTGAACAAATTGTAGGTTGAAATCAATTTAAAATTTAAAATCTAATTGAATCAAGTTAAAGATTGAGTTAAAGATAAACTCAAATTAAAATTGTAGGTGAAATCTAATTGAAATCTAACTGACAGGAATTTTTAATAATAAAAAAAATAAAATCATGAAAATAAAATTTCGGAAAAAAAATTTGAAACTTGAAAATATAATCTTGAAAATAGATATGTTAACCAATAGGATTTTTTAATAATTAAAAAAATAGTTAAAATCTTGAAAATAATATTTTGAATAAATATATTTAAAATAAACAATATTTCTACCAATGAGATTTTTTCTTGATATTAAAAAATTCAAAATTTCTAGATATACGATTCAAAATTTACTCTCTAACTATAAGATAACTACAAATTGAATTGATATTATATTATTGGATATAGGATTAGGGATAAATACAAAATAGATATATTTAATATATTTAAAATAAATAATGTTTCCAATCAATGAAAATTTTTCTTAGTAATTAAAAAATTCAAAATTCTAAGAATAGAGAATTGAGTGAAAATTGGCTCAATTGTGGTCAAATTTCGTTTTGATATATATATATATATATATATATTACTGTGCGACTCATGCTACGAACGTGTTAATTTAAGAAAGATTACTAAGAAGAAAATTAATACTAGAAGGGATTTTCGATATAGTTAAAAAGATCGAAAATTCTGAAATTCAGGATTTAGTAAAAAATTTGCATAGGTTTGCTTGAAGAGTAAGAACGTTTGGGAGGGGATTTAGATCAGGTTGCAAGTTAGCCGAGATTAAGGGTTTAGTTTTGCAGTGAGAAAACATCATAAATCGAACCCATTTTGAGAGATGTGAGCAATCTGAAAAAATGATAAGGGGGAAATGATCGACTGGTAAAGAGGACCTGAAAAATATACTGGTGGATCGGGGAGAGATTGTAGATCGGAAAGCTGAAATCCGGTGGAGAAGCCCGGGGAATGGTCGGAAAAGAGTTATGGGGGTGAGGGCGTTCCAATGTCCCCGCTGGTCGCCGGCGACAGGAGAGAAAGTGATCAGATCGGTGAAAAACATGGGGGATTTGTGTAGTAAGGTGAAGGAGCGCGTTCGGGCGCGTGGGTGGACGGATGACGATGGGGTCGGGCGGCGCATGGTCGGATCGCGGTGGTCGCCTGCCACAGTGGCTAGAAGTGAGGATCGACTATTCTGAGGGCAAAACAAGCCCCCACTCCTAGTGAGAAGGTGGAGATTCCATCGACGGTTTCTCTTCATCCCCAGTAGGAAAGTGGACTCTTTTTGCAAAATAGTTACGGTGATTTCTTAGGTTAAATCACCATTTTGACCCCCTGTGATATGGGAAAATATCAAAAATCCCCTTGTGAAAATTTAAATATAAAAAAACACCCTTGTGATATGAATAATTGTTCACACCGCCCCCTAGTCAACCTTGAAGTATTTTTTTGGGACAATGACTAAACTGTCCTTTATATACCTATAAATTACTTATAATATATTTATTATTATATTTATATTTATAAAATTATTATTTAAAAAAAATAATAACACCCACCCCCCACCCCCAACCCCCCTCCCCCCTTCCCCCACCCGCCTACCCTCCTCCCCACCTACCCTGCCGCCCCGTAGGGGTACCTTTTCTGCAGCGGCGGCGGATTCGTCGCCGCTGCTTTTTTCTTTTCTTTTTTTTTTTAAAAAAATTAATTTATTTATTTATGTAAAAGTTTAATTAATCTAATTGTATTTTATTATTAATAAAAATATTTATGTATTATTTTAAGATTTATAAATATAATGTATATAATATTATATATAATATTTTAATATTTATATATTAGATTAGGCTGAGAGAGAAGGGCAAAAATATCAAAAAAATGCACTTTCAAGACGCTCAAGCGCAGTCAATGCGCGTGCATAACAAAACTTCATCTCAGGGGGTTTTCTGAACTTTGTTTTATATCACAGGGGGTGTAATTGATACCTTAATTTTCTTAGGGGGATTTTTGAACATTCCCTGTATCACAGGGGCGGTCCTTGTATTTTTCCCAAAGAAAAAATGAGGTGGGCTTTCATCTCACATTTCTCAGTATTAGTAAAGAAGGATTGTTGTTGTTGTTGCCACCAAAACATTAGCTGGTCCTAAATTGAAATAGGAAATAAATTATTTTTTTATGGGGCAAATATGGCAACCAAACCAATTAGGATTGTGCTTAGAGAATAATTAAATGGGTTAAATACAATTATCATTTATGAAGTATTCACTTTACATTAATTACCTCTTAAAGTATTAAAATCTTCAAAATCTCTCCTGACCTTCTAAATTCTTTAATTTTGAATTTTGAAAAGTCCATTTTACTCTTACTAAGATTGATTTCTGAAAGAAAAAATTAAAGAGATTTTGAAATACCAGAACCACTCTTTTTGAAGCTTTAATGATTTAAGTTTTACTTGTTCATCGAGCTCTTATTTTTATAATCCTACAGTATTTAGAGCTCATTTTATTGTAGCTTTACTTATTTTGTGAAACTAAGTTAAAATAAATTTATATATTCATATAATTAACATATTTATTAATTACCATATATATAAATATATGTTAATTGCATATTTTCTTATTAGCTCATTAGCTCTTTCGATTTTATTAATTGCATGTACATTTAAGTACATATATAAATATATATATATATATACTCGTCTTCTTCCTTTCCCCATTCCTCAAGTAGCATATCGACTATTTCTTCAGGGAGATACTTTACGGCAGGAACAAGGAACGTACTAGAAAGGGTTCGTTCCGCAGCCGAGTCGGGAACCTCAAAAGAGCTTTCCAGCGAGGGCGACCGAAAATGCCACAGCAAGCCTGCCTCTTGGGACCAGGCTTGTGGGGGCATTGAAGGCGGAGCGGGGAGGATAGAAAGTATTTAGTTAGGGTTAAAGCATATGAACCAATTGCTCTAAGAGAAGAAGCCAATTACTATAAAGGAAAATGGGGTGTGGATTACAGGTACTTGGCCAACGCTTCGGCCTTCCGTCGTACCCCCACTCATCGCTTTCTTTTAGCTCACTATGTAACGGTCTGCGTTCTATGTGGTTTGCGTTAGCTACATTCATAAACCAGAGAATTTTCTACCACACTATACGCGCTTAGCTCCCCCGTTCGTGCTCCTCACCCGAGGATCACTTACTCTAGCGTCTCTCTTTCTGGGGGAGCATTACCTTACTCTCAGCTATGTCCTTGCCCCTCACGCTTTTTGGGCTTCTGGGTCCAGGACTAGGAATTGAGTAAGGCATTGCCCCCCCCCCCCTTTGCTTTAGCTACGTTCTTGCTTTCCAAATTGAGAGAGAGGATTTAGGAATCAGTTAATACTAGCGATAAGTTTCTTGCGGGTACCATTCGCGCGCGCGTAACACCATCACTTCATTTATCACTCCTGCCTGCCAACTAGGCAGTCAGTCACTTGTTCTGCTTTAGCAACAAGTAGAAACCAGATATTTCACCGAGAATTGGGCACCACACTATACGCGCTTAGCTCCCCCGTTCGTGCTCCTCACCCGAGGATCACTCACTCGATGCGTTGGCAACATTTTAAACCAGAAGTAGTTGTGTCGTCCGCTGACTTACTGACCGTGCTTTAGCTATGTTCCTGCTTTCCAACTAGGAAATCAGTCACTCCCCTTGCTTTCCGGAGTTTTTGCTTAATCAAACAAGACCGCTCAGTTATGATTTTTGTTGTTGTTCGTTCGAGCTAGTACTTGGACTTATGAGTTACTGAGCTACTGAGTTATCTCTTCAAGAGCCATTTCCTTTTCCTAATAGTCTTTTTGAGGAGCTTTAGAGATTTCTAAAGAGTTATAAGAAATACGGGGACTCAATAGAACCCAGACCATTGTCCAAAACTTCCTTTAGCATTCGTCACAGGACGAGGGCCAAAGTTCTGCTTCGATTCACATCCTGGAAGGCTTTTTTCGCTGAAAAAATCATGAACGAGCTACCGGGCTTGCTTAAGTGAACTTGTAGTTGTAGCTAGGCAGCTAGATAGGGATATTAAGGTTGCTTTAATGAGCTTCTTAGGCAAACAGTAAGTGAATTGACTCTCGGGTGAGAGGCAGGAACGCTTAAGCTAGCAATAAGCAAGCAAAGGAAGGGAAGCCCCTTTCTCGACTCCTAGTCCTGGGCCCGGAAGCCCAAAAAGCGTGAGGGCCTAGGACATAGCTGAGAGAGAGGGGGTTCTATCCCAATTAAAGGGAGACAGGAGAGCGACTGATGACAATGATGCCAAGTCTCAGTCTGATTTTGTGTTCAGACTAAAGGTGGCGTGGTTGCTTGGAAGAGTTCCAAGCAGACTACCACGATGGACCCCTCCACAGAGTCTGAATACATAGCAGTTTCGGAAGCTGCTAAGGAGGTGGTTTGGATGAAGAGCTATATCCAAAGAGTTGGGTGTAGTGCCTAGCATCGCTGATCCAGTGGTTATCTTCTACGATAATAATGGGGCTATATAGCGCAAGCAAAGGAAGAGATCTCATCACCGATCCAAGCATATTCTTAGACGCTACCATCTTCTTAGAGAGATGGTTAGCAGGGGTGACGTTCGAATGGACCGAGTCAGCTCCGGAGAAAACATAGCAGATCCACTTACTAAGCCCGTGTCACAAGTTGCCCATACTCAGCATCTGGATAAGATGGGTTTGAGGTCAATGGGTGATTGGTTTTAGGTCAAGAGGGAGATTGTTAGAGTAGGTGACCAGAAAGCCAATAGAGTAACCTATTTGACAACTTGATATAATGTAATATTATGTGATGAATAAAATGAGTATTCATTATCGTTGGTACCTTCTTTTTTTTGCTCATTTTCCATATGTTAAAAATGGTGTTTTACATATATCACAACAAAGCCCACAGAGCACCGTTAACAACTCATTCAATTGGGCTACGTATTGGATGGTGGTCATAAAACCAATTGATAAAGAGTTGGGTCTGAAATGTTCCAAGTCGAGGACCTCGAGACAGGGCATCAAGAGTCCTATAGAGACTTGCACCAAGAGTCGTATTAATTGAATGAGTGCTGTGTTTCATCGGCAACAGGTGTGGGACGCCTATACGATCTTGGTGGGTTGGTCGACTGGGGTCGAGCCGATTGAACTGACTCGAGGGGATCAGTATATGGAAGCCCTGGAGGCTTGATCAGTATGATTGGATTTCCCCGGTTCCGATAGTATGGGAGTAGTCCTTAGACTTGAGGAACCATAGTAGTCACATGCACACGATGGTTGTATCTTGCATCTGGTGAGAGGTGATCATTCTGTACGATGATCATCATAAGCCTTGTCCAGTGCAGTCGGAATGTGTAGCGAGGACGGTAAGTTCAAAGAAGAGGATTCGTCTCCTGTCAGTATGTGACAGAGGTATCTCCTACACACTTGGAGACACGTTCATGCTACTTAAACCTGTGGCCACAATGGTTGGTCGAACAGGAAATGGTTTCCTGTGTCGATGCAATGAGGCATGCGTAGTCTCGAATATTAAGCATAGATGCCTAGTCAAGGATGGGAACCAACGGTCAATTCCATACCCTAGACTAAGGCCGGGAGACGGTAGACGGAAAGACCGTACTCGTGCAGAATCGGCTCCTAAATGTTCGCGCCAACATTCACCTAGTCTAGTGCCATGGACCATTTCTAGACGGCCACCCATGATAACCGGCCCCAGTTGGACACGGGCCCAAGTCTAGCTGAGGGTGAACCTAAAGGGTCACACACAAATCACCGAGAAGGTGGAGTCGGAGGAAAATAAGTAATTGGATTACTTAAGAGATTGTCCATTGGATGGACGGGCCGATATTATATCGGGCCCTCATTAATTGGTAAATGAGATTTATCGGTTAATGTAGAGAGTCGGAAGATTGGATCTTTTAATTGGATTAAAAGATCAATGGGAATTATTTAAGTGGACCTTGAATTAAATGTGATTTAAATTTGGGTTTGTTGTAATTGGATTATAGTGGAACCCGGGCCGTTAAATTTTCGCCCAAGAGGTGTGTTAATTCTACTTTTGCAATAAGAAGAAGTTAGATTTTTTCCCTATAATGGTATGGCTGAAAATTACCACTCTTGGAGAGGTAAAAATCGGCCATACATGGCCTTGGTGATGTTGACTTGTCCCATTTGGTAAGGGACAAAATCAATTCCAATCAAGCCTCTCTCTTTTGGTATGATTAAATCATACCTTATGAGATGGTAGGCTTGATTGATGAATTAGCGGGATTGATTGGGTTGTATTAAGATATCCTTGGATGAACCTAGACACATTCTTATAATCACATTAATTTTGTATATATATATGAGCATATACAATCATCAATGAAAGAGAATTTATTTTCATCTTTTTCTAGGAAAAAGAAGAAAAGTACATCTCACTCTCTCCTCTCTTTTTCGGCCCCTCTCCACTAACACACTTATCCCTTTTGTTCTTCATTTGATCTTGGATCATTTGGAAGAACAAAGCAAGTTTAAGAAAAGACACTAATTTAATAGTGTTCTAGTTTCTTAAACCAAGTCCTCTAGATTTGTTTTTCTCTAGCAAGAAAAACGTGCATCTCTTCTGGTGTGGTGTGGCTACAGTAGAGAGTTCATACGTTTGAACTTGGTGAGCATTTCTGGAGAGGAACAATGCTCGTAGCCGCGCAAGCGATATAACTACAAAGGTAATTTTGGTTTTTTACGCTTTCGTAGGTTGCTTTTCATGTCTATGCTCTATGTGAAATATGCATTTATAATATTGTCACATCCTACATCGAATGCCCGGTTGAGCACCCAATGGTACATCCCTTCGGATTTTGTGATAATTGTTTTAAATTCATGTAATTTTTTCTTCTCTCGCTTCCGCTCGCGTTCCCGAGCGGATCCTCTTGTCCCTTGAAATACCATATGACAAGAACAATAATCATATTGTAGTACTTAGCTCCATAGAGTACAAAGGCTCAATCAATCAATATAATAACCAAATATCATATTACTCAAGTTCGTCGCAAGAAAGACCATTTTTGATACGTATATATACTCATGCATGATATACATATATTCCTCCAATTTTGCAAATACTAATATAGTTTAAAATTGCACTCACCATAAAGCCCACATGATAAATGTGGTCTACAGTTGGACTTATCTAGAAGAAATTGAGTTGATAGTTCACCTCGATCCCGTTCGATTATTCCAATGTATATAGAACATGAGCATGACAGTCATGTATACCTGAATGTAGTTACATATTAACTATATCTATATTCATGTATTAATAAAATAAGAGTATTTTAATACATCGGTATTTATCACATTTTTTTATATTTTGATTAATTAGTCAACGAAATATAATTAGCTAAGGTAACTAAAAATGAGGACGATCATCAAACAAGGTCACTTCATAATTAAATGTAGCATTCTCTATTGCATTCATAATTTATAGTACCAATCCAATTTATTATAATTAAAATTTAATTAATTTATAATTAGTATTTATATAGTTGACACCTTTTAACGATTGGAGAACATTATTAAACTTCTCATCTCAAATACTATCAATGCTAATTACTCTTATATTTACTTAGTAAATACCTAATTTTGTTAAATGTGTAGTTGATAAATATTATTTCCAGACCAAGAGGATACAATTAGTAAGAAGCAATATTTAAAGTTATACTAGAATAATTGAGTCACTTCTAATTTTATATTAAGTGAAAAAAAAAATAAAATTAAGTGGACCTAATGAATTAAAACTAATCGGTATAGACATATTCTTAACAGTTAACTAATCATTATCTTAAAACAATTGGTTATCATGCTCTTAATTCAAATGAAATTATTAGCCAACCACTAATTTATAAATGCTTTAATATGTTAATTTTTTTTGTTAAAATTAAATTGAATAATAAAATGCATTTAATATATCCACTAAGCACGTAATATAATTATACAAATTAACTAAAAAAATAATATAATAGTTTGTTAACTATCTCGATGGAGAAGGATAGTGTTGCCAGAGGAAAGAAAAAAACTAACAAAAATGGCATATATATATCCATATATATTGTGTGTATATATATCCATATATTTATATATATATATATATATATATTCAATACCGAGTGGTGGTGCTACGATAGTACAATTATCAGTTGCAATCCACGCGTGTCTTCCCAAATTTTCCATGACCTTTTTTTTATTTTTTAAATATTTTTGTTAAAATTTCAATTTGATCCCTAAATTGTAAATTAATATAATTCAACCCCATATGATTTTTTATTATGTTTCAATTTCATCCCTTGAACTTTAATATATGTGAATTATACTCTAGAATTTATATTCTAGCCAATTTGTGACTTTCTAATCCTTCCAAATTATAAAATGAAGTTTCGTATAATTTCTCCTTTATTCTAGATTAACTCAAATAAACTTCTTTATATATAATTCTCAAACAAGAAATATATAAGAAGAATAGATAGTATAGGTGATCATAAATTAATTTACCAAAGATGATATGTAATATTTCGTATAATAGATTGGGGAGTCACACTCTACCCCCGTTAAAGGAATCCGGTCCCCGAATTCTAATATGGACTAACTGGTACTCTGAAGAGCTATTCTTATTAAGTGAACCCTATCATACTAATATAAATATTTAATACTTATAAAGCATGTTTGAGTTCTAATGTAGTCCTCTTGCTACTTGACATATGACGACATACTAGAACCTAGGTTTTACAATTAAAAAACTTACAAACTGTACTTCTCGAGCCAACAGGGTTGTGATAGTTCCATCACTAGATTACTTTCGCCAACTATCAAGGTTTGAGATGTTCTTCCCAAAGTATATAAGCGTACAAGTTTAGCATGCTATTCCAACTTATTGACCTAAATCTCGATGTATATTACTATTTCATGAGTCACACAGAACTCACCTGTAAATCAGTTCATAAAACTAAAGATTAATTTCAATTAACAACAATAGAAACTCATTAGGGCTTAAGCACATGTGCATATCAATCAATTACGATAAATGAAAATTGAAACTCCCTTGATGAATCAAGAACAATTAGTTGACTTAAAATTTAACATTAATCAAAAGTATTTAATATCTAGACACAAATCAAACCCCAAAGGTCAATCCATCTGTACTCCTCACATAGAATCACCCTTATAAAAATTTACTTTCTCTTCAATCATCTAAATAAAATTATCTAATCAATACTTTTCTAATCCACTGCTTTCAGTGTCAAGATTTTCATAGTGAACCCAATACAAGATACATGTTGTTTCTATTAATGAACTCTAAATTCAACCTTAATCAATTTTTATATATCATCGATATAATCCCACCAAAAGTCATCATCCTCAAATCCATATACCTCTCATGCAAATTTGCATTACAAAATTGATTAAATATATTAGGCTTCTATGTTTGTCCTACCTGCTAAAATAGTGAAGATGATTGAAAAGAAACTCAAAAGGTTTCTATGGGCTGAAGAAGGAGGAAGATATACAACAAAAGTGGATTGGATCAGGTAATCACACCACTCTCTGTTGGTGGATTAGGCATCATATCTATATTTGCAATTTAACAAAGCTATGATCTGCAAGCACCTATCAGAAATGGGGAACAAGACACATCGATTTGGATGAAGTGAATTAAACACTACCTATTACGAAGGAACTCTATGTGGACAGTTTCCACAACTACTGGTTCTTGGAGCTGGAAGAAAATCATGGAGTTGAGGACTTATATTCTTCTAATTATTGATTATCATACTGGTATAAGGGAAGACATTTGACTTTAAAAAATATCCTTGGCATCCACCTGGGATACATCACTAGTACTTGCTAGTAGACCATTACGTACTGGTTTGAATGTAGACTCAAAAGTCTCTATAGTACTTCGTGAGCTTGCTTGATGTTATGGCATAAGAAGGACATAAATGATGCAGGATTGACCAAGTATTTAAGGCCATAGGGATGTACGAAAGTGGAGATTATCATCAACTAGTCAGTATACCACTGCTTCAAAAACTACAACTATTTCATCATGGTCCCATCAGTCACCTAGAACTCCTTTTGTATGGACCTCTTAAGATTCAAAAGAATGTGTTCATTCGTTATCTAGCTATAAAGGAGAGATTGACTACGCTGGACAAGCCTTCGTTACAACATTGTGGACCACAATGCATATTATGCGATGATCAAGCAGAGGAGTCACATTGCCACCTCTTCTTTGAGTGTGTATATGCTACTCGGGTTATTAGACATATTCAAAGATTGATTAAGTGGAATTCGCTTTACAAATAATGTAGTAGGCGTTTAGTTGGTAGCTAGGAAGTGGAGAGAAAAACATCTTATGAATGCAGGTAATCAAGCTGTCTTGGCTTCAGGTGTACTAAGTTTGAAAGTAATGAAAAACAAGGAGTATTCAACGTGTTTCAAGGCAACCAATGGTTGTTGCTAGACTTACAACGGAGCAAATGTGACAGATACTACTTGTATATCATCATTAGAGGTAGTTTCCATCTTTAGAATATGGAGATAGTTTGGTAAAACAAGTTTAATTGTATGATTGTTGTAAATTACGTGAAAATTTTGAAATTCACCATTCACCCAAAGATATTTGATTAAACACCAACAATGTCATCTCATCTCACTAATAAATATTACGAAAGCTCAAATCATCTCTTAACACATTCTTGTAGTATTACTTATATGATATTTAATTGGTAACCGATCAATCCCAAAACATCAATTATAAATGGAACGCCACTACTAATGATTACTAATGTCTAAACCTTGTCAATTATTCAATACCACACTTGTCACATAAGTCTCTTTCAACTTTCAAATACAGATTGTCTTCAAAGATGTCAAATCATACTCAGAATAGATATCCAATCCAAATTCTTAATATTGTCACAACCCAAAGGGAACTACCACAACAAGATCAGTGACATAATTCCTCAGCCCAATACTCCAATTATAGTAAATCGCATACTGGTCGATTGCCCAATAGTGATCTATAACAATTTTCGCACTGAACAAACCCAATTGTCCCATAATAAATTAGGCTTTTGAAGCTTTACTTTGAATCCGATAGTTAGCTTATACCTTAGGTCCGAAGATCTTATTCTAGTACGGCTTAGACAGTAACCTAAGCTCTGATACCACCTTGTCACGCCCCAAAAGTAGGACCCCTACTTAGGCCCTATTCTCAAAACGTGACCTACCCAAAATTGTAACAACAATACGTTCACCAAACTAATAACCTGATAACCTAAACAATTACAAATCTTAACCACTTGACTATTCTTCCTAATCACCTTGATTGCTTTCTTAGGTCAGCTAGCTTGATTTATCAAGTTATCGCTTATATCTAGAGGAAGAAATCTAAATTACGTAAGAAAGCTTAGTAAGGCCATGATTCGGTACACATAAAAGAAAGTAATCATATTAGAAAATTTGATCAAAATACCTAAAACACATCATATAGATTGACAACAAGAAAGATCAAGCCTGTGAAGACCGTATCAGGCAATGACCGAATCGCGTGAACACCACCTTATGTCTCCCGAAAGACCATTTACTACCTTATACTCCACTTAGGGAGCGACCCCACGACCGCATTGAGCTGGCCATGCCTAGGTATATGGCGGCGCCAATAACATGCAGACAACCTCCAGTCTGCCCATGAAAGGACACCCAAGTAGGAACTGGACGATGAAGCCTCAACTGGCAGCCCAATGCTACCCCAGCGTGCCCCGCCTACCATCCAGTCTCGAGTCCATTCACCGCTTAGCAAGAACCACATGAACAAATCCAGAAAGCCATTGGAATAATCATGTAGAAAATAGACTATTTAAAGACCACATGCACATTGAATTTTATGACGAATTGAAATATATCAAAATAAGTGGGGCCTCTTGGATACTCGTATGGACTCTAGAGGTGGCTGCCAACGATATTTCACAATGAATACAAAAATAGCGCATGACAAGAACAATAATCATGTTATAGCACTTAGCTCCACTGAGTCCAAAGGCTCAATCAATCAATATAGATAACCAAATATCATATTCATTTTTGTTTATCAATGAACAATTCCAAAAAATATTTTACTCAAGTTCGTCGTAAGAAAGGCCATGTTTGATTCGTATATATACTCATGCATGATATACATATATCCCTCCAGCTTTGCAAATATTAATATAATTTTAAATAGCACTCACCGTAAAGCCCACATGATAAGTGTGCTCTGCAACTGGACTTTTCCAAAAGAAATCGAGTTGATAGTTCACCTCGATCCCGTCCTCTTATTCCAATATATTTAGAACTATGAGCATGACAGTCATGTATACCTAAATGTAGCTACATATTTACTATATCTACAATCATGTACTAATAAAATAGGGGTATTTTAATACATCGTTATCTATCACATTTCCTTCATATTTTGATTAGTCAATAAAATATAATTAGCTAAGTTAACTAAAAATGAGGACGATCATCGAACAAGGTCATTCCATAATTAAATGTAGTATTCTCCATGGCGTTCATTATTTATAGTATTAATCCAGTTTATATAATTAAATTTAATTAATTGATAATTATGTTTATATAGTTGAGACCTTTAAATGGTTGGAGAATATTATTAAACTTCTCGTCTCAAACACTATCAATGCTAATTACTCTTATATTTACTTAGTGAATACCTAATTTTGTTAAATGTGTAGTTGATAAATATTATTTCCAGACCGAGAGGATACAATTAGTAAGAAACAATATTTAAAGTTAAACTAGAATAGTTGAGTAACTTCTAATTTAATATTAAGTGAAAAAAAAGATAAAATTAAGTGTACCTAATTAATTACAAGTAACCGATACACATATTCTTAATAGTTAATTAATCATTATTTTAAAACTATTGGTTATAATGCTCTTAATTCAAAAGAAATTATTAGCCAACCACTAATTTATAAATGCTCGAATGTATTAATTTTTTTTTTTGTTAAAATCAAATTGAATAATAAAATGAATTTAATAAATGCACTAAGCATGTAATATAATTGTACAAGTTAACTAATTAAAAATTAAGATAATAGTTCGTTCCCTCCACCTTAGTGTAATTATCAGGGGCAACTCACGTGTGTCTTCCCCAATTTTTCATGACTTTTTTTTTATTATTTTTAAAATATTTTGTTAAAATTTCAATTTGATCCCTAATTGTAAATTAATATAATTCAACCCTAAATACTTTGTGTAAAGTTTCAATTCAATCCCTTGAACTTTTAATATATGTTAATTATACTCTAGAATTTATATTCTAGTCAATTTGTGACTTTCTAATCCTTACAAATTAATAAATCAAGTTTTGTATAATTTCTCTTTTATTCTAGATTAACTCAAAGTAAACTGTTTTATATATAATTCTCAAACACGAAATATATAAGACGAATAAATAGTATAGGTGATAATAAATTAATTTACTAAGTAATATTTAGTACAAAATTGGGGCGTCACATGAAACAAAATGGAAATTAGAAAAAACTAGGAAAGGAAACTGATAATAGAAACAAATAGATACACATACCTTGCTATTAGATCTGATGGTGGTGGACTGACGTGGTGGTGCTTGCAAGCAATAGCAGACTGGCAATCGAAAAAGCTAGAAACTTAAAGGAGAAGAAGGCGGCCAACAACTAGTGGTTAGAGAAGCAGGAAAAACAAAATCAGACAAGAGAAGGAACATAGAAGAAGGAACCTTACCTTACCTAGCTGCACTTGAAAGCTTTGAGTTACTCAGCAATTGGAACTGAAACCCTTCAAACTCTAAATTTTCGTAGCGATTCAAGAGAAGCTCAGATTTAAAGAAGAAAATGGAACTTTTTCTTCTTCAGTGGGAACTCCAAATTGGTCATTTTGAGTGTAGGCATTTTGGGAAGATGTATAAAGTACACAGACTATAATTAGATATCGAGATAGACCATCAATTAGGACAATTAATATGGATGTAGTTCTCTCTGTATGGGAGTCTACGTTCTCTCAGTATGAGGGTTTTTCTTCCCCGGTCGTGATCCTGTATGTGCAGAAGTGCTTCCGATCGTGTATCCGCCTGTGAGGTTTTGTGCCCTCCCTCCACACCATGCAAGGCTCTACTGTGCTCAGGTTTACAAGGATCTTTGCCGGCCCGGGTAGGGTTTCATCGTATAGGTTTATCTCTTCACTCTGCGTATTATCACTAGGTTTTTTCTTGGTTTCGTTTCTTGAGTTTTCTTGCGTCAAATTCCAGGCTTCCTCCGTCTTCTCCCGTTTTCTTTCCTTTTCGCTGTTGTTTTTCTTCTCTTTTGTTTAGTCCCAGGCTGATCTTCTCCGCGCGGTGGGGGCAGGCCGCTTCGTTCAAGGCTTCGTGTTACCAGGGTTTCGATTAAGTCTTCTCCTCACGTACCACAGTGGCTAGGTACCATGGATCTCGATTCTAGCAGACTTCGGCAGGCTCTGAATTTTGGTGATGAGGGGGTTCGGGATCTTCTAATCCCGGATGGCCTATGGAACTCGGAACAGAGGGTTTTCGTTGTGTTTGGTGGGACATTTGTTATCTAGGCGAACCTTTAATTTTGAGGGGATATGTGCCGCTATCAAGGGGATGTTAGCGCCTATGAAAGGGATGGAAATCAAGCAGTTAGCGAGGGATCACCTTCTGATGCGTTTCAACCATGTGATCGACCGGAACAGGGCACTCGAGGGATGTCCGTGGAGTTTTGAAAAGAACATATTGATCTTGAGTGGTGTCGCGGAACATGAGAACCCTTTGCACGTTAATGTCAACTGGTGTGATTTTTACGTGCACGTGCACGACCTTCCGCTTAGAAAAATGAATCTCGGGGTTGCGACGTTCATCGGCAATAGTACTGGGAAGTTCCGGGACATGGAGATGGACGACATAGGCTGTTCCTGGGGTGCTACCATGCGCATCCATGTGGCCATCAATGTTACCTTTCCGCTGTTGAGGGCGCTGTGCGCCGCACACTTGGTCACTTTCACGTTCGAACGACTCCCAAACTTATGTTATCTGTGCGGTCGTCTGGGGCACATTGCTAAGTAGTGCGAGACACGGTATGCCGATACCACGAGAAGGACCCGGGTGACGATACGCCGTTTGGCCCGTGGCTCCGAGCCCCACGAACCGGGTCACGCAGGGTTGAGATCTTTTCAGCATGGCACCTCCACGGGTCCTTCTCATGGTCCTTTTGCTCGCCATCCGCCGTCGAGTAGGGGCAGGCTATCTTTGGAGAATTTGGGGCTTTGGAGTCGCGAGGAGTGCCAAACGATAATTAGCATGAGGGATCCCGAAGTGTGCCACTGGCAGACTCAGGTAGGGCAGGATACTACATCGGCTATTCATAGTAACCCACGAGGGACGACAGGGTTTGCTGGTTCCGATACGGGAAAGGGTCCCCTTGCTATTGGCAAGTCACACCGGAAGTTCGGGCTCCAGATGTCCTGACTGTTGGGGGCTTTGAACCTGACCAAGTGACAGATTTGGTGAACATCCCTCTTACTTTTTCGGCACGTGGTGCAGGACGACGAGGTAAAAGCCGTAGGGGGCGGCCGAGTGGTACTCGGGCCAAGTTGGGAGATCGTAAAAGGGAGCGGGGGATTACTATTATTGAGCCGGAGCCCATCACTGGGCATTTGAGTAAGCTTCGCATGCAATTGGTGGATGAGGACTCTGATAGTATATCAGCGAAGACCGCGGAGCGGTCCCGCCGGACGCCATCAAAATCCTCAGCTGGAACTGTCAGGGGATGGGGCCCCCTTGGACAGTTGTACCCTCATGATGCTGGTCCGGCTTCATAGCCCCGGCTTGGTTTTTCTCTCCGAGACCAAGTCTAATACTAGGAGATGCGACAAGATAAAAGAACATTTGAATTATTTTGGTGTTGGTGTTAATTCTCAAGGTAGGTCTGAGGACTCCTCTTGATGTGGCGGAAAGATGTCGATGTGTAGGTTCAATCATACTCCATGTCACACATTGATGCAATGGTCAGCGGGGACTCGGATTCAGAGCGGTGGCATTTTACGGGGTTCTACGGACATCCGGAGCCGACGAGGCGTAAGGAATCCTGGGCACGACTGCATTATCTCAGCTCGATCTCTATCCGCCCATGGCTTTGTATTGGGGACTTCAATGAAATCTTGCACCAACATGAGAAGACGGGGCAGTGCGCGCATGCGGGGTAGCAAATTTTGGACTTTCGGCAGTGTCTTGATGACTGCGGGCTGCACGACATGGGGTTTCGGGGAGATACGTTGACTTAGTGTAACGGGCGCGTGGAGCCACACACGATCAGGGCACGTCTTGACCGTGCCTGCTGCAGCCAGAGTTGGGCGGGCCTTTTCCCCCAAGCACAGGTCCTGCATGAAGTCGTGATGTGGTCAGACCACTCGGCTGTTTGGGTTGACCTATCCCCGGGCGCGGCGTTGACAGAAAAATGTAGAAAATGGTGGTTCCGCTTCGAGGCAATGTGGGCATGCATGGAAGCATGCGACGACATGATTCAGCACTGTTGGGACTCTCGGACAGTGGTTAGTCCTCAGCAACACATGCTGGAACAGATCCGTGGCTGTAGGCTGGGGCTTCTTCTGGGACCGACAGTTTTTCGGAACACCCGACAGCGGTTGAAGGAGGTTGACGAGCAGATTTGTACCCTCGCCGCAGGTGCCCTCACACCTGCTACAGTGCCACGGTTTGGGCAGCTGCGTCGGGAGATGGAAGGAGCTGTCCTCGCGCGAGGAGCTCATATGGAAACAACGCTCAAAGGCCCTTTGGCTGCACGAGGGTGATAGGAACACGACGTTCTTTCATGCTAAGGCGACCGAGCGTAAAATCCGAAAGGAGATCCGTACTCTTCATGATGACATGGGAAATATTATTAGCGGGAGTGCGGCTATTCAGTGGCTGGTGTTGCGGTATTTTGAAGCTCTGTTTCGGTCTATGCAGCCCGCGCCGGATGTGATACATGAGGTTGTTGACTCTATGGAAATTCGTGTCACCGAGGCCATGAACGAGGCGCTTCTCCAGCCCTTCGTAGCGGAGGAGATCACTGCGGCGCCAAAGCAAATGCACCCTCTCAAAGCACCCGGGCTGGACGGTATGTCCCCTATCTTTTTCCAAAATTATTGGCATATCGTTGGCCCTACTATCTCAGCGTGTGTTCTTGATATCTTGAATATCTGCTCGCTTGAACTATTACTGAATTACACCCATATTGTGCTCCTCCCTAAATGCCCTAATCCCGTGAACTTGACCCACTTTTCGCCTATTAGCCTATGCAATGTCGTCTACAAGATAGCATCCACGACAATAGCAAATAGGCTCAAACCTCTCCTAGACACGTTAATCTCCCCCACACAATCAGCGTTTGTCCCAGGGCGGTTAATCACGAATAATGTTCTCAGAGCCTACGAGATCAACCACTTCCTCATGCACAAAACCCACGGTAATACCGGCTACATGTCCCTCAAACTTGATCTTAGTAAAGCCTACGACCGGGTGGAGTGGAGTTTCCTGCGGAGCATGTTACTTAGAGTAGGCTTTCACTCGAAATTTGTGGGTCTTATTATGATGTGCGTTACTACGGTTTCTTTTTCTTTTTTGCTTAACAGGGAACAGTTTGGTTTCATTAGGCCTGAGCGGGGGATCCGTCAAGGTGACCCCTTGTCCCCATATTTGTTTCTGTTTTGTGCAGAAGCCCTTAGCCAGCTGTTGAGCCAAGCCGAGACACAAGGCCTCATCCAAGGAGTCTCTGTTTCAAGTACCGTGCCCCGTGTGCCACACCTATTCGCAGACGATACCCAGATTTTTTGCCAAGCCATGCCCCAGCGGTACATTGATTCAGCAGCATCCTGTAAAAATTCGAAGCAACGTCAGGTTTGAAGATTAATCTTGAGAAATCATCTATGGTCTTCAGCAAGAATACACCTCAGGCGGTGCAGGCGGCCCTCGTGGTGATCTGTGGGATGCCGCAAACGGATAGACACGAGAAGTA
Source organism: Sesamum alatum (assembly GCA_034509735.1). Classification (NCBI taxonomy): domain Eukaryota; kingdom Viridiplantae; phylum Streptophyta; class Magnoliopsida; order Lamiales; family Pedaliaceae; genus Sesamum; species Sesamum alatum. Next base: position 10,694,514 of record JACGWO010000011.1, read on the forward strand.
TCTTGGGCTACCAACGGCTGTGGGTCGCTTGAAGGTGGTAGTGTTCGATTTGATGAAGGACCGGATGTGGAGCAAACTGAACAGTTGGACTTCAAGGAAGCTTTCACAAGCCGGCCGAGCGGTGCTCATTAAGACCGTGTTACAAGCTAACCCATCTTTCACTATTCCCCTAGGATACTTAATGCCTCTATCCGCTAGCTGCAACGTGATTATAGTGGGAGTAAGCTCATGCATTCCAAGTTTTTCAAAAATAGAATATGGCATCAAATTCACACTAGCCCCTAGATCACATAATGCTTTGTCAAAATTGATATTCCCTATAGTGCAAGGAATAGAAAAGCTCCTTAGATCCTTGAGCTTGGGTGGTAGGTTGTTTTGGAGAATTGAGCTTCATTGTTTCGCCTTCTTCCCACTTCCTCTTGTTTGAATTCACTTCCTTCAAGAACTTTGTGTAACTTGGCATATGCGAAAGTGCATCAATTAGAGGGATATTAATATGAATCTTTTTAAACATCTCTAAAAATTTGCCAAACTATTTATCCAAATTAGCCTTCAAAATTCTTTTGGGATATGGGTATAGGGGGAACCTCATCATCATCATTATTATTAATTGAACATAATGTATTTTGATAATTTTTATCATGATGTTTTATCTCATTTCCTAATTGAAGAGTATATCTTAAATCATTTTAAAAATATTTATTAATTATAAAATATTTTATCTCATTTACTAATTAAAATGTATCTTAAATCATTTATCCCATTTAATATTAAAAATAATTATTAATTTAAAATTATTTTATCTCATTTACTAATTGAATAGTATATCTTAAATCATTTATAAATATCATTTTAAAAATATTTATTAATTATAAAATATTTTAATCTCATTTTTTAATTAAAAAGATAATCTTAAATCATTTATCCCATTTAATTTTAAAAAATAATTATTAATTTAAAATTATTTTATCTCATTTACTAATTGAATAATATATCTTAAATTATTTATCGCATTTAATTATAAAAATAATTATTAATTTTAAAAATATTTTATCTTTTTTACTATACACTTTCCTTCCCCATTTTTCATAACCTAATTTTTCCCCCCTTTCCCTCCCTTTTTCCCCCCTCTCCCTCCCCATTCATTTTCAGCAACAACACAATCCCCCCCCCCTCCTCCTTTTTTCTCTCCTCTTTTTTCTTGCCTGCGGCCGCCGAGGTTCTCCCATCCTCCTTTCCTCTCCTCTTTCTCCTCTTTCCTTTCTTCTATTTTTTTTTTTTCAGTTTTTCTCTCCTTTTATCAGATTCGCTGCCGCCCGCCGCTGCCCGCGCCGTCCGTCGAGGTTCTCCCCTCCTCCTTTCCTCTCCTCTTCTCTTTCTCCTCTTTTCTTTCTTATATTTTTTGTTTTCAGTTTTTCTCTTTTTTTTTTTCAAATTGCCCGCCGCTCGCCGCTGTCCGCCACCGCCTGCCGAGGTTCTCCCCCCTTCCTTTCCTCTCCTCTTCTCTTTCTCCTCTTTTTTTTTCTTCTATTCTTTTCAGTTTTTCTCTCCTTTTTTTCAAATTACCCGTCGCTGCCCGCCGTCTGCTGCCTCTTGCTGCCGAGGTTCTCCACTTTCTACTAGTTTTTTTTTGTGTTTTTTTCTCCTTATTTTGTCCGAAAAATTATATATGTAGGGAGTTGTTGGGTTTTTTACTCTAGTACAAAACCCTCTTACTTGGTGATAAGTCATGTTCCAATTTTGTTATAAAATGCATATTGAGTATGTTATATTGAACATGTGCTGGTATAAAAATGTATATTGAGTTTGTGTTTAATATAAAATAATGTATGACACTGTAATATATTGAGTATTTGGTTGATCTATTGAGAATGTTGTTGGTATATTGAGGTGGATGGGAATGATAATTGTATTGATGAGGTTGGATGAGTGCTGTTGGTTATGATTGTAGATTAGGATTTATATTAATATAAACTCATCTAAACTAATGTACCTAAATTATATCACAAGTTAAATATTCAACTAAACTAATTTAGTTCTGTTAACCTTTCAACTTAAAATCTTTAACTAAACTAATTTAACTTAGTTATATCACAAGTTAAAAATTCAACTAAACCAATGTAACTTAGTTAACTTTCAAGTTAAAATCTTCAATTAAACTAATTTAACTTAGTTAACTCACAAATTAAAAACTTAACTCCACTAGTGTAATTTTGTTAACTTTCAACTTAAATTCTTTAACTAAACTAATTTAACTTAGTTAACTCACAAGTTAAAAAATTCAACTAAACTAATGTGACTTAGTTAACTTTCAACTTAAATTCTTTAACTAAACTAATTTAACTTAGTTAACAAATAAGTTAAAAACTCAACTCAACTAATGTAATTTTGTTACCTTTCAACTTAAACTCGTTAACTAAACTAATTTAACTTAGTTATATCACAAGTTAAAAATTCAACTAAACTAATGTAACTTAGTTAACTTTCAAGTTAAAATTTTCAATTAAACTAATTCAACTTAGTTAACTCACAAGTTAAAAATTCAACTAAACTAATGTGACTTAGTTAACTTTCAACTTAAATTCTTTAACTAAACTAATTTAACTTAGTTAACTCATAAGTTAAAAACTCAATTAAACTAATGTAATTTTGTTAACTTTCAACTTAATATCTTTAACTAAACTAATTTAACTTAGTTATATCACAAGTTAAAAATTCAACTAAACTAATGTAACTTAGTTAACTTTCAAGTTAAAATCTTCAATTATACTAATTTAACTTAGTTAACTCACAAGTTTAAAAACTTAACTCCACTAATGTAATTTTGTTAACTTTGAACTTAATTTCTTTAACTAAACTAATTTAACTTAGTTAACTCACAAATTAAAAACTCGACTAAACTAATGTGACTTAGTTAACTTTCAACTTAAATTCTTGAACTAAAATAATTTAACTTAGTTAACTAATAAGTTAAAAACTCAACTCAACTAATATAATTTTGTTAACTTTCAACTTAAAATCTTTAACTAAACTAATTTAACTTAGTTATATCACAAGTTAAAAGTTCAACTAAACTAATGTAACTTAGTTAACTTTCAAGTTAAAATCTTCAATTAAACTAATTTAACTTAGTTAACTAACAAGTTAAAAATTCAACTAAACTAATGTGACTTAGTTAACTTACAACTTAAATTTTTTAACTAAACTAGTTTAACTTAGTTAACTCACAAGTTAATAACTCAACTAAACCAATGTAGTTTTGTTAACTTTCAACTTAAAATCTTTAACTAAACTAATTTAACTTAGTTATATCACAAGTTAAAAATTCAACTAAACTAATGTAACTTAGTTAACTTTCAAGTTAAAATCTTCAATTAAACTTTGAATGTTCAATATTCATTATAGGATGGAGATCATTTCATTAAAGATCATTGAAGAAGGTACAATACAAGTAGTGATGATGAAATGATGATTCAAATAGGGAGAGTTATAATTGAGAGTTCATTGCTCTGCGGGGGGATATTATGACTTGTTTGTATATATATATAAACTAAGCATGTTGTTTAAAACATGATGTAAGATCAAGTTGAGTCTTATCCCTTTTCTTTAAAAAAAAAAAAAGAAAAGTTCTATGGAGAAGTTTAGTTGTCATTAATTTGCCAATGTCTACTTTGAGAATCAACAATGGTGATAGCCGAAATAAACTACAAGAAAAAAGCCTTTTACTACGAAAATATTTACTACAGAATAATATAATGTAGTAACAATTTTATTTTTCATAACCTATAACTATTTATGGAATCATAATTTTATTTTTATAATTTTATATATCATATGATATAAAATAAGAAATTTATTTTTTATAACTTATAATTATTTTTATAATCTATAAGTATTTATAAAATAAGTATTTATAGTTACCTATAATTTTATGTATTTTTTATAAAATTAAATTTTATATATTTTTTTATCTATAATTTTATTTACTTTTTAAAAAATAATAATTAATTTTTATAATCTACAAGTATTTATAAAATAATTATTTATAATTATCTATAATTTTATATGTGTATATTTTTTTGTTGTGTTGATAATATATTTAAGTTGATTTTTTTCTTTTTTTTTTTAAAGTTGGTATACTGAGTTATATATTTTATTCTAATTTATAATACTTTTAAAAGTATGTAAGATTATTTATTATATGCATGCAGAGACAATGTGTCACGAAAGCTAGTATAAAATATAAATTCAAAGCTAACTTGTTTTTATGCAATTTGACTTCTTTTTTTGTGTTAGTGCTTATGTGGCAGAGAAGAGATAAAAAAAAATGTCCATTTCAAGTGCCAAGTTATTTTTAGTGCCACATGGGATAAAAAAATCCCCCAAATTTTGCAGCATGTGAAGTGCACATGCTATTTTTCAACCATAAAAGCAAAATCCGGCCTCGGCAGGACGTAATTGATGCATTTTTGCAACAGAGTGTATAAAATTAAAAACTGGGGAAAAAAATTTTTAGTCCATTAACTTGGCACGAATTCAATTTTAGTACACTAACTATGTTAATTTTTAATTTTCTATACTATATTGTAATTTTGTGTCAATTAAGTCCAAATGAGGGTTTTTGTTCCAATTTTTCGATAAATGACCGGAATCTGATGATGTGGCCAGGTGTTGCTTATGTGTCCGGCGAAATTAACCACATCAGCACGTGATGTGGTTAAAATTACAAGTGGCAGATGATGTGACTTAATTGTATATAAGTATATATATAATTAAAAATGAAATTATTTTTTAATAAAAATTTAAAAAAAATCCCTACCCACCCAACACCCCTCCCGCGCCCAACCCCCCCCCCCCCTCCACCTGCGCCGCCCACCATCTCCCATAGGAGGGGGCGACGCCGCCCCCTAACACCACAGGGCGACTCTCCGTCGCCCAGCGCACGGCTGGGCGATAGTAGTCGCCCAGATTATTATAGATCTGGGCCGCCCAGATCTATAATAATCTAGGCGACCGCCGTCGCACCCTCTATTGGGGGCGGCGACACCCCCTACTATGGTTAGGGACTGAACTAAAATTGAACGAGAACAAAGTTAGTGGACTAAAAAAAGTTTCCTATAACAAATTCCTAAATAAAATTGACCGCCTTTTATTTGCAAGTTTTTCCACGTTCATTTGGGTTTTTTTTTTTTTTGTATTATCTCTACGAATGTTATAGTTTTTTGTACTATTATATAACATGAATGTCTTTTATTTTGTATTTATTCATGTTAAATGGTTTTAAACTAATCATTTATTAAGGTTGTAAACAAAAAATTAATCTACTTGACATATATTCATAATATGAATATTTTTGTTGTAAGGTCCAAGATATAATATGCTAAATATATTTAACTATCAACATCTCTTAAATATTGTCAGAATATTGGTGACATTTATGTTTGAAATATTATTACATAAAATGTTACTTTTTTGTCATTGTCTTGCAATTTTTTATTTCATATTTTTTAGTTTAACTTATTGTTCTATTCATATGAATCTAATTGATTATCTATTTGTTATTCAATAACTTATTATATTTTTACAACTTAATCTTTCATTTCGTATCATTTGTTATTTATTTACATTGTGATATAAAACCTAGAAATTGTTATAAAGTTCGTCACAATTCAAAATTTGCTACGAGTTTTAAGGCGGTTAGAAAGACATTACTAGAGACCCCGTCATAAAGCTGTTGCGACTGGGGAAGGTGGTCGTCACAACATGTTGGAAGGGAGGTGGAAGACCATCACAAACATCATTTCAACAAACAAGGTCATTAACACTTTGCAACGGGTTCTACGACGGGTTTGCAACGGCATAGTAGTTTGGTTGGTTGGATAATTTGGGATGGTAGTATCAAAGAAATTGTCATTGCAAAATTACGAGTTTAATCGGATTACTTACGACGGCCTTTTGCAAGGGCTTCGAAATTACTTCCTCAATTCCAAAACTTTGTGTCAGGTTTTTGTGACGGCCTTGAGTGTTGCGATGGTCTAACTAATAGATATATATTTTGTTTTTGCGACAAGAGGTTGTCCCGACATTCGTTGCAATTTTTTTTATTATTAACTTTTAAATATTTAAATTTATTTTATTTAATTTTTAAATTAAATTACAAAATTACAGTTAAATTTAGATATAAAAAGGAATGCAATAAATATTAAATTAAAAATGCAAGAATAATTTGATTTTCTAAAAAATTAAAACAAATGAAAATGTTTTTACAATGTTTAAATAAAAAGAAAAAATACCAAAAAAAATCATAGTCTAAGCATGTGGGCTGCCGGATCGTCATCAGGAAGTTGGGTACTCGGGATCTCTTATTGGTTGCTAGCCTATTGCGTAGGCCAACACATCGTCCACCGGCTAGGCTAGGCTCTCATCTAATGTTGGCGGCTTAGGTGCCGCTAGCTGGAGAATCCTATGTACGACATTATGTGCACCACAATGTCCTATAGCTCATCTGTCCGCCTGTTGATTTTGACATCTTTCAAGTTTTCTTTTGGAGGCCCTAGATGGGTGTATACCTTCGAGAATTAAGCATTATTTTATAATTAATGTAAAAGTATTCCCTTTACATGTAATGTTGTCTGTTGTCATAGATAAATTTTGGTTCTTACATAAATTGAATAAGCAGATAAATAATAGAGCTCATGTTGTGGTTTGTGAAGCACATATTGTCAAGGAAATCAACTTATTTACTTCACACTAATTTGAATCTCACATTAGTTGCAAGAGACGGAGGGTTAGACGAAATGATGACGTTAAGAGCAATGATGGAATAACAAAGTTGTCTAATTTCAACTATCTCAGTTGATTAAGTGGTTTTTTTGAAGATGAGATACTTAACCGGTAAATAGTGACATATGATTAAAACATACGTGTTAGTGAATTATGATTCAGTGTTGTCATACGCTTTCAATCTAAGCGAAAAGCAAATTTATCCAGTTGCAAGTAGGATTACATTCAGAGTATAATTTAGTCGAAGTATGAGCCTTGATTAATTATCACAAAGTAACCAACAAAAAGATCACTACAAAAAAAAAGCGGTGATTGGGACGGTAACATGAACTATTTTTTTATTATTTGGAACGATAAGTAATTAATTTGAACCTTTTGGACTACAATTAGGAACGGTTGAGGAACAGGAGGCTATCCGTGGCAATAAGAGGCGATCCTAATTATTAGGAACGGTAACGAGATTACCGTTCCTACTTTGGAACGGTGGTTGGCACTATTTCGTTCTACCGCCTAATTACCTTTGTACGTATAATTTTGATTTTTTTTCATTTGGAACACTTTATAAATATTAGGAACGGTGTTTAGAATTCTGTTTGGAACAGTCCGTTTATGTTGTAGATAAAATTTAGCATGGTTTCTGGAATACATCTAGGAACAGTTGGTTGTAGAGATTAGGACCGGTAACTGGAATATATTTTGTCGCGACGTTTAGGAACGGTGTTTGCACTCAATCTTTGGAATAACGATTTGGACCGGTTTTTGGTATTGTCTTTAAAACGAAAGTCTAACCACGAAAGGATTGATTTTGGAATACAATTAGGCACGATGGGTTCCGTCTTTAGGAACGGTTAACGTGTAGAGTTGGAATGATTTTGTCATTGGCATTGGGAACGGTAAGTCTCTTGAAAAAGTCAACTATAGGAACGGTACGGTGCGAATACGAATTGTCTAAAGTACCGTTCCTAATTAATGATTTATTTATTTTTGTATTAATAGTTTTTATCAATAAATTAATAATAATATTTTGATTATATAATTAATATTTAAATATGAAAAAATGCATAATTTAGAAATAAAAACTATATTAAATACGAACATTATCCGATTTGTTTACAAAAGGCAAAAAAAACATAATTTACTCTTCGTCCCCATCGGCCTCGTCCGTCTCGTCAATATCTGGACGGGTGGGGTCTCCAGGAGGCCGTGACGGGCCGGCATCGGAGCGACTGGTCTGCATGTTCTTGATCATGCCTATCAGGTCCGCCATCATCTCCTCGAGGCGGCCCAACCGACCCTCCATGTTTGACGGAGGCGCTGGCTCTGGCGCTGGCGAGGTAACGGTCTGGCTGAGCGCCAGGGCCTCAGAACCAAGACCAAATACCCGGCCCTTGTTCTTGCCTCCGACGCAAATCAGCCACATCTGCTGCTCGATCTGCTGTGCCACCGAGGCCTCTGATTTGGAAGCAGGATCCTCAGGGCCTTGAGACTGATGATCCTCCATCATCTTCTGGAACATCTCCTACAAAAATAATTACAATAAATTAGAAAATTTTAAAATATTTAAAACAATACTGTAGAATGTATTATTAATTACAACTTACCACCACCTCCGCTGCCCTCGACCCGCTCCAGCCGCCGTCGGCCTTCTTCTTGTAGCATCTGGAGAATAACTCCATCTGCTTCACTGGCCGGTCGAGCTGCTCCTCCTGTAAAAAGAAATGGGAAACAGTTATAACAATTTTAATTTAATAGTAATAAATAATTGAAATAACATTAGATATCTTACCATTTTCTGCTTGTGCATACCGACGGAGACAGATCCCCCGCGGTACACAGTAGTGGATGCGGCTGGGTTGGCGTTTCAGTTCGCCTTGTTCTTCTCGCACTCCTTCTGGAACTCCAGGGAAGCCCAGTACAGGAGGAGCTGCCGCCACACCTCGTTCGCCAGCCATAGAGGCTTCTGCAGCGACGGTCTGGCGAGGACGAACTTCTTCCTCAAGAACTTCCCCACCCAGACATGGAAGATCTTGAACATCGACTCGTCGTCGGCATCCCACCAGTACGTCATCTGTATTAAAAAATATATATATAAATATTTTTTAACTTAGATTGTTAACATATTTAAAAGAAAAATTAATTCCTGTTACCTTCAAGCTCTCGAACAAAAAATGCTGGTGCTCTAGCGGCACCTGGCGCAAACAGCCCCAAGGGTGGGGATAGTGTCCTCGCACGACCGCGTACATGCACTCGTGGATCTTCCGATCACGACTGAAATTACAAAATAATTAGTATGTCATAAAAATATTAATTTAAATTACAAAAAAAAATTAAAAACATAAATTGTACCTCGCATCGGCGAGTGTGATGTACTGGCGTGCGGATGGTGGTGGGACTGGTGGGGCCGGTGGGGGTGGTGGTGGTGGGCAGCCCATGGACGGGCCGGATTGACCGCCGGTGCGGTAGTGGATGGTCCGGGCTGCTGATCCGGTGCAGCAGTAGACGCACCGGGCTGCTGATCCGGCGCAGGTGGTGCGTGTGCCGGATCTGCCAACGCAGGTGGTGCGGGTGCGGGTGCCGGTGGGGTCGGTGGTGGTGGTGGTCGGAAAACTGCTTCCCCATCTTGGGAAGCAACACCGGCCGGCGGTATAGGAACTTCGCCGCGACTGCGGCACGACCACGGCCACGTCCACGGCCAGTCCACCTCCTCGGGGTGGAAAATCCCGACCAGACATTATCTAAAAAAATACACATAAGTATCAATTTATTTCAATAATGAAGATTTTCTAATTTATTTAATATATATGCAAACTAAATACCATAATTTTACCCTAAAATTGCACTAATTCCTTCAAATTATCATATTTTTAGTTATTGAATTTTTTAAAAATTTCAAATTTAGAGATTTTTAAAAAATTAAAAATTCCAAATTTTTAAAAAATTCAAATTTCCAGATTTTGAAAAAAATTAAAAATTCCAGATTTTTTAAAAAATTAAAAATTCCAAATTTTTTAAAAAAATAAAATTCCAGATTTTAAGTATTTTAAATTTCCAGATATTGAAAAAATTAAAAATTCCAGATTCTGCAAAAAAATTAAAAATTCCAGATTTTGGAAAAAATTAAAAAATCCACATTTTGAAATTATTAAAAAATCCAGATTTTAAAAAAAATTAAAAATTCCAGATTTTAAAAAAAATTTAAATTCCAGATGTTAAATATTTTAAATTTCCAGATTTTAAAAAAAAAATAAAATTCCAGATTTTTAAATATTTTGAATTTTTAGATTTTTAAAATATTAAAAATTCCAGAATTTTTGAAAAATTAAAAATTTCTAGATTTTTAAAATATTAAAAATTCCAGATTTTGAAAAAAATTCAAATTTCCAAAAATTTAAAAAAATTCAAAAATCCAGAATTTGAAAACAAATCTAATTTCCAGATTTTTAAAAATTTCCAAATTTCCATATTTTCCGAATTTTCAGAATTTTAAAAATTTCCAGAATTTCCAGAATTTTAACAATTTCCAAATTTCCATATTTTCTGAATTTTCAGATTTACAGAAATATACCCCAATTACAGAAATAATATCCTATATTCCATCATATTTACATACATTCCATCAAATTACAGAAATAATAGCATATATTATTTCAACATAATATTAGTAATCCCATAAAATTTTACAGAAAATTTACACAAAATTACAACATAATACCAGAAAATTACAGAAAATTCCCTAACTATTCAAAAATTGCAGATTACTCCCTTAACTATTCAAAAATTACAGATTACTCCCCTAACTAAACAGAAATTACAGAAAATGCCCCCTAAGTATTCAAAAATTATAGAAATTACATCGTGAAATTACAAATATTACAACATAGTATTACATGCATTTTAAAAAAAAATAGAAAAAAGAAAAATAAAAAGTAGGGTTTTTGGAAACCCCTAGTTGTTACGACGACGGCGGAGGGATGGCGGCGGCTTGCAGCGGCGACTGACGACGGGGCTGTGGGGGGCAGCCGGAGGGGGAAACACAGAGGCGCTGGTGGTGGCGGCCGTCGGTAGAGAGGCGCTGGTGGTGTGGCGGCGTCGCGGTAGGAAAAACGATGGTGGTGGCGGCCGTCGGTAGGAGAGGCAGAGGCAGAAATTGGGGTTGAGGGGAAGAGGGAGAGGGAGAAATGGGGGAAGAGGGAGAGACAGAAATGGGTAAAAATCGGCCAAGGGGTGAATTTATATTAGGATTTAGGAACGGTACTATTTTATACCTACCGTTCCTAAAACCAGTCCTAAAAAAGAAAAACGACATCATTTGTTTTTAAAAAACGACGATGTTTTACTACATATTACTTATAATAAACTTACTAGAACGGTCATGTAATATGCCCAGTGTTACAGGTACCGTTCCTAATAAGGAAAACGACGTCGTTTTGCTTTTTAAAACGACGACGTTTGACTACATATTGCTTTTAATAAACTTACTAGGGAACGGTCGTGTAATATGCAAGTGTTACAGTACCGTTCCCAAATCGGAAAACGGCGTCGTTTCTTTACCTGTACAAAGTTACCGTTCCTATTTCTACACCTTACCGAACTATATGTATTACAATGTTTTTGCTATTTTCTTAGATAATAAATATAAATTACAGAAAAAATACGTTTCGAACACTTATTTTATTAAATAAACGTATAGAATTGGATGTTTAAAGATTTAAAAAAATGTGTAATAATTTCCAAAAAATAGACACACGTTCACAATATGAACTATTTTTGTATATTTATGTTTTGTTAGTACTTCACAGATGTAACTAGCATCCTATATTGTTGTACTGCATGGCATAATCAGACCGCAAAATTCCAATCAGACCGTTAGATATGATATAACACACAAAAGAATACATTATATGTCGTTTTGAAATATTCGGTGTGCGGATCTCGAGTTATCGTATCCGGTCAGTATTCATCGTACAAAAAAACAGATGCATCCTTAGATCCAGGTTACTGATTGGAAATCCGACCGTTGGACATCAAGTCATATCCATAACCTTGTACGTGTTAAAAAATAGTGTCGATCCGGCTGACGGATGTTGAGATATCGGACAAATGGTTGGAGTTGTACAAATAGGAACGGTTTACCTAATAGACAAAGTGTTCCCAATACCATTCCTATTATAAAGAACGATGTCGTTTTAATGCACTCACATATTTATCGTTCTTATTGAAATCTGGAATGGTTGTTTGTAGACTTACCGTTCCAGTAGTTGAATTTCCCACCAATTTTTCATTGGGCGCCAAACGAAATATTGGGCTACATTTAGGAATGGTACTATTTTATACCTACCGTTCCCAATTCAAATTTCCCTCATTTTTTTTAATTAGCCGCCATATTTGAAATATTGTAACTCAAATAGGAACGGTCGATATATATTTGTACCATTCTTAATTCAAATTTCCCATCATTTTTTTAATTAGCCGCCAGATTTGAAATATTGTACCTCACATAGGAACGATAGGTGTATATTTGTACCGTTCCTAATTCAAATTTCCTCATTTTTTTAATTAGCCACCAGATTTGAAATATTGTACCTCAAATAGGAACGGTAGATATATATTTGTACCCGTTCCTAAATTCAAATTTCCCTCATTTTTTTTAATTAGCCGCAGATTTGAAATATTGTACTACAAATAGGAACATAGTTTATATATTTGAAAATATTGTACCTCAAATAGGAACGGTCTGATAAATTTGACCGTTGATGATTCAAAATACATCTATCAAATACAATTTTAATAATAACAGTGATAAAAAATTACATAAATTTTTGAATTGGAAAATTCAAAAAGTCTCTTCATCGGACTCAGCCTCGTCAAAACCTATCTTCATCTTCATCCTCTGATTTACTGTCTGGCGAGCGCGATGGCCCTGCTCCATGATCAACGACCAATTGTATTTCCATTGGGTCATGCAGTTCAAATGTTTGGTTATCTATTACAACATCTATGGATTAGGTACGACTTCATCCATCTGATAGGCGACCTCGGTCCATCGCGAGTCATCGATAACTCTTCGAGCCTTGATTTTGCAAAACAACTTTCCAGTCGACTTTGTCCTTCTTCCATGCTCGGTAATCCGCATAGTATACTTGTACTGCATGTTGTGCCAGTATGATGGTTCATTCTTTTGGTAGAGCTTTTTGAAGTTAACATCAACGACGTGATAACGAGGGTGTATCTTCATGTCTCTGATCGGATCGACACAACGACAATTAAACAGCACAATGTGCATGTTCGGAATTAGCGGGTAATCTAGCTGAATTATCTCTTCCAAAATTCCATAGAAGTCAGAATCCGTGTCTGTATATGATGAGCTTTTGACACAAATACCACAATTCATTGTTGACTTCCTGACATTGTGACGTTCAGTGTGGAAACTGAAGCCATTGACGAAGTAAGATGGGTATAATCGTGACTTCTGCTCTTGGCCCCAATAATGCAACTTCAACAAATCCTCGTTTGTGTGATTTAATTCGGGTTTCACCTGCAATTAATGATATATATAGCAATTGAAATAATTGATTATAAATTCATGAGCATATCGCGGTAATTACAACAAATCGATGATACTTACACGAGCCTTGAACCAATTCGTGAATTGTGTCACCACTAGTTGATCAATTATCGGGTCCTCCGAATTGTGTCGCTTGAACAGTTCATTCAGGAATGACCTGTTATAGTAAAACTGATAGTTATAAATATACATGTAATTGAAATTGAAATGATTTGTACGAGATAATTACGTTTGTATAGACACTTACTCGTAGTACGGTGCAACTACTTCACAATTACACAATACGTATGTCTCGATAGCATGAAGTTCCTCCCCACTCAGCCATCTCTTCTTCGAGGCTCCACTTGCTCGGCCTGGGTAATTGAAAATGGACCGAACAATTCGATCGTCGTTGCTCGTGAGATCATTGTTCCGACCGGGTTTGTTTCGCTTGCACAGAATGTGCGGTTCGAAGTAGTACGAGGAGAAAAGTCCGATTTCTTCGACAATAAAAGCCTCTACAATTGACGCCTCGACGTGTGCTTTGTTTTTCACCTTTTTCTTCAAATCGCGTAGGAATCTATTCATATGACAATTTTTTTAAAATGCAAATAATAAGTATATATTTAACAGTATTAATTATTTAATTACCTTTCAAATGGGTACATCCACCTGTATTGCACGGGGCCCTCAACGCGGCCCTCATATGGAAGGTGAACAATTAGATGTTCCATTGAGTCGAAAAAGGAAGGAGGAAAAATTTTCTCGAGATTGCACATGATGACGCTACACTATCTTCTAATTCTTTTACCTTGGCCACGTTTAGTGTTGTTGAGCATAGGATCTGGAATAGAAGGCTGACTTTCCGTCAAGGCCCCCCACACGTGCTCTGGAAGCATTTCACGGAAAGCAACCGGAATCAATTTCTGCATGAAAACATGACAATCATGGCTCTTCATGCCGTGCATCCTCAACTCCTTCAGATCGACGCAACGGGCCAAGTTAGAGGCATACCCATCAGGAAACCTAAGACAACGAATCCACTCATATATCTTCTTCTTTTGCTCCTTCGTCAGTGTATATATCGCCTTGGGCATCACGTTCGGTCTCCTTTCGTCCACCTCAAGCTCCGACCGATTACATATGATCTTCAGATCCTTCCGTGCATTCAGATTGTCCTTTCGTTTTTCCCTTTGATGTCCATCACAGTATTGAATATATTAATCGAACACATTCTTCTCAATATGCATGACATCAAGATTGTGTCGTATCAGATGCGCCCCCCAGTATTCAAGCTCCCAGAATATGCTTTTCTTCGTCCACTTATGGTCGACGCCGTACCCCTCTGGTTCACTCAACGGTTGTTTCGACAGGCAACACTAAATGCATCAACACGGTTTCGGATCTGTCTCCAGTCAGCCCCGAACGTTCAACCTTCCTCTCTATTCGATTTTTAGTGAAGGCTTTCTTGTTTCTGCGATAAGGATAACCCGGTGGTAGGAATTGCCTGTGTGGCAGTGAAAATTAGCATGCCTTCCGATCGTGCTGTAAATAGAATGCCCGTGTGTCCTCCATACAAACTGGACACCCCATAACACCGGCGGTACTCCATCCAGACGCCATACCATAAGCAGGAAGGTCGTTCATTGTCCACATCAATGCGGCATGCATCATGAATGCCTGGTTTGTCGCAGTATCGTGCGTACGTACACCCACATGCCATAAATTCTTCAACTCCTCGATCAACAGCTCCAAGTAGACATCGATAAGACGTTTGGGATTCGATGGGCTAGGGATCACCATCGTTAGGAACATATACTCAGACTTCATGCACATTCCCGGTGGGAGATTGTACGGTGTAAGTATCACGGGCCAACATGAGTAAGTTTTACATACTGACCGTGCGGTGCAAACCCATCCGTGCACAACCCAAGTCTAACATTCCTTGGTTCAGCTACAAAATCAGGATACGTCCGGTCAAAATGCTTCCAAGCCTCTGCATCCTACGAATGACACATGGATCCTTGCTCCGTCTGATGGCTTGCATGCCAAGTCATATGCTCTGCTGTGACCTCCGACGTATACAACCTCTGCAGCCGAGGGGTAATCGTAGATACCTAAGAATGGCATACGGGGACTTCTTGCGTTTAGGATTTCTGTCCCTCGTGGGCTTGTACCTAGCGTCTCCACAGAACTTGCAATATTCCAATCAATATCGGTCCTTCCAGTACAACATGCAACCGTTTTTGCAAGCATCAATCTTCTGAACTGGTAAACCCAATTCTGTTAATCGATTTCTTCGTATTGTAATAATCGGCGGGGAAAGTGTGATCGCGGGGCATTACAGTATCAGTCCACTGGCATAACCGATCATATGTATGCTCGAAAAAAACCCCCTTCGGCCTTGATATTCACGAAAGAGGCAATTGATGCCAACTGAGAGGTGGTGCAGCCATTCCAAAAAGGTTGGTCCATAGCATCAACTACATCAAAAAAACGGTCTGACAAGCTAGACACATAATCATAGGGCCCCGAATCGTAATATGAACTAGGACCCACATCAGATGGACAATACCGAGTACCATCATCAGTCGTTCCCTCCTGGTTGTACGAAGACCAGAATGATGGCCCGGCAGCATCGAATACCATCCTCTGCGCCCAAATCCATCTGAGCCGCATCACCCCAATGCGAACTACCCTCCTCCTGAACAGGTGGCGTTTGCTGATGCTGCACAGGGGGTGCTGTCAATGCTTCAAAGTATTCCTGCACCCTCTCCTCACCATGCGAAGTCCAATTGTAATACTCTGGCATAAACCCTTTCATACACAAATCAAAATTTATCTCGTCTGGTGTTTTGAACCGTTCGTTTTTGCACTTCCGGCAGGGACACTTAATCTTGTCCCCGTCCATATATGCACGCTGAGACTGGGCCAAATTGAATCCCCAATTGCCCTTGTATGGATGAAATTTCCTGAATTACCATGCCACCTCTTCGAGAAAAAAGACATTATTTAGTATCGCCAAATTGATAGGTAAGCCCTTAGAATGGACGAGCTAACGATAGATCTTACTAGGCCTAGCTAGCTCGTGCGTGTGTTGAACTAGACCTTACTGCCCCTGAACTCAGCCATTTTCCTTGAATTTGAGGACACCACACTAGACAAGGAGTCATCTATGAGAATTGTCCTCTTTACTGTGCTCTTTGCAAACATATTAGTCCATGAACAAAATTCTTGTCACTTAAAGGCTAAACCTGCTCCTAGGATCAATATCATACCTGTTGAGACTTTGTCACCTGTTAAAAAAAAAAAGGAAAAAAAGTTTTGTTTAATTCTCCTATTGAAACTATGAATGACCATGGTGGTGATAATATAAATGTCCAAATGATGCTGGTTACTTTGCTAATCTATCTATGCCCAGAACTAATGATGCTGCTATGATAATCACTGAATCTGAAAGAGGAGCAAATGTTAGAAATGCTATTAATGTAAGATGGATTAGCCTGGGAGAGGCGCGGCGGAAGGGTGGGAGTGTGTAATATAAATCATAAAGCATAAACGTAACGGAGGAACAAGAAACGTTACCCTGGTAGTTTTCTTCGTTCGACTATACACATTATTCACCATTTTGCCACCAAGATCTCAACGTAGAGACCCTTTAAAAATGTCTACATGCTTCACCGAACACCAACGAATTCCATGCTAGCAAGAAGTCGTTTAGGGGAGAAGAGACATCGATACAACATCCGCTATTGGTTAACGCTACCGACGCCTTTACTGTTCTACCTTCAATGAATCAAGAAGAACAAAGGAAAAACTTGGAGAAGTGAAGAAGGTGGACGAGAGAGAGAGAGAGAGAGAGAGAGAGAGAGAGGAGATGGCATAGTTGTGTGTGTAGAGATTAATGTGTGATGTGTATGTGTTTGAGTATTTATAAGGAACTAGAATTCCTAATCCTACTCAACCTCTTCCGAAGAGACATACTTTAATCAACTTAGAATTTTGACCTTGCCAAATCCTAGTCAACTAAGAGTTTGTCAAAGTCAAACTTCATCCTAGCCATCCATCTTAATATTCCTAGATTAAATCTTGTCCATCCATCCTTGATAGGCTTTATCGAATGGCCTATTTAAATCTAATTTAAATTGTCCAAAGGTCCAATAGACTCTATATTAAATCCTATTTAAGATTTCAAGCCCACTAATTAATTCACCCTTTTAATCAAATTAAAATGGAAGCCCATGCTCATTAAATCCATAAATCCAACTTATGAACTCAAGCCCGATTAATCCAATTAATCTATGAAAGCTTGAATCTCCAAGATGTATAATTCAATCCTATTAAATTAATCCTTCTCCCCAGAAATTAATTCCAAATTAATTCCTTTCACATCCGTAGAATCGTGTGTGACTCTTCAGGTTTCACCCTTAGCTAGACTTGGAACCGACTTCTTGTTATCTCATAACCAAAGTAGTCCGTTCACCATGGATGGACATGTATTATGACATAATCACCGCTCGCTAGATCCAATATACAACCTAACGTATGTAAACGACTGTCGTGATTCCTCAAGTTTGAGGACTAATCCCGTACTATCGGAACTGGGAATACCAGTCGTACCGACCATGCTCGTGTGGCTTCCGTATGACGATTCCTGCGAGTCACCTCAATCAGCCGACACTCTTGTCAACTACCCCACTAATATTGCATAGATGTCTACTGTCTGTCACCGATGAAATATGGTACTTATCCAATGAATGTAATCATCAGTGCAAGTCTCTATAGGACCCTCGTTACCTAATCTCGAGGTCCTCGACTTGGAGTGTTTCAGACCGATCGACAGAAGTTGGTTCAATGACCGCCAACCTATGCGCAGCCTAACTTCTTGGATTCATATATCCGGTCTGTGGGCATTTGCCGTGACATTGAAACCTCATTAAATGCCAGCAACAAACGCATCGTTGCTGATGATGAAGGACAAGCAGATCCACCCGGAAGCACGGAAACGATAATTTAAAAGAAGATTGCATAAATAAAAACAAATCATCAATATCCCAAAGAGTGTACCTTTGGTTGCTCAACCGGCCGTTCAAAGTAGGATATGATAATAAAACAACGTATGTATCATATAAACATAGATATACGAAAGAAACTACAAAAGCATAAATCAATAATTACCTTTGTAGCTTTCTTCCTTGCACAACTACGAGCGTTGTTCCTCACGGACATATTCACCAAGTTCAAACGTATGCACTCTCTAACGAACTCCACACCACACCGGGAGAGATCATGTTTTTCTTGCTAGAGAAAAAAACGGATCTAAGAGGATGTAATCCAAGAAGATACAACACTATTATGTTAGTGTTTCTTCTTGATCTAGCTTTGTTCTTCAAGATGATCCAAGATTAATGAAGAACAAAGAGGGTAGTATATGTGTAGAGAGGGGCCAAAAATTGAGAGGGAATATGAGAGTGCGTGTTCTTCTTTTTCCTAGAAAAGATGAATAAGAATTCTCTTGCTTTGATGATAATATATACTCATATATATACTTAATTAATGTGATTATTGGAATGTGTCTAGGTTCATCCAAGGATGTCTGGATACATTCAATCAATCCCACGAATTCATCAATCAAGCCTACCATCTCATAAGGTATGATTTAATCATACCAAATTAAAGAGATTTGATTGGAATTGATTTGTGCCTCACCAAAAGAGACAAGTCAACACTCCATCAAGGCCATGCATGGTCGATTTTAAGGTTTCTAAAAGAAGCAATTTTCGTTCATGCTTATTTGAGAAGAAGTCCAGCTTTTTCTCATTCCAAAAGTGGAATTAACATACATCTTGGGCCAAAATTTAATGGACCGAATTTTATTATAATCCAATTACAACAAGCTCAAAATTAAATCCTATTTAATTCAAGGTCCACTTAAATAATTCTCATTAATCTTTTAATAAAATTAAAAGATCCAATTTTTGATTCTTTACTTTAATCGACAAATCCCATTTACCGATTAAACGAAGGCCCAATAAAATATCGGCCCGTCCATCCAATGGACAATCCCTTAAGTAATCTAATTACTCATTATCCTCTGAGATTGACTCCAAGTCAATTTCTTCACCTCCTCGGTGATTTGTGTGTGACCCTTTAGGTTCACCTCCAGCTAGACTTGGGCCCATGTCTAATAGGAGCCCGTTACCATGGATGGTCGTCTAGCAACGGTCCATGGCACTAGAGAGGTGATTGTTGGCGTGAACATTTTGGCGCCAATTCCATACAGGTACAGTCCTTCCGTCTACCATCTTCTGGCCTTAGTCTAGGGTATGGAGTTGGGGCGTCGGTTCGCATCCTTGACTAGGTGTCTATGCTTAATACTCGAGACTACGCATGCTTCATTGCATCGACACAGGAAACTATTTCCTATTCGATCAACCACTGTGGTCACAAGTTTAAGCAGCATGAATGTATCTCCGAGTGCATAAGAGATACCTCTGTCAAATACTGACAGGGGACGAATCCTCTTCTTGAGCCCACCGTCCTTGCTACACATTCTGGCTGCACTGGACAAGGCTTATAATGATCATCTTACATAATAACCACCTCTCGCCAGATCCAAGATACAACCATCGTGTGCATGTGACTGCCATGGTTCCTGAAGTCTGAGGACTACTCCTGTACTATTGGAATCGGGGAAAATTCAATCATACCGACCAAGCCTCCAAGCCTTCCTATGATGATCCCCGTAAGTCAGTTCAATCGGCTCAATCTCAGTCGACCACTCCACCAAAGATCGTATATTAGGAGTCCCACGCCTGTCGCCAATGAAACAAGGCACTCATCCAATGAATACGACTCTTGGTGCAAGTCTCTATAGGACTCTTGATGCCATGTCTCGAGGTCCTTGACTTGGAATGTTTCAGACCCAACCCTTATCAGTTGGTTTCATGACCACCATCCAATGCGTGGCCCAACTGCATGAGTTGTTAATCGTGGTCTGTGGGTTTTGTTGTGATATATAAAAAACAACATTTAACATATTGAAAATGAGCACAACAAAGAAATTACCAATGGTAATGAACACTCATTTTATTCATTACATAATATTACATTACATCAAGTTGTCAAAGAGGCTATAAAATGTCAAACCTATTGGCTTTCTGGTCACTTATTCTAACAGATGATGAATCTTTACCACATTCATCAATATAATATTACTTTCATTCAAATGTTGGTGAATAGTTCTCAGAACAACCAACCACATTGACTTTCTGGTCACATATTCTAACAGTTGATCCCCCTACTCATTCTGTTTAAAATGTGGTTGCATCTTCTTCTAATGCAATAACTGTGGTTTGTAATGACATTGCTGAAACTGTGACTAATGTCAATTCAAATGCTCATGTACACTCTGTTGATACTATGCTTATTTCACCAAACCTCCCTGCTGAAACTGTCACTACAAATGCTCATGCACCTGCTGCACACACAGACACTCTACTGGCTAGTAGGAACCAATTGCCCATAATTGCTGCACAAACTAATGCTGACTCTAATAACACTGTTATCTCTAATGATATCCCTGTGGCTAAAACTATTTCTATTGTAAATACTCATGCTAGCCCTAATGACACTAATTCCTTGAATACTCACATTACCTTTGTTGGAGCAACCTCGCACTGTCACAGTAATTACAAAGAATCTGATCACACACACACACACAGACACCACTTTTTAACAACTTGGTTAGTGATGAAATAGAACTATAGTGAAATCAAGTAGGTTAGGATATGACATGGAGAATCAGGAAGATTTTGACTATGATGACCCACTTCTAGTTGATCTACTTGACAAAAACTGGGACTTAGAAAATATGCAAACTAGAACTGATCAGTATGTTATTGACGAGATTGAAGCTATAAATGAGATTTTCGAAAGAAACAAACAACAAAGAGCAGGAAACATATACTTGACTGAACCTCCCACTGGATCAACTGAACAAAACCAAGAAGAGGAGAAAGACCAAACTCCAACATTCAACAGGTTCCAAGCACTTTTCCACATGGAAGAAGAGGTACAACAAACACAAGAAGAGGTGGTAGAAGAGGTGGCTGACACCCAAGAAAGACAAGTAGAAGACAACATTATGGAGGCTCAAGGAGACACCAACAAGCGAAGAAATAGATGCCATGATTCAAGAGGTTGTCCTGACTGAATCCAACTTCACCGAGAAACATAAAAGAAACAAATCTGCAACAAAAACATTGTCACCAAGAAGATCCACTACCAAAGGTAAAAAGGTGAAAGGTATATCTCCCCCTAAAACTCCCCTAAAAAGGACCACAAGATTATCTCCCTATCTATTCTTTATATGATTAAGATCATACTTTGGAATGTCAGGGGTATTGGTAAAATTTCTAAACAAAATATTCTGCTTGATATGCTTGCCGAACGCAAACCACATGTTCTTGTTCTCCTCGAACCATTTGTTCAACTGAATGATAATACTTTTGTTAGAAGACTAGGATTCCATTTTACATACTCTAATGTGAATAACAAAACTTTGGTGTCTTGCCTCACAGGCCTTTAATATCCAAATCATGATAGATAATCCACAATTCATTCATGTTAAATAGCTCTAACACTCCCTAAGGAGATATTTTGTCCTTTTTTTTATGATAAGTGTAGCAGGACCCAAGATGAATCCTATGGGAAGAACTACTACACATTTCAACGTCTCGCACCCCCTGGCTGGTGGGAGGAGACTTCAATATCTTCCTCAATAACTTATAGAACCAACGGAGGCAACACCAACCAGCTTGGCCACATGGAAGACTTCAGGGACATGATTATGGAGATTGGCCTTCTGGATGCAGGGTTTGAAGAATCCCCATTCACCTGGACCAACAACAAGTGTTGAGAAGACTTGACAGGGTACTCTACTCCAGTGAATGGATAGAAATATTTTAATTGTACAAGGGTCTCCCACTTAGCCAGACGTACATCAGACCATCACCCTCTCTGCTCATCACTTCAAACTTTTCAAGAGGGAAGAGTACCATCTTCATTCCGGTTCCAAAACATGTAGACAAAATACCACAATTTTTTTTATAGGTGATAGCACAAAATTGGAGACTTCCACACATGGCTATGGGATGTACAAGTTGCAATAGAAGCTCTATTGGACTAAGGACTGCTTGAAGACTTGGAATAATATCTTTGGCAACATATTCAACAGAGCGGAAGAAGCTAAAAAGAAAGCAACTGAGGCGGAGTACAATTTTTGACACTCAGCCCACTGAGCAAAACCTCACACACCTAAATAGATTCAATATCGAATTGATCTAAGCACTAGTAGATGAGGAGGAGTTTAGGAGGCAAAAGAGTAATTGCAAATGGTTGGTGGAAGGAGAGAGAATCACCAAGTTCTTCCACTCATTGGTAAAAAAGAAGAGAGTCCTAGCCAGATTTCATAGAATAGTGGAAAATGGGATAGAGATCAATGCACCAGCTCAAATCAAACTCTCTGTTGCAAATTACTTTGAACAACTCCTCACCAAAAACCATGCTTCAGGGAATGCAGACAATAACCCTTTCAACTTTCATCAAATCCTAATAGGATCCCTGGTAGTACTCAACACTATACCCACATTGGAAGAAATAAGAGAGATAGTGTTTAGCGTAGACAAAAAAAGTATTGCAAGACCAGATGGCTTCAACTCAGTTTTATTCCAGGAATGCTGGGACATAATCAAAGAAGATGTTAAGGAAGCAGTCTTGGACTTCTTTCGTGGCACCCTAATGCCAAAAGGCGCTACGTCCATCACACTTATTCCCAAGGTCGACTAGTCGCAGTCATGGAATGATTTCAGGCCAATATCTCTCTGTAATGTGACCAACAAGATATTATCCAAATTCCTTTACAAGATGATGGCCCAAGCCTTATGACATCTTATCTCTCCCAATCAGAGTGGCTTTGTTCCAGGTAGACTGATTAGTGATAATATTCTTCTTGCGCAAGAGATTATCCATGACATTGATCACAAAACCAGCAAGGCGAAGCTAGCCATAAAACATGACACGTAGAAAGCATATGACATTGTCAACTGGAAATTCTTGTATGGAGTTATGAGACTTATTGGATTTCCCCCCTCCTTTATTCATCTCATCAAGCATTTGTTCGAAAATTGTTGGTTCATTGTTCTTGTAAATGGGGACACATGTGGCTTTTTTAAGTCCACGCATGATCTGAGACAAGGGGATCTAATCCCCAGCATTTTTCTTGCTAGCAGCTGGAACTTTATCTAGAGGCCTGGAACATCTTTACCAATGCAACTCAGGGATGTACTACAAAATAGGGAGTAGCACTAAACTCTCACATTTCACATATGCTGATGATGTCATTATTTTACCAATTATGAGGAAAAAAGTCTAACTACACTTATGTCCTTCTTCGAGAGATATGAAACCGATTCTATTTAGAAAATCAACCATTCAAAATGCTCCTTTGTTCTTGGAAAAAAAGCCAACCTGATTTTACAGAGGATAAAAAACATCACAGGATTTTGTCTCAAAACACTTCCTATCACATATCTGGGGGCCCTATTGCACAAAGGTAGAAAGAAAAAGATGTTGTTTGATGATTTGACTAACAAGATTTGTTCTAAAATTTCAAGATGGGAGCATCACCTTCTCTCATTTGGAGGCAGACTGCAACTGATCAGAAGCGTTCTATCAACCATGCCCATCTACCTTTTTGCAAGTCCTAAGCCCCCCCCCCCCCCAATTGGAGTTATTCAAAAAATTGAACAACTACTGGCAAAATACTTTTGGGGATCTAAAGTAAAACAAATAAGGATCCACTGGACCCAAATGGAGGAACATCTGCTACCCATACGAGGAAAGAGGACTTGGCATCAGGGATTTTGAGAGAAGTGGTCCAAGCTTTTTTGACACAAGCTCTGGTGGAGATTCAGATCCAACAATTCCTATGGGCTCAATTCCTACTGAACAAATACTGTAAGAGGAAATCTCCAACATGTGTCAGGATTAGTATTAATGACTCCCTTATCTAGAAAACAATGTGTAAAGTTTAGGTGGCAACACAAAACAACATATTTTGGACATCGAGACATGGAGAAGCCGGGTTCTGGCAGGATTGGTTGATTAAGGAAGGCACCCTTCAGGAGCTCACAGGGATCTCCAACCCTGCCCACATCCCAATGAATTGGTTCTGAAGAAACAAACAATGGAACATTGAGAGATTGCAGCAAGTGGTTTCTCCAGACCTCATATCTATCATAGGAGCTGTCCCTATTAGTCAGGACTCCCAAGACCAGATGCATTGGAGGCTAACTTGCAGTAGCCTTCTCTACTGCGTCTGCTTGGAACCACATCAGAGATAATAGGGCTATCCAACCATTCTATCAAATGTTGTGGTACCCCTTCCTAAAACCATCTATATCCATCTTCAATTGGAGGCTTGCCAAATCATAGCTACTAGTGGAAAAAAGGCTCCAAACTAAAGCAACCCACATGGCATCTAAATACTGTTGCGGTAACAATGAGGAAACTCTTAACCACCTCTTCATGGAGTGCCTGAAAGTCCTTCCTATTTGGGAACTCCTTGCCACCAAATTCCGGGCCACCCTTCCACATACAGAGGTCATCCAAACATACATCATGGCTTGGAAGAGGTCCAACGCAGCTAAGACTCAGCTCAGAGATATTACTCCAACTATCATTTGCTGGTATATATGGAAACCACGCAATGAGGCAAGAGATGAAGGAGTCATATTCAGACACAACACTATCATTCACAAAATCCTGACACACATACACCTCCTCCACAAAAGCAAATTGCTTAAAGAAGAACACTTATTGGGAGACCAGCTTGCCGCCAGAAATCTCAATATACATATTTAACAGGAAGAAAAATAGCTCACTGTCCCAAAAGTACCCTGTAGCAAACTTGAGACTGGATGGAAGGAACTAAATATAGATGGGGCATCAAAGGGAAATCCAGGACTTTTCAGGAGCTGGTGGCATTATTAGAGATCACCTTGGGAGAGTCCTCTTTGCCTTCTTGGAACCGTTGAGATATTCAACCAGCGTTCAAGCAGAGCTCAAATCCATATTGAGGGGGCTACAACTCTGTATGGAAAAAGGGGTCAACAAGATTTGGATAGAGACTGGTGCAACTTACATCATCAATCTACTCTCACCTCCTACCAAAGGAGCCTGGATGATCCAAAACACACTACAACAAATAAAAAGTCTTCTGAAGCATATGGAGTTCAAAATCTTACACATATTTAGGGAAGTTAACCAAGAAGCGGATTATCTTGCAAATCAAGCCTGCACGAGGACACTTTCCAAGAACTCACAGAAGTCCAACTAAGGGATAAGATAAGAGGTGTAATCCACTTTGATACTATTGGGCTCCCTTATCTTCGGTTCAGGCACAAGTAGCACCAATAGTTTCAGTCTCTCCCAGGGACTGAAATTAATTAGTACTTCATTGATGCTCTATCATTATTACTTTTTTGCTGCTTATCTCTACTTTATGACTTGCACACCTATGATAGCCTTGGCCTTACTTCTTTCTATTACAAGGACTATATTGAGTCTGACAGTATAAGTCTTGTTAAGGATGGTAATGTACTCTACACCTCCTCCTTTATCCATTCCTTGCATGATTTGTCTGCTAGAGTATTGGCCACTTGTTTTGTATATATGTGTTTTCTCGAGCAGGTCATCGATTTTGGCTTTTGTAAATACCA
This sequence comes from Sesamum alatum, assembly GCA_034509735.1. Taxonomy (NCBI): domain Eukaryota; kingdom Viridiplantae; phylum Streptophyta; class Magnoliopsida; order Lamiales; family Pedaliaceae; genus Sesamum; species Sesamum alatum. The sequence goes on from JACGWO010000011.1 coordinate 10,720,623, forward strand.
GACGATTAGCTGGGTATTAGGCTATACATTATTTGGAAAACACATTTTGACATGCAAAATACATCCACCCAAACTAATCCTTTTGAATAGTAGAAATCTCACCAAGCTTTATTTTTTCAATAACTACTGTAACGGGGTAGTACTCATCCTTTATGCTTCCATATTCATTGTAAGGAAGTAGTACTCCTCATTTATGCTTTCTTGCACTTTCTTTGGGATGATTGTAAGGGAGTAGTACTCCTTGTTTATGATTTTGTAGAGGATTCAAGGGAGTTAGTACTCCCCGTTGTAAATAATCTTTTTTGCTAATTAATGGAGAAGGGATGGGGACCCCGAAAAGCTTCCCCCACCCTTTGGTGGTTTAAATAAAAAAAAAAAGTCCTCTAAGGCTACCGAGTTAAAACGTCGGAGGTACTTCCTCAATGATTCTACTTCTTTCTGTTGTATAGAAGAAAGGCTCATAGTTTTTTTCTGGTGTCGTTTACTATTGGCAAATTGATGCAGAAAGAGAGAGCAGAATTCTCCGAATGATCGGATTGATCCCGTTGGCAATTGATTGAACGACTGCAAGGCCTCTCGGGCGAAAGTGGTGACGAACACGCGGCCTTGATTTTGTCCGTGAATCTGTGTAAGAGAGCTGCATTTTCGAATCGAGAAAATTGTTCTATGGGTCGGTAGTGCCACCATATTCTGCTATGGCTAGTGTTTGGCAGTTGGGAGGGAGGTCGTTAGCCATGACCTCCCCGCTGAAAGGGATACCTTCTTGTTCTTCGAGTGGGATTCCCATAATCTGGTGCTCGACATCCTGCAATCCTTTCTGCAAACATTTTAGTCGAGGCCTCCCAATGAGGAGGACCATCATCTTGCGCCTGAGAAGGCAAGTATGAGTTTGGGAGGGCAAAAATTCTTCTCCCTAAGCTTGAGAGAGTAGAAGTTTGTCCTCAGACTTGAGAGGGTAGAAAACTCGTCCCCCTACCAGCCAGAGAGGGCTGGTATATATAGAGGAGGTTCTGTGAATAGGGAGGACTCTGATCTTCCTTGTCTTTCGGAGCGCAGTTGTAGGTCTCCTCCATAGTCCCGAGGAGAGGGGTCTTCTAAAAGGCTGGAAATAGTTGAGAGAGAATCTTGAAGATTTTTAGGGAGGTGGTTGAGGATCCCCTCCAGACTTTGAGGAGGTAGTTGAGGAACTTATCTAGATAGGATAAGGATGGGGGCCTTATTGCAACCTTCTCGCATGACTGGGCTCCTTATTTGCTGGACTTCGATTCAGGGGCCGGGACAGGCCTCTCCTCCTCGTCTGGGCTGGCTGCTATCCGAGTATCTGAGGGGGCTTGGTTTGGCCCTTCCCTGGACTGCTTGGGGGTCACGAATTGGGCCCTCTTGGAGGGCACTTTGAGCCTTAAATTTCTTTTGGCTCAATGAGATCTCTTTCTTTCTTTAGACCATTTAGGCTTTCTTGGCCATCCATTTTTATATACATCAAACTAAGATAAATAAACATTTTCGACAAGTGAAGATCCTTAAGCTACAACTCTGTAAATAGTTATCTCTAAATTCCATATTAATTGTTAGAGATATAAAGTCTTAAATATTTATTAGTACGTATTTAGTTCTTCCTTTTTTTTTTTTTTGAATAAAAGCAATAATCATATCATTATATCAATATCTTAAATAAATTGAATAACTGAATAATGCATCAAGATGACATAGAACCATGAAATAAATTATTATAATTGAATAATACATCAATAATCAATATAACAAAGAACTATAAAGTGATATAAATACCGCACATGGTGGGACTCGAACCCATAATATCAAACTTGGTTATTGGACCTCAGCCTTACAACTAGGTTAAGTTGATTTTTTTTTTTTTAGTTTTTAAGACTAGTGTGCACCCAATGAAAATAAACCCATTTTTATTGTAGTATCTTATTTTTAAGGGTAAATTACAATGACCTCCCCTAAAGTTTGGCATAATTACGGATACCACTCGTTGTTTTAAAAATTATATATACCCCCTGAGATTTGTAACCGTCTATCAAATAATTCATTTTCATCCATTTTTATAGGTGAACTGACCAAAATGGCCTTATGCAAATTGAATTATTTAAAAAAATTCTAAATTTTTTGGACACAAAGAGAGATTTTTTACATTTTTTACACAGAATGAGCAATAATGTGTTTGCTTCAACTAACTTTTCTACAATTTAAAAAAAAAAAAATCAAGAGTAAAATGGACCATTTCAGTCCTTGGTTAAAATTATAAATTTCGGGGGGGGAGGGGGGAGGGGGGGTGTTTCTAATTTTTAAAAGAATGAAGAGGTATTCATAATTATGTCAAATCTCATAGGAGGTTATTGTAATTCACCTTATTTTTAAACTTTGAATAATATCCAAATCGATATGAAAAATCTGTACTTTAAATATATATATATATATATATCATGGAGGGTTTTATATTTGTTAATGTAAAATTTTGAGTTTCAAGAATCCATTCTTGGTAATATCTTATTTTTAAACTTTGAATATTATCCAAATCGAAATGAAAAAAGAAGGCCGTAATTCATTTTAACGTCCCATATAAATAATATACATTTTCTTAGATGATAGTTTTTTGTTAACCAAAAAATACAATTTTCACTAAAAATAACTTATGCGACTAATTTTCAAATCTCAATCACTACTTTTGCATGCAATGCATCATAAAAAATTGCAAATTCTGCAACAAAAATTTAATATTCGTGATCAAATATTAAGGGAAAGTTTTAAATTTGTCAATAAATATATATCTTAAGTCACAATAAATTTTTATTTTTTCACAATGAAATTATTAGTGATGCATTAAATTTGACATATATATATAATTATGGCTTGCGAGAACACAAATATTTAATACTGGTCTATTATATTGCATGGACGACCCTCTTTACCTACCGATGAAATACGACTATATCCTTAGTGCAAGTCTCGTTTTGGACCCTCGATATCCAATCTCAGGTCGTCCTTGACCTTGGAGGGTTTCAGACGAAGCGATCCACAGAGCCTGGATGACTTGCTACTACCTACTGCGCAGTCCAGCCTCCTGGATTTAACATACGTTCAGCTTTTTGTGGGCTTGTTATGGCAATTGAACAGTAACAATAAGATGAAACAACACACAAAGTATAACATGCCCCAAACTGAACATCCACTTTTATGTAGAATATCTCATTTATACAACATTAATTGTCAGAACAGATTACATCAAGCCTATTGAGATTGGCTTTTTACATGGTAACCTAGATTAAACGCATCTTCTCAAGATGCTGAGTTATGAGCGATCTGTGACATGGACTTAGCCAATGGATCCGCTGTATCTCTGCTGAGCTGACTCGTTCCATCCGAACGTCACCTCTTCCTACCATCTCCCTTAGTAGTGGTAGCGTCTAAGAATGTTCTTGGATCGGTGATGAAGATCTCGGTTCCTTCGCTTGTGCTATGCCCCGTTGTTACCATAGAAGATAACCACTGGCTTGGTAATGTTAAGCACCAAACCCAACTCTTTAATGTAGTTTTTCATCCAAACCGTTTCCTTGGCAGCTTTTGAAGCTGCTATGTATTCATCTTCAGTGGTGGAATCGGCTCCGGTATCTAGCTTGGGAACTCTTCCAAGCTGCCACTCCACCATTAAGTCTGAATACAAACCCTGACTGAGACTTGGCATCGTCATCGTCTGACTGGAAGCTAACATCCTGAACACCCTCCAGTATCAACTCTCTACGACCATAGACAAGAACATATATTTAGTCCTTCTCAGGTACTTAAGAAATGGCCCTTACCGCAGTCCAATTTGCCTCACCTGTGCAAGCCTGATAACTACTGGTTACACTTGAAGAGTAAGCGATGTCAGGCCTAAGTTACAGTGTACGACATATTGGATACTGCCTACGGCGGAAGCATAGGGGATGTCCTTCATCCTTTCAAGTGTTAGAATAGGTGACCATTAAGCCAATCTGATTGGGCTAATGTAACCTATGTCTGAACAGTTTCAGTGTTTTAATAAATTGTAATGAATATGAAAGTGATATTCATTTGGATCAATACTTTGTTTGTGCTCACTTACTGCTTTATATTAACTGTTCACTGCACAAGCAAAGCCCACAGATCGAAAACACATTCCGAGAAACTGGAATTGCGCATTGGATAGTGGTTCAGGAAATCAGTTTCTCCGAATCGGTCTAAAACACTCCAAGGCAAGGAATCTTGAGATAGGGTATCAGAATCCGTGTGAGACTTGCACTAAGCATTTGCAGTCGCATTTCATCGACAAATGGCGAGGCTCGTCCATGCAATGTAAGTGGGTTAGCCAGCTAGGTGGCTGCTGACTGAGGTGACTCGTGGGAATCGTCATATGGAAGACCTTGAGTAGGGTCAGTTGGTATGGCTTGTATTCCTGGTTCCAATAGTACGAATTGATCCTTGGACTTGAGGGATTAACTTAGATCACCTACACACCATGTCTGTATCTTAGGTATGGCAAAAGGCTACCAGTCAAGTAACTCGGTTGTCATAAGCCCTATCTAGTGCAGGCAAGATGTGTAGCGTGACAGTAGGTCCTAAGAAAGGATCCATCTCCTGTCAGAAGGCTGACGGTAATATCTCACTTTACTCTGAGACTCGTCCCTGATAAATCTGTGGCCACAGCAACTGAACAATGGGGAGAATCCCTGTGACGTTTAGTGTGGACGAGGCAAGGCTCAAGTCAAGAATAGGTACCTACAGATCCATGCCCTAGACTCTAAGCCGTGAGATTGTAGATGGAAGGATAAACATACTAAAGAGCCTAAATGTTCACACCATAAACATTCACCTGGTCTCTAGTGCATAGACCGTTGTTAGATGGCCACCCATGGTGATGGACGAATTTCTGTCATGAGATGGTTGAGACTTCGACCAAGTCTAGCTAAGGGTGAACCTAAAGAGTTACACACAATCCACGCGCAACAAAGGTATTTAATTTGGACTTAATTTAGAGTGGTTGAACGATTTAAATTAGATTTAATCGGTTTCCTTTCCTTTCTTGGATGTTGATTCCTTTAATTAGATTAAATGAAATTAACTAATAAATAAATTAGATTTATTGGAATAAATTAAGTGGGCTTAAAATAAATATTATTATTTATTAAGAAGCCCTATGGTTTATTTAAATAGGATTTAAATATTCCATAATTAAATGGACAGATGAGATTAAAGAGAAGAGATCAAGGGCCTAGATTAGTTTGACTAATTCAAGCCTAGTTTGACTAGGTCAAAATCCTATTCAAACCAAACTTCTAAAGTTGGAGTTTGAGGAGGAATAAGATTCCCCTTCTATAAATACTCCTAGGTTAAGACTTTAGAAAAAAGATGATGATGATGATAATCAAGAAGTGCGCACACACACACACACACACACCCCCCTACACGACTACTCTCCCTCTCTCTCTCTCGTCCACATCCCCTTTCCCAAGAAAAGGTTTTGGTTCCTTGTTTCATACAAGTGAACTTTAAGGAGGATTGATTACGTTAACTAATAACGTTTGGTCGATCCATCCTCTCTAAAATAGACACTTGGTTTTTTGCTAGCACGAGGATCAAGATACGTGAGCGGATTCCGTGTACGATTTAGAGGGTCTCTTTTTTGAGATATTGGGGCAAAATGGGGAACAAGTAGCGATTTGAAGACAAAACTACAACCGGGTAGGTTCCTTCTATTATGTGTTTTCGATTTTTCTATCCTATGGCCTCCATGATTTGCATATTTTATTTAGTCATGAGATACGCCGAATGCCCGGGAGGTTCAAGGGAACACCCTTTGAACGTGTTATTTACAATTATGTATGAGCATGTTTTAAATTCATGTTTTATTTTTATATCGCGCTTCCGCATTCGCGCTCCTCCCGAGACGATCCACACGCCGTCCATTGGCTTTCATCAAGGTCCTTATTAGTCTTGGGAGACTATTTCTTGGATAACTTGATCTCATGCCTCATAGGGAAGGAAATCTCATTTGGATTTATCCATCTTGAATCATTTTCAAGACTTTCTCACTATACGAGTTTTGGGTCATTCCTAACATCCGTCTAGATCTATCCCTCAAGATTTGGATGCCTAGATGTAGGAAGCTTCACCCAATTCTTCCTGGAGAATTGAGTAGACAACCAAGCTTTTATGTCACCTAACATCCTGACATTATTCCTAATGAGCAGGATGTCGTTCACATAAAGCACTAAGAACACTACTAAGCTCCCACTGACCTTCTTGTATATACAAGGGTGACATTCGTTCTTGATGAAATCATACCCTTGTATGACTTCATCAAAATGAATATTCCAATTTTGGGATGCTTGTTTGAGGCCGTAGATAGACTTTTGGAGATGGCAGACCTTCTATTCTACTCCAATGATAGTGAATCCCTTTGGCTGATCCATATAGATCTCTTCCTCAACAAAGTCGTTAAGGAAGGCCGTTTTCACGTCCATCTGCCATATTTCATAGTCATACCATGCATATGTGGCGAGCATAATCTCAATGGACTTAGCCATGGCTACTGACGAATATGTTTTCCTCAAAAATCGACCTCAGTTCGCTGATTGCAACCTTTCTCCACAAGCCTATCTTTGAAGGTAGTTACTTCCCATCAGCTCCAAGTTTGCACTTCTAGACCCATTTACACCCGACGGATTTAACACCTTTGGGAGGGTCCACTAGCGTCCATACTTGACTCGTGCTCATGGAGACCATTTTTGATTTTCATTGCCTCAAGCCACTTCTGTGAATCGATGTTCGGCACTGCGTCCCCGTATGTCTTTGAATCACTCTTCAATTGACCAGTCACGCCTAATAAGCCATATCTCTCTAGAGGACGTGGCATACTTGCTGACCTACGGACGACTGGAATATTACTAGTGGGAGCGTTAGACGCAGACACAACAGGAGTTGGCGGTTGCGTCACCTCGATTGGCTTCTCGGGAGGTTGCTCAACATGCTGGGCCTAAAGAGGCTGCTCAACACGTCGAGCCTCACGAGGCTGCTCAACCTGCCAGGTACCTAATTGAAAGCCCTTTAAGGCAGGGTTTGTAACTCCTGATGTGGATAACTAAGATGTCTCTCTTGATTCCTCAAGGATCAGCTCCACGTGCTGCGAATCCACCGAAAAAACGCTTTTCCAAGAAGACTGCATTGCTCGAGAAAATACCTTTTGCTTATAGGGGTCATAAAAGTAATAACCTATAATTTCTTCGGAATAGCTAACAAACCTGCACAAGCTAGATCTTGACTCTAGCTTGTCCCACTAATCACTTGATGTATGCAGGGCTACCCCACACTCTCAAGTATTTGTAGGATGCAAGCTTGCCGTGCCATATCTGATATGGCGTCTGGGACACGAAATTGGACGACGCTATGTTCATCAACTTAGCTGATGTCTTAAGTGCGTAACCCCAACAAGACAAGGGCAGCTCGGTAAAGCTCATCATGGATCGAACCCTGTCCAATAAGTTTCTATTCCTCCTCTCAGAGACTCCATTTAACTGAGGTGTCCATTGAGACATAATACCATTTTCTTTTAGATAATCGAGGAACTCACCACTTAGATACTCATTGCCTCGGTCTGAGCGTAGGATTTTTGCAGCCAGTTTGGTTCTTAGTTTCAAGTCTAAATTCTTTAAACCTCACAAGAGTTTCAAACTTGTACCTCATTAGGTAAACATAACCATACCGTGAATGATCATCGGTAAAGGTTATGAAGTAAGAGAAACCATCTCTAGCTAGAGTACTTAGTGGCCCACACAAGTCTGTATGGACTAAATTCAATAGACCGGCGGCAAGCATGCTTGGTCCATCAAGGGGCTTCTTGGTCATTTTTCCTTTTAGGCAGGATTCGTAGGCTGGTAGGTTGTCCAAATCGCCCACCTCTAGGCTCTTTGGGTCTACCAACCTTTTAATCCTGTCTTGAGAGATGTGGCCTAGCTTAGCATGCCACAACTGAGCATTCTCAAGATTGTCTATTTTACATTTATTTTGAGCAGTCATGATCCAATCAGAATTTTGCAGAATATAAAGATCATTATTAAGTTTGCCTAGCAGATGATAAGATCCATCTTTCATCAAATAAAAATGATTTTTATTGATAAAAAATTTAAAGCCACTATTTCTGACAATGGAATGGAAATGATATTTTTGGTCATGCTAGGTACATAATAAAATTCTTTAATTCTAGCCTAACATGATCACAAACTACTAATCTAATGATTCCTCCAGCTTTAGCAGCAACGGCCTTGCCATCACCAAGCCTTAGCATGACCTCGTCTTTACTTAGTCTTCTGCTTCTTTTCAGCACCTGCAAGTCATTGTAAATATGAGCTCTACAGCTGGTATCTAATACCCAAGAAGTAGAGTTAGTGATCATATTGACCTTAACGACAAACATACCTTGATCGAAAAGGAATTTGGAGCAATCCCTCTTCCAATACCTTTTTCTCACGACAATGAATATATATGGCATTTGCCCTCAATTGTTGCTTCGAACCAACCTTCTTTCCCGTGCCTTTCGGCACTTTGAAAACGGGAATGCTCCTAGTGTTGGCAGCAGCTGTCAAAACTTTCTCTTTCCCTTCTTTCTCCCCAAGTGTCTGGTACCCTTGCCTTTCGCCTTAGAAGTCGAAGCCTCCTCCATCAATACCGACGGCGCAGTCTTTTTGGTCGTTGCCTCGTATTGGACCAACATATTTATTAACTCATGTATGCTTTCTCAAGTGCATTCATGTTGTAGTTAACAATAAATTGGTTTAAGGAGGGTGGGAGAGACTGAAGGATCACATCTGAACGCCTGAGAAAGGCGTGTGGATTGTCTCGGGAAATAGCGCGAATGCGGAAGCGCGGTATAAATTTAAATTATAGAATTTAAACATGCAATATACGTATAAAATAAAACACGTTCAAGGGGTGTGCTCTTGAAATTCCCGGGTGTTTGGTGTATCTCATGAATTAAAACATACATGTAATCATGGAGGCCATAGGATTTAAATAGAAGAGGACAAAAACGTAAAAGAGACCTACTGGTTCGTTGTTTTCCTCTTCTAACCGGTACTCGCGTTGTTCCCCCATTTGCTCCAAAATCTCATATGTGAGATCCTCTAAATTGTGACACGCAATCCGCCCACGTATTTTATACGTCGTGCTAGTGAACGAACAAGTATTTATTGGAGAGGACGGATCAATCACACGTTATTAGTTAACGGGATTAATCCTCCTTTTGTTCAATTGTCAACATAAAAGAACAAGGAGTATTTTCTTGGAGAGAAAAGGAGAGAGAGGGCGGACGAGAGAGGAGAGATCGAGAGAGATCGAGAGTGTGTGTGTGTGTGTGTTGAAGTTTCATCATCTCTCTAAAGGTGAAGGACTAGGAGTATTTATAGAGGAGGAGTTTAATCCTCTTGAAACTCCAACTCTAGAAGACTAATTTGACTAGGATTTTGACCTAGTCAAAGTAGTAATTTGACCTAGTCAAATTAATTCCTAGCCATCCATCTCTCCTTTTAATCTCAACCATTAATTTAATTTAATGAAATATTTAAAAACCTATTTAAATATTCCAAAGGGCAATAAATAAATAAATAAATATATTAAATATAAATATTTATTCTAAGCCCATTAAATTAATTCTCTAATAAATCTAATTTATTAGATAAATCCCATTTATCCAATAAAAGGAATTAATTCTTTCCAAGAAAATTAAGGACCCGATTAAATCCAATTTAATCATTCCATTTCTCCAAATATTTAATTCTAAATTAAATATTTTATGTGTGTGCGGATTGTGTGTGACTCTTTAGGTTCACATTTCAACTAGACTTGGTCGGATTCCTAGAATCCGCCCGTTACCATGGGTGGCCATCTAGCAACGGTCTATGGCACTAGACACTAGGTGAATTTAAAAGGATGAACATTTAGGCTCTAACAGTGCACTTGTCCTTCTGTCTGCGGTTTCACCACTTAGGGTCTAGGGCACGAAAAATGCAGGTACTCATTTTGGACCTAAGTGTCAGTCTGTCCTTTACTAAACGCCGCAAGGGAAATCTTCCCTTCTGTTCAGTTAGTGTGGCCACAGATTTTAGGGATAAGACATAGAGCATATGTGAGACTCAACTGTCAATGCCTTTTGACAGGAGACAGATCATTTCTTGGAAAACTACTGTCACTCTGTACACCGGAGCTACACTAGACATGGCTTATGACTACTCAAGTGCTTCTTGGCAATCTCTCACCATATCTAAGATACAGCCCTGATATACAGGTAAATTCAGCAGTTCCTCAAGTCAAAGGACTTGACCTATATTGTTGGAACCGGGAACACTCGTCATACTTAGCCGACCCTACTCAAGGTCCTCCGTAAGACGATTCCCGCGAGTCACCTCAGTTAGCTGCTCCCTAGCATGCTAACCCACTAACACTGCTTAGACGACCTTCGTCACCTGTCGATGAAATACGACAGCAGATGCTTAGTGCAAGTCTTAAAGGGAATCTCGCTACCCATTTTCGAGATTCCTTGACTTGGAGATTTCCGGACTGATTCGACGGGACTGATTTCATGGACCTACCTCCAAGCATAGTCCCAGTCCCCGAAATACGTTTTCAGTCCGTGGGCTTTGTTTGCGTAGTGAACAGATATGTATAAAGCAGATAAAGTGAACACAAACAAAGTAATGCCAAATGAATTTCAACTTCTTTATTCATTAATAATTTATCAAATCCTTGAAATTGTCTAGACATAGGTTACATTTCGCCTGCCAAGATTGGCTACATGGTCACCTATTCTAACAATCTTCCACTTAACCTTTAAAGCCAATTGCCCATATGTCTAATCCCCATCTTTTCAAGATGTTGCGTATGAGCACTCTGCCACATAGGCTTTGTCAGCGGATCTGCTGTGTTGTTTGCTGAGTTGACTCGGTCCATCCGAACGTCACCTCTTCCTACCATTTCTCTTAGAAGATGGTAGCATCTAAGAATGTGTTTAGAACGGTGATGAGATCTCGGTTCCTTTGCTTGCGCTATTGCTCCGTTGTTATCACAAAAGATGACAACGGGCTCGGCGATGCTAGGCACCACACCCAACTCTTGGATATAGTTTCTTATCAAAATCGCTTCCTTGGCAGCTTCTGAAGCTGCTATGTATTTGGCCTCAGTGGTGGAATCAGCAGTGGTTGCTTGCTTGGAACTTTTTCAAGCCACTACTCCTCCATTGAGCCTGAATACATAACCCCATTGAGACTTGGCATCATAATCATCAGACTGGAAGCTAGCGTCGCTAAAGCCTTCTAGGATCAATTCTCCATTGCCATAGACTAAGAACATTTCCTTAGTCCTCCTCAGGTACTTAAGGATGCCCTTAACAGCATTCCAATGTGCCTCCCTACACAAGACTGATATCTGCTTGTTACGCTCAAAGCGTAAGCAATGTCAGGCCTGGTGCAGTGGACCGCATATTGGATGCTACCTACGGCAGAAGCATAGGGGATGACTTTCATCCTTTCAAGTTCCTCATCAGTCTGCGGGGACTGTTTCTTGGATAACTTGATCCCATGCCTCATGGGAAGGAATCCTCGTTTGCAGTTGTCCATCCGATATCTCTTTAGGACTTTCTCCATATACGAGTTTTGGGTGAGCCCTAACATCCTTTTAGATCTGCCCCTGACAATCTGGATGCCTAGGATGTAGGAGACTTTACCCAAATCCTTCATGCAAAACTGGGTTGATAACCATGCTTTTGTGTCACTCAACATTCTAACATCATTACCTATGAGTAGAATGTCATCCACATAAAGCACCAGGAACACTATAGAGCTCCCACCGACCTTCTTGTATACACACGGGTTGGATTCATTTTTTATAAAGTCATAACCCCGTATTACTTCATCAAAGCAAATGTTCCAACTTTGGGATGCTTGTTTGAGGCCATAGATGGACTTCTGGAGAAGACAGACCTTCTGTTCTTCTCCAATGACCGTGAAACCCTCCGGCTGATCCATATAGATCTTTTCCTCAACGAAACCATTGAGGAAGGTCGTTTTCACGTTCATCTGCCATATCTCATAGTCATACCATGCTGCTATGGCGAGCAGGATCCGAATGGATTTAGCCATGGCTACCGGCGAGTAGGTGTCCTCAAAATCAACCCCGGGTCGTTGAGTGTATCCTTTAGCTACTAGCCTAGCCTTAAAAGTTGCGACTTCTCCATCAACGCCAAGTTTGCGCTTATAGACCCACTTACAGCCAACTGGCTTAACATCTTTCGGTGGGTCTACAAGTCTCCAGACTTCGTTCTCGCTCATGGAGTCCATTTCGGTTTTCATGGCCTCAAGCCATTTCCCGGAGTCGATGTCAGACATCGCTTCTCCGTATGTCTTAGGATCGTTATCCAGTAGACCGGTCGTATTTAGAAAGCCATATCTCATTGGAGGTCTAGACTCTCGAGTTGACCTACGGAGAACGGGAACGTCAGTGGTGACTGTGGGCGCTGACTGTATAAGAGCTAGCGGTTCAGGTACCGGGGCTGGCCTTTCTTGAGGCTGTCCTTCATGCCTAGCATACTAGACTTCTCGAGGTTGGTCAGCCCTTCGGGTATCTATCCTGAATCCTCTAAGTGAGGAATCCGCAGCTACCTCTGATCACTGATTTCCATCACTCGATTCCTCAAGGATCAGTTCATCAGGTTGGATATCCTCAGGAAAGCCTTGTTCCAAGAATACTGTGTCCTTGAAATAAACACCTTTGTTCCAAGGGGTCATAAAAGTAATAACCTGCAGTTTCTTTAGGGTATCCAACGAACCTGCATAAGCTAGACCTTGATTCTAGCTTATCTCCCACTAACCTCTTGACGTATGCGGGGCTACCCCACACTTTCAAGTAGTTGTAGGACGCAGGCTTGCCGTGCCATATTTCATATGGCGTTTGGGTCAATACACTGGTTGGCGCCAAATTTAACAATTTGGCTGTCGTTTCCAATGCGTAGCCCCAAAAGGACAAGGGCAACTTGGTAAAACTCATCATGGATCGAACCATGTCCAATAGGGTTTGTTTCCTCCTTTCAGAGACACCATTCAATTGTGGTGTCCCGGGAGGTGTCCGTTCCAAAATTATACCATTTTCTTTTAGATAATTAAGGAACTCGGTACTAAGGTATTCTCCGCCTCGCTCTGACCGTAGGACTTTATTGCAGTTAGTTTGGTTCTCTACTTCAAGTCTGAATTCTTTAAACCTCTCAAGAGCTTCAGACTTGTACCTCATCAGGTATACATAACCATACCGTGAATGATCATCGGTAAAGGTTACGAAGTAGGAGAACCCACCTCGGGCTTGCGTCCTTAGTGGTCCACATACGTCTGTATAGACCAAGTCCAATAGACCTGTGGCAAGCCTACTTTGTCCTACAAATGGCTTCTTGGTCATTTTCCCTCTTAGACAGGATTCCCAAGTTGGTAGCTCACTCAAGTCCCCTACCTTTAGGTTCTTTGAGTCTACCAATCTTTTCCACCTGTCTTGGGATATGTGACCTAGCCTAGCGTGCCACAGTCGTGCATTCTCGTTACTATCTATTTTACGTTTGTGTTGAGCGTTGAGAACGAAATTCGTTTGTTGTAAGATATAGAGCCCATTATTAAGTGTACCAAGTAGATGGGCAATTCCACACCTTATCAAATAAAAGCAATTTTTATTGATCATAAACTCATAACCACTATTGTCTAACAATGGAATGGAAATGATGTTTTTAATAATACTAGGTACATAATAAACTTGCTCTAATTCTATACTAATACGATCACTAACTACTAGAGTGGCGGATCCTACTGCTTCTGCCGAGATGGCCTTGCCATTCCCAAGCTTCAGGATCATATCCCCGCTACCCAATTTTCTGCTTCTTTTCAGCACCTGCAAATCATTGCAAATGTGAGCTCCACAGCCGGTATCTAATACCCAAGAGGCAGAATTAGTGACCATATTAACCTCAATCACAAATATACCTAGGTTTGAGAGGATTTTGGGGCACTCCCTCTTCCAATGCCCTTTCTCACGGCAATTGATACATATGTCATATGTCCTCGACTGTTGCTTGGAGACAATCTTTCCCTTTCCTTTGCCTTTCCCCTCTTTGGCAATGGGAACACTCTTAGTGTTCGTAGTTGCTTTGACGGTTTTTTCCTTCCCTTTCTTCCTTTTCCAACGTCCGGGACCTTTGCCTTTCATCCTGGAAGTTGAAGCACCTCCAAACAATACCGAAGGCGTGAACTTTTGGTCGTTGCCTCGTATTACACCAACATATTGATCAACTCATGAATGCCCTTCTCAAGTGCGTTCATGTTATAGTTAACAATAAATTGGTCGAAGGAGGGTGGGAGTGACTGAAGGATCACATCTATGTACGTCTCATTATCGAGGCCTGCCTTTAGGTCCTCGAGCTTTTCCACCAGGGTAAGCATTTTAACCCCGTGCTCCTGTACAGAGGATCCCTCTGTCATTTTGGTTCCAAAGAATAGTATGCCGGTCCGGGACTGCACAACAATCCTTAAGGCGAGCCATAATGGAAGGGACATCGTCTAGCCTTTCATATTGCTTCTGAATCTCATTCGTCATTGAAGCAAGTATGACGCTACAGACCTTCCGGTTATCCTTATGCCAAGTCTCGAACGTCTCACGTTCCTCTGGCGTGGATCCTTCCGGTAAGGTCCTAGGGAGAGGCATGTCCATGACGTAACCTTCGTTCTCGTAATCCAGGACTATCCTGAGATTGCGCAACCAGTCGTTGTAATTGGTTCCATTGAATTTGTTGGTCTCAAGTATGGTTGATAAAGGGTTCTTAGACATTTTAAATCTACATTTAAAAAATAAAGTTCGCGATCAGCAGAATTTAAAAGACGGAGGTTTGATAAATAATTAAATTCTTGGTCTTTAGTCATTTAATGCTCCCACTATTTATATGAAAAACACGATACTCTCAAATGTTGTTTTTGGGAAACCTTTTCCTAGTGGGCTTGGGATCCACAGCGAATTTTCCCATACCCCGCTTTTACGATTCGCATGGGAAGAATCCTGTGGGAGGTATGTCATACCATTCTCGTTCCACGAGATTCCCAAGATTGTTGCCTCACCCTTTCACATGATCCCGAGGACTCCAAGCAAATCATGCTAATCAGGCGTTAGACCCGACCCAATCAACTGAATTATAGACCCCCTACTACCTCCACGACTCGTGAGATAGGTAACAGTGGTCTAATTTTCGTTCATGACATAGTGCAGCTTCTTTTAAGTACGATAGACGTGCCACGACTCGTGAGACCACGCTATCGACCTAAATCAGCTTCCTCACTATGCCATGGACTGGAAGGAATGGACAAACTCCTAGAGTCCATGTCCATTTTGTCTAGGGTCTAATATTTGGACATAGGTCCAACCAATGTGAGAGTAGTAAATGACCGAGATCTCATAAGTAAATATTAACACATTCATCCACAATGCGTAAATAAATAAATTGCATCCCATTGCAGTTATATGATAAATAAAACACCATTCATCCATCATAATAACCACATGCAAAATTAAAGCCTAACACGCCCCTGTTGGATGATCACGAGCCCGAATCCTATGCGACCCCGCAGTGGATCTATGGTCAATCTAGGGTTGGTCCTACACTATTAAATTAATAGTAACCCAATCATCATTCTGATGGGCCTTGGTCTCTTTTTCTCTTTCATCTTCATGGAAACGCCTTGGATCCTCCATTCTAGGCTCTCCATGTGGACCTTCCTTCTTCCCCACCAAATATAAAAAATAAATCATCACTCCTATTCTATTCTCATTACATATGTAAAAAAAAACCCCAGCGAAAACTCGGGGGGAGTACATTAGGAAGGAGAAGAATGCCTTATTATTCCAAGGCAACTAGAAAGGGGAGAAGGAGAAAGCAGAAAAAGACGCACAACATAAAATTAAACCATACATTCGGTCTAGGGCTCGTGATCATCCATCTCCATTCAACCCACATAATCACATGATCCAATCACATAAATACATGCTAACATTCCATGATTACCAATCACATCAATCCAAGATAAAACAAATGCGCCACGTATGAGAAAATATGGTACAATCGTTGGCAATAGTTTTTCCCGTTTAGGAAAATATTTCCTTATTATTTGTAGGTAAGTTATCCCCGGGATTCCAAATCCAATAAACTTAACCTCCCAAAATAATGTTCTTAGAAAATAAGCAAAATTAAACAAAACGTATTTTCAGAATTAACTAAAAAATTAAAAAACTGAAAATAACGAGAAAACACGACGATGGCAACCGACTGCCGCCACCGGCAGCAGTCAGCCGGCGCGCGCAGGACAGCAAGCCCAGCCTGCTACCACTGCGCGTGAGCAGGCCCCTGCATGAACGGGCGTGCGCGCCTGGTCGGCAGTCTTCTGCACATGAAAGCCTGAGAAAGGCGTGTGGATCGTCCCGGGAAATAGCGCGAATGCGGAAGCGCGGTATAAATTTATATTACAGAATTTAAACATGCAATATACGTATAAAATAAAACACGTTCAAGGGGTGTGCCTTTGAAATTCCCGGGTGTTTGGTGTATCTCATGAATTAAAACATACATGCAATCATGGAGGCCATAGGATTTAAAATAGAAGAGAACGAAAACGTAAAAGAGACCTACCGGTTAGCTGTTTTTCTCTTCTAACCGGTACTCGCGTTGTTCCCCGATTTGCTCCAAAATCTCGTATGTGAGATCCTCTAAATTGTGACACGCAATCCGCCCACGTATCTTGTACGTCGTGCTGGCGAACGAACAAGTATTTATTGGAGAGGACGGCTCAATCACAGGTTATCAGTTAACGGGATTAATCCTCCTTTTGTTCAATTGTCAACACAAAAGAACAAGGAGTATTTTTCTTGGAGAGAAAAGGAGAGAGAGGGCGGACGAGAGAGGAGATATCGAGAGAGAGTGTGTGTGTGTATGTGTGTTGAAGTTTCATCATCTGTCTAAAGGTGAAGGACTAGGAGTATTTATAGAGGAGGAGTTTAATCCTCTTCACACTCCAACTCTAGAAGGCTAATTTGACTAGGATTTTGATCTAGTCAAAGCCCTAGTCCAAGTAGTAATTTGACCTAGTCAAATTAATCCTAGCCATCCATCTCTCCTTTTAATCTCAACCATTAATTTAATTTAATTGAATATTTAAAACCTATTTAAATATTCAAAAGGGCAATAAATAAATAAATATATTAAATATAAATATTTATTCTAAGCCCATTAAATTAATTCTCTAATAAATCTAATTTATTAGATAAATCTCTTTTATCCAATAAAAGGAATTAATTCTTTCCAAGAAAATTAAGGACCCTATTAAATCCAATTTAATCATTCCATTCCAAATATTTAATTCTAAATAAATACTTTATGTGTGTGCGGATTGTGTGTGACTCTTTAGGTTCACCTTTCAGCCAGACTTGGTAGGATTCCTAGAATCCGCCCGTTACCATGGGTGGCCATCTAGCAACGGTTCATGGCACTAGAGACTAGGTGAATTTAAGGGGATGAACATTTAGGCTCTAACAGTGCACTTGTCCTTCTGTCTACGGTCTCACCACTTAGGGTCTAGGGCACGGAAAATGCAGGTACCCATTTTGGACCTAAGTGTCGGTCTGTCCTTTAGTAAACGCCGCAAGGGAAACCTTCCCTTCTGTTCAGTTACTATGGCCACAGATTTTTAGGGACAAGACATAGAACATATGTGAGACTCAACTGTCAATGCCTTTTGACAGGAGACAGATCCTTTCTTGGAAAACTACTGTCACTCTGTACACCGGAGCTGCACTAGACATGGCTTATGACTACTCAAGTGCTTCTTGGCAATCTCTCACCATATCTAAGATACAGCCCTGATATACAGGTAAACTCAGCAATTCCTCAAGTCAAAGGACTTGACCTGTACTGTTGGAACCGGGAACACTCGTCATACCTAGCCGACTCTACTCAAGGTCCTCCGTAAAACGGTTCTCGCGAGTCACCTCAGTCAACTGCTCCCTAGCAGGCTAACCCACAAACATTGCTTAGACGACCTTCGTCACCCGTCGATGAAATACGACAGCAGATGCTTAGTGCAAGTCTCAAGGGGAATCTCGGTACCCATTTTCGAGATTCCTTGACTTGGAGATTTTCGGACTGATTCGGCAGAACTGATTTCATGGACCTACCTCCAAACGTAGTCCCAGTCCCCGAAATACGTTTTCAGTCCGCGGGCTTTGTTTGCGTAGTGAACAGATATGTATAAAGCAGATAAAGTGAACACAAACAAAGTAATGCCAAATGAATTTCACTTCTTTATTCATGAATAATTTATCAAATCCTTGAAATTGTCTAGACATAGGTTACATTTTGCCTGCCAAGATTGGCTACATAGTCACCTATTCTAATAACATCAACATACGTCTCGTTATCGAGCCCTGACTTGAGGTCCTCGAGCTTTTCCACAAGGGTAAGCATCTTGACCCCATGCTCATGTACAAAAGATCCTTCACTCATCTTTGTTCTGAAGAATGCGTTCGTAGCGACAACCTAGTATGCCGGTCCGAGACTGCATAGTAATCCTTCGTACGAGCCATTATGGAGGGAACATCATCTAACCTCGCATACTGCTTTTGCATTTCAATTGTCATAGAGGTGAGTACGATGCTACGGATTTTGCGGTTATCCTGTTTTCATATTTCGAACTTCTCATGTTCTTCAGGTGAGGATCCTTCCGAAAAAGTCCGTGGAAATGGCTTGTCCATGACATAGCTGAAACGTGAGCGGATCGTCCCGGGAGAGAAGCACAAATAGCGGAAGCGCGATGGGTTGCTTAATAAAATTGCAAAGTATAAATTAAATGGAATTCAAAGCATGCATTTTACATAAACGGATCATGGGTTGTGGCCTTGATTCTCCTGGGCGTTTGGTGTATCTCATGTTCAAGAAAACACAACATGGAGGCCATAGAATTTAGAACAAGAAACGTAAAAGAGGACGTAACCTCTTGTAGTCATCTTCTTTTGGCTACACGCATTGTTCCCCGTTTTGCACCAAGATCTCATAGTAGAGACCTCCAAATCATCCATACGCTACACTAGAAAGCAACAAAGTCTCGTGCTAGCAAGAAAACGTTTAGGGGAGAAGAGACATTGATATACACTATCAGTTAACGCTATCGACGTCTCTTATGTTCTACCTTGAATAAAATCAAGAAGAACAAAAGTGAAATCTTTGAGAAAATAAGAGAGTGGACGAGAGATAGATAGATAGATAGATAGAGAGAGAGAGAGAGAGAGAAAGAGAGAGAGTTGTCAGATGAGAAATCATGTGTAGAGTTAGTAGGGGTGTGTGTGTATGTGTTTGAGTATTTATAGGAAGCATTTTTCCTATTCCTACTCAACCTCTTCTAAAGATGCACACTTGACTAGGATTTTGACGAAGTCAAATCCTAGTCAAACTAGGCTTTGATTAAGTCAAATTAATCATGGCCCTTCATCTCATCAATCTCCAGATCAAATCTCGTCTATTAATTTTTTAGGGGCTTTATGGAATGGGCCTATTTAATTCTAACTTAAATAGTCTCATGGTCCAATGGACTTTATATTAAATCCTATTTAATATACCAAGTCCATTAATTAATTCACCCTTTTAATCTAATTAAAAGGAAAGCCCATGCTTTATAAAATCTATAAATCTAATTTATGAACTCAAGCCCGATTAATCCAATTAATCCATCGAGGCTTGAATCTCCAAGAAGTATAATTCAATCCTTTTAAATTAAACCTACTCCTGGAATTAATCCTTACACATTTGGTGTAGCGGGTGTGACTCTTTAAGTTCACCTTCAGCTAGACTTGGACCTACTTCTTGTTATCTCGTAACCAAAGTAGTCCATCACCATGGGTGGCCGTCTAGGAACGGTTCATGGCACTAGAGACTAGGTGAATATGTGGTGTGAACATTTAGGCTCCGAGTACATACAGGTACAATCCTACTGTCGCTTGTTACATACAAGTATGGTCTAACTATCGCCCGTCTCCCGACCTCAGTCTAGGAATTGGGTGTCGGTTCTCATCTTTGACTAGGCGTCTATGCTTAATACCTGAGATAGGGTTTCACTCTAAGATTGACGTAGGAAATTCGTTCCTACTCAATCAAGTGCTTTGGCCATAAACTTTGAGAGTCTAAACCATCTCAGAGTGTTAAGGAGATCCCAAAGATATTTTGCCTCACCCGCTCACTTGATCCCAAGGCTTCCAAGCGAATCACGTTACTAGGCATTAGACCCAACCCATCAACCGAATCATAGCACTCAGTGTCGTCCGCCCTCTGACTCGTGAGACAAGAAATCATAAATGTATTCACTTCATTCACAACAATCGTGCAACTTAATTTTAGTCCAAAAGACGTGCCACAACTCGTGAGATCTTGCAATTGGGTGAAACCAGCTTCCTCACTTTTGTCATGAATGGAAGGCATGGACGAACAATGTATGCTCAAGTTAATTTATAGGGGTTTAATATTTAACTTCGTCCAACCAAGTGAAAGTTTTATTCAATAGAACGAGACCTCATCACATATAAAATATTTTGCATGCTAACGAAAATATGATAAATAAACCATTCATCCATCAATCATTCCACATGAAAAATAAAAGCCTAGCACGCCCCTGTTGGATGATCATAAGCTTAGAACTTGTGCGACCTACTGAGCCCGCAGTGGATCTATGATCAATCTAAAGGTTGGAACTACACTATTACAAATTTATGTAGAAACCCATTAACACCCTGATGGGCCTTGCCTCTTCATCCTCCATCCTTCCAGCCACCAAGTCTTTGGACCTCAATGGGCTTCCTTGCTCTCCTCCTTCTTGGCCTTCCTTGATCTTTTTCATTTAACAAAAATTAAAAAAAAATACCTCACCATACCTACACTCAATACAACTCAAATAGAAACCTGACGAACACTCGGAGGGAGTACATATGAGGGAGGAAAAAAGCCTTATTATCCCAATGCAAAAATGAAAGACTGGGGAGAGATTAAAGAGGCACACATTTGGTCTAAGGGCTTTATGATCATCCATTCGTCGATCCCATTAATGCAAATTGCAATATTACATATTCCTAGTAAACATGCTACCAAACCATATACATGATAAACAATATCACAAATAACAGAAAATAAATGCAAAATTCCACACAAGAAAACTGATCATCGGTGCAACCATTGCAATATTCTTGCTAGGAGAACCGCTTCCTCATCATCAAGATAATATTGAATTTTAAGAGGCTCCCAACCTCAACCAAATTAAAATATTTCAAGATATCTTTTTTAGAAAAAATGTGCAGAAAATAATTTGGAATTATTAAGAAAAACATTTTTCACAAAAATAACACAAAACGGAAAACGGCCACGGCAGCCGCTGACCGTCAAAGGCCTAAGCCTAGTCGAGCGTGCGTATGCACGAAGGCACCCCCTTGCCTGCATACTGTACGCGCGTGCCCTCAGCCAGGGCACTAGGCCACCTGACGGCGGGCGTTGCCTATGCGCCTATGTACCCGCCTGGCGCCCGGCCACCACAGGTGGCCCTACTTGTCATTCGCGCACGCTACGCGTGCAGGCTGGGTGCCTGAGCATAGGCTTCCCTTTCTTGTGCGCACACCTGGCCGGATCCGTGCGTGAGCGGCCCATTGGCTGGGCCTATTGCTCACGCGTGCTGGTCGGGCGGCAGCGTGCAAGCTCTCCTACCTGCGCACGTGGCCGACAGGCCGCGTCTCCCGTTCGTTGGTGTTGGGCGCGCTGGCCGGGTGGCTGCGTGCAGGCTCCCCTGCCTGCACGCGCACTTAGCCGCGCTCCTTGTGCTCGATCGGCAACCCCATCTGCCGGGTCCACGCTGGTCGGGGCAGCTGCATGCAGGCCTGGCCGTGCACCCTATGCGCATGATCGGCACGGCTACCGCCGTTGTTATTTTTTTCGTCCGTGCCAACATTTTCTTCATCCTTTTCTCAAGAAACACAAGAACTCCATGATAAACTATTCAAGTGCAAATTATTGCAAGTATTCGTACAATCAACAGCATGCTTTAATACGAAAAAATAAAGGCACATAAAGCATGAGCACGTATAGCACATAGAATCCTAGGCCTATACACCGAACCAGGCTCCGATACCACTATAAATATATTGGATCGGCCCGGGAGTAGCACGGCGGAAGCATTAAAGCGAATAAAGCATGCGTAAATGGAATTAAAACATAATTTAAAACCGGATCAAGGGTGTTCCCTTGATTCTCCCGGGCGTTCGGTGTATCTCATGAACAAAAGAAAAGAAATAAGATTCATGGAGGCCCTAGGGTTGAAGAGAGCAACAAGAAATGTAACAAGAATACTCACCCTTGCAGCTTTCTTCGTTTGGCTACACGCTTTGGTCCCAGATTTGCCATCAAGATATCAACGTAGAAATTCTCTAAAAACATCCACGCAATTCACCTGAATTCTTGATACTCTAGTGCTAGCAAGATATCAAAATGGGAGAGAAGAATTGACAAAACATTATTGTATAACGAGATCAATTGTCCATATGTCCCGTTATATGAAACAAGAAGACAAAGAAACACTTTTGGAGGTGGAGAAATGTGGATGGCCGAGAGAGAGAGAGAGAGAGAGAGAGAAAGAGTGCTAGGAGGGATGTGTAGAGAGTTGTGTGTGATTATGTGTGTTTTGAGTATTTAAGGGATTAGTATTCCTAATCCTATTTGCACTCTTCTAAAGACACTCTAATCAACTAAAGACTTTGACTTAGTCAAATCCCTGTCAACTAAGGATTTAACATAGTTAAAACTCCATCCTAGCCATTCATCTCAATATGCCCTAGATCGAATCTCGTCGATCCATTCTTGATGGGTTTTATGGAATGGACCTTATTAAATCTAATTTAAATGGTCCAAGGTCCTAATGGGTTTTATTATTAATCCAATTAATACTTAAGCCCAAAATTAATTTCCACCTTTTTAATCTAATTAAAAAGGGGAAAGCCCAACCTCTAATTTCATAAATCTAATTTACGAATCAAGCCCGACTAATCCAATTAATCTACAAAAGGCCCGATACTCTAAAAGAGGATCTATTTAATCCAAATAAATTATCTCATCTCCCGATATTAGTTCCAAATTAACTTCTTCACTTCCAGTGAATTGTATGTGACCCTTTAGGTTCACTTTCTGCTAGACTTAGGCGAATCCTCGATTATATCATAACTGGAATTCGCCCGTCACCATGGATAGATTTCTAGAAATGGTCCATGGCACTAGAGACTAGGTGAAATCATGGCGTGAACATTTAGACTAGATGCCATCCCACTGTTCAATCACTGTGGACACAAATTTTATAGGGAACGAATCTCAGAGTCTATGTGAGACACTATTGTCAAACATTGACAGGAGACTGATTCCATCTTGGAACTCACCGTCCTCATTGCACATTCTGACTGGATAAGACTTATAGCAACCAAGTCTTTCGGCATGGTAGTCTTTCACCAAACTTAAGGCGCCGTCATAATGTGCATGTGACTGCCTTGGTTCCTCAAGTCCAATGATTAATCTCATACTATCGGAGTTGAGAATTCTAGTCATACCGACCAACCCCCTTAAGGCTTCCATATGACGATTACCGTGAGTCACCTGAGTTAGCCAATGTCGAGGTGACTAACCCACTAATATTGCATGGACGACTATCGTCACTTGTCGATGAAACACGACTGCAGACCTTAGTGCAAGTCTCGCTTGGACCCTCGTTACCCAATCTCGAGGTCCTTGACTTAGAGGGTTTCTGATCGATCCACAGAGGTTGGATTGATGAATGCCAACCTATGCGCAGTCCAGCCTCCTAGATTAACATACCCAGTCTGTGGGCTTTGTTTGTGTATTGAATAGTAACATAAGTGAACACAACAAAGTATAACATGCCACGAACTGAACATCACTTTTATTCAGAATATCTTATTTATACCATTATTGTCAGAAATAGGTTACATAAGCCTAATGAGATTGGCTTCAAGGTCACCTATCTAACAATTTTTCTAACACGTTAAAATAACTTAGTAATAATATAAAGGTCTTCCAATAATATACATATATATCTATAATATTAAAAGGAAAATTTTTCTTCTAATAAATGGCGGTTATCTCATACTTTTGTTAGAATAGGTGACCAGAAAGCCAATAGGTTTGGATTTTATAACCTATTTGACAACTTGATATAATGTAATATTATGTAATGAATAAAATGAGTATTCGTTACCATTGGTACCTTCTTTGTTGTGCTCATTTTCCATATGTTAAAATGGTATTTTCATATATCGCAACAAAACCCACAGACCACGATTAACAACTCATGCAGTTGGGCCACACATTGGATGGTGATCATGAAACCAACTGATAAAGAATTGGGTTTGAAACGTTCCAAGTCGAGGACCTCGAGATAGGGCATCAAGAGTCCTATAGAGACTTGCACCAAGAGTCGTGTTCATTGGATGAGCGTCGTGTTTCATCGGCGACAGGCATGGGACACCTACACGATCTTGATGGGTTGGTCGACTGGGGTCGAGCCGACTGAACTGACTCGCGGAGATCATCATATGGAAGCCTTGCAGGCTTGGTCGGTATGATTGGATTTTCCCGGTTCTAATAGTATGGGAGTAGTCCTCAAACTTGAAGAACCATGGCAGTCACGTGCACAGGATGGTTGTATCTTGGATCTGGGGAGAGGTGATCATTCTGTAAGATGATCATTATAAGTCTTGTCCAGTGTAGTCAGAATGTGTAGCGAGAACGGTGGGTTCCAAGAAGAGGATCGGTCCCTTGTCAGTATGTGACAGAGGTATCTCCTATGCACGTTCATGCTTCTTAAACCTGTGGCCACAGTGGTTGGTCGAACATGAAATGGTTTCCTGTGTCGATGCAATGAGGCATGCATAGTTTAGAGTATAAGCATAGATACCTAGTTAAGGATGGGAACCGACGCCCAATTCCATACCCTAGACTAAGGCTGAGAGACGATAAACAGAAGGACCGTACCCATACGGAATCGGCACCTAAATGTTCACGCCAATATTCACCTAGTCTCTAGTGCCATAGACCGTTGCTAGACGGCCACCCATGGTAACGGACCCCTTTTGGACACGGGCCCAAGTCTAGCTGAGGGTGTACCTAAAGGGTCACACACAAATCACCGATAAGGTGGAGAAATTGACTTGGAGTCAATTTCGAAAGATAATTAAGTAATTTGATTACTTAAGGGATTGTCCATTAGATGGGCGGGCCGATATTGTATCGGGCCCTCGTTTAATCAGTAAATGAAATTTATCGATTAATGTAGAGAGTCAAAATATTGGATCTTTTAATTGGATTAAAAGATCAATGGGAATTCTTTAAGTGAACCTTGAATTAAATGGGATTTAATTTTGGGTTCGTTGTAATTGGATTACAGTGGAACCCGATCCGTCAAATTTTGGCCCAAGAGGTGTGTTAATTCCACTTTGGAATAGGAAGAAGTTGGACTTCTTCCCTAATGTGGTATGGCCGAAAATTACCAATTTTGAAGACGTAAAAGATGAACAGACTTGTCTCTTTTGGTAAGAGACAAATCAATTCCAATCAAGCCTCTTTCTTTTGGTATGATTAAATCATACCTTAAGAGATGGTAGGCTTAATCGATGAATTAATGGGATTGATTGGATATATCTAGACATCCTTGAATGAACCTAGACACATTCCAATAATCACATTAACATTGTATATATATGAGTATATACATTCATCAAAGAAAGAGAATTCATTATTCATCTTATTCTAGGAAAAAGAAGAAGAACACATTACACTCCTCTCTCAAACTCTCAACCCTCTCTCTCTCTCTCTATCACACATCCCTTTGTTCTTCATTTGATCTTGGATCATTTGGAAGAACAAAGTAAGTTTAATAAAAACACTAACTGATAAATAAAAATCTTTGTTTTTTAATTGAACTTTATTTTCATTAAACTTGTGGTTATTCTAAACTTATTTCACTTATGAATAATATTTTAACTTTGTTGGGTTGTGCAAATTTTGAGAAGAAAAAACATTTTAATTAGTCATTTCATTTATTCTTCTATTCTTTTACTCCTTATATTAACTAGCTTAAAGTTATTTATAACATAATTTTCTACTAATAACCTCTTTACAAAAGTTTTATTCTATTCATCATGTTATCCAAAGAGATTGTAGAACAACGTTGTAAATTGATTACACTTGTACTCCGGATAATAAGGGAAGGGTTTTTTTAATCCAAGTTTGACTCTGATTAGATCCTTAGCGCAAGCGCTAAGTAAGCAAATTACCTTATGTTATATAAAAAACCGAGGAAAATAACGTAAAGTAGAAACGAACAAGGTCTTACAGCACGATCACTATATTCTAAACGATTTAAACTGGAATAATAAGTATTAAAATTTAACTTATATGATATAAAAATAATTATTTCAATTTTAAGTTTTAAATTATCAAATTTTTAATTTATTAAATATTTAATAGTCCAATTATTGGTCTAAGTACACTATTAATCAAACATCCATGACCTTATTTTGTTGCCATATAAAATTATAGCTATTATGTAATAATTCAAAAAAAATACTATATATATCTTTTTTCTCTAATATTTTCATAAAGAAACATGATAAAATCAAATCACAAATATATGAAAAGAAAAAGTATATTGAAAGAATCAAAAACAAATTATTAATTCTTTTAAGTCTTTCTTTTTCTTTTATTATTTATTCTTTTTATATTTTCTAGACCATATATTATTTAATTAGCCTAATCAAGACAAAATATGAAAACAAAATGTAATAGCATAAAAAAACTACCTTTCTTACTTTTCTGTCTTAATCTAAATTTGAATATTTAAAAATTAAATAAAATTATTTACTCTATTGTGGCTCGTTAATATGAACATGTACTTTTATAAATTTAAATTTATATTACAATAATTATAAAATTATTCAGGTAATTAAATATATCGTAAATAATTAATTGGATGAATAGAATTGGAAAGACATATATCCAAGTAAAATTATAATTTAATTTCTATTTATTTCTTTAATCAGTAATTATTTTTAATTTAGTAGAAAAATTATCTGGAATTAAAATTTTATATTTTTTTCTTTAATATTTCCTATAAATTGATCTTAATTTGCACTTTAGAATTCTAGTAGATGGATGATATTTAATTAGTGTAAAAAATAGAAAAAGTATCATATCACATATTCTTAGTCATAAAAAAATGTTAATTTTAAATAGTTATAATTATCTCCTAAGAAGTATTTTATATGATTATCTCCTATGGTTAAAATGCCTTTGAAGTCCAGTTTCATACAAATTGATTTTATTTGAGAATCTAATATACTCAAAATGTTATGATAGAAGGAAAACATATCACTACTTTTAATAGAAGAACTTAGAACATAAAAAGGACAATTGATATTATATTTAAACTATATTATCATTACAAGGAAGCCCATGTATCCCTCTCTTTTAGTAATTTAGAACATGATAATTGTTATATTATTAGGTATAAGAAAACTTGTATCGAGAAACTTTTTTGAATGTTTCATACCGGTGGTATAGATATCAAATGATGATTAAAGAAATTTTAATTTAAAATTTCAGTATACGCTAGTTGATAACCATTAAAAATTAAATGATAAATTTCATTTAAAAAAATCCACTTAACTAATAGCTCCCTTGAATCTTCTCTAATGTTTTATTGGACTTATGATCTTCAATTTTTTATAAGAATGTAGGTACTTTACATTTTAGACTTTGCCTCTTAGAAACTTTTAAATTTTAAAATTAGTTCTCTCCATGATACTTATCTTTCATCTCTATATTTGGGATGAAAAATTCACCATTATTCATGCGAAATTTTTTTTTTTTTAAAAAAAAAAGCCACCCAAAGGTGGGGGGAGCTTTTCGGGATCTCCGTCCCTTCTTTATAAAATTAGTCAAAAGAGGAATATGCAGCGGAGAGAGCTATCTCCCTTGTCAAGTCTAGAAAGCAGTAAATAAGTTGTACTACTCCCTTACAACTGAGAGAAACAAAAGTATAAATAAGGAGTACTACTCCCTTACAACATAAGGCTATATTCCTAGGACAAAAGTCAGTGATACTATTCTGATGGTGAAGCTTCATCATGCCAAAAAGAATGTGCCAAGTCACTAAAGATATGACTATAGTAATTTGCAACAAAAGGTTAGACAAAAAGCCACCAAAACAACAGGACGGGGCACTCTCATGATCATGGATTACACATGGCCAGCAGGAGATAAAAACAGTGTAAAGGTGCTCAAGAGAGGAACAACAATTGACAGTAGCGGAGTAGTAAGAGCAGATGTAGCTCACAAAGTCATCAACAAAAAACAACTTAGTCATGGCAAAATCAGCACCAACAGGTGCAGACGCCGCAATAAAATCAAGATAGGATCAGTAGTGAAGCACCAACAGAAAGCTCCGCCATTTCAAAAGGGGGAAAGTGAAGTATCATTGGTTTCATACTCCAAGAAAACTATTGATACTTTAAATCCCAACAGAATCCTCTTAGGGATAGAAAGAAGCCAGACCAAATCCACATGATTGTAAGTAGCAAACTCCAAAGGAGCAGTAGCATATAACACCAAGCAAAAGATATAATACTAGGAGGCAAGGCCATATTTACTTATAGGACAAACGCACATTAGGGAGGCCAAAAGAGTCAAGTTTCAGTATACCTGTGAGCTTACCCTGTATTTGTTCCTGGAGAGGAGTGTCAAAGAATCCACGAAGCAGGCTTGATAGGCAAGGAAGTCGACCACTTGGTTGCCCTCTCTATACGTATGTGATATCTTCATCTTAATTCTGCTTAAGCAAGATCTGATCTGTTGAAGGGTATTTTGAAACTTCTAGCCTTATATATAAGGGGTGTGAAGAAGTTGTAAAATGTATAGGGCATCCAGTTCAATCCAAAACTCTGGGGACCTCCATGAGTGAAATGGAAGCATACCTCTGAGCAGAGCTTTGAGCTCTTCTTGAATGTTGGTGGAGTAACCAAGGGGTTCCTCAAAAGCAAGAATGACTTGTCCCATGTGATTTATTAGAATACCCCCAGCCCCTAAAGAGCCTTGGATTACCTTTGGAGGCACCATCCGTGTTTAATTTGATCCATCCTGCAGTGGGCTTACTCAAAGAGACAAAGGAAATATGTTGTTGCCTGGAGTAGTGTACCAATTGTATCTTCATTGAGGTTGCTGCAAATGTTTCTCCTTTTATGTGGATATGTTTTAGCAGAAAAACCACTGTGCAATGTGTGGATGTGCCTTAGGGTTTTTCTGAATAATTCTATAGCTGCTGAAACTTTCCTTTCATGTTTTCCTCATTTCTAGTAGTCCATATGTGCTAGCATATAAGAAGTGCAATTATATCTCCGATGGTCACCTGTGAAGAGCTATTCTTCTTCCATGCAAGCAAGAAACTCTGTATGTTGTCTGTTTGTGGAAGGTGTAGTTGGAAAATATCACCAAAGTAAATCCATGCTTTGGCAGATTCCCTACAAGATAAGAAAAGGTGCCCGATGGACTCCACTTCAGTGCAGCTAGAACACTTAGATACCAAGGTAATTCCTTTGTTTTGGCACCCAGTTGTTAACCAGCTTCCAGATAAAGATAGAGATGGTAGAGGTGATTAGTGGTGACTAGAGCGTCTTCCAAAAGTGATGTGTTGGTTCCTTGTCCTTGTAACGATCCCATGCTGAAGAGGTTGTGAAATTTCCTCGCTTGGATAATCTCCTGTGTATGGAATCCTCTTGATCCTTGCTGATGGGGACCTCCTTAACATAGTTGATAACATCTTGTGAGAGCACCTGTTGTAGCTTAGTTTCATCCCACTTTCTGTCTGTCCAAATCTATTTAAATGGAACATAAATGTTGTCGGAGTTGCCTGTAATCTCCTGTAGACTACCTTCTAATAACCGCTACTCTTGCCAGAATCTTGCTTCACCAGCTCCTAATGTCTAGAATATGTTACGATTGGCTCCTGCCCTGACTTTGCAAAGCTTTTTCCAAATGGGTGAGTCACTCTTTGTAGCCTTGGCTAGGGATGGGTGCTCTCTTTGGCAGTGCTTGCTGATGGTAAAGTTGGCCCCTAATGAATTCTTTAACGTCAACCGCCACCAAAGCTTGTGTGAAAATGCTAATACAATGTTCCTAAGAACTTTGACACCAAGGCATCCTTTCCTTAGTGGGGTAGCATAGGTTGTTCCATCGCGTCCAGTGTATTTTATTCTCAGTCAATCCCCAAAAATATTTGGCAAATAGTTGCTCCATCCTTTGAATGACACCAACTTGGGGGTTTAGAAATTGCAACAAATAAATAGGCATGGAGATGAATACGCTTTTGATCAGTGTGAGCCTTTCTCCCTGAGAGAGGAAGCGGTGTTCCCAACCTGCAATTTTCAAAAGAATTTTGTTAATAAGATCATCATACAACATTTTAGTTTTTGTTAGCTTTGTACAGTGGGGCTCCAAGGTAGGTGATGAGAAGATTTTTCATGGAGAAGCCCATGGTATTTATGATCCTATGTGCAATCAGGTTTGCCTTGTGTATAGAAAGCTCCATTTGACCCTGTCGTATACCTTGGCCATGTTGAGTTTAATGATCAAGTTCCTCTTGTTGTTCCTAGCATCAATGGAATGGACCATTTCCTGTGCTAGGAGAATATTATCTCCAATGAGTCTTCCTGGAATGAAGCCACTCTGTGAACGGGAGATGAGATGTGGGAGAGTTTTAGCAATTTTCCTATATAAGAGTTTGGAGAGGATCTTGTTGGAAATATTGTAGAGGGAGATTGGGCGGAAGTTATTCCAGGACTGAGGAGATTCCACCTTAAGGATGAGAATGAGTGGTGGTAGTAAGAGGTCTCAGCAATACTGTCTCTACTGATGCTGAAAACAACTTCTTCAATTTTTCTTCTGTAGGTATGGATATAAAAGCATCTCTGGCTTCATCCGAGATTTGAGGAAATGTAAACAAGGGATCAAATTCCAAGTCCTGGGAAGCAACTGCAGTGAGAAGGTTTTCAAAATACAGAGCTGCTGAGTCCTTCATTTGATTAAGATCAGTGACTTCTTGGCCATCAACAAGAATTCTGTGGATCCGGGAATGTACTCTTTTCTTTTTCACCAATGCATGGAAGAATTTGGTGTTCCTTTCACCTGCCTCCAGCCAGTTACAGCTGCTTTTTTGTCTCCAGAACTCGGACTCTATAGATAACGCTTATATCAATTCAACATTCCTTTTGTTTAGCTCAATGCGGCTGGCCTCAGTAGAGTGAGTTTCAAATTGTTTTTCTATCTCCGTAGCCTTAGCTTTAGCCTGCTCCACCCTACTAAAGACATTTCCAAAAGTATCTCTATTCCATTTTTTGAGAAGGTCCTTGCTTCTATATAGTTTCTACTGCAGTCGGTAAATGCCATAGCCCATGATAGGAAGATTCCGTGAGTGCTGCATAGTATCAAGAAATGTGGTGTGCTTGGTCCACATATTGAGAAACCTAAAGGAGGATGGACCTCTATTCACTGATTGAGTGCCAGTAATGAGAAGAGGGTGATGATTAGATGTCCTTCTAGGAAAATGAGAGACACGGAAGTGAAGGTTTAAGTCCATTCTTTCGAGTAGAGCACTCTATCCAATCTCCTCCAAACCCCGTTGTTAGTCCATGTGAAGGATTCCCCCTCAAAGCCAGCATCTATGAGCCCAGTCTCTAATAACATATCTCCAAAATCCTCCATGTGACTGTGTGTCTAAACGCCCTCCCTGATTCTCATTAGCAGTCAAGAAGGTGTTGAAGTCACCACACACTAGCCAAGGAGTTGCATCCAATGCCAGAACATTAAGTTCTTCCTAGAGGAGTCTTCTAGGGGTTCTGGTGCACTTGGCATGGACAAAAGTACAGTGAACGGCTTCTGAAAATAGCCCTAATGTGACTTTAACATGGAGAAATTGTTGATTGTCCCTGAGGACCTGCACATTAATAGCTCAATAAGAGAAACACCACATTTTGTTGTTGGAGTTAGTAAAAATAGAGTCAAAGCCAAACATACAGATAAAGAATTGTTCATTCAACTGAACAGAATGTGAGGTTTGTAATTGGAAATCATTTCGCATAATTTATTTTATTTTATTTTATTTTTTTGTAGCTTTCCCAAGACCTCTAATGTTCCCAATCAGGATTTTAATCATTTAAAGAAGGGAAGAGGAAGCCTCCTTTTCAGGAGAGTTTTAGGGGAGCTTTTACGTTTCACATTTTTACCTTTGGCTGTAGCAGTGATTCAAGTAGGAAGTCCTCCAAGAGCTGGAGATGGGCCTCAGATTGTAACGAAGTGATGTTTTCAGGCATGTTAGTTTTGTTGACTATTGTTGTGCAGCTCTTGTGTAGAAACCACCCGTTTCAGTTTCATTGCTAGATATTATCTGAAACTCACTATCCAGATTGACTGCCTCTATTTCCAAATTTTCCAACATCTGAAATCTATCAAAGGTGAGTGTGTAGTCTAGGGGTGCTCACGGTGCGGTTTCGATTTTTCTAAAGTTATTTTCAAATCGAATTGTCATTGACGGTTTTATAAAATAATTTTTCAAATTGCCACTTTTAAAACCAAAATAAAGGTGCGGTTTGGGGCGGTTTGGGGCGGTTTTGGGCGGTTTGGGCAGTTTTTTGGCGGTTTGGGGCGGTTTGGGGGTTTTAATACTTATAACAAGAATAAGATGTTGAAACTAACAAAAATCAAAAAGTAAAATAAATATTTGTATTAAGCAATCACAAAAGACCAACATTTTGCATCATAGACCACCAACACTCTCCACAACTTTAAATAGATTAAAATATAAAAACACATATAGTAATTAATTCCTGAAGCCATGAGTTTGATATCAACATTGACAATCTAGAAAATTAAGCAACAGGAAAACACTTAATCCAACAAAGGCGAAGGGTCGGTTATGGACATATCAAATATATTGTCAAGAAAGTATATCAAATTTAATTAATCCTTAATCAATATTTTGATAACTAGAACCAGCTAATACTCTAGATAGAACAATTCATATTATCAATATTCTTCCAATACTTATTGAATTTGTCTATCATGCGAATAGCCATTGATGTCATGTGGTAGTCTCCCTTATTCATCATAGTAGACAAACTCATATGTAAAGCTGCAAGTTCACAAAAAAATACATTTGAAGTGATATAAGATGAACCAGAGAACTTCAACATCACATTATAAAGATTTTCAAAAACTTCACAAAATTTCTGCGGCGGGGCAGGCGAGGCTAGTGACGACGCTTGGTGAAGGCGGTAGAGGCGCGGCGGACGAAGAGGAGAAAGGGAGAGGGAAAAAGGGATAAAAGAGAAGATTGACAAAGAATAGAGAAAAGTAAGAGCAGCGAAGAGACTGAGACAGAACAAAGAATAGAAATGGTGAAAGAGATAAAAGAGAGAGAAGGGAAAGAGGGAGTGAAAAAAAAAGAGGAAAAAACTAATAAGAAAGTGGAAGAAGGATCTAACGAGCTTAAAGTCCTAATGAGCTTACATAATTAAACACATTTTTTTTTCTCAAATTACTATGAATTTTAGGTTTATATAATTTGAATATGAAATTCTTCTAAATAATTAATTATTTTATCAAATTATTATATATATATATATAGTTCAAAAAAGATAATTATATATTTAGCGGTTCGGTTCGATTTTTGACGGTTTTTGAAAGCTCTAAATTAAAACCAAACCAATAGTGCAGTGTAGTTTTACTCTAAATTTAGAATCGCGATTTGAAAGATAAATCATAAAAAACGGTTTGATTTGAGCGGTTTTGGGTGGTTTTAAATTTTTTTGATCACCCCTAGTGTAGTCACCCTCTTCAAGGCTATCCACCTCCATTTCCTAAGTAGTCTCTTTCTGTCATGTTTTATAATGGGATGCTAGCTGATTTTTGCTTGTGCTGGGGTTCCCGTGAGGTTTGGATTGTGTCTGGTATTCCATCATCGAGTTAATAGCTTCAATATCTTTAAGAACACTCTGTGCCATCCTTTCTCTGTTCAAGGAATCAACCTCCTAATTTTTATCCAAGAGAGCAGTTAATAACGGATCATCATAGTCAAAGTCATTCCTCTCCTCATCAGGCTGGTTCTGTTGCTTTGTTGTCAGGTTAGACCCATCCTACTCTTTGATATATTCATCAGTATTAACAATGTGTAACCCCTATTCATGTTGATTCACATTATCTACTTTGTTGATGTAAGCTCCTTATCCCGGCGGCCGGCGCCCTGTTCTTGTCTTTCCTCAACTAACACTAAACCAGGATTATGTAAAACATTGTTTTCAGCAAGAACAAGTTCATTATAATCCATATCGTACACAACCTTTTTTCCTTTATCTTTCCCATTAACAGCTTGTTTATGTACATTACTCGATGTGCAGCTTGTGTAACAGTTTGATTGGTGTTCTTAAGCCTTAACATGCACATATTTTGATCATGACTAACATGTTTATACAAAGCACAGTAAAGAAAACAATTTTCATAGATCACAGGTTGTCTAATGGTGATATCTTCAAATTCCATAAATACAAATTGTGTTCTAGGTGTTTTTAGATCCAATTCAACACAAACATGAGCTAAGCTAGGCCTAGTTAAGTCCGCAATAGGTTTATTCATATGTAATGGTTTACCAATGAGTTTAGCAATGCTAAAAAGAGCCATTTTTTCAAACAAGTGGCAAAGGTAATTTAGGGAATTTAATCCAAACAGGTGCAATAGGTGATTCAATTTGAGGATTAAAAGTAGGTGTCCACTTAGACACTCTCATATGAAAAGTATCAAATGTCCATTTTCCCCTAAGCCACAACTGAGGATAATCTTGTTCATGCGAAAAATGTGTGGGCACATGTTCAACATTAATGGAACCAATAGACACTGAACCTCTCAATCCTAATTTAATACGCTTTTTAAAAAATGTAAGACTAGGCAAGCCATGAGAAAATTTACCGACCAATGCATATTTCAATCGTTCAACAAGAGTAGCAATTTCAAATTGAGAGAAGGTAATACTTGGGTCTCCTTTGAAAGAGTAGACTGTACCCATGACTGCGTATTCTTATTTCCGGAAGTTCTTTTTTGCATCTTGTTGGGATCAAATAGTATGCTTGAAGCTGTGTTGTTCTAGACAACATTGGAACATGTCCTCTTCGCTGGTGGAGTAGCTGGAGTATGGGGAGGAAGAGGTTCAGCTGGCGAAGGACAGTCTGCCGAAGGTGATGCCATCACACAAACATGGGTATGGAGCCAGCTGGGTATGGTCAGAGAGAGAAGGAGGGTGGTCGGCCGGCGAGTGGAGGTCGGGAAAAGAATGAGGAAGATGCCAGAGGTTCAGTCACCGACGTGGGAGCCAGTGATGGTGAGTGGATGAAAAATCGACAGTGTGTGAAATCACACATACTAACAGTGAGCGCACGTGCGAGGGCGTGGTGAGGCGAAGTGAGTTCCGCTTGGAGACGAAGCCTCGCCGGAGAGTGGGGAAGGAAGTGGCGGAGATCAGCGGATGTATGTGAAAATTCACACACTGCAGGTGATCTGGGAGAGAGGGAGCGTGAAGGGGCGTAGGTGGGGCACACAAAAATCGGATCGGAAAGAAGAGGAGGGGAAGGTGAGAGGGAGCTATCGCCGGTGAAAGTCGTTGGTGACGATGATGGAAGGGAGCGGATGGACGGGTGTGCATGAAATTTATACCTTCAGTATGCTGAAATCGCCAATTTTGAGAGAAAGTCGTGTTTTTCAGTGATCTAGGCCAATAATATTTGCAACTAAAGACTTTCTTTCATTCATGCGAAAATAGTGATAATTAATCTTTTTGTTTTTTTGCCTTTTATTGAAATTTTAGATGTTATAATTATTTCTCTCTATAATATTAATGAACCATCTTATATGAGTTTCACTTATAAACTATTACTTTACATTTTACATCCTTATTAATCTTTATGTTCTTTTGCCTTCATTGAAATTTTAGATGTTATAATTATTTCTCTCTATAATATTATTGAACCATCCTTATATTAGTTTCACTTATAAACTATTATATTAGATTTTATATCCCTATATTCATAATAAAAGGTTAACATTAAATTAATCCATACTTTAAATTTGCTTCACAAATGAAATAATAGTTTAGTTTATTTCGTGTTCAAAGCAAGAAAATATATTAAAATTATTTTTTGATTTTGATGTTTTTATTTTAAATCTTATACTATTAATAAGCTTGTTTATAACATAATTTTCTTGTAATAGTCTCTTTACTTTTTATTTTATTTCTTATGTTGGTGGAAAAGATCTAAATTGACGAAAAATATTTTATGGAATGAATTGAATGGAATAAGCATAAAAATCATTGACTAATTCTATTAAGTTAGAGTCCAATTAAAAATATATAGTACAGAAATTAGATTACTTATTATTGAAAATGATGTAGCAAAATTCTTATAGACTAAGTAATCAGTGCATCAAATGATCCACAAATCTTAGACTTATTTAATTCATAAAATAACTTTTGAATAATATTGATATGATTTGATAATTAATATTATAAATACAATTAATTATTGAACCACTTATGGAATAATTGATCTTCTTCTAAGTTTGTTTTTCATAAATAATTGATTTTAATTAGTTTTTAACATAAACTTATTTAATGTCCTTGTTTCTAATTGAAGTTTATTTTTTGCTGAACTTGTGGCATTATACTATTAATTAGGTACACAGGGATATTATTTATTTACATATAAAATTATACTTTCTATGTAATTTTAATATTTTTAATCATCACAAAAAAAATTAAAAATGAACCATCCCAAGTTACTCATTTTTTTTAATAATATCTTATTATAAAATTTAACTTACATTAAATCACTAGTAAATTGTCCCGTGGATCGCTTCCCTTTCTTTCAAAGAGATGCTTCTTCAAGGTTTTTAATCGTATCTTCTCCTAATTATATAGCCTATATATTTTTCCTAGACAGTATTAAGATTTTTAACTAATTTTATTTAATAAGTTATAAATAAAACTTTGTGTTATGAATAGAACTCTTTATTATAATTTATTTTTATTATACTTCTATCTCAATTCAATTATGTCAGTAATTAACAACTATTAAAAAAATTACTTATTTGAACATATAAATTTGTAATCTACTATTATGTGAAAAATGATATAATTGGCATTACAAAAAAAGGAAGAAACATAAGACATGACTTTTATAATATTCATAGATATAAACAATAGTTATCTATGCCCATTTTTTCTTCTTTTTTTTCTTTTTTAAGGAAACAAATTTCTGGGATGAGGGTTTAAGAGTAACATTTACATCTTTTGATACTTTTTTTACATTAAGCGCTTTTTATCTTACAATATTGTTGAAAAGATCAAATCTTGTACTGATATTTTGTTCTATTATATTAGATATGATTAAAGAATCATATAAAGTACCCATTAATTAAAATTACATTTTACTCTATCTTACTACAAAAAAGGTTCACTTTACATTATAAGTGATTTAATTCATTCTCATTTTTTTAAACCTATGTTACTTTTTAAAATGTTTGTTTTACATGACAATTCATTTAATTGATTTTCATTTTTCATATAACCTATATATTTTTTAATATGTCAAGTAATCTAACTAATTCTCACATATATATATATATATATATATATTCTAGGAAATTTTTCAACATTAAAATCCTTTCAATTTTCAAGATTTTTCTCTAGTCATTTCGTGTTATATCACATGGGTATTATTTTATCTAGTAAGTGTATTATATTATGAATATAATATACAAAAAAATCATACGCGTGGTTAAATAAGTATATGTGAAAAGTAATTAATATGAATAAGTATGGATAATGTGAAAGTAATTAATAAGAGTAAATATATGTAATGTGAAAAGTAATTAATAGGAATGAAAAATTAAATTATTTTACGTTTTTTATCATTAAAAAAATGATATTACAAGGTTAATTTAGTCCAATCAAAAAAAGATAGACACTTTTTAAGCGCCACATACTATATAATATATATAATAATATAGATAGATAGATAGATATAGATATAGATATAGATTAAATTGTACGGTCATCCTTATTTTCTATTTTAGTTGTTGTACATCAAAAGAAATAAGAAAAACTCAAATTACGAATGTTTATATGTCCGTTTTGGTCATTTTACCAATAAAAAGACCTTATTATGCCGAACACCCTAACATCTTATAAGATGTGAAAACATCTTATAAGTTTTAACATCTTATTTTATCCAAACACTTCAACAATTTATTATCAAAATAAGATCCAACATCTTACAAGCTTCTAAAAAAACTTAGCCAAACACCCTCTAAGTTGAGGATATACTCTAGAATTGATTTTGATCATTAATTCTACTTATATATAATTCAGATTATTTAATTTAATTGTCGCATACAATTTATAATAGTCAATTTAACATGTAAATTAATAAGTTTCTAGACACACTATAAATTCTTCGAGGAATATTGGTGCATGTAGCGTGACTTTTATTCAAGTTTATAGAATTATATTAAATTCATCAACACTCATTATTTATATACATATAAAGGACATATTACTTCCTCCTACAGTCATAAGAATTCAATCTTAAATCATCACAATGCATTAATTAGAGAATTACAAACTGATCAGGATTACAATTAATTAAAACAACATGCGCTACAAGCCACTTATCCAAATTGAAAAAGTGTGTAATTTTTTAAACCTTAGATCATAATTACGAGAAAGAAAAACAAAAATCAAATTGCTTAGTTATATATATATATATATATGTGTGTGTGTTCTCCAAATTAAGTTAATCTCCAAATTAATCAAGTCACACTAATGAATCCAAGTAGTACTTCAAAAAGCAAGTCAAGCATGAACAAACAAATTTGGTAAGTTAGAAAGTTAGTCATGCTTGTTTAAACTCTAACAAATGTTTCAACAAATCATGCATTTGTTGAAACATTCCTTGCTACTCATTGTGCATTTGCACTATAAATGCATTAAGTGTCATTTGTAAATTCATTGCCTTACAAGGTGAAAGTTTTCTCTCCCATAATTCTTTTACCACTTGTTCTTAAATTTATAACTTGAACATATTTCTAACATTATAATTTATGCTTTCCTGATGTTATGTAGGGATTTACAGTATCTGCACTTCAGTACAATACAACTCTATCTTTTGGTATGCTCACTTTCAATTTCATGTATATCACTACCTCCCTTAAGCGCTTCATTCCGTTTTGCAAAATTGAGATTTGGAAATCTACTAAAATTTTGTATATATCTGTGTATTCTATAGCAGTGCCCCAGTTATCAAAATATTGTTGTTTCTTTGGTTGAAATGAGTGAGTTTGATATAATTACATATATTTTATATTGTTTTGTTTATATTTCAGCTTATGGATGCACAGAGCGAGTTATACAGTTTCCTTTGTGATAAGGCATGCTACTGTGGAAATGATATGAAGGATGGAACTAGTATTAGGTTTCCTAGCCCTTGTTGGGTGCATCCCCTATGTTCAAAATGTTATGATAAATGGGGTGGCAATAGTCTTATTGGAGGTAAATGTCCCTTGTGTCGTGTTGAATACGATGGAATTTCTGTATTAGTTAAACTAGAGCGTTGGCCTACTCGTGGAGCCAGGGTATATCCTCCACTCGTAGGTGGTGAGCTTATGGCTCCACTCGCCCTTATGGAACATAAAGCTGATTGCTGTGAATTTGGATTCGAGTATGTTGACTATGTTGTTCGACGCTTCTGTGACACTCAAATAACTCATTATATGCATTCATGGTGCTTGTTAACTCGGACTCTATATGTTGATGATGACTCGCTGCAACGTGCTCCGCCATTCCATTGCTTAACATGTCAAGAAATTGAAACATTCTATATTCATGACGGGATTGGGATTCTTTCATTCGAGATTGCTGAAGGTACAAGTGGTGATGCAGGAGAGGATTATACATATGGTGATGGGGAAGAGAATTATACATATGGTGATGGGGAAGAGAATAGTGATAACGAGGATTATACATATGGTGATGGGGAAGAAAATAGTGATAACGAGGATGACGAAACAGATGGTGAAAGTGAAACATATAGTGAAAGTGATGATTAAGAGTTAGCGGCTACGCAGTGGTTATGATTTATCTCTATTTATGTAGTAACTTATCTAGGATGTAGGCATGTGGCTAGAAACATAATGTAAGATCAAGCTGATCCTTATCTTTTCTTTTCTATGTAGAAGTCTAATTTTCATTAGTTTGCATATGTGAAGTTGATCAGCCAAAACACACCCCATCATTAATCTTTCAGCCAATAATTAATACCGAACCCACTGCAAAATAACCCCATAGTCAAGGATCTTGTCTCTTCAAATTTGTCTCCAAATGCTCCTCATGATTTTTCAATCTGAAACACGAAGCTCCATGTTAATTGAAAATTGTGCTGTATGTCACTACGAATTCAAAGATTTGATGCATGATTTTTACGCTCTGAATTTGCAAGGGGAGTATGGGGTTCGTAATAGTTGATTACATCCAAAACTTGTGATTGGTATTACACAGATCAAACGATTTTGAAAAGTAAGGGCATTTAACGGTGTTAGTGTCATTTAACGGATAGGGACAAGTGTGCAACATTTTAAAAAATACGAGGGACTGTTTAGCCTATTTCTTATCACAGGAGGATTTTTTGCTTTTTCTCAAAAACACATGGGGATATTTTGCATTTACCCAACTATAAATCAGCCAACTCTAAAGTTTGATTAATATAAACAAATCTCAAAACAATGTGATTTGAAGATAAACTTCCCAAATTTTCATAACTCTATCATTCTACAAAAAAAAAAAAAAAAGAGGATTGAAACAAAATAAATTACAAATTAAGTGGTCTTTTCAAGAAATCAAATTCATTCACAGTTTTTTCTATACCCATAGTAAAGAAATCAAAATCAAATATTAAAATCTTCCCAAAAACAGATACACAAATCTCAAAACTCAAAAAGAAAAAATAAAACCAAATGCATTCACAACAGCAATGGGCTTGCTCTGGGCGTGGCTGCCAGCGACGGGATCTTGGGGTAGGCGCGGCCGCGCGACAATGGGATCTTGGGCAGCACGGACGCGATAGGGGCCTTGGGGTGCATGCGGCCGCGGGGCGAGGGGGCTTAGGGAGCGCACAGCGATGGGATATTGGGGTGGGTGCGGCTGCAGCGACCGGGGGCTTGGGGTGGGCGCAGTTGTGGCGACAGGGGGCTTGGAAGGCGAAGGGTGGACGGAGAGTTAAGAAAGCAGTTGAAGTTGAGAGAGGAGAGTAGATTGCGTAAGAAAAATTGAGTCTAAATGGATAAGATAGAATATATTACCCGATCCAGATCTAATTATTTTAATTTGATGGGTCTAAGTCTGGATACAGGCCTGATTTAAAAGTGCAGGTCTGGACCTAATTCTGGAGCCATTATAATGGTATGGCCTAAACAATTTTGGCCTATTGACATACCTACATGAAAATGGGAGAATTTCAGTCCAAGAGTTAGACTCTCCGAAAGAGCTCAATTTCATTTGAGGTACGTGCAATAATTAGACATGTATTTGACTCTTTATGTAGAAGGAAATTTGTAAAATGAAAATATATATTTTGCAAATATGATATTAGACTTTTAAGTTTCATCGGATTGATTAAATATATTAAATGTGTCTCTATGTCAATAATTGCATATAGATACACTATGTTTATGCCTTCATTTGCAATTCATAGGACATGGTAAATCTATGGTTTTTTTTAAAATTCTCAAAAGTATGAGCATGAAAATGTGTGATTCAAATTAGAAATGCACAACCTTATTTCATTTTTAATTAGAAAAAATTTGATCCATGTCTTAATTTACATTAGAAAAACTTTATGCACACGAGGAACCCGTGCGGTGGCGGTGGCTAGTTCTTAAAAAAAAGCCTTCCACATTCTCATCTTTGTTTTCTTCTTTATTTTGATTTATTTTATTTTAAAATAATAAATTACTTTTTTTTTTGTAATATAAAACTTTAGTATGACATGTGAATCAAGTATTCACCAAAATTCTTTAAAAATATTGTTCATGGAAGTTCTCATATATATTTTTAAGTTTTAAATTTATTGATACATTTAATTTTTTGTATTAAAATATATTAAATATGTAATAAATCATATTTAAATTTATAAAAATAAAAAAAAAAAAAAAGTATAGAATATTGAAGGTAAATAACTTCCACGTCAGACATAAAAGAAGGTTTCGTTCCTTAAATTTCGAAGGTGGCACTTTAGTCCTAAATTTTTTCAATTTTCACAATTTTAGTCCTTTTGTTCGCCGGAGTTCACCTCTACCTGTGAAAATGGTG
The DNA here is from genome assembly GCA_034509735.1 of Sesamum alatum. Classification (NCBI taxonomy): domain Eukaryota; kingdom Viridiplantae; phylum Streptophyta; class Magnoliopsida; order Lamiales; family Pedaliaceae; genus Sesamum; species Sesamum alatum. Next base: position 10,763,264 of record JACGWO010000011.1, read on the forward strand.
AATTCCGGGAAAAAAAGAACTAAAATCGCAAAAATTAAAAAAGATGCAGGACCAAAATATTACTCTAGAAAATTAGAGGACAAAAATTGGTGGCAAAAATTGGCCAATATGAACAAAAGCCTCAATTTTCAAATATCACGTAAGAAACACATGCATTTTTCAAGCGAGAATGGTGAACTCCGGTTAAAAAAGGATCAAAATCATGAAAATTAAAAAAATACAGGAACAAAAAACTACCTTAGAAAATTAAAGGACGAAAATACCAAATAACTAAATGACGAGACCAAAAATGCATCTAAGCCTTTGTAATATCATAATACTTAACATATTTAATTTTCCTTTCAATGCAGGAAAAAAGGAAAAGGTTGTATAGTTTTATTAACAATTAATGTTTATATTTGTGGTTTTATAAGTATTTAGATTTATGTATCTCAAATCACATTTATTTAGATGATATATGTACATATATTTGAACATTTTTAAACATATATTTCATTTCACTTGATGCTATGTATTAAAATTGTGCAGAAAACATAATAAAAACACATTGATTAATGCATATTAGTATTTTTATCGTAATTTCTTTTATTCGTTCATGCATATATAATGTGTTTGTGGACTGCTAGTCTTATAAATTTGAGCATAACAGTCTTAGTTTGAGTAAGACAGACAAAATCTTTTGTTGTAATCCGAGTGTTAAGTTAAATCTCGATATGTTTTTATGTGTGAAATTGTGTGTTTTCCAAATTTTGATTTCATAAATAAACAAGAAACATCAGTATTTCCAGGCCCTGTTTACTTGGAGTGATGGGATTTAGATGTGATAGATAAATTTAGGATGGATAATGGGGTTGAGTTAAAATTAATTATTTTAAATGGCGCAAGTTGATATTTTACTTGTATTCATAAAATAATGGATATAACTATGTTATGTTTACATTAGATCATAATTTAGGGTTGAAAGAATGACTAATTTATATTTCCCCATAACACTCCCAAGGATTTTAGACCTATACTATTGTTTATAGCCACTTTCTATTTTTTATTTTCTTACGACGGGAAACAAAGTTTAATTAAGACCCTCAACGGAGGAAAATATCAAGTGTAATTTTTGTAATTTCAACTATTTCATAATTAACTATTTAAAACTATTTCATATAAATGTACTATATTTAAGTATATTTATACTATTTACTGTAACTATCAATTTAAGCTTTTTCATATAAATAAATCTCTACTTAGCAAACAGTATGTAAAATGGCTGTTAACAAAACTGTGTTAAAGAGCTGTGTGAATCAATTCAACTACCATTTGCAAGGTGCCGCAAAGAAAAGAATTAACAGAAATACATCCAGTATGATAGAAATTGACACAAAAAGAAAGTAACCAAAACAACCATTTACTTAATAAAGAGTTAACAAACGACAACCTAAATATATATATCAGTTCTTATTCGGCAAAAGTGAACCTAAATAGATATATATATATATATATACATCAGTTCATATTCAACAAAGGACAACCTCAATATATTAAGCGAAAGACAACTTAAATATATATGTGCAACCTAGATCCCACCAGTGATCATCATTCGTATCATTTCACCACATTTCGCATGAGGCAAACTGAAAAATAAATCAAGCATACTGCTATCCTTCACCAATTGTTTGGTAGCCCACATTCACTCATTCGATAGCAGTTCTGGAATATCCTCCAATGCATTGAATACCTTGCAACACTCTTTGATGCATCATGTTCAAAACCAATCGTTGTAGCCAAGGTTCCGAGATTGGCTGTCGTAGCATGACAAAATTGGACAATGACATCAACTCGCATTGGTTCCTCAATTGCCATTTCTGGTGCCTTTTGCTTCTTACATGCCTTTGGCTTCATCGCACTTGATTCAAGGTTAATCGGCTCTTCAATACGGATAGAATTCGCAGCATCGACTACATCTTCAGCACGTTCTCCTGTTGCTCGGTCTTTTCCAAATACTTCTAGCCAAACCGGGAAAAAAGGCCATGCCTTGTACCGCATGGTCCTAACACTTGGATCAATCTATTTAACACGTGAAATAATGATCCGGGTCGCTACTCGATCACCTGGGACCTCCTTAGTTAGGGTACCCTTGAGCTCGATCTAGTCAGCTTCCGGACAATAAACTTGAGAAGAAACAAGCACGTGAGACTAGCCGGGAGGGTCCCCGGTGTAGACACTCCGATGCTTAAATCAGAATCTGGTCGAGATGGATGGTCGATAATTTGGAAAATTGAACTGGTCGAATATAACTAGAATAACTTACCTTACATGTGGTGGGTCAGGCTTATTTATAGCACCAAATGTCCGTACCTCCATGATCCACGTGGCCTCATCTCTTTAGTCTGAAAAGTTTTAGCATCAAAGGTCCATATTTGAACACCTGGTCCTTAGCATAAACCGGGTCGTTAATCCGGGTTGGGTCGCACGACCCGACCCATATATCTGGTGCGCGGGTCTAGAGCTCTTTTACAGCTTGGGGCCCGCTTTTTGGGGTGTTTTTAGTCTTTTGACCATTTTATTGGGTTGTACCCACATCATTAGTCCCCCACTTCTTCTAGTTCAAGTTAAATATGCTAGAAGAAGTCGAAAAGTCGCGTCCCTGGATGCCTCTTTGCTAGAACCGTCAGATCCCTCCACGTGTCGGCATCGCGTTCCTTCAGAGCGGGTGCGCTTTACGATGTTGACCGCCTATATATAGGGGGTCTATTTGACCCAATGCGTAAACTTCTCTCGCCTGGTGTTTTTCAACCTCCCATACATAGACGCTCTCTGGTTGTCGATCCTTAAGGTACTTTGCGACCAACCCTCTTTTACTTATTACCATGTCTTCCTGTACTAGCTCGTTTGAGTCGAGATCGAGGTCGGGGTCGAGGGGTAGCTCTGGAACTCAATCCGATTCTCGGTCGGGTTTGGGTTCAGGGTCCTCCTCTTTGGGCTCGACCGCGACCTCCCCTCATTCAAAGGAGGTGGTCAATGAAGTTACTTCCCCCTCGCATATTCCAAACACCGTCGCCCTTACTGAGGCTGGCCCTTCTCATATTTCTTCTTCACCTCCTCGAGCCGTGACCTCGACCATCCCTCCAAATAATCGAAACTTTCATGTAAATGCTCCTTCCCCTGACAATAATGTGGTCCCATCTCTCGATCGTGTAGATTCTGATGAGGTACCTACCCTTGAGGGTTATATGGCTATGATGGCCACCAATCCTTGGGCCGGCATAATAAGTTCAGTAAAACAATCCATTCATAAAATTAAGGATAAGTACTATATACCCCACGACTATGAGGTGTTAGTCCCTCGATCCTTTGATCGCATGCATCTTCCACCTCAAGGTTTCTGTCCGATCTCACTTGTTCATTTGGATGCCGGTTTCGCTTCTCTTTAGCACCACCCATAGCAAATATTCTCACCCATTTAGATATATTCCCTATGCAATTATCTCCTAATACCATAAGTATCATAATCATTTTTGTCATTATGATGCGATATCATAATTTCGAGCCCAGCTTTAATAATCTTTTGTCGTTGTATTCCTTTTCCGTTTCTGTTCGATCCAGCGAGCGAGGTTTCTATTACCTCTCCACTCGACCGGAATGTAAATATCTAGATAAGCTTCGATCAAACGTGGGTCCTTGGAAAGAGCGTTTTATTTTCATTCGACCACCTCCTGATCAAACTTGGCCTTTTCGATGCGACTGGCGCCTCACTAAACCTGAACCCAAGCCTCAAGATGGGGGGTTGGAGGGTGACTAGATAAATGCTATAACTTCCGAGACTTACGATTCGGAAAAACTTCTGTCAGAGGAAGTCTTGAAGCTAGCTGGCCTCTCTCCAGCACCCCTGCGAGTGCAAGGCTCTTTAGGTGATTTAAGAACTTTTATCATTTATGTTGTCATGCAACTTTTCTATCTTTATGGTCCGAATAACTTTTCTTTTTCAGAGGAAGCAGTGATGAAAGCTTGCCTTGCTGAGATTGCTCGCAACCTGCGAAGAAGGGGGTCCCCGGTGGTCGCAGTCGCTCCTTAAGCGATCGTCGAGGTTGCATCTTCTGAAGTTGATCCCCCAAGTGAACAGTCCGATCGTTTACCTGACCCGGTCGAGACCGAAGTCGGGGTCGAGGTACGCGTGGAACCCTTCGCCATCGTCACCCTGGGTGCTCGCCGAGCTATCGAGATCGCTTCTAGCGGATCCAAAGAGGCGAGTGGTGAGGTTGCCAGGGTCGAGGGCGAGCCCCGCAAATCGAAGAAACGCAAGCGCAAGGATAAGCGCCAGGGCAAGGAGAAGAGTTCCAGCAAATCCAGTAAGCGATCGAGAAAACGAGCCGAAAGGCGTGCAGCTAAGGACGCGGCTGAAGAAGAGGAGAACACCAAGCAGTTCCAGGAGCAGGTTACTTGGTGGAAGCAAGCTCGGGAAGATTTCAAGACTTCGAGCAGCCGGGTCGCAGAAATGGATGGAGAAAAGTTGAACCCAGATTGGGCCATCTCTGCTCGCAGCTCCGTGCTGCGTACACTGGTAGGGCAGGACTCCTTCGAGCTATATAAGGCATGCTGCCTCGATCACAATCAGATTTTTTTGGCCCAAACTGCTCATACACGGGTCGAGGAGCATCTTGCTCATGTTCTGATGCAGGTAACCTTCATCAAGTTTTCTTGTGCTCCCTATGTTTTTCTGGATTTCTTCTTACTTCTTGACAATTTCAGGCTTCAGCTTTTGGCTATAACTTGGCCCTAAAGTGTTCGATGTTCCGGAATGATAAAGCAGATGCTGAGAAGAAGATACGCGAACTCGAACAGAGCCTGGAGAGTGCAAAGGCTGCTGAGAAGGAGGCTCTGGAAGCCAAGGCTGCTGCAGATACCCAGGTCGCGGCCTTAGGAAGCAAGCTATCCGCGACCATCGAGGAGGGCAAACAACAAGTTGCTGCTGCCTTAGAGCAGGGACGCACCGATGGCTTTTCGACTGGTTGCCTCGCTGGGAAAACTGAGGGTGTCATCGAGGGTCGAGAGACCTTTCTTCAATCAGACGACTACAAACAGTCCCTTGCCAATGCTCGTCTTCAGGGTGCACGAGATTTCCTTAAATCTCCCGTCTTCAAAACGACGGTCGATGTTCAGTCTGTTTCTTAATGATGGGTTTGACAAGTGTATAGCCCAGGTCGTGTACCTTCAGGGCTTTGTCAAGGGATTTTATCAATCCCGTCTTGACTCCTCCTTGGATGGTCAGCTTCGACCTTATCCCCCTGAGGCTGCTGCTGATCCCAGTGGAGAGGACGAGTTCGCGAGCTTGATCGATGAAATAGGCTATGTTCCATAGATTTAGTCGTGCTCGTTTTCTTTTTTGGATGTAAATGCTGGATGTAAATGCTGACTTATTTTATGGTGTCGCCTGGTCGCCTGTATTATATACCCCTTTTTGTCGAGTGACTTGGCGACTACCAATACTCTGTAATTGATCCTGCTTGTTGTTTATGAAATGTCTTACAAAGATTTTTTGTACGTTGTTTCAATCGCATTTATGCGAGCGTATTAATCTTGACGGTATGATGTTCAAGCTATTCCGTTTCTTCCTTGCCTAGTCGCGAGCATTTTGCTTTATGTAATCCTTTGCATGTCGCATGCTTAATTGCATTTTTGATCAAGCGTTTTTAGGTCGCTTATATCACCTTTCTCAAGTTGCGCGCGCTTTGCTTTATGCGTCCTTTTCAGGTCGCATGTTTCAAGGTCGCATGCTTCCATTGAAATTTTTGACCAGACGTCCGTGACCTTTTTCAGGTTACGCGTGCTTTGCTTTATGGGACCTTTTTCAGGTCGCATGTTTTAGTTGAAATTTTTGATCGAGTTCATGACCTTTTTCAGGTCGTATTTTATGCCTTGTAACTTTTTTACGAGAAGAGATGGTCTTTCACAAGCTTTGAATTGAAATGGCTAAACAGCGTCTAAGTACATGGTGATCTTTCTCAGATCGTTACAAATTTTAGCAATCGAACAAAAAGGAAACAGATCTTTCACAGATCGTACATTGGAGTGATCTTTCACAGATCAGTCATGATCTTTCACAGATCATTGTTCTTCCACCGGTCGCATATTTGTGTCCTTCTGCCTTTTGATAAGCGAAAAATTTCAGGCCTTTCACAAGCTGATCCAGGTCCTCATTATGCGTAGAACTTTTTCAAGTTGTGCACATTCCACGGTCTTGGTAAGTCTTTGCCATCCATGCTTTGAAGCCTGTATGTCCCACGTTTTTTGATTTCGACGACCTTGTAAGGTCCTTCCCAGCTTGGGTCTAGCTTCCCCACATGCTTTGACACTTCGACCTTTTTAAGAACCAGATCTCCCACCTGGAAATGCCTTAGTTTGACCCGTTGGTTATAACACCTCATCATCATGTTCTTGTGATACAAGATCTTAGCATAGGCGTGATCTCTTCTTTCTTCGATTGTGGTGAGGTCGAAAGCTCGTTCGGCCTCGTTTGCTTGTGGATCATAATGTGCGACCCTGGCTGTCATTTCTCCTACTTCTGCAGGGAGTATAGCTTCAGTTCCATAAACTAAATAGAATGGTGACTCACCTGTCGAAGATCTCGGAGTTGTGAGATATGCCCGCAACACGCCTGGTAGCTCTTCGACCCACGACCCTTTTGCACCCTCGAGCCTTGTTTTCAGGTGCTGCAACAGTGTTCGGTTAGTCACCTCGGTCTGGCCGTTCGCTTGGGGATTCCCTACTGCCGTGAAATTCTGTTGAATTTTTAACTCCTTGCACCATGCCAAAATTCCTTTTCCCTGAAACTGAGTACCATTATCCGAGATCAGGATCCGAGGTATGCCGAACCTGCAGATTATGTTTTTCCAGATAAAGCTTATCACTCCCTTTTCTGATATTTTTGCCAAGGCCTCGGCCTCTACCCATTTCGAAAAATACTCGACCGCCACTATGGCGAATTTTTTCTGAGCTGGTGCTGGTGGAAAGGGTCCTACAATGTCGATGCCCCATTGATCGAATGGACATGCGATCCTAACTGGTTCCATCGAGGTCGCAGGGCCATGTATCAGTGTTGCATATCTCTAGCAGCTCTCACACTTTCTGGCGAATTCCATTGCGTCTGTTACTAAAGTAGGCCAAAAATAGCCCTGTCGTGTGACCACCTATGGGAGCGACCTACCCCCTGAGTGATTGCCGCAACTTCCCTCGTGGATCTCTCTTGACACATAATAGCCTTTTTCCGGGTCGACACATTTTAATAGTGGTCCTTCGATCGTCCTTTTGTACAATTCATTTCCTACCATCGTGAACCTATTTGCTTTAAATCTCATCTTTCTTGCCTCAACGGGATCGTTGGGTACGACCACTTGATGTAGGTATCTGACTATGTCTGTTTTCCAGGATACCTCTTCCTCGATCGCTTGCACTTCCATGGATGGCTCATCAACTTCAGGCACCTCCTTGATCATCACCGAAATGCTGCGATCCTTTATACCTGCCATCATAGCCCCGAACTTGACAGTGCATCCGCTCGCTCATTTTCTTCCCTTGGGATTTGTTGAATCGAGCACTTGTCGAATTTTTGCATCATTTCCTTCACCTTTCTCAAGTACTGGGTCATCCACCACTCTCGCATCTCATATGTTCCATCGATCTGCATTGCTACCAATTGAGAATCGGTACATACATCCAATTTTTTCACCCCAGCTTGACTTGCCATTTTTAGACCCAGGATCAGTACTTCGTATTCTGCCTCGTTGTTAGTGGTGGGGAACGCCAACTTTGCTGTGATCTCAATTTCCACCACTCCGGGTCCCTGTAACAAAATCCCTGCTCCTCCGTTGTTCGCGTTTGATGAACCATCAACGTGCAGCAACTAGCCTTCTTGGTCTTTCATTTCCTGGTCACCTACGAGCTCGACAATAAAATCAGCAAAAACTTGGGGTTTAATGGAAGTTCTTGCCTGGTACTCAATATCAAATTCGCCTAACTCGACCGGCCACTTGATCAAGCGACCTGATGCATCTGGTCTAGACATGATTTGTTTCAAGGGGTACTTTGTCAACACTATGATCTTGTGAGATTGAAAATACGGTCGCAATTTTCGAGCTGTAGTAACCAAAGCCAGTGCCAAGTTTTTGATCTGGATGTACCTTTTCTCTGCCCCTTGAAGCATTCTGCTCACATAGTATACTGGATTTTGTGACCCTGTTTCTTCCTTTACCAACACAGAACTTACTGCATTGTCGGACACAGCTAAATATAGGTACAATACTTCACCAATCTTAGGATTTGCTAGTAGGGGTGGGTTTGTCAGGTAATGTTTTAGGTCAGCCAGTGCTTGTTCGCATTCTTCGTTCCAACTGAAATCCTTCACTTTCCTTATTGTTTTGAAAAAATGGCAAGTTACGGTCCGCTGATCGAGATATGAAGCGACTAAGAGATGCGATCTTTCCAGCTAATTTCTGTACATTTTTGACCATTTTTGGCGAGCTCAGACCCAGCATTGCCTCTATTTTTCTGGATTTGCTTCGATCCCTTTCTCACTCACCATGTATCCTAAAAATTTTCCACCTCGAACTCCAAATGTGCATTTAGACGGATTTAATTTCATGTCAAACGTTCTCATCACCTCGAACGCCTTTCTCAGGTGATCGAGGTGATGCTTCTCCTCTTTGCTTTTTACCAACATGTCATCCACGTACACTTCCACAGAATGGCCGATCAGCTCCTTGAACATCCTGTTCACCTACCTCTGGTAAGTGGTACCTGCATTTTTTAATCCAAAAGGCATTACATTATAACAATAAATGTCATTTTCAGTAATGAATGATGTCTTATCTCTATCTTCCTCTGCCATGAAGATCTGGTGGTATCCCTGGTATGCGTCCATCATACTGAACAATGTGCATCCTGCGGTTGAATCCACCAACAGGTCTATTCGAGGTAGCGGGTACGGGTCCTTTGGACATGCTTTGTTCAAGTTTGTAAAATCTGTACACATTCGCCATTTGCCTGATGCCTTGGGCACTATCACCACATTTGATAACCATTCTGTGTACTGGACCTCTGCTACATATCCTGCCTCAAGAAGTTTGTTTACCTCTTCCTCAATGATTTTGTTTCTTTCTATGCCGAACGATCGTTTCTTTTGCTTCACAGGTCGCATCTGCGGGTCTACATTGAGCCTATGCACGATGACTTCTGGATCTATTCCCTTAAAGTCCGACGGGCTCCATGCGAACATGTTAGAATTTTCCCTTAAAAATGTAATCATCAATGTTTCTAAGGTTGAGGTCATTCACGACCCAATCCTCGTGGTCTTGTTGGGCTCCCCTGGAGTCAAATCGATCACTTTGTGCTCTTCCACTGGTTCTATCCATTCGGGCTTTGATTTTTTCAAGGTATCCATGACTTCTTCAGGGTGGTCGGCCCCTATTCTCCGTTTGGCTTTCATGTCATCTCCTTCTTTCTTTTTTAAAGAGAGATTATAATATCTCCTTGCCTCTCGCTGGTCGCAGCACACCTCGCCTATTCCACCGGGTGTTGGAAATTTCATCTTTAAATGATATGTGGATACAATAGCCCGAAACAAGTTTAAATTGGGTCTCCCCAAAATCAGGTTATATGCAAATGGAGTATCAACGACCAAAAATTTTATCATTAGAGTTTTTCTCCTCGGTTCGTCGCCTAACTAGGCGGGGAGATCGATGGTTCCCAACGGTGTGACTTCACTACCTCCGAATCCTACTAAGGGGGTCTGCACTGGTTGTAGCCGGGTAGCATCAAGTCCCATTTTCCTCAATACTTCCATAAACACAATGTCTACCGAACTGCCATTATCAATCAGCACCTTGTGCACCGAGTAATTGGCGATATCCATTTTTATAACCATGGGGTCGTTCTGCGACCCTGCCTCTGCTACCATATCTTTCATACTAAATGTAATTTCTTCGTTTTGCTCCACACTTAATACCAATTCTCTTCTTTCTGCGCTCCCATATCAGGCATATCTCTTTCTCGACCTCGCCGAATCACCACCTGTAGGTCCGCCCGCGATCGTGTGAATGACCCCTTTCACAGGAGCATTATTGCGTGCGACCTCATCTGGTCTATCATCTCTTCTAACTTCTCTATGCCTGAACCTCTCTCTGCTATGGGGTCTGCTCCTCGACCTCTCTCTTCGTGTTTCTCTGAATTCCGTTTCCTTCTCAAATTTCTGGGGTTCCCTAACATAGTCCTTAAAGTACCCTTGTCTAACCAATCTTTCTATTTCATCTTTCAGCTGAAAACAGTCCTCGGTGTCGTGTCCTTTTTCCTTGTGAAATTTACAATATTTGTTACCCAAGTATCTCTTTGAGGGTGTGGCTCGTGTTTTTTTTGGCCACTGGAGTACATTTGCTTTTTCCACCATCATCATCATTTGTTCCCTGGAAGCTCGCAATGGGGTGTATTTGTGGAATCTAGGCTGATATGGTGCTTCGTGATCTTTTTCAGATCGCACTCTGCGGTCTCGGCCTCGGTCCCTGGTCCGATCTCGACCTCGACCTCCTATCCACTCATCGTCTTTCATCGCATTCATTTCTTCTTCATCTATGTATTTCTGAACCAACTTCATCAATTGCTCCACATCCTCTAGGGGCTCCCTTGCTAACGCTGAAGCGAACGGGCCCTTCTTTAATCCATGTATGAGGATGCTGATCATCATGTCAATCCTCAAGTCTTGGACCTCCAGGGTCTCATTGTTGAACCTTCCCACAAAACTCTTTAATGATTCGTCTTCTTTCTGCCTTATGGTGAATAAGTATGTAGCCGACCTTTTTTGTTTCTTTTTACTCGCGAAATGGAATGCGAACTTCTGTATTAATTGCTCATAAGTTTCAATGGTTCCACTAGGCAAACTAGTGAACCACTCTTGCACTTTTCCTGTCAGGGTAGTAACAAACAGCTTAGCGTTAATTGAATCAGACTGACCGTAAAGATTCATTACCAGGTCGAATGCGGCGATGTGCTCTTGTGGATCTTTGCTACCATCATACTTAGGTAGATCAGGCATTCTGAAATAGGGGTCCACAGTCTCAGTGAGGATCTTGTTGGAGAAAGTCGAGTTCCTATGCTGGGCCACTATCTCACCCCTACGCTTGAGTTCACTAATTTGGGCTCCCAACCTTTCAATCTGGCGACCCACGTCCTCGACCTCAGCCTTAGAAAACCATGGTTCTCTCCTCTTACTCTTTTCCTTTTGCCTAGACGCCGCATCAGACACCTCGTTGGTCGCGCCTTTCACAGGCACCTCTCTGTTGTCCTCTCTCATTTCTTCCTCAATTTTCTTTTCTCTAAACAGCTGTCGCTTTGAAAGCTCGCGGACTATCGGAGTGGCAGTTCTCCTTTCGTATTCCACTATAGCGTTCCTGTTTGCCTTCCTACTAGCCTCATCTATCATCCTTTGGAGTTCGTCTCTAGTGATCTGAATAACCTGATCGTTCTGTCGTTGAGAGGTTCCTTCGTATTCTCCCGAAAACTGATCCCTCCTAAACGGTCCTTCCATCTCGTACAAGTACATTATCTTCTCAGAATTTCCCACAGACGGCGCCAATTGATCCGGGTCGCTACTCGATTACCTGGGACCTACTTAGTTAGGGTACCCTTGAGCTCGATCTAGTCAGCTTCCGGACAATAAACCTGAGAAGAAACAAGCACGTGAGACTAGCCGGGAGGGTCCCCGGCGTAGACACTCCGATGCTTAAGTCAGAATCTGGTCGAGATGGATGGTCGATAATTTGGAGAATTGAACTGGTCGAATATAACTAGAATAACTTACCTCACATGTGGTGGGTCAGGCATATTTATAGCACCAAATGTCCGTACCTCCATGGTCCACGTGGCCTCATCTCTTTAGTCTGACAAGTTTTAGCATCAAAGGTCCATATTTGAACACCTGGTCCTTAGCATAAACCGGGTCGTTAATCCGGGTCGGGTCGCCCGACCCATATATCTGGTGCGCGGGTCTGGTGCTCTTTTACAGCTTAAGGCCCACCTTTTGGGGTGTTTTTAGTCTTTTGACCATTTTATTGGGTTGTACCCACATCACAAAGATAATCATAATTATTGTCTTAAAATAAAATTATACACGACAAAGAAAATTTACCTTCGCATACTCCTCCCAAAGATTGTTGTCCTCCACGGCCATCATATTTCTAGCATCATCCTATCCAAACCCACTTCGGAACATCATACTTACTAGCGAACTATAGTTCTTTTTCCGAACATGGAGTTTGGATTGTATGTGTGGTTCAACCCATAGATCACAAAATGGGAAGTGCTTCGACATGTAGCTTTTCAACTAAAATAAAAATCCAGGCCAAAAAGCCATTCTCACACTTCCATCCAGTGTTAATGATGTGTTTCAATCCATTAATAAGCATCTCTTTTTCAATCTGTGTCCAAGTTCTCCTCGTGTAGCCTTTCTCCTTTAGTGCACCACGCCTCCGTTGCCTAGACATTCCTTCTTATTCCATTTCACAAAGTATAAAGACCTAATTAGAAATAAATATTAATAATTAGTCCATATATATTATAGTTCCACAACCATAACAGCAGTTATTCATTGATCAAACAGGCTCATAAAAATATAAAATCATATGCGAAATGCAAACCACAAAAGACTGCCTTTTATAAAAATTGATTCATTATAACAGAAAAATACGTTGAGAACACCTAAATAATTACAAAGCAAGTCTTAAATATGAAATAAATTAATTATGTCGGGACCACGTAATTTATTAATTTAAAAAGATATTAATTAATAGATAAATTAATAATTTATTAATTTAAAAAACATTTCCGATTCAATGAACATCGTTATATATTCTTCATGAATAAAACATATACGTTATATCGACTAATTGAATGATGTTCATGTACAATGTGACTAATTAAATATAATATATCCCCCTAAAAATATAAAGTTCATTGGAGTACATAGTACTAGTTAAAACTCAATGCAAATTCATGTATGGTAAGAAAATCAACCATTATATAAACAACATCAAACGTTTTTAATTAGTCATTTATCCTTTTTATATTTTTTAGAAGCCCATATACGATTTGATTAGTCTAATCAAGAAAAAATATGAAAAGAAAATGTAATAGTATATAAAAGAATTACCTTTCTTACTTTTATGTCTTTTTCTAAATTTGAATACTTAAAAACTAAAATAAAAGAAATTCAAAATTATTTATTCTATTGGGCTACTTAATATGAATATGTACTTTTACAAAATTTAAGTTTATATTACAATAATTATAGTATTACTCAAGTAAATAAATATATCATAAACAATCAATTGGATTAATAGGAATGAAAAGGTGTATATCCAAATAATATTATAATTTAATATATATATATATATACACTTATTTAATCAGTAGTTCTTTTGTATTTAGTAGCAAAGTTTTAAAGAATGTAACTTTTATATTTTTTTCTTTATTTTTTTCTATAAATTCATCGTAGTCTGTACTTTCGAATGTAGTAGATGGACAATATTTAATTAGTGTCAAAAATTAGAAAAGTATCATATTATCTCCCCCAATTATAAAATTATTAATTTGAACAAGCACAATTATCTCATAGGAGGTATTTTATTATATGACTATATAACCTATGAATAAAATGCTCTTGAAGTTTAGTTTCATATGAATTGATTTTATTTGAAGATCTAATGTAATCAAAATCTTATGTTAGAATGGAACCACATTGCTAATTTTAATAGAGAAATTTAAAACATAGAAAATACCCTTGATTTTATGTTTAAACTATATTATCCCTCCTTTTCTATTATTTAGTACATGATAATTATTATATTATTGGGTATTAGAAAAATCTATATCAAGAAACGTTTTGAATATTTCATAAATCTTGTGGTATAGGTATCAATATAATCTTATATATAAAATAAATATCTTGTATGTACAAATTTGTACTTAAACTTAAAATGAAAGTTGTCTATGATCAAATGATGATTAAGATTAGAACTTTTAATTTAAAATTTTAATAAATATAACGCTAGTTGATAACCATTAAAAATAAAATAATTAATTTTATTTAAAAAATCACTTAATTAATAGCTCCTTTGAATCTTCTTTTATATTTCATTGGACTTACGATCTTAAATTTTACAAAAGAAGGTAGGCATTTTTATATTTTAGATATTTCCCTCTTATAAACTTTTAGATTTTAAAATTAATTCTCTCCATGATACTTATTTCTCATCTCTATATTTGTGATCAGAAGTTCTCCATTATCTATGTAATAACATCGATAATTGATTTTTTTGTTCTTTTGTCTTCTATTGAAATTTTAGATCTTATAATTATTTCTCTTTATAATATTAATTTTCATCCTTATATTAGTTTTACTTATAAAATATTACTTTACATGTTATACATGCCTATATTTGTAATAAAAGGTTATCATTTAAACTAATCCATTTTTCAAAATTTACTTCAAAAATGAAATAAGATTTTAATTGTTCTTGATAGTTGTGCAAAGCAAGAAATAAACAAAAATTAACTTTTGATTTTTATTTTTATTTTTCAACCCTTATACTAATTATCAATAATGTTGTTTATTAATTTAGTTTTCTTGTAATAATCTCTTTTACGTTTTTTTATTCCTCGTGTTGGTGAAAAATAGTCTAAATTGACGAAATAGTATCTTGTGGAATGAATTGAATGGAATAAGCATAAAAAGAATTGACTAATTTTATAAGTTAGGGTCGAATTAAAAATATTAATGTATATAAATTAAATTACTTATTATTGAAATGATGTAATAGAAATCTTTTAGATCAAGTAATATGTGCATTAAATAATCAAATAAATCATAGACTCATAATTCATAAAATAAGTTTTGAATAATATTATTATAATTTTAGAATTAATGTTATAAAAACAATTAATTATAAAACCACTTATAAATTAATTTTCATATTCTAAGTTTGTTTTTCACAAATAATTGATTTTACGATAAACTTATATAATGTGGTTGTTTCTATTGAAATTTATTTTCGTTGAACTTGCGGTATTATACAATTAATTAGGTACGTCGGAATATTTTTTATGGACATATGAAATAATAATTTATATGCAATTTTAATATTTTTAATCAACATAAAAAAATATATAAAAAATCTCAGGTGGCTCATATTTTTATAATATCTTATTATAAAATAACTTACAAGTTTCTAATTAAAGTGTTTCTTCTTCTAATTATATAACCTATATATTTTTTCTAGTTAGTTTTAAGATTTTTAACTATTTTTATTTAATTAGTTATAAATAAAACTCTTTATTATGAATGAAACTCTTTATTATAATTTATGTTTATTATAATTCTATCTCAATTCAACTATCTAAATAATTAACAACTATTACAAAATTACTTATTTATACACATAAATTTATAATCTAATATTCTATGAAAATGGTATGACTAACATGATAAAAAAAAAAAAAAGAAACATAAAACATGGCAACTCGTTCACACTTTTATTATATACATAGATATAACAATATTTATCTATGGTTGTATGCCCATTTTTTTCTTTTTTTTCAATTTTTTTAGAAAAAAGATATGAGTGGTAATGGTTTAGGAGTAACATTGACACCTTTTGATATTTTTTTTTACAATGAGAGATTTTTATCGTATATTGTTGAAAAAATAAAATATGTTGTCATTTTATTTAATAGTTATAAATAAAACTCTTTATTATGAATGGAACTCGTTATTATAATTTATGTTTATTATAATTCTATCCCAATTCAACTATTTAAGTAATTAACAATTATTACAAAATTACTTATTTGTACATATAAATTTATAATCTAATATTCTATAAAAATGATATACTTGAAATCACAACAAAGAAAGAAACATAAAACATGGCAACTCCTTCACACTTTTATAATATATATAGATATAGACAATATTTATCTATGGTTGTATGCCCATTTTTTCTTTTTTATTTTGTTTTTAGGAAAAAGATATGTGTGGTGATTTTGTTTACACATTTTGATATTCTTTTGGGTTAAATATATTTTTTGTCCTGTAACATAGGCTATTTGGCGTTTTCGTCCTTTAACATTCTAGGGTAGCATTTTGGTCCTTCATCTTTTTAATTTTCGTTATGTTAGTCCTCTTTTTTGCCGGAGTTCACCATTATTCGCCGGAAAAAAATACATGTGCCTCTCACTTGATATTTTAAAATTGGGGCTTTTGTTCTTATTGGCCCATTTCTGGTAGCATTTTTAACCTTTAACTTTTTAGGGTAGCATTTAGGTCCTGTATCTTTTTAATTTTCGCAATTTTGGTCCTTTTTTTCACCGGAGTTCACCCTTCTCATCGGTGGAGGTGAACTTCGGCGAACAAAAGGACTGAAATCGCGAAAATTAAAAAGATACAAGACCAAAATGTTACCTTAGAAAGTTAAAAGACGAAAACGCCAAATGACCTATGTTACATGATTACAAATGCATTTAACCATATTCTTTTTACTAGGAGCGACTTTTATCGTATATTGTTGAAAATATCAAATATGTACACTGTCATTTTGTTCTATTATAATAAGATGATTAAAGAATCATATAACGTACCCACTAATGAAATCTCAAATTCTCAAATTACATTTTAGTCTATCTTACAAGAGTAATGTACTCTACATTATAAGTAATTTAATTAATTCTCTTTTTTTTTTTTTTTTACCTATTTTACTCTTCAAAATATTTGTTTTACATGACAATTCATTTAATTGATTTATTTGTCATCTAACCTCTATACTTTAATATCTACTTATCTACCTAATTCTCATTTTATATCTATGCTAGAAAAATTCTGAACATTAAATTCATTCAATTTTCTCGATTTTTTTTAGTTATTTCATGTTATATTATTGGGCTTATTTTGATATAGTAACTGTATTATATTATGAATATAATATACACAAAAATAATATTGATAAATAAGTATAATGTAAAAAGTAATTAATAGGAATAACTATGAATAATGTGAAAGTAATTAATAAGAGTAAATATGTATAATGTGAAAAGTAATTAATAAGAATAAATTAGTATATTATTTTACATTTTTATCCTAAGAAAATAATATTACAAAAGGTTAATTTAGTCCAATAAAAAAAGGAAAGAAACCAAAATTCCTATTCACGCTTTTATATAGATATAGATAGATAGATATCGATATAGATATAGATAGAATTGATATAGATATAAATATAGATAGATATAGATTACTAATATAAAGAACAATATATTGGACAATTGTACGAGTAAACCTACTTATTGGCACTCTCATACCATTTGGTCTATTGACTGCATAAGGAAGAACGCTGCTATCTACAGCACTAGGGGTGGTAGGCGAGTCAAGTCGGCTCGCGAAGCTTGATTTTGAGCTCGACTCGAGCTCGAGCTCAATATACACTGTTCGTTAAGCTCGCAAGCTTTTTCTCCTTTTTTTTTTGAAATTTTTTATATATTTTTTTATTTTTAGAATTTTTATATGTTTATACATTTAACTTTTATAATTTATATAAAAATAAACTTAATCAATAAGTTAGTAAATTATAATATTTTTTTAAAATAATTATTTAATATGACACATATAAATTTTATGTTATATTTTAATATCTATTTATAACCTCTTATACTTTTTTAAATTGACAAAATACATAATATACATTATACAATCTATAAGTTTTACTTATAAATTTATGTTAAAACTTAGTGATTCCCATGAATTAATCTAAAGATGATGATGAGGACGAATGATGATGATGATGATGATGATGATGATGATGATGATGATGATGATGATGATGATGATGATGATGATGATGATGATGATGATGATGATAATAATAATAATAATAATAATAATAATAATAATAATGAAATCAACAAGCTTAATCAACAATTTAGTAAGTTTTAATATTTTTTTTAATATGACACATATAAATTCTATGTCATATTTTAATATTTATTTATAATCTCTTCTAATTTTTTAAATTAACAAGTCCTAACAATTAATTTATATATATACATATTCTATACTATTATAATTTATAATAATATAATTTTATTAAAAAATTATACCAATAATTAAAAATATATAAATAATTATACAAATAATTACGAGCTCGAGCTCATTAGGTGAGATTCGAGCTCGAGCTCGAGCTCGAGCTTGAGCCATACCCTTCAAAATCAAGCTCGAGCTTGAGCTCGCTAAAAATGGTCGAGCTCGACTCGTTGCCACCCCTATATAACACTACCTTCCTATCTGGTTAGGATATAGATGAATTTCGTAGCTTTGTCACACACTTCCAACACATTGACAGCAATTTCGCTCTTACGCATTCTGTAGCAACCCTTGTCGATAGTTGGTACTCTCACTTTTACGTACGTGCCGTCTAATGCTCCCAAACATCCGTTCAAACTAAGCAATATAAATGAGATTAATTTCCTCCAAAAGGTTATAACTAATGCATCAAAATAGAAATACATGAATGAATGAACAATCACATACCTTAAACCATTTCCACTTTGGATCAACACAACTATCATCAATTGCTTTGGGTGCGCCAACAATACCAAGTGCAATTTCAGAAGCGCGGCAAGGACATTGTTAAAGTGTATGCTAATAGTACGGCCCCGAACGAATGAAATCAAACTTCACAACTCTATTCTTTTTATGATGAGCTAGGATAGATAGGAATTTTGCCGCTTGCTCGGGTACCTAACAAACCTCTTATCAGTTAGCCCACCCGTTTATTCTAATAGATAGCATAATCTAGAAAAAGCATCTCTATTTCTCTATGTAGGTAGTATCACCGATTAAACAACCTTCGCATATGCCTAATTTGATCGGCTAATCTAGCGCTCTACAGTAACGATGTGTATTCACCCAAGCATGGGAATGATTTACATTAATTGGGACTGATAAACATGAACAAGAACTAACACCTTCACTATCTGTACAATTGCATGCAGTACAACCATAATATCATCACGTTGGCCAAATCCATCATCCAATATGAACAATAGTTGGTATGTTAAACAAAGGGAATTGTAAGGATTTAGCATATACACAATAGTTTGGAGTAAACAAGGTAATCAACTAACATCAACAGTTTTCTGCAAGTGCAGATTTATGACCTACTCATCATCATAAAAGATAATATATAAAGAAAACACCGTTTTCACTCACAAAAGGCGGTTACTTACACCGCGACACCATTCTTTTGTTATGCCAATAATACCCCTAAGTTAGTTTATTTTCTTTCTTTATTTCTCTCTCTCTCTCTCTCTCTCTCTCTCTCTCTTTTTTAAAGTGTGTTATAATATATTTTAAAGCATAAAAATATTTTTATATGCACGCAGAGACGGCGCGCCACGCTGACTAGTCATAAAAGAAAAGAAGAGACTAATATATTCATATAAACAAACTGGAACTTATATTATGCTAATTTAGTATAACTGAGCCTAATTCATGAAGTGAACATTAAACTTTGCATAATTAAAATCAACTAAGATCATATGCCATAGCCAAACTAAGATCAACCAGTCCCTCTTAGCACCATATAGGTACGATTCCATATATATTTTCTTACCTTCTCCATACAAAATTTTCCTTCTTCACTATATATTCATCCCTTAAACAACAATTAATTACGGAATTTGGTGAATTATAGAAGAGGCATGTTTTCAATCAAGGAAATTTTCCCACTTCCCTTCAGAAATTGGAATCAAAAGCAGCATCGTCGGAGTCGAAAGCTCATATCTTCATTGTTTTTTCTAAAGAAATTGTGGATTTTACTTTCCAGATTTCAATTAATGTGAAGGAACAAAGAGGTGAATGATAATTTTATTTAGTTTGTGTTTTGTTTGAGATTGCAATGGTTATTCATAGAAATTCTGAAATCTATCCCAAACAAGTTTGATGAATGATTTGGTTGAAATCTGAGTCAAAAGATGCATATTTTTCTTTTCTTTGATAAAATGCCCACAACATGTTTGATGAAAGTTTTGGTTCAATTTTAGTCATTTATTTTAGTTTAGTAGCATGCCCACAACCTATTTGATGAATGTTGATCATGTTGCTGAATCTTTCAGCTAATTTTGCATTATTTAGTGGAGGTTTTGAGGATGAACCTCTTCAGTGTGGATGTTCTTTTGGCTTGGCTGTTGCGGCTAACATGTTGAAATTTGATGGGATTTTGGAAAGTTTAAAGTGGGTTTGAAACCGGAAGGGTTGTTAGTTTGTTTAAAAAAAAAAGAAAAAAAACCTATTTGATGAAGTGCTCACAAAGTGTCTGATGATATGCTGACAAGGCATTTGATGAATTGTTCACAAAGTGTTTGATGAGATGTCCACAATATGTTTGATGAATATTTTGGTGGAACTTTGAATTATTATTATTTATTTCTACATAGTGACACACCCATAACATGTTTGATGAAATGCTCACAAAGTATATCTTGACAATTTCTTTTTAGGATTCAAAAATATGAGGGACTCTCATGTGAACATTGAATCACCCATAATTATTCAAGAGGATGGAAACGAAGATAACAAGGTTGAAACAATAGGAAACAAAGAAAATGCCCTTAAAAGAAACTATCGAAAGAGAAAATCAAAGGTTTGGTTAGAATTTACAATTATTGATACTGATATCGGAAAGAAGAAGGCAAAATGCAACCATTGCAGTGCATTAATTGCCGTCAATTCTCAAGGTTCAACAACCCAATTCCACTAACACTTAGAGAGTTTTCTCAATTCGTCTTGCTTCTACAAAAAAGCAAAAGCTTTTAACCACTCAACCCTTAGGGCCAAATGACTTTTGAGGTGGCTTGGGTGGTACAATTACTACTTATAGGTATGATAAAGAGAAAGTTTGAGAGTCTAGCAAAGATGATCATTGTGCATGAATACTCATTTAGAATGCTGGAGGCATCTTTTTCAAGCTAATCACCTCCGTTCGGTGTAAGGTGACATAAACCGCAAACCGCATTCTAGCAGCCCTAAAAAAAGAATCTCTAGCGAAGCTGTCAACTCAACCTAAAGAAATCGATCCGCTAGTCTAATCTATTCTCTGCTTTCGAGCAGTGAATTCCGACCAGTCAACTCAGATGTCACGGGACTGGGCAAAAGCCCTTCAGTCAGTTTAGATACCGCTCCTGCTGGAACATGAATTCTTTGTTCTATTTTGCAAAACTTTGAATCCTCGGTTTGAAAAGATATTACAGGTGACACTAACGAGTGATTGTCTAAAGCTATATGCCTTTGAGAAAAAGAAGCTAAGAGTTATGTTTGATAGTATTGATAGATTTAGTTTAACTGCTGATGTATGGACCTCAAACCAGAACATTGAATATTTATGTTTGATATGCAATTTTCTTGAACCGGAGTGGAACTTGCAAAAATGCATTCTGAATTTTTGTCCATTGGCGCCTCCTCATACTGGAGTTGCTATTTCAAATTGCATATTCCAATGTCTTATTGATTGGGGGATTGAGAATAAAATCTCAACTATCACATTGGATAATGCATCATCCGATGATGTAGCTATAAGAAACTTGAAGGATAATTTTGCAATCAAAGGGAAGCTTTATTTCAGTGGGACGATTTTTTCATGTACGATGTTGTGCACATGTATTGAATCTCATTGTGCAAGATGGCCTACACTAAATACGAGATGTCATTGAAAATATTCGTGAAAGTGTAAAGTATATCAAAATATCATTGTCTAGGCTTTACAGGTTCATAGAGATAGTAAAACAACTTCAGCTTCCAACCTCAAAAGGTTTAATCCTTGATGTGCCTACTCGTTGGAACTCAACATATGCAATGCTAGAATCAGCTATGATATTTAGAAATGTGTTTCCAAGGTATAAAGAAAGGGATCGAACTTACACATGGTTGCCATCTTCAGAGGATTGGGACAAGGCAATGGAAGTTTGTAAGCTTTTAGAAATTTTTAATGATGCCACACATATATTTTCAGGTGTTTCATACCCTACATCAAACTTGTTCCTTCTTGATGTTTGGAAAATAAAGCAAATTCTGAATGAGAAGTTTAGTACTAGTAAAGATTACCTTCAAAAGATGACTTTCTGAATGAAGGAAAAATTTGATAAATATTGGGAAAATTGCAATTTGTTGATGGCTACGAGTGCAGTTTGGATCCTCGTTACAAGATGAAATTGATTGAGTTTTGCTATTCTAAGATTTATCTAATTTCTCAAGCTGGCTAAGAGATTGAATTGGTGCACTTTTTGTTGCAAGAGCTTTACAATGAATATGTTGCTAACTGTTCTTCTAGTAGTATGAAGCTAATCAATCAATTAGGAGCTAGCTTTTCCACTGAGAGTGGTAGTAGCGACAAGATGAAAAGTAAAACCAAACGTAGAGCGGAATTTATCTTGTGGGCACAAGAACTTGATACCATTGTACCTACAACATCTAATTTAGATATATACCTTGAAGAGGGTCTTTATGTAAGGAAGATTCAGATGTCGATTTTGATGCACAGATTGGTGGAAATCAAACACTTTGAAGTTTCGCACCTTATCTAACATGGCACGAGATATACTATCAATTCTTGTAACAATTGTAGCATCAGAATCTGCTTTTAGTGCTGGAGGAAGAGTACTTGATCAATATCGAAGCTCGTTGAAACCAGAGACTGTTCAAGCATTAATTTGCACGGGAGATTGGTTGCGTATTGAATTAAAAATTGCAAAATCTGTAGAGGTATGCTAATTTTCTATTGTAACTTAAGATTATATGATATTAGATTGAATTTGAGTTCAAAATTGTCTAATTTATATATTCAGATTGATGACGAGGACATCCAAAAAGTTGACTTTGAGTGAATTCATTGGAATAAAGATATGCTCTCATTGTAGGTACATCTCACAACTGTAGTATTATTTTAATGTTAATGTAACATTAGATAGTTAAATTTACACTTTAAATTCGTTTTCTCTTATTCCTAGGTGAAGCTGAAGAATACCAAGGATGGTTGCAGTAGCATTTCTTCACATAATAATATGTTGCTATTGTTGGGAGTGTTAATCAATTACATCTTGAATTTATTGTCAATTTTCATATTAAATTTTTTTGAACTTCTTGAAATTGGATCAAACTGAGTCTGTTAATTATCTTTGAATATATTTTGGGGCTTCATCTTTTATTGACAATTGAGATATTTTGTTGAGATAAATGTGCTCAATATCTAGCGACCTTTTGTGTATATTTGCCTTGAAAACTAGTGTTCACCATGACCCTTCAAGGCATTTGAATATTTGACAGGTATTAAGAAACATTACAATGGAAAATATGGCAAGAAGAAGTGGAAGTGTGAGAAATGCTCCAAGGAGCATGTTGTCTAGTCTGATTGAAAAAACATATGGAACTATCTTCTCCAGGTTCTATACACACTTCTCCCTTATAGTGTATAATACTTAGTTATTGACTTATTTAGAATATGCATATATTTCAAGAATAGAATGATACTAGACTCTATGAAACTAACTGATGAAGAGTAGTATTTTTGGTGAATTGAGTTTAGTTAATTTGTGTTTGTGTGAAGCCATAATTTCACTTTTTACAGCAACATTAATAAAAGATTCACATGCCACAATCAGGTGTTTATGCAAGAAAAGAAAATATGAATGATCATATGAGAGGTAATAGCACTAGTTATGAGGAAACAGAAAATGACTTATCCGAACTGTTTTTGCGCGGTGTTGAAGATGATGTGTTGAGACTTGAGAAGTACACTTTTACATGTTGGTAAAGAGAGTTTGTGACTTGATAGATACAACTTTGTTCATTGATTTCTATGTATGTGACTTGATAATCTATATCTATATCTATCTAAATCTATATCTATATTTATATCTATATCTATATAAAAGTATGAATTCTCAAAAAAAAAGTTTCTTTCTTTTTTTGATTGGACTAAATTAACCTTTGTAATATTATTTTTCTAAGGATAAAAATGTAAAATAATATACTTATGGATTCCTATTAATTACTTTTCACGTTATACATATTTATTTTTATTAATTATCTTCACATTATGCATAGTTATTCCTATTAATTACTTTTCACATTATACTTATTTACCCATATCAATTTTATGTATATTATATCATAATGTAATACACTTACAAGATCAAAAATTCCCCAATGATATAACATGAAATGACTAAAAAAAATCATGAAAATTGAAATGATTCAATGTTGAGAATTTTCTAGTATAGATATAAATGCTAATTAATCAGATTACTAGACATATTAAAACATAAAGGTTAAATGACAAATAAAAATCAATTAAATGAATTCTCAGGTAAAACAAATATTTTTGTGTATATTATATCATAATGTAATACACTTATAAGATCAAAAATACCCCAATGATATAACATGAAATGACTAGAAAAAATCATGAAAATTGAAAGGATTCAATGTTGAGAATTTTCTAGCATGGCTATAAATGATCATTAATCAGATTACTAACATAGAGGTTAAATGACAAATGAAAATTAATTAAATGAATTGTCAGGTAAAACAAATATTTTGAAGAGTAACATAGATGAACAGAAAAATAAGAATCAATTAAATCACTTATCATGTCGAGTGAATACTTTTTGTTGTAAGATAGACTAAAATATAATTTCAGCATTTGAGATGTGATTAATAGGTACGATATATGATTCTTTAATCATCTCTAATATAATAGAACAAAATGACAGTGTATAGATCTGATCTTTTCAATAATATATGATAAAAATCGCTCCTTGTAAAAAAATATCAAAAAGTGTAAATGCTACTCTAAACCATCACCACACATATCTGTTTTCTGGAAAAAAAAATAAAAAAAAAAGAAGAAAAAATGGGCATGCAACCATAGATAAATGTCATCTATATTTATATATAGGGTAAATTACATCTACCTCCCCTGAGATTTGGCATAATTACAAATACCCCCATGGGGTTTGTAATTTTTAACCAATGGCCTGAAATTGACTATTTTGCCCTTAAATTTTTTATTAGAATTGTAGAAAAATCACCCGAAGCAAATTGCATTATTCCTCCTCTGTGTAAAAAAACTAAGAAACCTCTCTCTACGCATTGTAGTCCAAAAATTTAAGAATTAAATAAAAAATAATTCAGTGCATAAGGGCATTTTGGTCAGTTTACCCATAAAAATAGATGGAATTGGGTTATTTGTTAGATGGTTACAAACCTCAGGGATATTTGTAATTTCTCAAACAAGGAGGGGGTATTTGTAATTATACGAAATCTCAGGGGAGGTAGATGTAATTTACCGTTATATATATTATGAAAATGAGAATAAGTTTTCATGTTTTATGTTTCTTCATCAAGTATATCATATGCCTATAATAGTAGACTATAAATTTATCATTTATGTGTACAAATAAGTAATTTTGTAATAGTTGTTAATTACTTACATAATTGAATTGAGATAGAATTGCATAATAAAGATAAATTATCATATAAAGTTCTATTCATAATACATTGTTTTATTCATAAATAATTAAATAAAATTAGTTAAAAATCCTTAATACTAACTAGGAAAAATATATAGCTATATAATTAAGAGAATATATGATTTACAAACTTGAGGAAAACATCTTTTTGAAAGCAAGGAAAGCAACCTACGGGACAATTTACCATTACTTAATGTAAGTTAAATTTTATAATAAGGTATTATAAAAATATAAGCAACTTGAGATGTTTTGTTTTTTTTTTTTAATTTTTTATGTTGATTAAAAATGTTAAATTGCACAGAAATTATAACTTCATATGTCCATAAAAAAAGTTCCGGGTTAGCTAATTAAATATATAATACCGCACGTTCAACGAAAATTAACTTCAATTAGAAATAAACACATCATATAAGTTTATCTCAAAATTAATTATTTATGAAAAACAAACTTAAAATATGATCAACTATTTCATAAGTGGTTCCATAATTAATTGTCTTTATAATATTAATTCCAAAATCATAATAATATTATTCAAAATTTATTGTATTAATTAATGAGTCTATGATTTTTTCGATTATTTAATGCACAGATTACTTGGTATATAAGCATTCTACTACATCATTATCAATAATAAGTAATTTAGTTTATGTACATTTATATTTTTAATTCGACTCTAACTTATAAAATTAGTCAATGGTTCTTATACTTATTCCATTCAATTCATTCCATAAAATACTAACGTCAATTTAGACTATTCTCCACCAACATGAGGAATAAAATAAAAGTGAAAAGACTATTACAAGAAAATTATATTATAAAATACTCTATTGATAATTAGTATAAGAGTTAAAAAATAAAAATTAGAAGCTAATTTTTATTTATTTCTTGCTTTGCGCAATTACAAAAAAAATCCTATTCCATTCCTAAAGTAAATTTAAAATATGAATTAATTTAAATGATAACTTTTTATTACAAATATAGAGGTTTAAAAGATAAAGTAACATTTTGTAAGTAAAACGAATATAAGGATGGAAAATTAATATTATAAATAAAAATAATTATAAGATCTAAATTTTCAATAGAAGGCAAAAGAAAAAAAAAGACTAATTATCGATGTCTTCACATGAATAATAGTGAATTTCTTATAACAAACATAGAGATGAAGTATCATGCAGAGAATTAATTTTAAAATCTAAAATTTATAAGAGGAGAATATCTAAAATATAAAAATACCTACCTTCTTTTAAAAATTTGAAGATCATAAGTTCAATGAAACATAAAAGATGATTCAAGGGAGCTATTAATTAAGTGAATTTTTTATAAATGAAATTAATCATTTGATTTTTAATTGTTATCCATTAGCGTTATGTTTACTGAAATTTTAAATTCAAAGTCTTTTCAATCATTATTGATCACAAACAACTTTCATTTTTAAGTATAAGCACAAATTCGTATATACAAGATATTTATTTTATATATAAGATTATATTGATATCTACACCACAAGATTGATGAAATATTCAAAGAGTTTCTTGAAACAGTTTTTTCTAATATACCCAATAATATAATAACTATCATGTACTAAAAAATAGAAAAGGAGGGATATGTGGGCTTTCTTTTAATGATAATATAGTTTATATATAATACCAAGTGTACTTTCTATAGTCTAAATTCTTCTATTAAAATTAGCAATGTGGTTTGATTATATCGTAACATTTTGACTACATTAGATTTTCAAATAAAATCAATTCATATGAAACTAGACTTCAAGAGCACTTTAATCATAGGTGATATATAGTCATATAAAGTACTTCCTATGAGATAATTGTGCTTGTTTAAATTAACATTTTTTATAATTTGGGATATATAATATGATACTTTTCTAATTTTTGACACTAATTAAATGTTGTCCATCAATATAATTCGAAATTACAAATTAATATGAATTTATAGAAAAAAAATATAAAATTTTAACTCTATAAAACTTTGCTACTAAATAAAAAAGAACTACTAATTAAATAAGTAAATAAATATTAAATTATAATATTGTTTGGATATACACCATTTTAATCGTATTTATTCAATTAATTATTCATGATTGATATCGTGGAATCTTTATACTTGTTGAAAGGATGTGAAAGATGTCCTTTCCTCTACCTCCCACAGGTTTTTTATAATAGTTGTGGAAGAAGGTTCGAGGTAAGTTTGGGTCGTACTCGTAGACTTTTTCGCACATTTTCCCTGTTCATAGGATATCTTTGGGGATTTTGTCCAGATTTTCCCTGGATTTTCTGGGATCCATTTGAGATTTTGGTTCATAAAGGATTCGGGGTATATGTCCTCGAATCGTATTCCGCCGGTCTTCACCGAGAGGCCCTAAGATCGCATTGCTTCGAGATGACCTTACCTCGTATGTATGGCTCATGATAAGGAATTAGGTCGTATCGTATGTGTTCGAGGGATAACCTCGTATATCTTTCCCACATCACTAGTCTCCCAAGCTTCATGTCGCATAGTTATGACTAAGCGGGAGGGAACTTTTCAAAATTTTGAAGTGTTGCTTTTGGCGGTTCCGAAGGATTGCGTATGTCTCTTCGTTTTTACCACTATCTTCGATCATGATTGCATTCTGGTAGGTTCACCACCCCTTTTCACCTCAGGTCTTTCCATGCGTCTCTTCGGTGGCCGTTTACTTCCTCCTTACTTTTCCTCTCTTCTTGACGTGTGTCTTTTTACCGTGACCTTTGGTCTTCCCTTTTCACCCTATATATTAAGGCCGCCTTCTTTAACCTTTCCCATTCATCTACTCACTTCCATACTTTCTCTCTTCCTTTAGCAGTTCTGTGTCGCGACCAAGGTATTTCCTTCTTCTTCTTTTATGATTTTAGTACTCTCTTAGATGTTCCCGTGACGAGTATGCTATCTGCGTAGTTCATGGAAAGTGGCCATACCACTTCTAACTGGACATCCTCTGAGCATTCTTCATCTTCTTCTCCTCCTCCAACTTCTCGCGTTCTGCCCCAAAAGGTAAGGGGAAAAATGGCCTGTCGTACTAGAGCTTCTTCCTCTAGGGAAACCTCTTCTCCTGCGGCTAATGAGATTTCCCCTGAATGTTTTGCTGCTATCCCTTCCTTTTCTCCAAAAATGTCAGCTAAATCTATAATGAAGACCATCAATCTTTTAGGTCTTCCCGAAGGTCTTGAAATATTAACCCCTATTGAGTACTAGAGGGCCAACAATCCACCCCCAAATTGCCTGACTGTGTATATGGCCCAATGTGTATCTGGTTTAAGGTTTCTTCTTCATCCTTTCTTAGTCGAACTCCTGGGGGCTTTGGGGATTCCTCGTAGTCAGCTAAACCCCAATTCGTATAGGTTATTGGTGGGTTTCTTGCTGTGTTGTCAGTTATACCATATAGAGCCTTCCTTAGAAAATTTTCTGGGGATATTCTCTCCGAGGCTTACCCCAGGTGAATGTTTCTTTCATTTATCTCCTCGCCCAGGACTAGTTTTTATCCATGAGAAACCCTCATCTTATGGGGCCTGGAAATCTCGTTTCTTCTTCGTCAGAAAGGCTGATTGGGAGGTTCCCCTTGTGTGGCGCTCTTCTTTAAACGAGCTCCCTACTATAAATTATGATTTGGTGAAGGAGAGGGTGAAAGCGGTGGGGTTTGCTCGACCATGGTTTTAAAGCCAAGGCTTTGGTGGAGAAAGACCTTCTGATACTAGCAGAAATCCATCCTGAGCCGGATACTTATACTGGCCTAGAGAGTTGCTACTTTCGCTTTTGTAAGTGTATTTCTGAGACTCTCCTTATTTCCTGTTTTTTTTGATTAGGTATTTTAACATTTTCTTGCAGAAACCATGATGAATCGTGTTGTTGTTCGCAAGTTCCTCCTTGAGCATCTTCCTGCTAATCCCCTTTCTTCTTCGAGTACGAGGTCTGCTTCAGCGACCCCCTCTGAAATCCAATCGAGTTGCCGAGGCCGGTCTCCTTCTCGTACTCCTTCAGTAATTAGGCCGGACTCGACTTTCCCTAGCTCGGTTCCACTCCAGTGTACCGATGCTCCTATTGAGACCCCCGTTATTGATGTGGAGACTTCACCGGAAACTGATACGACCCCCAAACCCTCCTCGTCTCCTTTGGTGACTCCTTCGGAAGTGGGGTCTAGTTCTCAGAAGAGGCCTCGTATAGAGGATGTTCCTCAAGGGGAAGAAACCGCGCCCCCGGTTGATCCTTCTGCCTCTGCCCCTCCTTTCTTTCCTCTGCCTGTCATGTTCCCTCAATTCAATCCGAAGGCCGGGGTGTCGAACATGTGTAAGGCGGTAAACAAGGGGGATGTCGAATCGCTTTCTGGACGCTCTATGGAGAGCTTAGGTCATCTTCTTCTTTCTCAAGTCGCCATGGTAATCTTTCTTCGAGATTCATTCAGTGTTTTGTCCCTTGCTTATCCTGAGTTTTTAACCTAAGTAATGTCTATTTCAAACTCCCGTTATCACAGTGGCTATGATCGAGAGGCATGACAAGATGAGGGCGAACCTCGAAGCTGCCTTGTCCTAACTTAAGGGGGGCTCGTGAGTAGGTGGAGGATCTGAAGAAAAGAGTCGCTGAGGGTGAATCCAAATTTCAGGAGGAGTGACCGCCCTGAGGTCTCAGATAGAGGAAAAAGATCGGAGTTTGGCCATGCAATCGGTCAAAATGGAATCCCTTCGTACCGCATCCCTTCAATCATATACGAGGGGTCGAGAAGAAGGTCTGTTGGCTGGTCAGTCGGTCGTTGTTGTTGCATTTGAGGTTTGTTGGCTGGTCAGTTGGCCGTTGTTGCTGCATTTGAGGTCTGTTGGCTAGTTAGTCGGCCATTGTTGCTGCATTCAAGGCGTCCCCTGAGTATGCCGAGGAGATATTCCGGCAAGGTTCCTCCTTCTATGCGGATGGGTTCACGGTTTGTGCGGAGCAATTTAAGAATTTGGACAATCTTCCTCCAAATTTTGACTTTAACTTCTTAGACATGCGTGCAGATGGATTTGGGAGGATGGGTGGGGCAGGCCCTTCGGAGTGATGACTCTTTTGTTCATTTTGTCTTCTTGTATTATCACTCTTAAGAACTCTGCAAATGTTAGTTTTGGTTTACCCAGTTTTTCCTTTTTGGAATGGTAGTGTGCCTTTGCTTTTCATAGCTTGGATATTTTTTCCATGCGTAATTTAAGTCAAGGATCTCTTTTCGTAATGTAGCTCCTTTTTTATTTTGAATCCTTGAATGGAGGCTAGATAGTTCTATAGAACGAACAAATTCCATCAACTTACTAAGTCAGATAATGAATGATTTCCAAGTTGAAATGGCTCGCACGAGGCTAAGTCACTTTCAGAGTTTTTCAAGTTTAACCAACCTCTTAAGGCCAACAGTTTCCCCGAGGTCTTTCTTATAAACAAGCCTTCAAGATGAGAGAGGCTGAGCAGCTTTCAAGGCGCCTCTCAAGGCGAAAGCAAAATTTTTCTAAGTGGGCGATGGTTTTATCGACATAGCATTTGGAGTTTTTAGTGGCTTTAAATGGCCTTTAAGACGAAATAATACGTACGAGGCTGAGTAGCCTTCAAGACGAAATAGTATATACGAGGGTGAGTAGCCTTTCAAGACGAAAGAAAAAATTTTCTAAGTCGAACAACTTTTTAGGGGCTGGATGGTTTTATCGAGGCTTTAAATGGCCTTCAAGATGAAATAATACGTACGAGGCTGAGTAGCCTTCGAGACGAAATAGTATATACGAGGCTGAGTAGCCTTTCAAGACGAAAGCAAAATTTTTCTGAGTCGAACAACCTTTTAGGGACTGGATGGTTTTATCGAGGCTTTAAATGGCCTTCAAGACGAAATAATACGTACGAGACTGAGTAGCCTTCGAGACGAAATAGTATATACGAGGCTGAGTAGCCTTTCGAGACGAAAATAAATTTTTCAGGACGAAATAGTACGTACGAGGTTGAGTAGCTTTCGAGACGAAATAGTACATACGAGGCTGAGTAGCCTTCGAGACGAAAGTAGAATTTTTACCTGATTTATTTTCGCGCCTATTTCAATAATAGAAGTTTTTTAAGTTCCCAATGCTCCAAGTGCGTGGTACGGTTTTTTCCATGATGTCCATGAGCTCGTAAGTCCCTTCTCTTAATATTCTTTTGATTTGGTAAGGACCTTCCCACTTGGGATCTAACTTTCCCACTGTTCTCTGGATTTCTACTTTACGAAGCACCAGATCTCCTACTTCCAGCGTCCTTTCCATGACCTTAGCGTTATAGAGGCGTGCTATCTTTCGTTTGTAATTTTCCATTCTCACCCGAGCAGCTTCTCGAATTTCTTCTACAGTGTCCAACTCGTACTGTCGATCCTCTCGATTGGCTTGCTCTTCGTACTGTAATATTCGAATCGTGGGTATTATTACTTCGGCAAGTATTACCGCTTCGGATCCGTAGGTTAATAGGAAAGGTGTTTCCCCCGTGCCGGATTGAGGAGTAGTTCGATACGACCACAACACCCCGGGGTTTCATCGATCCATCCTTGCTTCGCTTTACCAAGTTTTGCTTTCAGGGTTTGTAGTAGGATCCGGTTGGTCACCTCGGTTTGCCCATTGGCTTTGGGGTTCCCTACCGATGTGAAGATTTGTTGGATGTTTTTTATCTTGGCACCATTGTCGGATCTTTTTACCTTGGAACTGTGTGCCATTGTCCGTAGTGATTTTGCGAGGTATTCCAAATCGGCATATCAAATTTCGCAATATGAATCTGATTACTTCTGCTTCTGATATCTTCGACATTGGTTCCGCTTCGACCCACTTTGTGAAGTGATCAATAGCGACTATTAGGAACTTCTTTTGTCCTCGCGATGGAGGGAAAGGTCCGACTAGGTCCATTCTCCAATGATCGAAAGGGCGGGCCACTTTGTTAAGTCTTATCTTCACTCCGGGCTTATGGTTGATATTCCCGTGTATTTGACAGCTCTCACACTTCTTGACCAGTTGTTCGGCATCTCTTCGTATGGTGGGCCAGAAATACCCATTTCTCATTACTTTCAGGGTGAGGTTCCGCCCTCCCGCGCGATTGCCATAGCTTCCCTCGTGTATTTCCTTCAGTACACATAGTGTGGCTTCCGGGTTTAAGCATCGTAGCACTGGTGATGCGAATGATTTTTTGAAAAGGTGTCCTTTTTCTAGAAAGAACTTGCACGCTATCCTTTTTTATCCGCTGGGCTTCGGTTGTGTTCGTAGGTAACTCCTTAGTTTCCAGATATCGTCTGATGTCATCCATCTATGAAGCCAAATTCACTTGATAAATTCCTATTGTCTCTTCTTCCGCTTTTTCGGGTCAAATTTTTAATAGCGTGATCTTGGGTGTGTTTATGTCCTGCATTCCTCATCCAATTTTTGCGAGGGAGTCAGCCTGCCCATTTTGTTCTCGCGGTATTCGGATAAGCTCGTAGGCTTCGAATAGGCTCACTTTGCATTTGACCTTATGCAGCAACCGCACCATTTTTTTCATTTTTTGCTTCATTGCCCCCATTTACCTGTTCCACGACTAGTTTCGAATCACTGTATGCCTCGACCCTGCGGGCCCCCAATTCTTCTACCATTCGTAGCCCTGCAAAGAGAGCTTCATATTCAGCCTCGTTGTTCGATAGCTCGTCTTCAAAAGTCAAGGCAAAAAATGCCTCGGCACCTTCTGGGCTAATCAATACAACTCCACCTCCAGATCCCTTTTTCGAGGGCAAACCGTCAACGTATAAAACCCAAGGTTTTTCTGGTGATTCATTTTCTCCAATAGACTCTACTAAGAAATCTGCTATGGCTTGTGCCTTGGAAGCAGATCGGGCCTTATATTCCAGATCGTATTCGTGGAGCTCGTAGGACCGCTTCACCATTCATCCTCATGTTCCCTGTTCAAGGGCTTGCTTGAGCGGGTAATTGGTGAGCACCGTAATCGGATGAGATAGGAAGTAAGGTCGTAGCATTCTAGCCGTATATACGAGGGAGAGTATGAGCTTCTCCAAATATTTGTATCTCGTCTCGGCTCCTTGTAACATGTGACTGGCATAGTATACGAGCAAGTGGGTTCCTTCGCGGTCCTTTACGAGGACTGAACTTGCGGTTGAGTGCGATGGGGCCAGGTATACATACAACCTTTCTCCCTCCAAAGGTTTGGCTAACAGAGGGGGTTTTTCTAGGTACGCTTTTAATCCTTCGAACGCCTCCTTGAATTCTTGGTCCCACTAGAAGTTCTTGGGGCTTCTTAGTATCTTAAAGAACGACAATCCCTTGTCAGCCGATCGGGATATGAATCGGCTAAGCGTCGCGATTCGTCCAGTCAATCTTTGCACTTTCTTCACGGTGCGAGGCTCCTTCATATCTAAAATTTCTTGGATCTTATCTGGGTTAGCCTCAATTCCTCTCTGCGTAACCAAGTATCCTAGGAATTTTCCCCCTTCTACTCCGAATACGCACTTTTCTTGGTTGAGTTTCATACCGTATACTCTCAAGTTGTCAAAGCATTCTTGCAGGTCCGACAAATGATGTTCTTTGAGACGGCTCTTTACTAGCATGTTGTCCACATATACTTCCATGTTCTGCTCGATTTGTTTGGAAAAGATTTTGTTCACCAACCTCTGATAAGTTGCTCCAGCATTTTTTAATCCGAACGGCATGACATTGTAGAAGAATAAGCCTTGCTCTGTGATGAAGCTGGTTTTCTCTTGATCCTTTGACGCCAACTGGATCTGGTTGTATCCTTGATACGCGTCCAACATGCTGAGTCTTTCACATCCTGAGGTTGAATCGACCAGCTGATCAATTCGAGGGAGCGGGTACGAGTCTTTGGGGCAGGCTTTGTTTAAGTCGGTGAAATCCACACACATTCTCCATTTTCCTTCCTTTTTAGGTACAAGTACGACGTTAGCGAGCCACTCGGGAAATTGCACTTCTCGTATATGTCCAACTTGTAACAGTCGACTTACCTCATTCTTTATTATCTGATTTCTCTCTCTCCCAAAGTTTCTTTTTTCTGCTTCATTGGCGTATATCCATTCATTATGTGCAGCTCATGTTCAATAATCTCAGCCTGGATCCTAGGAGATCGTCCCTTTCCCCATTCGAATACATCATCATTCCCTTGCAGGAATTGAAGCAAGGTGGTTTCTTCCTCAGCAGGCAAGGATTCTCTGATCTGCACAACTCGATCTTCATGTTTAAGACTTAGGCGCACCTTTCAGATGCTTTGGCTAGGTCGTACCTTCTCCTCTCCCTCTTCTTGTATCCCTACACTGGATAATTTCTTCAGAGTCTCGTTCCGACATTCACGAGCGCGCGCTTGGCTTCCCCGCACTTCCCCTATTCCCAACGGTGTTGGGAACTTCATTTTTAGGCAAGACGTTGAGATGACAGCTTGTATTGCGTTTAGCGTCGGCCTCCCTAGTATGATGTTATAACCGGATTGAGGAGAATCTACTATTAAGAATCTGGTCACATGGATTCGGGTTTTGGGCTCTTCTCCAAGGTTTATAGGCAGCAATACTTCTCCCATGGTGCGTATGGTGCTCCCTTCGAATCCCATTAAAGTTACCGATTACGTTTTCATTTCTGATTCCAGTCCCATCTTCTTGAGTGCTTCGAAAAAGAGGATGTCCACCGAGCTCCCACTATCTACCAATATTCTCCTTACTTCTATGTTGGAAATGATAGCGTATATTACCATCGCATCCTCATGGGGAAATTTGATTCCTTGTCGGTCTTCTTCTGTGAACGTGAGTGTCATGATTGGGCATCGGAGATCGTTTTCTGGTCGTATGGCCATGATGTGACTGGAGGACAACTCTCTGGCGTGTCTTTTTTGAGCCGAGCGGGTGAGTCCTCCATATCCTCCTCCTTCGATGACGTTCACCACTTTTCTTCGGGGCAAAGGCTCATTTTCTTGCCCCCCGAAAATCCAGATATTCTTTCATTGTCCTCTTCCTCTTTATGTCGCTTTTCGTGAGGGGCAAATGATCATCCCTCAAGTATCCCAGCCTTGTGAAGCGCTCGATTTTGTCTCTTAGTTGATGACATTCATCCGTGGTGTGCCCTCTATCTTTATGGAAATTACAGTACTTGAGTGACCTCTGCTGGTTCGCGTCTTGTCTCATCCTCGTCGGCCATCTTAAGTGTCTACTTTTTTCTATGTCCCTTAGTACTTGCCCTTGTGATATTCCGAACGTCGCGCATACTTGTCGGGGGCGCCTGATTTTTGGGAGAGTTACGTCGTTTTCTCTTTTCCGGTCTCTCCTTCGTTGGAGCAAGCCTCGTAATTTTCTGCTCTGGCTAGTAGTTCCTCCAACTCGAAGCGGGCTCTCCGATGAGCGAGTCGGCCAATCCCCCGTTCCTTAGGCCCTGAGCTATAATGCTAGACAATAATTTCGAAATTACATTTGGTACATCTAGGATTTCGCGGGTGATTCTCTGCATATAATTCCTCAAAGATTCCCCTTCCTCTTGTATTATGGTGAAGAGGTGCCATGGGGTTTTGGGGCATCTTTTGTTACCTGCGAAATGATGTATAAAGCTTTACGCTAACTGCTTAAAATTTCCCACGGATCCCGGAGCTAGACGTGAGAACCAGGTCTATGCACGACCCACTAGGGTGGTTCGGAACATTTTTGCATAACAAAGCGTCACTGGGATTGATCAGATCCATGGCGGCTAAGAATTGATCCAGATGATCCCTCGGATCCCCTTTGTCTCCTGCATAACATGCAATTTGAGGAAGGCGGGTGCCTTGCAGGATAGGCTCATTTATTATGCTTTGGGCTAGGGGATTGCCTCGTACAATGTTGATCTTGTGACTCATTGCCGCCTTTAACTCCGCCACTTCTCGGCGTAGTTTCATTTGTTCCAAATGATCACGTGGGTAAGCCCTATCGGGACCCTTCTCTGGCGAGGGGGCTCGGCTGCTTCATGATCCATTTCTCTTTCTGTCGGGGGTCGACGGAGAACTTGGTTTCTAGGCCCCCATCTCCGTCCTTTGGTCGTCTGGAGAGCCGCCTCAGCACCCTTTCGAACTGCTTCTTCTAGCAACCACTCGAGATCATCCATCTTTACATATGGCGACTGATTTGTTGATCCGGAAAGCCCCTCGGGATTTTGACTTCCCTCTCCCTTCTGGGTGAAAGACCTCCCGAGTGACCTTTAGGGTTTTCCCCTGAACCTAAAACAATTTTCTTTCTAACCATGCTTCTATGAAAGTTCCCACAGACGGCGCCAATTTGATATCGTGGAATCTTTATACTTGTTGAAAGGATATGAAGGATGTCCTTTCCTCTCCCTCCCATGGATTTTTATAGTAGTTATGGAAGAAGGTTCGAGGTAAGTTTGGGGTCGTACTCGTAGGCTTTTTCGCACATCTTCCCTGGTCGTAGGATATCATTTGGGGATTTTGTCCAGATTTTCCTCGGATTTTCTGGGATCCATTTGAGATTCTGGTTCAGAAAGGATTCGGGGTATATGTCCTCGAATCGTATTCCATCGGTCTTCATCGAGAGGCCCTAAGATCGCATTGCTTTGAGACGACCTTACCTCGTATGTATGGCTCATGATAAGGAATTGGGTCGTATCGTACGTGTTCGAGGGATAACCTCGTATATCTTTCCCACATCAATGATATATTTATTTACTTGAATAATACTATAATTATTGTAATATAAACTTAAATTTGTAAAAGTACATATTCATATTACGAACCCAATACAGTAAATAATTTTGAAACATTTTTTAGTAGTTTTGTAATATTCAGATGTAGAAAAAAATAGAAAAGTAAGAAAGGTAATTTTTTATACATTTTCTTTTCATATTTTGTCTTAATTAGGCTAATCCAATCATATATAGTCGTCTAGAAATATAAAAAGGATAAATGATAAATGATAAAAGAAAAAGAGAGACTTAAAATAATTAATAATTTGTTTTTGCTTCTTTCTAATATACTTTTCCTTGGTTTTTTATAATTTGATTTTATCATGTTTCTTTATGAAAATATCATAGAAGAAGACATAAATAATATTTTTCTGAATTTTACATAATAGGTACCATTTGATATGGCACTAAAATAATATTATGGATGTCTAATTAAAAGTGTAGTTAGACCAATAATTGGACTCTTAATATGTAATAAATAGAGGTTCTCTCCCATAAGAGTTTTCGTTCTCTCTGCATGAGGGTTTAGGTTTTCATTTTTTCGTAGGTCTTGGTTGTTCGGCTTGGTGAGATTTACTTCCCTCTCCCGTAGGTTCAAGCCTCCCTGAAGTTGAGTTTGGGCGCGGTGGTGGCCCACTCATCCCGGACCGTGCGGTTTGGGTGGTGGCTCGTCTCTGGCCGTTTGCTTGTTCCGTTTTGTTGGCGACGGTTTCTTGTTTCTTGGTAGTTCGCTGTTAATTCTTGGTAGTTTGGGTTTGTTTTTCTCCTCTTTCCGTGTGTTTCTCGTGTGTTTCTTTGGTTTCATTTTTTTTTATTTTTGTTTTCTCACGATCGTCGCCTTCCAGGGTCCCCTCACGGGGGGGGGGGGGGGGGAAGCGTTGTTGGTCGGTGTCTTTTCTTTTCTTCCAGGTTTGAGGGGGCGGCCAGCGCCAGGGCTCGTGCATCTCTCCGTTACACTAGGGGTTTCGGCGGTGGGTTCTCCTCGGCACTCTCGTCTGGTCTTGATGGAAACAGAGATTAAGCATCTAGGTCGAGCTCTTCGACTAACCAAGGATGAAGTTAGAAGCCTACGTTTATCTGAGGAATTGTGGGATGAGTCTACGGTCGGAAATCACTTATTCTTGGTGGGGCGTCTTCTTGTTAATAGAGATGTCAATTTTGAGGGTTTGGCGCGTTCTCTAAAGGGTATGATGAACCCGGTTAAAGGGATGGACATAAAGGCTCTACCGGAGAGACGTTTCCTCCTACGCTTCCATCACACCATTGACAAAAGACGGGTCATGGAAGGGTGTCCATGGAGTTCGAGAAGGGCTTGAGCATCATCAATGACGTTCCAGCTGATGCGAATCCCACGCATTGTGGATCTTAATTGGTGCGATTTTGTTTACCATGTCCACGATCTCCCTTTGAGCAAGATAACTTTGGGGGTTGCTTAGCATGTTGGGAATCGCTTGGGGCTATTCAAGGAACTCGAGACGGACGACCAGGGTCATGCATAAGGGGGCTACACTTCGCATGTGGGTAGCTCTCAACGTGAATTCTCCGCTTACCAGGGCATTGAAACTCTTTACACCATCTGGGGAGGAACTTCTGATCTCTTTTACGTACGAATGCCTTCCGAATTTTTTGCTATATATGTGGGAGAATAGGTCACATCTTGAAATATTGTGCGACTGCCTTTGATGCTGAATTCGTCGACCCCGGTGAGAACATGACGTATGGTCCTTAGTTACGGGCTCCACCGGGGGCCGGGTGGTCCCCCAACTAGAATAGGGGAACTCGAGATCAATTCGTTCATGCCCAGCAAGGGCGACGCGAGGGAAGAACATCTTTGGCAGTTTCCAGCAGGGCATCCAGAGGGAGACTGGTGTGGGGTCTGAGTCATCGGCAATGGGGGTTGAGGGACAGAGAGTTGGAGGTGATGGAAGCGGGAAGTAGTTGCGTCCAGCTAACGGGGGGCTCGAGTGAAGACAGTATGGACTCGGCTATTCCGCTGACAGGTTACGAGGCGATTCCGCTTGGTGCGGCCATTGGGGAGTTGGACGGGTTTCAGCCGATTGGAGACAAGCAGTTGTGGGCTTGTACGAGCAGGTCTATTTTGAGGGGGAGGATGGACGTTAGGTCGAGGGGGCTCCAGCAGTGGTCACGAGGACCCAAGCTCCTATTGGGGACTCCTTGTTGGTTGCAATCCCGCTCCAGTTCACGGCTTGTCAGGCAGGTCCTTTTCGTCGAGGGAGGGGCCGGTGGGTACCGGGGCTTAAGCGGGCTCCTGGGATGATGCTTATGGAGGAGGTGGGGGCTATGATCCATTCGAACAAACGTCGACAGCTCGAGGACGACAGTAGAACTAGTATATCGATGGAGACTGCAGGGCAGTCCCGCCGGGAGCCATGAATATCATTACTTGGAACTGTCAGGGGTTGGGGGCCCTTGGATAGTTTTTATGTCGGAAACCAAGTCTCGTTCCAGACACTACGATTGGCTTAAGGATAGGTTTAATTATTACGGGGTTGGAGTAGATACACTGGGCAAGTCAGGCGGCCTGCTTCTACTTTGGCGTAAAGATCTTCAGGTCACCCTCCAGTCTTTTTCGAGGCACCATATTGATGTTTCGGTGGGGCATCTTGGCTCTATTGGTTGGAGATTCACGGGCTTTTACGGGCAGCCTGACACGGTGAAGCGAAAGGAATCATGGGCTCTCTTGCGCCGGCTTAGCTCTCAATTGATCCGGTCATGGCTCTGTGCGGGGGACTTCAACGAGATTCTACATCAGCATGAGAAACTAGAAGGGCAGGAATGACCCCCTGGCAAATCAGGGAGTTTCGGCATTGTTTGGCGGATTGGCGGCTTGTGGACTTGGGGTATGACGGAGTCCCTTTCACTTGGTGCAATAATAGAAAGGTTTCAATTTGGTGCGTACCCGCTTGGACCGAGGTTGTGGTTCATTGAGTTGGTCACAAGCATTCCCCAATGCTCAAATTCGGCATGTTTGCTTATCATATTTTGACCATGTCGTCCTATTGATCAGCACTGATGGCAGCACCTCTGAATCACGGGCACTTCAGTAGCGGCCGTTTAGGTTTGAAGCGGCATGGATCCGAGCGCGGGGGGTGTGAAGACGTGGTGCAGCGTAACTGGGCTGTAGGAGGGACTACGAGTCTGACAACGGAGGAGTGCGTTCAGCTGGTTGGGAGAGAGCTTCAGGCATGGGATAAGTTTGAGTTTGGAAACGTCCGTCGGTGGGTGAGGGAGCTCGAAGCTCGTCTGCTACACCGACAATCTGGCTCTATAACAGATTCATCCAAGCAACAAAGTGAGGTGATTTGGGCAGAACTTGAATAAGTCTAGGCTCGGGAGGGAATACTATGGAAACAGCGTGGCAAGGCGCAGTGGCTTCACGAGGGGGACAGTAATACGGCCTTTTTCCATACTCGGGCAAGCGAGCATCGTTGAAGGAACTCCATATTGCCTCCGTTCTGATGAGGGCGTGTTGGTTTCCGATGATAACCGTATTATTTCCAGCGGATTTTTGCCTCCACGAGACCAGATATGAGTGTTGTCGACGACATCCACACCGTCGTTCCCCCTAGGGTGACTCCAGCTATGAACGACGCCCTGTTGCTGCCCTTCTCCCCGGATGAGGTAAAATTAGCTCTCGACCAAATGCACTCATTTAAATCACCCGGTCCGGACGGTATGTCTCCTATCTTTTTTCAGCATTACCGGCATATTCTTGGTCCCAACGTCGTTGATTGTGTGCTAAATTTTCTGAATAATTCTATAACTCCTTTACGCTTTAATGAAACCTACATCGCTCTCCTTCCTAAATGTGCGCGACGGGAGTCAGTGTCTCAGTGCCACCCTATCAGTCTTTGCATTGTTATTTACAAGCTAGCCTCTAAATCCATAGCGAACAGGTTAAAACCTTTCCTTAATAGCCTTATCTCTGAGAATCAATCCGCCTTTATCCCTGGTCGCCTTATTACAAACAACGTCTTGGTGGCCTATGAGACGAACCACTACCTTGCTCATAAACGGCCGCGGAAAGTAGAATACGCGGCTTTAAAACTTGATATCAGTAAGGCGTATGACCGTGTGGAGTGGATTTTTCTTGAGAGAGTTTTGCTTAGACTAGGTTTTCATTCCGTGTGGTTAAGCTTGTTTGTCTTGTGTTTCTATGGTCTCTTACTCTGTTCTGTGTAATGGCGTCCCGAGCGCACCGTTCGTCCCTGAAAGGGGGCTCTGAAGGTGACCCGCTGTCCCCGTACCTTTTTCTGTTTTGTGTAGAGGTGTTGAGTTGCTTGATCCATAAAGCGGAAAATGAGGGTCGAATCCAGAGTGTTGCCGTGAGCCGTGGTGCTCCGAGGGTGGCGCATCTCCTCTTCGCTGATGACACGCTCTTTTCTTGTCGGGCGACGCATGAGTCCCTTTCCTGCGTAAAGTCGGTGCTGCAAGTGTCGAGAGCATGTCTGGTCTAGCTATCAGTTTTCAAAAATCGGTGGTATCTTGCAGTAAGAATACGCCCCTTTGCCTTCAGTTGGAGCTAGCTAGTCTTTCGGGAGTTGAGCTTGTGGAGAAGCACGACAAGTACCTGGGTTTGCCGTTGGTGGTCGGGCGAAGTAAGAAGAAGCTATTTGAGGGGCTAAAGGATAGAGTGTGGGGAATATGGAGACTTGTAGCGCATAACAGCTATCTCAGGTTGGCCGCTCCGTTCTCATTAAAGTCGCCATCCAAGCCATCCCTAGTTACGTCATGAGTTGCTTCCTCCTTCCCGACGGGCTGCTGCGTGTGTTGGAAAGCTTAGCCGCTAATTTCTTTTGGGACTACAGCAACAGGCCGAATATCCACTAGTTGAGTTGGAGGAAATTGTGCAAGAAAAAATGCTAGGGCGGCCTGGGCTTCCGGGAGTTGAAGGCCTTCAATCTAGCCATGCTCGCTAAGCAAGCATGGTGTATTATTATGTTCCCGGACTCCCTTTTTGGGCGGATTGTGCGTTGCAAGTATTTTTCGAACTCGGATTTCTTCCATGCCGAAATTGGTTCCCAGCCGTCATTCTCTTTATTGTAGCGGGGTTGCGTTGGAGAGTGGGGGACGGCAGAA
This sequence comes from Sesamum alatum, assembly GCA_034509735.1. Classification (NCBI taxonomy): domain Eukaryota; kingdom Viridiplantae; phylum Streptophyta; class Magnoliopsida; order Lamiales; family Pedaliaceae; genus Sesamum; species Sesamum alatum. Next base: position 10,805,665 of record JACGWO010000011.1, read on the forward strand.
GCATCAACATCACGGCGGACCCTTGGCTACCGCTGCCTATCACCTTCCGGCTTATGTCTCTACCTCGAATGCTGTCAGTCGACACCATAGTTTCCAGTTTACTCTCTGTAGAAGGGACGTCTTGGATCGAGGAACGAGTGCGGGCGGAGTTTTCATAGTTGGACCCCGAGTGTATTCTGTAGATTAAGCCTCGGCCAGGGACCCCGGACGCGGTGGTGTGGCACTTCGACGCCTAGGGGCGGTTCACAGTCAGCAGTGCTTACTCCGTGGTGCTTTCCAAAGGGGTATAGGGGGATGTTCCAGGGACGGGGCTAGCCAAGATGGGACTGATGCGTGGCGTTTTATCTGGAAGGCTCCCGTTTCACCGAAGGTCCAGCTATTCGCCTGAAAAATGTGTCGAGGTGGTCCCGACTGTCGTTCGCTTGAAGCGTCAAGGGCTAGCGGTTAGAGTGACCTGTAGTACGTGTTCGTCTGCTAAGGAGACCACATTGCATGCGCTATTACAGTACGTTCTCCCGGCAGGTTTGGGCTTTGGTGGGGCTCCCTTGGTTGAAATTACATTCCCATACAGACGTGCCCGAGGACTGGTTGCGGGGAGTGCGTAGGGGGTTTGATAGTGCCCAGTTCGCCCTTTTCTTAATGATGTGCTGGCACTTGTGGCTCACCCAGAACGTGTGGCTGTTCGAAGGTCGCCTGGAGGACCCTATGGAGGTGGCAAATGCGGCTAAACGGAGCTTATTTGCGTTCGAAAACCCAGGGGGGCACTAGCATAGGATGTAGGTAGTGTTTTCGGGATTTGGCACTGAACGTTATTTGATATGCTTTACATTCTTTCTGGCTTGCTTAATAAAGGTTCCTTTTCTTGAAAAAAACATAATTAATAAATTGAAGTTTTGATCATTAAAAATTGAAAGTTGAAGTAATTATTTTTATATCATCTAAGTTAAAATATTTATACTTATTATTGAACTTTAAATCATTTCATAAATGGTTTAATCAATTTAAAACTTTTTTTCTAAGATCTTTTTGGACAAGTGAATAAAATAATTTTTTTGTAATGATGCTTTTAGTAGAAAATTATGTTATAAATAACTTTAAACAGAGTTAAAAAAAGAAAAAATAGAAGAAATGACTAATTAATATATTTTTTCCTTTAAAAAATTTGCACAACCCAAAAAGATTAAAATATTATTTTATAAGTGAAACAAGTTTAGAATAAACACAAATTCAATGAACATAAAGTTCAATTAGAAATAAGAATTTTATGTTTATTCCATAATACAATATTGTATTCTTTTTATATTTTATTTTAATTAGAAAGTTTATGTTCAGTGTTTGTTCCTGTAATGTGATCATCAATGTCAAGCAGCATTTATTGAGAATATAAGAACCTTACTAAGCAAATATTTGATAACAAATATTAAACTACAATCAAAAAACACCAAGTCAATATATATATATATATGTTTATTCTACTTTAATATATTTTTATATCGTATAGTATATGATGCAAGTACTTAAAGGGAAAATGACCAAAGTATATGATGCAAGTACTTGAATGACCTACCAACTTGTGAATCCTGCCTTAAAGGAAAAATGACCAAAAGGCCCTTTGTCGGACAACGTAGGCTTGCTATAGGTCCATTGGACTTGGTCCATACAGACGTATGTGGACCACTAAGAACACAAGCTAAAGGTGGCTTCTCTTACTGCATAACCTTCACCAATGATCATTCACGGTATGGTTATGTTTACCTGATGAGGTACAAGTCTGAAGTTCTTGAGAGATTTAAAGAATTTAGACTTGAAGTTGAGAACCAAACCAGGTGCAAAATTAAAATCCTACGGTCGGACTGAGGTGGCGAGTACCTTAGTGGAGAATTTCTCGATTATCTAAAAGAAGACGGTATGATCTCTGAATGGACACCTCCCGGGACACCGCAGCTAAATGGCATCTCTGAAATGAGGAATCGAAACATGTTAGACATGATCCGATCCATGATGAGTTTCACCGAACTGCCCTTGTCTTTTTGGGGCTACGCACTGGAAACATCAGCCAAGTTATTGAACTTAGCGCCATTCAGAGACGTGACCCAAATACCATATGAGATATGGCACGGCAAGCCTACTTCCTACAAATACTTGAGAGTGTGGAATAACCCTGCATACGTCAAGAGGTTAGTCGGAGATAAGTTAGAATCGAAATCTTGCTTGTGTAGGTTCATTGGATATCCAAAGGAAACTGCAGGTTATTACTTTTTTGACCTCTCGGAACCGAAGGTCTTTGTTTCGAGGAATGCAGTGTTCTTGGAAAAAGGTTTTCCAATGAATATCCAATGTGATGAAGTGCTCCTTGAGGAATCAAGTGAGACAAATCAATCATCAGCACTAGAAGCTCTGGACACCTCACTAAGAGGTTTTAGGTTAAGTACCCAACGCGGTTGAGCAACCTCGCGAGGCACAACATGTTGGACAGCCTCTACGGGCCGAGCATGTCGAGCCACCTCATGAGGAGCCACCTACAGTACCAAAACCGCCGGCACCTATCGTGTCTGCGCCCTCAGTTACCACTAACATTCCAGTCCTTCGTAGGTCTACCAGAGCGTCGCGCCCTCCCGTGAGGTATGGCTTCTTAAGCCTGACCGGTTAATTGGATAAGGATCCTAAGACATATAGGGATGCAATATCGGACATCGACTCGGGAAAATGGCTTGAGGCCATGAAAGCCGAAATGGACTCCATGAGCACAAACCAAGTGTGGACACTTTTAGACCCACCCAAAGGTGTTAAACCAGTCGGGTGTAAATAGGTCTATAAGCGTAAACTTGGGGTTGATGGAGAAGTAACTACCTTCAAGGCCAGGCTAGTGGCGAAAGGTTACACTCAACAATCAGGGTCGACTTTGAGGACACCTACTCTCTAGTAACCATGGTTAAGTCCATTCAGATAATGCTTGCCATAGCTGCATGGTAAGACTATGAGATATGGCAGATGGACGTGAAAACAGCATTTCTTAACGGATTCATTGAGGAAGAGATCTATATGGATCAACCGGAAGGATTCACAGTCGTTGGAGAAGAGCAAAAAGTCTGTCGTCTCCAAAAGTCCATCTATGGCCTCAAACAAGCATCCCGTAGTTGGAACATCGCTTTGGTGAAGTCATACAAGGTTATGATTTCATAAAAAATAAATATGACCCTTGTGTATACAATAAGGTTAGTAGGAGCTCTGTAGTATTCCTAGTCCTTTATGTGGACAACATCCTGCTCATTGGGAATGACATCAGAACGTTAGGTGACACAAAAGCATGATTGTCCACTCAATTTTTCATGAAGGATTTGGGTGAAGCTTCCTACATTCTAGGCATCCAGATTGTCAGGGATAGATCTAAAAAAATGTTAGGAATGACCCAAAACTCGTACATTGTGAAAATCCTGAAAGATTTAACATGGATAACTCAAAACAAGTTTTGCTTCCCATGAGGCATGGGATCAAGTTATCCAAGAAGCTGTCTCCCAAGACTGATGAGGAGCTTGAAAGGATGAAGTCCATTCCCTATGCCTCTGTCGTAGGCAGCATCTAGTATGTCGTCCACTGCACAAGGCCTAACGTCGCTTACACTTTGAGTATAACCAGCAAATATCAGTCCTGTGCAGGCGAGGCACATTGGGATGCAGTCAAGGGTATCCTCAAATACCTAAGAAGGACTAAGGATATATTCTTCGTCTATGGTGGTGGAGAGTTGATTCTGGAAGGCTTTAGCGACGCTAGCTTCTAGACAGACGACGATGATGCCAAGTCTCAATCGGGCTATGTGTTCAGACTTAATGGTGGAATGGTGACTTGGAAGAGTTCCAAGCAAGAAACCACAGCCGATTCCACCACTGAGACTGAATACATAGCAGCTTCGGAAGCTGCCAAAGAAGTGGTTTAGATGAGAAACTACGTCCAAGAGTTGGGTGTGGTGCCTAGCATTGCTGACCTCGTGGTTATCTTTTGTGTAACAACGGGGCTATATCGCAAGCAAAGGAACCGAGATCTCATCACCATTCCAAGAACATACTTAGACCCTACCACATTCTAAGAGAAATGGTAGGAAGAGGTGACGTTCAGATGGACCGAGTTAGCTCAGCAGACAACACAACAGATCCTTTGACAAAGCCTATGTTACAAATTGCTCATGCACAGCATCTTGGAAGATGAGGTTAAGACATATGGGTAATTGACTTTAGGTCAAGTGGGAGATTGTTAGAATAGGTGACCGTGAAGCCAATCATGTTAGGCTTATGTAACCTATTTCTGACAATTTGGTGTTTAAATAAAATTCATGACCAAAATTGATATTCATGTTTGGCGTGTATTCTTTGTTCGTGCTCACTTAACTGCTTTATATTACGAACTGTTCAATACACAAACAAAACCCACAGGCCGAAAGCTTAATCGAAGAAACTGGACTGGGCATAGGATGGCAGGTCATAAAATTAATTTCTGTGCATCGGTCTGATATACTCCAAGTCGAAGGACCTCAAGATAGGTATCGAGAGTCCGTTTGAGACTTGCACTAAGAGATTGTAGTCGTGTTTCACCGACAAGTGACGAAGGTCGTCCATGCAATGTTAGTGGGTTAGCCAGCTTGGTGTCGGCTAACTGAGGTGACTCATGGGAATCGTCATATGAAAAACCTTGAGTGGGTTGATCAATATGACTCGAATTCCTAGTTCCGATAGTACGGGTTTGGTCCTCGGACTTGAGGGACTATTGTCGTCACATACACACCGTGGTTGTATCTTAGATTTGGCAAGAGACTACCAAGTCAAGAGACTAGGTTTTCATAAGCCCTTTCTAGTGCAGTCAAGGTGTATAGTGTAAACAATAGGTCCTAATATAGAATCTGTCTCCTATCAATAGGATTGACAGTGATGTCTCACTTACACTCTGAGACTCGTCCTCCAGTAAATCTGTGGCCACAGTAACTGAATAGTGGGATAAGATCCCTGTGACGTTTGGTATGGACGAGCCAAAGCTATAGTCGAGAATGGGTACCGACACCGATTGTCCACACCCTAGACTATAATCGTGAGATGGAAGATGGAAGGACAAACGTACTAAAAAGCCTAAATGTTCACGCCATAAATATTCACCTAGTCTCTAGTGTCATGGACCGTGGCTAGACGGCCACCCATGGTGACGGATGATTTTTCATTATAGGATGATTGAAAATTCGGTCAAGTCTAGCTGAGGAACCTAAAGAGTCACACACAATCCATCGGTAGCGGAGGAATTAATTTGGAATTAATTCCGGGAGGTAGAACAATTTAATTAGATTAAATTGGTTCACTTTTGTTGGATTGTTAATTCTTTGATTGGATTAAATAGAATTAACTAATAAATTGGATTTATTAATTTGAAGAAATAGGCTTCAAATAATTGTTTAATTATTTAAAGCCTTAGGGATTATTTTGAATTAGATTTAAAATATTCCATGGAATCCATCTAAGAGATGGATGGACGAGATTGAAGGGAGAGATCAATGGCCAAGATCAAGTTTGACTTGGTCTTTTACCTAAGTTGACTAGGATTTTGACCTAGTCAAATCCTAGTCAACCTAGGCTTCTCTATGAGAGTTTGAAGAGGACTAGGAGAAGTCCCCTTCTATAAATACTCATAGAAACACACACCACATGGTGTTGAAACTCTAGCGCGCGCACACACACTCGGTCTCTCTCTCGGCCGACCCTTCTCCTCTCCTCTCCAAGAAATTGCTCTAGTTCCTTATTTTGATACAAGAGAACTATAAGCAAATCGATCACGTTAATTCATAACGCTAGGTCGATTTGTCCTCCTATATAAATTCCTCTTGATTTATTGCTGGCACAGGGGATTAAGATCTAGTGGATTGGGTGGACAATTTAGAGGGTTCCTGATTTGGTGTCTTGGTGGCAAAATGTGGAACAACGCACGTAGCGGTTTGAAGAAAACGACAACGGGTAGGTTTCTCGCTCCTTTTGTTACAACCCTATGGCCACCATGATATTGCATGTTTTATTTTGATCATGAGATACACCGAACACCCGGGAGGTTCAAGGGAACACCCCTTGAACATGTATTTACTTTCCATTTAAGCATGTTTTATTTTCATGTTTTAATTTATCGCGCTTCTGCATTCGCGCTCTCTCCCAGAACGATCCACGCAAGCTTTAGTATTATCTACAAAGCCTCTTCACTATTAACGATATTGGGGACGCAAGGTATTTTCTTGGGCTAGAAATTGCAAGGAGTTCTGTAGGGTTATATGTTGGTCAAACTAAGTGTGTCTTGGACATCATCAAAGACACTAGGCTTCTAAATGCTAAGTTCGTTTCTACACCTTTTCCCTCTGGTCTCAAACTAAGCTCAGCTTGTGGAGCTATTTTGGAGGACCCTGAACGCTACAGGAGACTGGTTGGGCGACTCCTACACTTGGGCTTCACTTGCCCAAAAATCTCCCACCGTGTACAACAATTAAGCCAGTTTATGACTCGCCCTTGTGAGGGGCATTCGCGCGCTGCACTTCACATCGTTAGGTACCTCAGAGGATGTCCTTCCAGAGGCGCCTTCTTACCATCACACAATTCCTTTGAGCTCGAAGGCATCTGTGACGCTGACTGGGCTTCTGTACCAATTCCAAGAGGTCCGTTATAGGATTTTGTATATTTCTGGGTAGGGCTCTTGTGTCCTGGAAAACTAAGAAGCAAACTACCATCTCCAGGTCCTCGGCTGAGGCAGAGAAGTGGAGTATGGCTGCCACTGTATGTGAATTACGTTGGATCTCCTACCTTTTGGCTGATTTTGGGATTGCTTTGCCTTTGCCTGTGAACCTCTTCTGTGATAACACGGCGGCGCTTCACATTATGGCGAACCCTATTTTTCATGAGCGCACAAAGCACATCAAATTAGACTGCCATCTCGTTCGTAATGCATATAAGGAAGGTTTCATTGCTCCTTGTTATGCGTGGGGTTCCTCTCAACTCACTGACATGTTTACCAAGATCATCCCTTTCAAGACCCTTAGTTTAATGCTGTTCAAGTTGGGCCTGCCTTCCTTGGCTCCCAGTCCCACTTGTGGGGGAACTGTTGAGTTTGTTAATGGAAGAGAAGAGATTGGTGTCACAGTTGCCACATCCTTGGAGAGAGCGCAAATCTGAGTTGCAAGCAAAAGTCCCAAAAAGTGAAGAAAAGATAAAGAGAGAAAGTGGAGGGAAAAGAATAGTGAATAAAACTCAACCGATAGATTCATGCATGTCCAATCCCAGCCGTCTAATGAAGCTAGCAAATGCCAAGGATGGTGGGGTGAGAAATTAATCCACCCACGCTCCTCTTGCTGCCCAATCCAACCACCCCAATACTGCCACGCATGTGCTGTAAAAGGTGGTGGTCAAATGTCGATCAGATTTTTTATTTTAAATTATGTTAAATTTGTTTATTTTCAAATGGGGTAAATTGCATAAAACTTCCTGTGTTATAGAAATTCAACTAAAAATCTTCTGTGTTAAAAAATATAAACAAAAGAAAACCTGTATTTTTGAAAATCTTGCACACTCTCCCCTTGTTGTTAGATCTGCTTATCAAACTGGATGCTTGATAGAAGAATCGTTCATTATCAAACGCGGTTCTATTAGAAATGTTACATGTTTTGCTGTAAGTCTGGGGGCAATGTGTCACCTGACTCATTTATTCACATGGCCATTGGGCCAGTAGAGGTTAGGCGGTTAATTCTGTTACAACAACTGAGGCTTTTTCCCTTCTCTTCTTCGTGTATTTAAACAGAGGGAGTTTCCCTCTAAACCTAGATGAAAAATTCTAGAATTACAGAAACTCCTACCGTAGCTATGGCTTTTCTTTTTTGCTCTACTTTCAATTTACGCACACTATGTGTAGATTCCAACATTCTCTCTTGTCGAATAAGCTTTATGCACACTCAATACTTTTTCATGTCATGAAATTTAATAGATTAGATTCATTTAATTTATGGATTAATTACACTTAGACCTCCTTTAAAAATGCGAAATTACACTTCCCCCTTTAAAAAAATTGAAATTATACTTACATCTCCTAATTCTCCGTTTGCACCGGCCACATTCCATTCGAATTTGGACAAAATTGTTGATGTGAGCAAAAAAACTACATAAACCTTCAATTTTACTCCTTATTTAATATTCTCATGTAATAATTTTGTACTTATAAGGAGAAAATTAAAGGGAAAATTGCAATTTTGGTCCTATATGTATAGGGGTTGGCATTTTTAGTCCTGTACGATTTTATTTTCGTATTTTGGTCCTGTAAGTTCGCGATTTTTGCATTTTTTGTCCTATTCCGGCAAAAATGGCCAAATTTTTTTTTAAAATGTGGTCATGTGCCTCGCACATGACTTTTTCCGGCCATTTTCACCGGAATAGGACCAAAAACACGAAAATCGCGAACTTACAGGACCAAAATACGAAAATAAATTCGTACATGACTAAAAATATCAACCCCTATACATACAGGACCAAAATTATAATTTTCCCTTAAAAATATTCTCATTAGTGATAACGAAAAATTATATATAAATTTGTAACTATATACAATCAGCTGCACATGTACATTAATAACCACTTAATAATGACAATAAAGCAACCTAATGAAAATAAAGCAGACTTATATTTTCAGTGCCATAAAATAGGTGAGTGTTGCGCACTGTATAAAATCTATATCTATACTCTATATAAATGTGTGAATACTCAAATTGTTTGTTCTTTATTGTAAAAAGACAAATATACCCTCATTTAAATATTATTAATTATTATATTACAAATTTTAGAATTTTTAACAATTTAAAATTTTAAATATTCTAAACCTCCTCCCTATAAATTTAGGATAAAAAACCTAAATCGTGAATCATGAATGAATCAAATTACACATAATTAAATTTTGATATTTATTCATTATGATATATATATATATATTTAAGTTTAGATTGGTATTTTATATATTATTCATGTGTATTTTATTTTAAATTTTAATATGTCATGGTAAATTAAAACTTTCTTAATATAAATAAAATTTTTTCTAGCAAAGTAATTGTGTGAAAATATTATTCGGCATATTAATTTGTCTTAGTTGAATTTGTTATTCATTCTCTAAGTAGATTAGAGCAATTAAGACTCTTAATTAATATTATAGAATTTTATTTTTTCTATAACTAATTTATAATATAATTTTTTGTGGATGTTATTAAAATTTAATGCGTGACAGGTTTGTGTAACTAGCTCATTCATGATTCACGATTAGAAGCAGGTTATTATAATTCTGTGTAATTGGTCATTCATGATTCACATTAGGTTTTTATCCTAAATTTATAGGTATTTTTAGTCCTGTACGATTTTATTTTCGCATTTTGGTCCTGTAAGTTTGCGATTTTCGTATTTTTGGTCCTATTCCGGCGAAAATGGCCGGAATTTTTTTTAAAATGTGGTCATGTGCCTCGCACATGACTTTTTTCGGTCATTTTCGCCTGAATAGGACCAAAAACACGAAAATCGCGAACTTACAGGACCAAAATGCAAAAATAAAATCGTACAAGACTGAAAATGCCAATCCCCTATACATACAGGACCAAAATTGCAATTTCTCCAAAATTATAATATGCTAACCTCACTCCATATGTATATATCACATTTATCCCTTAATAAATACAAAAATATACATGAAAATATTAAATGAAGGGTAAAATTAAAATTTTATGTAGTTATGTTTGCTTACATTAATTTTTTTCGTGTAAACCCTAACGGGAGGGGTCATGTGTAAATGGAGAATTTTCGGAGGAGTGTAAGTGTAATTTCAAAAAAAATTTGAGAGAAAGTATAATTTTATATTTTCATGGGGGGTTTGAGTATGATTAACCCTTTAATTTATTTTAAAAATATTTTGAACCGGAACTTGACTTAGTTCATCTTAGTGAGACAGATCCAAAAACTCCAAGCCTTTCCGATGGAGATTTCATCTTCACTGATGGATGACACAAAAGGAGTTTATCCTGTTGCAACTTGGATTATGTTGAATGCTACCATGTCGGGTCTCTGTAGCTTATCGAAAAAAATAGGACTAATCCATCGATAAAACCGTGGAAATTTCCTACTGATGTTGGCTAGTGCAATAAAACGATTTCTTTTTAATGATTATATACTTATCTAATTAAATAGAAATAAAATATATTTTCTTGCGTGACAAAATAAAATTGAAAGAGGCTATCCAATGCACGAGAGCATTGTGCTTCTAAAAAGATGAATAAATAAATAAATAAGATTATGAATCATTTCATTTAAATTTAAAAGCATAAAAGTAAATAAATTATTAATAATCTAAAATTTAAAATTAAAGTAATTTATAGGTGTCAAAACACAAAAATATATTGAGTATGGAAATAATTTATTTTAGATACCAAAGTAAAATTCAAATTATATTACTAACTAATTTATCCAAGAAAAAAAAAATCCAATGAATCTTTTAATAATCATGCATGCATTTATCAAAATTTAAACAAAAAGTATTTCATTGCATGCCAAATAAAATTCTGTAAGACTATCCACGTTCATCTATATACAGATTACTCATTTTATTTTAAAGTATGAATTACTTAAATATTGTATTTAATTACTCTCTAAGCACATAATCCTAATTGGTTTGGTTTCCATATTTGCCCCTTAAACAAATAATTTTATCTTCTATTTGAATTTAGAAACAATTGCACTATGTTTGTTTTTTATTTTCAGTCCGTTTTGAGATGAGCCGAAAACAAAATCAAACATGGCCTACCCCAAACATTTACACTGGATGTTTTGGGTAGTTTTGACCCAATTCTCTAGAAAGTATCATTTTACATACAAACATACACACAATAATATATTATATAATTCAATCAACTCACAAACAAACAAATATTAATATATACATATATACATTTTTAAAAACAATAAAAAAGATTGATAATAAACAATTTTTTTTATCTCTCAATATACAACACAATACATACAACACATTTTTTACACTATTTTAAATTATCTTAAAAAATAAATTCAAATATACACCTATTTCTACCACACATTTATTTATCTTTGTTTTTTTCATTTTATCCCCACAAAATAAAACAAATCACTCCTAAACAAAACCAAACATAATGCTAATGTTTTGGTGGCAGCAACAACAATCCTTCTTTACTAACACTGAGAAACGTGAGATCAAACCCACCTCATTTTTGCAGCAACAATCCTTCTTTACTCCACATTTCCACTAAGAAATCACCACAACTATTTTGCAAAAAGAGTCCACTTTCCTACTGAGAAGGAAGAGAAACCCTCGTCGGATTCTCCTCCTTCTCTCTAGGAGTGGGGGCTTTCTTTGCCCTCAGAGCAGTCGATCCTCACTTCTAGTCACTGTGGCAGGCGACCACCGCGATCCGATCACGCGCCGCCCGACCCTATCGTCATCCGTCCACCCACGCGCCCGAACGCGTTGCTTCACACTGCTACACAAACCCCCCATCGCGGACATTGGAACGCCCTCACCCCCATGACTCTTTTCCAACCATTCCCCGACCTTCTCCACCGGATTTCAGCTTTCCGACCTACAATCTCTCCCCGATCCAACGATCTGCCGACGCCGGTATATTTTTCAAGTCCTTTTTATCAGTCGATCATTTCCCCCTCATCAATTTTTCAGATTACTCACATCTCTCAAAATTGGTTCGATTTATGATGTTTTCTCACTGCGAACTAACCCCTTAATCTTGGCTAACTTGGAATCTGATCCAAATCCCCTCCCAAACGTTCTTACTCTTCAAGCAAACCTATACAAGAATAAAATAATAAAATTGCAAGGAAATTGATTTCAGTAAATTGTAGGGATAATTATACTTCCCTTTTCATGAATTTTGGTATAATTACACGCTGACTTTTCATAATTTGAAAATTTACATTTAATACTTTTAAAGTTTGCTTTTATTTATCAAATAGGTCATTTCATAGTCAAATTTTATTGAATTTGTTGTTATTAGAAAAAAAAAAATTTGTATTGAAATTGACATTTATCGTGAATTGACTTATTATTGAATTTTTATAAATCAAATAAATCTTTTTATGATTAAATTATGCATATATATTTTTACATATTAATGCATGTAAAGAGATATATTTTTCACCGTTTTAGTTATAAAAATTTGTTTAGTCTGTAATAAGTCTTTAGTAAGTCAGTCGAACATAAATATCGATTTTTATTCAATTCTTTTATTAATATCAATAAATTCGATTAATTTTGACTAATCGATAAACCTATTTATTAGATAGAAGCAAATTTTGAAAGCATTTAAATGTAATTTTTCAAATCACAAGAAATTTATTTACAATTATACCATATCTTCGAAAAGAGAATAGTAATTATCCCTAAATTTTATTCTATTGAAAATGTTTGGATAGCACGAATTATTTCAAAAAGGAAATCAATCAAAACCCTTACGAAATATTTGGTATGAGATATAGGACAAAATGAACAAGAATCATATTTAAATAAGTCAACAAAAAACTCCTCAATATATATATATATATGCGCACTTATATTTATGTAAATATGTATACACTATAATAAAACCCAATATTATGAACTATATACATATATATATTAAACACACCTATATAAACATATTATAAATTTATAATAACATATTAAAATACAAATAAAAATAAAACTTACAATATGTGAAAGAGCTAAAAAAATACGTTATATACGGGTAATATTATATGTCTAATAAAATTAAAATACAAATAAACATAAAACTTACAAGATGTGAAAGAGCTAAAAAATACGTTATATACGGGTAATATTATATGTCTAATAAATTTTTAGAACAGATTCCCGCGGAATATGAACAAAATATTGAGATCTAACATTCCGATTTTTTGGCGCAAAATTCCCTAGTTTTAGGAATATATTTCCTTTCCCAAATTTTAAGATAATACTACCAAATAAAATTAGAAAACTATAATGCCCCGTAATTAAATTCCCTAAAATGATGACATTCCTTCACAACCATAAGCGTGCTTATTGTAATCAGAGTAACGCTTCTTGGGCAACTCGGCCAGCCAATTCAGCAACTTCACCTCTTTTCCTATACTCCCTGCGCGCTTCTAACACACGAAGTGCTAATTGATATGAGACGAAGGCGCTCGACTTCACCTGGAAAGCAGAAAAAACACGTTATGATAGCTCCATCAACTGCAAATCATACCGTGATTGTGCAAACAATACAAGAAAAGTAATACCTGATTACTTGGTGGACGGAACAAGCAGGAAAATGTCCAAAACCAACAATGGATAGTTTCCATCATAGATTTTGCAGGCAACTTATAAAACCGATTTAGCTGGTCATCGGACAAAGGATCGAAGAGTAGTAACTCATCCAACCTACTCAGTAGTTCGGACCTTAATCCGCTTGATTTTTCCTGCCAATTCAAGCAGATAGGATAAGGTGATAATTTAAAGATTGCTTTGATGCAAACATAAGGTGAATGTCATGTAGAGCAACGCATAATTTTGAACCCTCTATGTCAAGAATGATCGGTATATTAAAAAACCGGAAAAATGTAAGCAACTTCCCTGTGATATTACAAATGAACAAATTACCCCGTGTTTTTTAAAATGAAGCAATTCACCTTCTTAGATAGGGAATTTTAAACAGGCATGATTCGTCAGCCTTACTGGTAGCTAGATTTTCGCCTATTATTATGTTCTTAGGGGGCTCTCTTGCAATTAAATCCTTTAAAACTATTCTACTGTAGAAAGCTGTAAATAAGTTTGAAGACATAATAATCAACAAGCAGGTTTGTGGAAACTAAAGCATCACCATGTAGAGCCAGATTGGAGTTATTTTACCTTTTCATCTGCCAATGGGGATAGAATCTCTTCCTCTCCTTTTGATGAGGATTCAACATTCTGAGCACATGAATGACCAAAACTTTCCGGGTGAGATCCATTCACTATAGCAATTATCTCCTTGTTCCAGATATCTGATACAATAACGACCACCGATTTCCCAAAATCAACTATGTTACCATCTTTGTCCACAGACATGCCGGTTTCAAGAATAGACAGGAGAGCACTGAAAGCAGAAATGTGTGCTGTCTCAAGCTTGTAAAAGAGAATCACAGAGTGTGGGGTTTTCTTGACAGCTTCCATGAGGAACAGACCAGGGTCCTCCATGCTTGTGCACCTACATATGGTAAGAATACAATAAATGAAAATCCAACGAGAATGAGAAAATGAAAGATCGTAATCAAAGATAATGAGATTGTTTCGTCCAATAACCGGGAAAACGATTCAGGTTCCTTGCAACATGATAAGTCCACTTGAAGCAGCAACGTTTTCCCATCATTGACAACAAGATGCTCTGTAAGGCATTTTGCCAATTGATCTTTGCTAATAGGTGTAAGACCCAAACACAGAAATGATGTGGGGGTTTGACAACGTTTATCAGAATGAAGACCATATGATGCGTTCAGACGGCTCAACAGTGCCTTGACGACAACCTTAGTGGCTTTATCTCGTCCTCTTAACGAACCTTTCAATCTTCTGGAGACACGATTTGAACGTCTATTATCTCTTAACCTGATCCTGTTTTCTGAAAGATAATCTAACTCCCCATTCAAGTGATCTGTTAGCAACTGCAGAAATACACAAAACAAGTGTATTAGAAGCCTACAACACATTTCATGTTTTCGACACTAAAGATATATGAGGAAAGGCACAAGCCACCATATACCAGCTCCAGATCGTTGTTATAGCAAGTTTCATTACTTAGGAGATCATCTATTAATCCAATCGCTTCTTCAACTTCAACAGGAAAACTAGCAACACCTGTTTCAGCCTTCATGTGCAACAGCTCAAACAACTGAAAACAGCTTCGCCGTAGTTTGTACATCTTATTTACTTGTAGCTTCTCTCGATGATAAACAGTCCTCAGTTTCCTCAAATTTTCTTTGAAATTCACATGAACCTGATCATAATTTGCTAATTTACTAATACTTTCAACTCTGCAACAGTATGCATTAGTCGAGCCCAGGAGCAGATCAATATAAACAGCAATCCTTTTACCCGCCTCATACTTTACAACGCTATCATTCAACAGAGGCACCATATGCTCTTTAAGCCAAGTCCCATAGGCATGCGCTCCTCTCTGGAACAAGAATTGAAGTCAGTTAATAGTCTGAATGTATATCAGAATATAGAAGCATTCAATTATTTGATTTTCATATAATTGATGCACACTTACTTTAATGAAATCTCCTTTAAATATTATATCATGCGATGCAGCACAAGATGGATATACGATAATCTGCTTCTTCAAAGAGGTCGACATGGAAGTGGCAATATCCCTGATCTGGAGCCTAGATATAGCCTTATGTTGTTGGGGACTCAGAAATGGAAAAACTGCTACATCATCAACAAGATCAAACAACTCAGGCTTAAGTTGATCTGTGACCTGAAATGGGAGAGACAAGGTCAGGTGTAGTCTTTGGATACAAAAACAAGTATGGAAAGAGCAGTCCCAAACTTTCCTCTCTCATGGCTAAGGATACAAACCATACCTTACTAAGGAAGGGGGCAAAGACACACGTTTTGTTTCTCCTGCCTGCATGAAGCAGCGCAGGTTCCTGAAGCAGTTTTTTGAAAGGGAGCTTTGGTGTTTGCTCCCTGAGGCACTCACAACAACAAAGCACTTCATGTCCAATGTGTGATGAAAGGAGAATTAAATCATAGGTAAAGTTGACACACTTCCCCTGACCATCTTCCAACCTTCTATTCCTTAATATTTGAGAGAGAATCTCAATAGTGGAAGAGTGAGCATTTTCGATATTATCAAACATAACAACACTCCCATGTTTTTTTAACCTGAAACATATATAGGAACTGTTTAAGATGATTAGCCATAAGGGAAAACATAAACCATCATCATCATCATCATCATAAGAATAGTAATAATAATGAGTAACAAAAAGATAAAGAGTAATATTAATATTGAGGCACGTGACCTGTCAAGAACATTAAGAAGGCATGATGGAACATCTGGTCCCTTATATTCAGACATATCCAGTTTTATAAATCTTTCTGCCTGACCAAATATTTCCTGAGCCAGAGCTTTTGCCAGTTTCGTCCTTCCACAACCATGGCATCCTAGTAGTAGAAATGACCCGAAAGGGCCCGTCAAGAAACTTTGCTTTGACAAGGCACCTGTGATTATATGTATCACGTTGTCTAATCCAATAAACTTTCCTGATAATTTTGACTCAAGATCCTCAAGTGGAAATGTCTTTAAACGCCAGTTAAAAAATGTTGCTGGAAGACCTGTCAAGGAACTTGCCTCCTACAGCAGAAGGAAATGAGCTTCAGACAATGTGGAAGCATAACCAAATAATGCAGAGAAATGATCAAATGGCTTGCATTCCTTTCAATATATACTTTGTATCATGGAAACTGAAGCAAAAAAAACGTAACCTGTGCAATTGTACAGGGTCTAACACAAAGTATTTCTTTAAATTCAGGGTGAACAGTATCCAGGAGTTTAGTAGTGGCAGTATTGATTGGTGGAAGCAGCTGAGCAAGATTCTCCATTTTCCCATTCGCCTTCAATTTGGTTGTCTCCAGAAAAGGAACTATCTGATGGCGCAAATCTTGTAACAAAACAACTCTTCTTTCAGATTTCCACCTCAGCTGTGTGAGCACGGGCATCCATTTGCATTTAAAACCCTCCCATTTACTTGTAAGCTCCACGAGTTCTTTCTCTATCTGGTTGTGCAAGCAGGGAGAAAAGAGCATAAACAATCAAACATGGGTTTGACTATGTCTGTTTTCAAGAGAATGAAATGGGACTTAATAAGAACTTGTTTGTTCATCAGATGAATATAAGGCAATTAAGATCCCAACTTCCATGACATGAACCGTAAACGAACTAACCAAAGTAAACAGGGAGAATAATTCCCAATAACTGTAGACCTCCAGTATTACTTGCACAAGACATCTTAACTTCCATTATATGAAGCAATGTACCCTCTTCCAAATTTCCATAAAGCAATTTAGCAATTCAAATGAATAAATACTAAGGTTAGAGAATAGAGAAGGTACCCTTTGCAAATAAGGTGCAAAGCACCCACAATTCTCTTTTTTCAATTCGGTAACCTCGACAAAAGCACAATCGAAGTGGTATCCATCCAAATCGAAAGCACTTTCTTCAGTATCTGAGTCAAGATTGTTTCTCAATCTCTGGCATGCTCTTTCTACCAGCTGGATAGCCTTGATATCCTTTGGCAGAGTAAAATCTTTCCCATATGCAATGTATGTAGGACCAAGAGCACAAAAAGAAAGGATAACTTCAAATTAAAACTATGTATAACCAGAAAATGAAGTTAACGAAAATATAGATGCGCGCGCGCACACACACGTACACACTTATGGTTCAACTCAAGATTCATAGAACGGTACAAACAAAAATTACGCCAAAAATTCGCCTGAATGCCATTCTGGCTCTGCTAATTCCAATTTTAAGTGAGATTGATTATGGACAATGTGATGGGGAAAAAGATAATTTTGCTAACTCCTGATTGAGTGCATTCGTAACTTCTGCAGATGATCGACTCTGCTTTCCCTGTGACAGGTAGGACTGAGTAACTTCTACAACATACTCCCGAGATTCTATAAACATCAAAAACCCAAACTTGTATAGACATAACAAATATTGTAAATCACAAAAATCCAAGGTATTGCAGACGGATATTAAAACACACAATCATGAACAAACGCCCAAGTATAAATTGTATGCAAAGGCACACACAGAGGCAATTGGATTGTGGTATAAAACCTTCAGAAATTTGAGCAGCGAGGATTAGGGCATCTTCAGTTGCATGGACTCCGTAATCTATTTCCAACTTCTCTATCTCAGAATCAAATTTCGACTCCATTCTCGTCTTTTCTTTTTACTTTTTTCCCTCTCACAAACGAAAACCAATCGCCCTGATGCAAGAGATCATGCACTGCTTTACCGTACGATGGAAAAGGGTTCATGCAAGAGAGTCCGGAGTTTCACCAACTCTTGAGTGTGACGATTGATTGTGTACTGAATTTATAGTAGTACTAAGGTTTCGTTTTGACCCCACAAGTTTATATTATTAACAATATAATATACTATTTTTCACATTAAATCATCACTAAAAACACAAATTAAAAAGAATTTTTAATAAACAAAGAATTTAAATTAAAAATGAATTAATAAGTTTATATATATATAATAGATACGCAATCTATATTTATATATATATAACAAAATGATGGTTGACCATAATTAATTCAATTTGACCAAATACTAATTTTTGGTAATTTTGATTTTTTTAATTATCAAGAAAATATCTTATTGGTTAGAAGATCTTATCTATTTTAAATTTAAATTAAATTTGTATTTAAGTAAAAAAAAAACTATATTCAATATTAGTATTTATCTATACTATATTCCACCTTCACAATTAGGATGCTCATCCAATCCATATATATTTATTTTCATACAAAAAATAATTATGTATCTTATCGGCAATTATTTATTTTCATTTTAATCATATACTTTTCAATCATGCACCAAACTTATATATATAAGTCTCTTACTATATGCAATAAATTTTTAATTTAATCATCTAAAATCATTGTTTTTAAATTGAGATATTCCATTAACATATTTGTCAAACATTTTTTTGTTTTAAATTTTTACTAGCATCGATAAAGTAAGTTTTTCAATTTCATTCAAATTGATTTTTTTTTCTTTTGGTTCTTTCTCAGTTTTTTGTTATCGAATTTCATTTTAATCCCTATTGTCACTTAGGGTTAAAAACTTAAAGACTGCTACTCTATTAATTTTTAAATGGGTAAAATTTATTTTGTTACATGAGTTATGATAAGGGAAAAGGGCCATTACATAAAAAAGATAAAACAAAAATTAAATCAAGAAAATACTAACATAAAATTTTGAATGATTTTCAATCAATATGTTTTGTCTTTTGAACCATTTAGCTTTTATTTTTTTTACATTGTTGTATTATGCTTGATAATAATATTTTATTAAATTATTATTTTTTACTCATTTTATCTATTAATATTTATAGCATAACTCATTACTTAGTAATTAATTATATTACAAGTAAAATACAAAATGCATTGCAATCTCACAAAAATTCAATCTACATTTTACTATTTGAAAATTTGTAATATAATATTTAAACTTTTGAATATAAATTTAGGTTTTTCAATCAAACTTTAATACTCGATTAAATGCAAAAGTATCTTTGATTATGAACAAATATTTAGGCCCTATATTTTTATTATATTTATTTTGTTTTCTACTCACTTTATCTATTAATATTTATAAGACAACTCATTACGTTGTAATTAATTATATTACAAGTAACCTACAAAATGCATTGCAATCTCACAAAATTCAATATGCATTGTAATTTTTGAAAATTTGTAATATGAAATTTAAATTTTTGAATCTAAGTTTAAGTTTTTGTAATCAAACTTTAATATCCCGATTAAATGCAACAGTATCTTTGATGAACAACAAATATTTAAGTCCTATTCTTTATTATATTAGAACAAATTTCTACTTCAAATCTATTCCTTGATGGACTTGACTATTAATATAAGTTAGGCAAAATTGCACTTTTGGTCCAATAGGATAGGGCCATTCTCACATTTGGTCCCACGCTTTTGATCGACACTTTAGGTCCCAAAACCCTAATTTTTGTACACTTATGGTTCCAAGCCGTTAACTTTAACGGAAAACGGCACGTGATTGAACATGTGTCGTTTGTCAACGCAAGTAAACGGTCTTCTGCCATTACCTGCTGCATTTAGGAGGTAAAAATTGGCGCCAAATGCACATTTTACTCCCTTTTCCCCTATTTATACTCATAAAAAGCCAAAAAAATCTTATTTTCTCCTTTGACAACAAAAAACTACCCCAACATTCATTTTTCTCTATTTTAGCAGGTGAAAAAAATATCACAAACCTCTGAAAATGCTAGAAATATGGAATGCTATTGCCATAAACAATATTGTCTTGTGTACAGGCAATAACATTCAATATTTCTAGCATTTTCAGAAAGGAGAGTGTGTATATTGAATTTTTGTGATCATCCCATTATTTCGAAGGGGAATTCCAGTTTCATGGATTTCTGGGGTTACTGTGTTTCATGCCATGTGCACCTATACAAGGTTGAATGAGATTTATTGAAATCGAAATTAGAATTGAATTGAATATCAACAATTTCGAAAAAATTTGATTTCGCCACAGTTCGATTTATATGAAAGGCTTCCATGACTATTGGCAATTTTAACATCTCCTTCAACCTCATCAAGCAACTAAGAGGGTGTTTGGATTAGGCCCAATTTCTATTGAGTAATTACACGAAATGTTTGAATAATAAATTTTGGTTTCTTAGCAAGAACTAGTGAAAGTATCGTACGAGAACGCTTTGATACCCTAAATAAAAAAAATACAAAAGCGTCTATATTATATAACTACGTGTTTATATTATAAAGAATGATGGCGTTATTTTATTGATGAGAAAGCAATGATGTGGCGGAATATTAGAAAAAATGACCTCATACCACAATTAAAACATGTACTAGGCACTGGGTGGATAGGGGGTTGAATTTTATATTTCTAATTATATTGCATTTTATATTCTATTTAATATATATTTGTCATTGTACAAATATTTTTTTTTAAATAAAGTAAATAATGTAAATTTTTTTATATGTGACGTTTATATATTAAATGCGATAGAAAATACAAAAAGATTTTTTTTAATATTTCTAGCATTTTCAAAGGTTTGTGACATTTTTTCACCTGCTAAAACAGAGAAAAATGAATGTTGGGGTAGTTTTTGTTGTCAAAGGAGAATATAGTGAAAATCACATTTTTGGTCCCATATCTTAGGGTCGTTTTTGATTTAATCCTATTTGTTGTATTTGTCTCACATTTAGTCCTAGTTCTTCCATTTTTTTCTCACATTTGGTCCCAAACGGAATATTCCGTTAACGATTTAACGGAGCCGTTGATTCTGTGCAAGACTCTGTCAAATGTGACCAAATGTGAGAAAAAATTTAACTGCCAAGTGTGACCAAACTTGTAACAATTTTCCGTTAACAATTTAACGGAAAATTCCATTTGAGACCAAATGTGAGAAAAAATGAAAGAAATGAGACTAAATGTGAGACAAATGCAACAAATGGGACCAAATCAAAAAAATGCCCTAAAATATGAGACCAAAAATGCGAGCGAGAATATAAGATTTTTTTGGCTTTTTATGGGTATAAATAGGAAAAAAGGGAGTAAAATGTGCATTTGGCGCCAATTTTTCCCTCCTAAATGTAGCAGCTAACAGCAGAAGACTGTTTACTTGCGTTGATTAATCGCACGTGTTCAATCACGTGCCGTTTTTATTTAAAGTTAACAGTTTGGGACCATAAATGTAAAAAAATTAGGGCTTTGGGACCAAAAGTATCGACGATCAAAAGCGCGGGACCAAATATGAGAATGGCCCTATCCTATGGGACCAAAAGTGCAATTTTTCCATATAAGTTATTTAATAATAATTTATTTTTATAAATATTGGGCATGAAGATAGTAAAAGATATGAAAATAAAATATAATAATTTTGATAACCAAATATGAAAATGAAAGTAAAATGGTTTAAATAAAGATAAAATATATTGATGGAAATTTATGCAAGTTTTTATTTGCTATAATTATTATTTTGTTAAAATCTAAGGGTAAAATAACAAATACATAAAAGGTGGGAGAATTACACTTTTGGTCCCTCCATGATACCACTAAAACAGTTTTGGTCCCCCTTCATTCGCGGGTTACACTTTTGGTCCCAATTAGATACATTTTTGAACACTTTTGGTCCTACCGTCAACTCTCCGTTAAGAGTTAACTTAAAACGCACGTGCTGCGCATGTGAGGCTAATTTTGTGGGAAAATTTGTTGCATCTTGGTGCCTTAATTGGTTGGCCTTGACTATAAAGTTATTTTGGTACCAAATCCTCTCTAAAAAAATCACAACCCCATCCCTATTCTCACTTTCATAATTTGACCGAAATTTTATTGTTCAGGATTTTCAAAATCAGATTCATAGCCATGAGTAGAAGTTATTCAAATACTGATTTGGCCGATTTGATAATATAGTGTAATGTTGATTTTTGTGAGTTTTGTTTTCTGTAAACTATTGTGGATGATGATAATGTAATGTTGTTGATTTTCTGTACTAGTAATTTGATATTGTGGGATAATTGTGAAGTTTTGATTTCTAATACTGTTTGTTGGTTTTTCTGTTTTTTGTGTTCTTTTTTAAATAAATTAACTTCTACTCATGGCTAGAAATCAGTAAAAAATCAGTATTTTTATATAACTTCTACTCATGGCTAGAAATATGATTTTGAAGTTATTGCGAACAACAATTTAGGCACCAAAATGTAACAAATTTTCCCCCAAAATCAGCCTCACATGCGCAGCACATGCGTTTTTCGTTAACTCTTAACGGAGTGTTGACGGTAGGACCAAAAATATTAAAAAATATATCTGATTGGGACCAAAAGTGTAACTCGCAAATGAAGGGGGACCAAAACTGTTTTAGTGGTATTATGGAGGGACCAAAAGTGTAATTCTCCCCATAAAAGGATGATAGAAAAATTAATGAAAAACATCAAGTGGGTATCAAATGATATAATTGGTAAAACTCGGTACCAATTGACACATTTATAATTACTTAAGTACCAAAGTGATATTAATAAAATAACCAAGTATCAAAATGAATTTTACCCGTTTAAAAATTGATAGACTATCTTCTAACGTTCTTAATTCGATTCTTCCTACTACCAAAATTCAATTATTTTATGTTACAAAAGACATTTTGACATATTCACCCTTTTGAATATCTTTTTTTATTCAGTGAATAATGTTATTAATGTTGATCTATCAAAATAACATAAAATATATTTTGAGCTTCATAGTTTGCATGCATTACAGTAATATAGAATTATCATACTTGACAAATATGTGATTTTTTCAATTTTAGTTTTTGCTTATAATTATTTTTAGAAAGTAACAAGGTTTCTCAATGTACGTACGTACACTGGAATAATTTTTTGTGTTTAATGCAAATCAATTATTTTAAAAATTATAGTTATAATTTTCAAATGTTTCTTTACACCGAGTTATTTCAAATTTTTTAGTTCTTCTTCATAATTATTTTGTCTTTTCTTTTGTCTTTTACATATATTTTATAGATAATAAATTTTTCATTATGTAAAAGGCAACTTGATAGAGTAGTATTGGCTTCTTTGCCTGATGCCTTACCAAACAGTTTTTCTATGTTTTTCATTTTTGCTGATCAATTTCAAGTCTCTTATGTATTTTCCTATATATGTGTTTTGGTTAATCTTATTTTTTATGTTTTGTTTTGTGAATCCACCATGAAGTGTTCTTCTTTGCTTCTTAAAAGTTTTATGATTTTATAATTTTTGTATTTGTTGTTATTACTAATTCCTAAGTATTTACTTGAACTTTTTTGAATTTTATTTTCCAGTTATCTTTTAGCTTTCATATTCCATTAATTGCTTTAATTTGTTTCATCGATTAATAATTTTTTATTTAAATATTTACCTTTAGCTACAATAGTTCATTTGTATTATTTCAATTAAATATCATGGTTTCTCTACTTAATCACTATTGAATATATAATTTTATTTAATAATGACTCGGAAACATCTACTTTGTTTTCGCAATTACAATTAGAAAAAATTAATTGAAATCTTGCATTCTTTTCGATTGTGGAATTTGGGCCTGAATTTTCGCTTAAATTAGTTTGTATGTTTTTATTTGTATTAAACTTCTTCAATTTTTTAAGTTATCCATCAACATTTTGTTCATCAAATTTCACGTTTATTTATTTAAAACTCTTATTGAAGAATGATATGTACAGACTAAAAACTTTTGTGATCTTTTCTCCACCAATTTTCTTCACCCGTTTTTGTATTCGACAATGTTTATAATAACTCCTATTAATTTTTCATGCCAAGGTATCTCTTATTTTCTTATCATAAACTACATATATCTACATATACATATATAAATTTATATTGTCACTGATTAATTAATTCATAATTTCAAAATTCTCTTAATCATGCTTTATACATTTTTACTGATTTTCTTTTCAACTTGAATTTGATTTCATCGGGGGATATTTTTTATTTGGATAACTCTACCTTTATTTAATGACAAAGGAGAGTTTATTTATTCATCTTCATTTCATTGTTTGTGCTTAGACGTTTTCAATTTTATTTTACTTTTATTTCTTGCCATTAGTTTTGTCGTTTTTTTTTTCTATATGCTTTATTACTTAAACATATTTACTTGAAAAATGCTCAGTACTTCTTAATGTATTATTTTAGTAGAAATTTGTTAATTATATCATAGAATAGATATGAAAGTATCTTTTATATAATCTATTTAAATATTAATATTTTATTTTACTAAAACTATATTAATTGAATATGAACATATATATTGTATTTGAAACTTATACAATTTATTTAATATCTAAAAATATGATAGTACTCTATGATTATTTTCAGAATGTTCAATTTATAAACTTAGTGATGAATTCAATATTGAGTTTGTACATAAAAGATAGTACTACTACTACTACTACCGCATATAGTAAAACAATCAAGCACAACTTTGTATAACTCAAAATTTCTGAAAATATATAGAGTTTATAAGTTTCTGTGCATAGCACGGGGTTCATGCTAGTAAATATAATATCCCAACAACTCATGTATACATTTAAAAATAATTGACAATACATATATATATGCTTAACCAAAAATTAAACACTTTTAGGACAAATTTGAATAAATTTAATTTTATCATATTTTTTAAAGAAAAAAAGGATACATAATTACTCATTTTTATCTAAAAGAATTAAATAATTAATAACTTAATATTATTACCAAATTAATAAAATCTTTTTACATGAAAGTTTTTTGTGTATTTACTGTACTCATTCATTACTTAAATTTGAGTCTGTAAACTATAATAAAAATTTGAGCCTTTAACTAATTAATTTTATTTTACTTTATTATAATTAAAATATATTTTTCCAATATTAAACTTTAAATGTAAAAGTGCTAAAAAAAAGCCTTTTGAATTAAAAATATACATATGTAATATAAGGGCAATATTGTCCAAATATTTAGTTTTAGGGGGAAAGTGTTACATTTGTTAGTTTAGGGGGATAAATGTTACATCAAGAATAGTTCATGGGGGCAAAGTGTATTTAATATAGTTCATGGGGGCAAAGTGTATTTAACCCTATTTTTAATCAATTAATTCAACTGTGGTTTGAGAGACAAAATACACAACAACCAAATCATGTTGTGTTTACTTTGTTGATTGTAGGATATCTTGTTTAATCTGACCTAAATCTAACGGTTTAGTTTTTTTGTTGATGAGTTTTGTGATAATCAATCAAGGCTCAAACTTCGCCTGGATTATGGTAGGATTGTATCCTATCTAAGGAGGCGGGATTAATAATCACACAAGCCCCACTTGCAATTGCATAACTTTCCTTTTCACTTAAATTGAAAGAAAGGCTTACTAGTTGTAGAAGTTGTATTTATCTATTAGTTATTTGTTATTCTTCAAATTTTTGTATTTTTGTATTTTTTTTGCTTCACGTCTCTTTTAGTGCTTGGACTCTTCTTTCCACAACAACTAGTCTTCTAGGTCTGTTAGTCTTTTAGTGCTTGGACTCTTCTTTTCACAACAACTAGTTTTCTAGGTCTGTATTGAGTTGTATAAATACTTGCTCCATACATTGTGGATAAGTACTTCTTTTATAGAAATGTAACACAGAGTTCCTTTCTCCTTAATCCTCCTTGATGCCTTAAGTAGTTGTTTTAATGACTTTCAAGTTTTTACATGGTATCAGAGCCTTCAATTGAAGGTCTCTGCATACCCCGGTGCTTCCAGGTTACTATGTTGGTTCCTTGAGAACAAGGGATTTACGCCATGGTTGAAACAGGGGATATGGTCGAGAGAAGCAGGCGACTAGTGCCGCCGGCCACAAACTCAAGCACAAGAAGTAGGCTGCAACTACCAGAGGCGTTGCAATTACATGGATCCAATCACCCTAGTATGGTGATTGTGAGCACACTCCTAACCAAGAACAATTACCTGACTTGGAGCTTAGCCGTTAAGCGAGCCTTGCTCGCAAAGATGAAACTGGGATTTGTTGATGGTACTTACTTGAAACCAGCAGTAACTGATGTTAGAATTGATGACCGTCAAGCCAATTGTTGGCTCATTGTCTACCATTCTAAACGATCTTTTTTCAATAAAATGTTAATATTAAGAATTGTCCTTTGCCCATCTTCATCTTATGCTTAATACAATATTTGTATGCATTTGGTTGAAGCCCTTAGATCATAGTGTTACGGGGTTGGCTCGCGCGTATGATGGTGACCATGAAACCAACCTCTATGGTTTGGTCTAAAATGTTCCAAGTCGATGAGTCGGTTGAGACGGGGCATCGATCATGATTCCTTAGAGACTTGCACTAAGTGATGCAGTCATATGATGATTGTTCCGTTTCATAGACAATGCCGTATGACGTCCACGCACTTTAGTAGGTGCTTGATAAGGAGTTATCAAGTTCACTGAACTGACTCGCAGGAGTTGTCATATGGAAGCCAATAAGGCATGATCAGTATGATTAGAACTCTTGGTTATGATAGTTCATTAAGTGGTCCTTTGACTTGAGGTTCCACAATAACCTTATGCATAGGATGGCTATGACTTGATCATGTCTGGCGCAACTGTAGTTTCTTCCATAGTTGTTAAAAAGCCATGTTTCAGACATAGTCAGGGCGTGCATGGAGGTTGGTGAGTTCCAAGATAGGATCCATCGCTCATCATGAGATGATGAAGAATCTCCTATGTTCTCTACATTGTGTTCTCCAAAATTCGTGGCCACGGTAGTTGATCAAATAGGAAATGAGTTTTTTTCTTTTTTCTATGTTGATAAATGAGTACCACAAAGGTGTAGAGATGATACATAGATATCGAAGTCTGAGATGGGAACCGATTACAATTCCGTTCCTTAGACTTCGATCGGGAGATTGGCTTGATGGAAGGATTGTATTTGCATGAAACTGATCATAACTTACAGGTTCACGTAGATTCACCTATTCTCTAGTGCCATGTACCACTGCTAGGTGGCCACCCATGTGCAATGGGTACCCTCCAATTAAAGAGTTAATTCAGGGTGATTAATTATGATATAATCTAATTAATCTAACGCAAATAACTTGCTAAGTAAATTGTATATGTGATACAAGCCCAAGTCTAGTTGAGTAGTGAACTTAAAGGGTCACACACAAATCCATGATTGAATTTTGGAGTTAATTAATATGATTAATTATGGAGAAGATGTCAATTAATTTAAGGAGTTAAATTAATTGATACATTTGGATGATTTATGAAATTGATCCATAAGAATTAAATAATATGGAGCATATTTGATAGGATCACAAGTATTAATTAACTTGATTAATTAAGACTTGTGACCAATTAATTGAGATTAATTGGTTTGAGCTTGTAATCAATTAATTAGATTAATTGATTAAAAGAAATTCATAAGCATTAATTAATTTGATTAATTAAATATTTATGATCAATTAATTGAGAATTAATTGTTGGGCTTGTAAATCAATTAGTTAAATTAATTGATTTGGGCTTCTGTTTAATTAATGAATTAAGCATTATGGGCCTAAGCAAACATGAATTCAATTAAATTGGAATTAATTGAATTTAGGCTTGATCCAATTGAGAATGGAAATCAAGCCCAAGCCCACAAACCCACATAACAAATGAGGACAAGATTCAATGAACTTAGACAAAGCTTCATCTTTTTAAGATGAAAGTACCAAGGTGTGACTTTGGTAAAGTTTGTCTATGTAGAGGGGACATTAGGAGATGACAAGATAAAAGTTGTCTCATACTTGTTTGTGTCTATATTCATTGAATGTGATCTTGGCTCTTGTCTATATATATGAGCTTAGATGAATTCATTAAAAAGAAAAAAGAAAAAAAGAGGATGTTGATGAGAATATGGTTGGGATGTTGGGAGAAAAGATGTGAGCATATTCATTTCAAAAAGCTAGAAGGTCTAGCTCTCTTCCTCACTTCTTCTCGTGCTCTTGGCCAACACCCTCAAAAATGCATATGATGTATGCTAGAAAGTCTAGCCCTTGTACTTGCTCTCTTTCACTCCAAAAAGAGAAGTGTTCTCTTGTTTTTCTCCATGGATCAAGGTGATCCACCAAAATTCTATAACACCTACTAGCATAGGGTTATAGGAGATTCTATCATAGGTGGTGTGGACTATCTTCAAAGGGAAGACACTTGTGTTCCTACCGTGAATGATGGTCCGAACGGTTTTTACCTTGTCGGAGGACTTGAAGCCATTTTCCACCGTTAGCTTAGAAAGGGTCATTCTTGATAATATCACATCCTCTACATCAACCGAAGTGCACCAAAGGTTGGTATCTTTAAACAATTCAATTGACTCATTTATGGATGAGATCCAAGTCGTAGTAGCAACGAGACGGGCGATTTGATCGCTAATTGCAATATTGTATTGTAATTAAACTATTTAATTTCTGTTGCGTTTAACGTCTCGGGGCCTACATGAAACTAACAACTGACGCATGTTTTGAGCGGTGGATCCGCGTCAACAGCACGGTAACACAGTGGATTTTGAACTGTATCTCAACAGAAGTAGCTGTTGGGTTTCATTACGCAAAGTCAGCTAAGACTCTATGGCTAGATTTGGAGGAGAGATATGGGGAATGCAACGACCATTGTTATACCAACTGCAATGGGAAATTGCCTACTCAACACAGGGTAATATGTCTATAGTAGACTATTTTTCACGCTTGCGTATGGTTTGGGATGAATTAGATGAAGTGATACCTACTCCACAGTGCACATGTGGAGGGTGTACCTGTGGAGTTTCCAATTGCAGATCGAGCTACCTTTACTAGGTTGATTCAATTTCTCATGGTTCGACCATATGTGAGATCATTTACTGGTGATGGATCCAATGCCCATGGTGAATAAAGCATACTCAGTGGTGCTTCGGGTGGAAAAACAACACGAGGTCAGTATAGAGGGAACTTATAACACTGGTAGTGTTGCTTTGCAAGCTAGAACAGGAGGACAAAAAGAACATGTGGTAGGAGGAGGACATCAACGAGAACCAACATAGATAAGAGAGGACAACAGTATGACCATTGTGGAAAACCGGGGCACACAAGGGAGACCTACTTCAAACTCCATGGGACTCCTGACTGGTACAAGGAATTGATTGAGAAGAAGAGAAAAGAGGGCTTTGTCCGAGGATATAATACCGGAGCAGCAGAGCAACGGTATCCACAACACATGGTGGATACTAAGGAAGCTTTACTACAGGAGCTGATACAATTAATGAAGGGAGGGAGCGTCACAAGTGCAGATGCAGGATGACCCTTTGCAAGCAAATTTTGCTCAACTGGATGCCTTTATTTGTAAGGACTATGCTTTTACTAGTTTAAATGATAATTTGTTGGATTCTTAGATGGTTGACACTGGTGTCACTAACCATATGTGTGCACAAACAAATTCTTAAACACTCCTCACCTCCTTCACATACTATTGTTGTCCACCGCCCTGATGGAAATACACAAAGTGTCACTAATGTAGGGAGTGTAATTTTGCATGAGACTCTTACTCTTGCAGGGGTTCTATATGTGCCAAGCTTTAAATACAATTTATTATCTATTTTCAAGCTATGTTCAGCATCTTCCATTGAAGTGATTTTCTACTCTACCTGTTGTGTCTTACAGGACCTGAAGACTTAGAGAGTCATAGCAATGGGGAAGCTTCACAAAAATCTCTATGTGTTGGATAGATCCTCCTTTCATCCCACTACTATAGCTTCCTTAGATTCTATATAACCTACTACTTGTTTCCTTTCTTCTACTAGTAATAACACTTTATGGCAAAGGAGGCTTGGACACCCTTCTGTGTCTGTTCTTAGACATATACCCGTTTTGAAATCCCCTAGCACATGTGATGATTCTATGGTCTGTCCCATTGCAAAACAGAGTAGACTACCTTATACATGTTTATCTTTGGGGTCTTCACAGAACTCCCACTCTCAATGGATGCCACTATTTTCTTACGATTATGGATTATTTTAATCGTGCTACTTGGACCTTTTTGATCAAATACAAGTCTCAAGTATGTCATCTTCTAGCCACATTCTTCAAAATGATTTATACACAATTTGATTCCAAAGTAAAGAAAAAAAAAATCCAGTTTGATAATGGAACAGAATTTCTGAATGTTGCTTGCCACTCCTTGTTCAATTCTCTTGGGATAATACACCAACGCTCCTGTACTCATATGCCATAACAAAACGGGGTTGTAGAAAAGAAACATAGACACGTCCTTAACATTGCTAGAGCCCTGATTTTTCAGTCACATCTTCCGCATAAATACTTGGGGGAGTCCATTCTTGCTGCTACTTAATTATTAAACAGATTACCCACTCCCCTCTTACACTGGAAGTCCCCTTATGAGGTTCTTTATAACTGTGCACCATCATATTCCCACTTAAAGGTTTTTGGATGTCTTTGTTTTGCGTCCAATGTCTCTCCTCTTAAACAGAAATTTGATGTAAGGGCACACAAGTGCTTGTTCCTTGGATACAACCAACACCATAAAGGGTACAAGGTTCTGAACTTGGAAACAAATCTGATCTTTCACTCAAGAGAGGTTATCTTTCACGAACACACCTTCCCTTATGCATCTACACCTCCCTCCTCAATTACAGTACCTGTTACCCTGTCTATAGACTTCTCTGATGATACTCCTTCATATTTCCTGCCTCCTACCTCTACTCCTTCTACTTCCACTCCTGACACTGATCCCCCTTTGAGCATGGACACTCTTGCTTCTCCCTCTTCTCCACACACTGCTCCTATTCCTCCTTACATTCCTCCTCCCAGGAGGTCCCTTCGACTTACTCAAAAGTCAGCCTGGCTAGATGACTACTTTTGTAACTTCACCACTAACTCTTATTCCACCTGCTTTCCCTCTACATACAATCCTACACATACATCTTTTGTGGCACTTTTTTCTTCTATGCAGAAGCCCAGGACTTATCTTCAAGCTAGTAAAGATACGCAGTGGGTTGCGGCCATGAAGCAGGAACTTTTAGCACTTGACAAATATCAAACCTGGGACCTTGTTGACCTGCCACTAGGAAAAAGAGCCATTTTATGTAGGTGGGTCTTCAAGCTCAAATTGAACCCTGATGGGGTGTGCAACGCCACAAAGCACGGCTCGTGGCCAAGGGTTACAATCAAATTGAAGGGGTAGACTTTTTTTACAGTTTTTCTCCTATGGCGAAAATTAGTCGCTGTGCGTTTGTTCATGGCGGTAGCTGCTGCCAAGAGCTGGCCCCTGATGCAATTGGATGTCAATAATGCTTTCCTACACGAACATCTCGATGAGGAGGTCTATATGCTCCATCCTGAAGGGTATACTCTGTCTGTCCCTTGCCGGGTATGTAGATTGAAGAAGTCCCTTTATGGCCTGAAGCAGGCATCCCAGCAGTGAAACATTGAGCTTACAGATAAGTTACGTACTTTTGGTTTTATGCAATGTCCCCATTCTTCCTGAAACCCACTCCTACTTGTTTTGTGGCCTTGTTGGTGTATGTTGATGATATTTTGGTGATTGGGAGCTCCGATGCTGAGATTGCAGTTGTTAAGACACACCTCGACACTTTGTTCACAATCAAGGACCTCAGTCATGCGAAGTATTTCCTGGCTTGGAGTTAGCCCAGTCCTCTCATGGCCTCCTAGTCACTCAACAGAATTACCTACATTACATTCTCCAGGACACGCGCATGCTAGAGGCTAAAGCTGCTTCCACTCCTCTACGCAGGGGCTCAAATTGACTTCAGAGACAGGCGCTCTTTTGGCTAATTCCAGTATTTATAGGAGGCTGGTGGGTCAACTTCTATATCTAGGGTTCACTCGACCGGATGTTTCCTTCATTGTCCAATATCTCAGCCAGTTCCTACAGCATCATCGATCCTCCTATTGGGATGCGGCTTTGCACATTCTTCTATACTTGAAGGGCACTAAGTCCTTTGGCCTCTTCTTTCCCTTCGACAACACCCTCCAGACCACGGTCTTCATTGATGCCTCTTGCGCGTCCTGTCCTGATTCCCATCGTTCTATCACCGGGATCTATATTTTCCTAGGGTCTACTTTTGTCTCCTAGAAATCCAAGAAACAAGCCACTATCTCTCGCTCCTCCGCCGAAACCGAACATTGCAGTATGGGGGTGGTTGTCAGCGTGTTGTATGGCTCACTTATCTCCTCCGGGATCTCCACATTCCCTTCTAAATGCCTATCTCCTTTTGGTGAGATAGCAAGGCTGCCATTCACATTACGGCCAACCCCGTTTTCCAAGAGCGCACCAAGCATTTGGATATTGACTGCCACCTCATTCGAATTCAAGCTCAGCCTCATCAAGCCAGCTCATGTTCCTGGCTGCGATCAGCTGGTAGATATGTTCAAGAAGCCCCCTTCCACTGGTGATTTCGCCTGCCTTTTTGTCAAGCTGGGCTTGGCTCCCAAAGCTCCATCTTGAGAGGGAGACGTAGAAGTTGTATTTATCAATTAGTTATTTGTTATTCGTCAAACTTTTTAATTTTTTTTTTTTTTTTGCTTCACGTCTGTTTTAGTGCTTGGATTCTTCTTTCCACAACAACAAGTCTTCTAGGTCTATTAGTCTTTTAGTGCTTAAACTCTTCTTCCCACAGCGACTAGTCTTCTAGGTCTGTTAGGTGAGATTCTTTTTTGAGTTGTATAAATACTTGCTCCAAACATTGTGGAGAAGTACTTCTTTCATAGAAATGTAACAGAGTTTCTTTCTAATTAATCCTCCTTGATGGCTTCAATAGTTGTTTTAATGACTTTCAAGTTTTTACACTAGTAGTATGACAACACTTCGTCATAGTTCATTAACACGTATGTTTTAATTGTATGCCACTCTTTACCGGTTAAGTATCTCGTCTTGAAAGAACCACTTAATCTTGAGATAGTTGAAATTAGACAACTTCGTTATGTCATCATTGCTAGTAACATCATCATTTCGTCTAACCCTAGGTCTCTTGAAACTAATGTGAGAATATTCTAAGTAATGTGAAGCAAATAAGTTGATTTCCTTAACAATATGTGCTTCACAACCTCAACATGAGCTCTATTATTTATCTCCTTATTCAATTCATGTAGGAACTAAAATTTATCTATGACAACATGCACCACTAAATGTAAAGGCAATACTTTTACATTAACTGTCAAATAATACCTAATTCTCGAAGGGATAGACCCATCTAGGGCCTCTAAAAGAAAACTTGAAAAACTTCAAAATCAACAGGAGAACAGATGAGGTACGGGATCTTGTGGTGCACATAATATCATACATAGGATTCTCCTGCTAGCGGCACCCAAGCCACCAACATTAGATGAGAACCTAGCCTAGCCTAGCCGGTGGACGATGTGCTAGCCTACGCAATGTGCTAGCAACCAACAAGAGATTCCGAGTACCCAACCTCCAGATGACAATCCGGAGGCCCACATGCTAGATTATGACTCTTTTTTGGTATTTTATCTTTTTATTTAAACATTGTAAAATATTTTGATTTCTTTTAATTTATTAAAGAAAATTAAACTATTCTTTGTTTTTTTAATTTAATATTTATTGCATTCCTTTTTGTATCTAAATATAATTGTAATTTTTTAAATTAATTTAAAAATTAAATAAAATTAATTTAATATTAAAATTTAATAATAAAAATTTTGCAATGAATGCAGGGACGACCTCTTGTCGCGAAAGCAAAATATATATCTATTAGTTAGACCATCGTAACATTCAAGGCCATTGCAGAAACCCGACACAACGTTTTGGAATGCAGGAGGTCGTCATAAACTAAACGACAAACAGACGCTTAATCTTGCAACTTCAAAGGCCATGCAAAAGGCCGTCGTAAGTAATCCCATTAAACTCGTAATTTTGCAATGACTAGCCTTTGATACTACCATCCCAAATTATCCAACCAGCCCATTATGCCATTGCAAACCTGTTGTAGAGCCCGTTGCAGAGTATTAATAATCTTGTTCGTTGAATGATGTCTTTTGTGATGGTCTTCCACCTCCGTTCCAACATGTTGTGACGAACACCTTTCCTAGTCGTGATAGTTTTATGACAGGGTCTTTGTTGCTGTCTTTCTGACAGCCTCAAAACCTTTAGGCAATTTTGAATTGTGACGGACTTTTTTAAAATCTCCATCCTATAATGAATATTGAGCATTCAAAGTTCTTGATATGTTAAGCACTGGAATAGTGGAACACTTTGAAGCTAGCCATCATCAACATATAAAGCTCGAGTTAAGAAGCACAATGAATACATACAATGAGTTGTTTGAGAGTGGCAAAAGCATCAAACAACATAATCACCATATTTTTATCCAAATTCACAGCAATCATCTTTATGTTCCATACAACCATGTGGAACCACAAGCACATGATTCGCAAATGGTGGATATACCGTGGCTCCATAAGTAGACCAACACTTTCATTTAGCTTTCACAATATTTCCATCGTATTCAACACAACACAAGGGACATGTACCTCCAAGAAGACTTTCAACCCTCCATCTACAGTACCAAGCTGAACATAGGGAGTGCACCCAACAAAGACTAGAAAACCTAATCTCAATTCGTGCCGACTTGATCAATTTGAAACTTAACTAGACCTCTTTGAGATTTTGTGAAAGAACAAATATAGATAAAGATATAGATATTGATATATAACTAAGTAATTTGATTTGTGGTTTTCTTTCTCCTTACACTACAAGAAAAAAGTTTTTTAGCTACTAGGCAAAATTCATAGTAGAATACCAAATTCGTAGCAAAAACCTTTTCGCTACAATTTTTGTGCGCCTGCAATTATTCGTAGTAAAAATTTTAAATAGTGTTGTTTGGGTTATAGTTTTCCTACATGTTCATTTTTCTAGTTACTACCTACCTTTTACTATAATTATATTTATTTTGTAGTAAATATTTTCGTAGTAGAAGGTTTTTTTTTTCAATCGTAGTTTGTTCCGGATGATCACCATTGTTGATTTCTCAAAGTAGACAACTGCAAATTAATGACAACTAAACTTCTCCATAATATTTTTTTATCTTTTTTTTTTTAAAAAAAAAAAGAGAAGACTCAACTTGATATTACATCATGTTTTAAACAATCTGCTTATATCCTAAATAGGTTACCACATATATATACATACAAGTCATAATATCCACTACATAGCAATTAACTCTCAATTATAACTCTCCCTATTTGTTTCATCATTTCATTGTCATTTCTTGTATCATCCTCTTCATTATCAGTATTTGTGTGTCCATCTCCATCATCATTTTATTGTATTCTACCTTCTTAAATGATCTTTAACAAAAAAAATCTCCGTCCTATAATGAATATTGAACATTCAAAGTTCTTGATAAGTTAAGCACTTGAATAGTGGAACATTTTGAAGCTAGCCATCATCAACATATGAAGCTCGAGTTAAGAAGCACCATGAATGCATACAATGAGTTGTTTGAGAGTCGCAGAAGCATCAAAAAACATAATCACCATATTTGTATTCAAATTCACGACAATCATCTTTAATATGGAAACACAAGCACATGATCCGCAAATGATGGATATCCCTGGCTCCATAAGTAGACCAACACTCTGATTTAGCTTTCACAACATTCTCATCGTATTCAACACAATACAAGGGACATGTACATCCAAGAAGACTTTCGGTCCTCCATCTACAATACCAAGCTAGACATAGGGAGTGCACCCAACAAGTACTAGAAAACCTAATAAAAGTTTTATCCTCTATATCATTTCTAAAACAGGATTCCATATCACAAAGGTATATTGTATAACTTCCCCTCGCCCTGTTCATCCATATATTGAAGATAAAGAAAACAACTCTCAATCATACTCTCCATATTTGTTTCATCATTTCATCATCACTATCAGTATCATCCTCTTAATTATTAATTTTTATGTCATCATTTTCATCATCACTACTTGGATGTCTCTGCTCCAATAATCATTAATGAAAGGATCTCCGTCCAATAATGGATATTGATTATTTCAAGTTCTTGACATGCTAAGCATTGGATTGATGGAGCACGTCGAAGAGAGCCATCATCAACATATAGAGCCCGATTTAAGACACACCATGAATCCATACATGAATTGTTTCAGAGTCGCAAAAGCATTGAATAACATAATCACCATATTAGTATCCAAATTCATAGCAATCAACTTTATATTCTATACGATCCTGTGGAACTATGGACATAAGCACATGATCCATAAATGGTGGATATACCCTAGCTTCACGAGTAGGCCAGCACTCTGATTTAGCTTTCACAACATTCTTATCACATTCAACACAACACAAGAAACATGTACCTCTAGGAAGACTCTCGTCACTCCATCTACAGTAGCAAGCTAAACATAAGGAGTCCATCCAACAAGGCTAGAAAACTTAATAATAGTTCTGTCATTCATATCATTTCCAGAATAACGTCATTTCATATCACAAAGGTACATTTTATAATTTGCCCTCGCCCTGTTCATCCATATGTTGAAAGATAAACAAAGCAACATAAAATATCTGTAATTATATAAAACTCATGAATTTCAACCAGATAAACAATAATATTTTTATAAGTGTGGTACTAATAAAGAATATGCTAACATATATAAAACTTAGAAAATATATACTCAAAATCCCATTTTGCAAATTAGAATGCACTGTTTTAAGGATGTGGTAATATACATGAAACAGAAAGTGAGAACAATGAAAGATAGTGTTGTCGTGTACTGAAGAGCACGTACTTTATATCCCTACATAGCATCACGAAAACATAAATGAAAATATTGGAAATATGTACAACTAAAAGTAAGATACTAGTGGTAAAAGAATTATAGGAGAGAAAACTTTACCTTGTAAGGCAACGAATTTGTGGATGATACTTAATGCATTTATAATACACATAATTGGTTGCAATGCATCTTTCAACGAATTCATGATTCAGTTCATGCTTCAATGTATTCATCAAAGTTTAAACAAGCATGACTAGCTTTCGAACTAGTCAAACTTGTTTGTTCGTATTTGACTTCCTTTATGAAGTTCTATTTAGATTTTTTTTTTTCAACTTGATCAATTTAAAACTTAACTAAACCTTTTTGAGATTTTGTGAAGAACAAATATAGATACTAATCTAGATTTTGATATATAAATAAGTAATTTGATTTTTGATTTTCTTTCTCCTTGCACTACAAGAAAAAAAGCTTTTAGCTACTAGGCAAAATTCGTAGAATAAGGCCATATTTTGTAGCAAAAATCTTTTTGTTATGATTTTTGTGCTATTGCAATTATTCACAAATAATAAATGACATCATCTTTTATTATATTTTTACTACATGTTCATTTTCATAGTTAATACATGTCTTTTACAATAATCATATTTATTTTGTAGTAAATGTTTTTGTAGTAAAAGGTTTTCTTTCTTGTGGTTCGATTCGGCTGAACATCATTATTGATTTCTTAAGACATCTAACTAATTGATGACAATTAAACTTCTCCAAAAAAATTCGAAGAGAGATAAGACTCAACTTGATCTTAAATTATGTTCTTAGCAAATGCTTATATCCTAAATAGATTACTACATATATACAGACAAGTCGTTATATCTAATACATAACAATTAACTCTCAATCATTACTCTCACTATTTGTTTCATCAATCATCACTATCTATGTCATCCTCTTCAATATCAATATTTGTATCATCCTTTTCATCATCAGTACTTGCATCATCCCTTTTTCACTGATCTTTAATGAAAGGATCTCTGTCCTATCATGAATATTGAACATTCCAAGTTCTTGAAATGTTTAAGCACTAGAATGGTAGAGCACGTTGAATCGAGCCATCGAGTCATCATCAACATATAGGGCCCGAGTTTAGAAGCCCCATAAATTCATACACATGTTGTTTGAGAGTCGCAAAAGCGCCGAACAACATAATCACCATATTCATATCCAAATTCACAGTAATCAATTTTATATTCCATACGGTCATATGGAACCATAGGCACGTAATCCACAAATGGTGGATATACCCTGGCTCCACAAGGAGGCCAACACTTTAATTTACCTCCCACAACATTACCATCATACTCAATGCAGCACAAAAGACATGTACCTCCAAGAAGACTCCCACCGCCTAATAGGTTGAACATAGAGAATGCACACAACAAGGCTTAGGGAACCTAATAATAGTTACATCCTCCATATCATTTTCACCATAGCATTCCATATCACAAAGGATATTGTATAACTTGTATCGCCTCTGTTCATCCATATGTCAAAGATAAATAAAACTATATAATATATTTATAATTATATCAAACTCACTCATTCCAACCAGATAAACACCAATATTTTGTTAAGTGGGGTACTAATACAGAGTATGCAGACATATACAAAATTTCAGGTGATATATACTCAAAATCCTAATTTTGCAAAATAGAATACAATGCTTTAAGGAGATGGTAATTAACACGAAATTGAAAGTGAGTACACCGAAAGATAGTGTTGTTGTGTACCGAAGAGCACGTACTATAAATTTTCACATAACATCACGAAAATTTTAATGACAATATTAGAAATATGTACAACTAAATGTAAGATCAAGTGGTAAAAGAACTATCGAAGAGAAAACTTTCATCTTGTAAGACAATTAATTTATGAATGATACTTAATGCATTTATAGCGCACATAATTGGTTGTAAGGAATCTTTCAACAAAGTCGTGATTCAGTTCATATTGTTGAAGTACTTGTTAGAGTTTATACAAGCATGACTAGCTTTTGAACTTGCCGAACTTGTTTGTTCATGTTTGACTTCCATTGTGAAGTACTATTTAGATTTATTTGCACGGACTTGATAAATTTGAAACTTAACTAAACCTTTTTGAAATTTTGTGCAAAAAGAAATATAGAGATATAGATATTGACATACAAATAAGTAATTTAATTTTTGATTTTCTTCCTCCTTACACTATAAGAATATAGGCTTTTAGCTACTAGGCAAAATTATTAGCAGAATGCCTATTTCGTAGCAAAAACCTTTTTGTTAAGATTTTTATGCTACTGCAATTATTCGAAGAAAAAACATTAAATGACATATTTTTTGTTATATCTTTACAACAAAATTATTTTTGTTGTTAATACCTGCCCTTTAATATATTTATGTTTATGTTGTAGTTAATACATGTCATCAGTATCATCCTTCACCATCATTATTTAGATCATCCTTTCTTCAATTATCATAAATGAAAGAATCTTCGTCCAATCATGAATATTGAATATTTCAAGCTCTTGACATGTTAAGCACAGAATGGTGGAGCAGGTTGAAGCGAGCCATCATCAACATATATAGCACATGTTAAAAAGCACCATGAATGCATACATTAAGTTGTTTGAGAGCCGCAAAAGCGTCAAACAACATAACCACCATTTTCATATCCAAATTCACAGCAATCCATTTTATTTGATACGGTCATGGGGAACCACAACCACATGATCCGCAAATTGTGGATATACCGTGGCTCCACGAGTAGGCCAGCACTTTGATTTAGCTTTCACAACATTCCCGTCATATTCAACACAACACAAGGGACATGAACCTCCAAGAATACTCCCGCCGCTTCATCTACAGTAGCAGGCTGAACATAGAGAGTGCATCCAAAAAAGCTAGAAAACCAAATAATAGTTCCATCCTTCATATCATTTCCACAATAGTATTCCCTATCACAAAGGTACATTGTATAATTTTCCCTCGCCATGTTCATCCATATGTTGGAACATAAACAAAATAATATAAAATATCTGTAATTATATCAAACTCATTCATTTCAACAAGATAAACAATAATATTTTGATAAGTGGGGTACTATACAGAATATGCAAACATAAATAAAATTTTCGGAAACATATACTCAGGATCCCAAGTTTGAAAAATAGAACGCAATGCTTTAAAAAGGTGGTAATATATACAAAATTGTAAGTGAGTTCACCGAAAGTTAGTATTGTTGTGTACTGAAAAACACGTACTGTATATCCCTACATAACATCACGAAAACCAAAATGACAATGTTATAAATATGTACAACATTTATCAAGTGGTAAAAAAATTATAGGCGAGAAAACTCTCACCTTATAAGGCAGCGAACATTTATGAATGATACTTAATGCATTTATAATGTACACAATTGGTTGCAAGGCATCTTTCAACAAATTCATGATTCAATTCATGTTTTCAATGTAATTGTCATAGTTTAAACAAGTATTACTAGCTTTCGAACTTGCCAAACTTGTTTGTTCATATTTGACTTGCTTTCTGAAGTAATAATTAGATTTATTTATGCGGACTTGACTAATTTGAAGCTCAACTAAACCTCTTTGAAAGTTTGAGGAAGAACAGATATAGATATTTATATTGATATAAAAATAAGTAATTTACTTTTTGATTTTCTTTCTCCTTACACTACAAAAGAAAAATGTCTTTTAGCTATTAGGCGAAATTCATAGCAGAAGGCCAAAGTCGTAGCAAAAACCTTTTTGCTACATTTTTTGTGCAAAAACATTAAAAGGGGTCGTTTTGGTTATCTTTTTACTATAGTTTCATTTTTGTGTTAATACCCGCCTTTTACTATAATTATAATTTATTTTGTAGTAAATATTTTTGTAGTAAAAGGCCTATCTTCTTATAGTTTGTTTCAGTTGAACACCATTGTTGATTTCTCAAAGTAGATATCTACAAATTAATAATAACTAAACTTCTCCATAAAGATTTTTCAAAAAAAAAAGGTACAAGGGTCAACTTTATTTTTCATTATGTTTTAAGCAACATGCTTATAAAAGGTTACTATATATAAAGAGACAAGTCATAATATCCACTTCATACCAATTAACTCTTAATCATAACTTTCACTCTCTGTTTCATGATCTTCATCATCACTATATGCATCATCCTTTTCATAATCAGTATTGGCATCATCCCTTTCATCAGCACAACTTGTACTGTCCTCTTCTTCAGTGATCTTGAATGAAAGGATCTCTAGGCTATCGTAAATATTGAACATCCCAAATTTTTTACATGTTAAGTACTGAAATGACGGAGCACATTGAAGTGAGCCATCATTAACGGATAGAGCCTGAGTTAAGAAGAACCAAGAATGCATGCAGTAAGTTTTTTAGAGTTGTAAAAAGCATCGAACAACATTCACATCCACGTTCACACCAATCAGCTTTATGTTCCGTAAGGTCAAGTGAAACCATAGGCACATCATATGCAAATGGAGGATATCCCGTAGCTCCACGAGTAGGCCAGAGCTGGTTTAACTTCCACAACATTCCCATCGTAATCAACTCGACAAAATAGATATGTACCTCCAGAAAGATTCCTAACCCCCATCTAGAATGGCAAGCCGAATATAGAGGTTACACCCAACAAGGGCTAGGAAACCTAATAATAGTTCCATACTCCGTATCATTTCCACAATAGCATTCCATATCACAAAAGACACTGACTTGTCATTCCCCTGTACATCCATAAGTTTATAGATAAACAAG
This sequence comes from Sesamum alatum, assembly GCA_034509735.1. Taxonomy (NCBI): domain Eukaryota; kingdom Viridiplantae; phylum Streptophyta; class Magnoliopsida; order Lamiales; family Pedaliaceae; genus Sesamum; species Sesamum alatum. The sequence goes on from JACGWO010000011.1 coordinate 10,847,669, forward strand.
TAAAATATCTATAATTATATCAAACTCACTCATTTGACCTGATAAACAATAATATTTTGTTAACTTGGGTACTAATACAGCACCCACTCAATACAAATTTAGTTGATTGATGGATGTCGGAACCATCAAAAAAATTCCTACAACTACTTTTTGTAAAAGTGGTGCATAGGATCGAATTCACAGGGATTGGCAATAAGCTGATTTCTTAAAAAGAGACAAAAGAAAATAAAAGAGGGGGGGTTTGATTTTTAGTTTAAAAGGGAAAACGCAATTTCAAAGAGAAGATTAAATTAATAAGAAAGCTTTTCGGTTAAAGCGGGTTCATGCTTGATTCCGTTAATTGAACATCGATGCAAATATAACAATCGATAAAACAAGTAGATCAGTAATGGTCATTGGTACTACCTAACGACCTCACATTTCCTTACCTTTTCATCAGCCAAGGAACGTCCGTTGGCTAATTCCATAATCAATGAACAACCCTGGGAACGTCTACAAGATTTAATCCATTAACAGCATTAAGAATTAGATAGGCATGATCCTAACCAACAAATCCCTACGAGGATTCATTTAGATTAGATCATCCATTCCCCAAAACATAATTAACTTCTTTGACACAATTAACCATTCTATGTTGCTACTAATTATTGAACTAAACATACAATTACGGATTTGTAAGTTCAATTAGCTAAGCCAACCTTCTTGATAGTGAACAATCGGCTATATTATTCATAAATCAGATGTTTGTAATAAAATTGCAGAGAATAAAATGAATATTGATTTTAACAAAAGTAGTAAGCACTATTTAGATCTCACAATATTTTAGGAATCAAGCAATCACCATACTTTAACCGAAAAATGGAAAATTAGTCTAACATGCTAATGGAAGAACACACTAAAAAGTGGAATTCCATTAGCAATTGGGCACCGTATTATAACTAACTAGAATGAGAAGTAGAATGATAGAATAAAAGATAGAATTAAGGGTAAAATAATATATGGTTTAAGAGGTGTGAGGTGTCTCCTATTTATACTATTAGCACCTCACGTATCCAGACATAAAAAAGGTAGGTACATGATTGCTTATAAAAATATTAACAAATCAATTCCTAGCAATCAAATAGGTCTATCTCGAATCTTACTAAAAATTCTCCAGCAATCATTCCATCTTTTTTGGTAAAATCCGCAACTTTCTTTTTTTTTTTTTTCAGAGTTGAGTGCAGCATTAAGCGTGGGTACGCTTAGTCGTATCTTCAAATCTACCATATTTTTCCCATTGTTCCCTTAAATGCCTTTAAATACCATTCTTAGCTACAATTTACCATCTTTACACCTCATAAGACATATTTTGCTGAAAATGCAATAAACCACATGATTAGGATTATTTAGTTCTTAAAATAAGGCATTATAATTATCAAACTACGACAGATTACACACTTATCATTAATCTCGCTTCTCAGCAACATGAATATGACTAAATGCTTAGCATTAGAAGTACTATGTATAATTTACCTACATATAATATTATCATCTTTATTTATTATCTAAAATTTTAATTGAATGATATCTTTATGAAATATATTAGTTTCGTACAGTGAACTTAGACTTTGTTTTGTGATAAAAGTTCGATCATTGATCTATATAGATTCATTTAAAAAACAAAGTTCTGATTTATTTTTTAAAAGAATTTCTTAATGCATGCATGTATATGAATGATTTGTTAAAGAATGTATACAAGTAATGTACATGATTTACATTAATAATTTATACATGTAATTGCATATATATAATAGGTAATAAAAACTGTTCTTTAATTTTGTCTCCAATAGATTTTGATCCTCTAAGTATCACCATTATTATATTTTACTGTTAATTTGTAAAATATCGTTAATATAATCCAATTTCTCCATAAAATCAACATTTGGCGGGAAAATCATCATGGCATTGTGCATGCACACGATGTTTAAAAATTGGGATTTTTTTGGGATAAATGCAATTTTGGTCCCTAAACTTTACTACTAAAGTAGTTTTTGTACTCAAACTTTTTTAAGTTGCACTATTAGTTCTCAAACAATCATTTTTCAAGCATTTTCGATCATTCCGTTAACTTTGCCGTTAAACTTAACGGAATATTCATTTTTATTGTAAAAAAATGCTATTTTACTCACATTTTGTGCTATTTTTCAAGTTTTAGTCTAATGCACTTGTTTTTTTCCATTTTTCTTCAAACTTAAAGAGAAAAAAAATATTGAATTTAAGCAACAAATTTGCTATACAATCTTCACAAATTTGTTTCTTAGATTCAATATTTTTTTTTATTTTTTCTCTCTTTAAGTTTTAAGAAAAATGGAAAAAATAAGTGTATTAGATTAAAAGTTGAAAAATATCATAAAATGGGAGTAAAATAATATTTTTTTACAATAAAAACAAATTTTCCGTTAAGTTTAACGGCAAAGTTAGCGGAATGATCGAAAATGCTTAAAAAATAATTGTTTGAGTACTAATAATACAACCTAAAAAAGTTTAAAGATCAAAACTGCTTTAGTGCTAAAGTTTAGAGACCAAAATTGCATTTATCCCGAATTTTTTTTAATTAGTGAGATGGCTTGGTGAATGGTGATACCTAATTACAGAAAGTTTCAGATGTTCACTAAAAAAAGAATTTGAATCTTAATCCACCCACTTAAAGTTAATTTACAACTACTGCCATTTGGACTATATACAAATAGATCCGGCATCCTTATAATTCCATTTGATATTAGTTTTGCAAGACTTTTTACATACACTATAAAAATTAAAAATATAAAATATATATTCATACATCTAATAAGTATTTTTGAAAAATGCATTATTTATATACTTTACAAATTTCCTATGGGTTTATTGTATCTAAAAATACAAACATTTATATAAGGTTGTATCTTGATAACCTGCAATTTTTAATTATTTTTGTTATACTTAATAATAGATAATAGGAAAAAAATACAACGAATTAGCTCAATATTAAAGTATAACCCCCTGGTCATTTCTAGTCGTGCATCGTGGAGTGTTATTTCATAGTATATATATATATACTAGGAAAGAGCGCTACGTAAAGTAAGACTAGAAATGCCCAAGAGGATATATATATATATATATATATAGTAAAAATGAGTAAATTTATTGTATTTATCCCTCTAAATATTTAGATCTTTTCGTCTGACTAAGAGGGTGTTTGGCTAAGCTTAAAAGCTTTTCAAAACATCTTATAAGATATTTGAGAGCTTTCAAAATGTCATAGACCGTTTGGCAATTTTTTTTAAAAGAGCTTATAAAATCTCAAAATAAGATGTTTTAGATCTTATAAGATCTTTTTTAAAAAGTTAAACTTTTCTAACTTTTTTTTATAAAATCTTATAAACTCTATGCAATTAATAATTGATAAGATAAAAATAACTTATTGATTTGTTATATTTCAATTTTACCCTTAACATAACAAACATATTTTTAACAACAAAAAAATTCTCTCTCTCTCTCTCTCTCTCTCTCTCTATATATATATATATATATATCATCTCTCTTCTCATATTTATATAATTATGACATTAATTACGTAATTAATATTAATTTTTAATTATCATAATTATAAAAAACATGCTACTGATATTATATGTTATAATATGGTTAAAAGTAGTCATTGAAATTAACAAAAAAAATATCATTATATATCTATATTAATATTCGACTAGCATGAATGTTAATATTATTTCGATGCAAAAGTTTAAAGATAATAATTTGTCAATTTTTATTTTTGAAAAAAAATCTATTAATTTTTATTTAGAGTTAAACTAATGTATACTATTTATGAAAGTATTTTAAATGTTTTAGATACAAAAAACGTGAAAAATAGTAATTTATTTAATTCTAATAGTAATATGCCATTTTTGGTCATTTTGCAATAAAAAGACTTTATTATGCCAAATACCCTAACATCTTATAAGATGTGAAAATATTTTATAAGCTTTAACATCTTATTTTACCCAAACACTTTAGAAATTTATATTTAAAATAAAATCCAATATCTTATAAGATGTTTTAAAAAAATTTAATCAAACACACTGTAAGTCATTTAAGAATGTCATCTTAATATCATTCATACCATACAGTGAGGCTATGGGATAATAAGCCCTTTATTCCTTTAATTAAGAATGTCATGATCTTAACGTAATTGTTGAATACGTGTTAAATATGCCAAGTCCTGCATTTTGTTTGTATATTTCGGCTACCAACATTACCTTATAATTATCAATAAATCCGACGTCCTTTTAATTTCATTTGATAATCCATTTTTCATCCTAAAGGTTCGCTGCTGCCAAGGAGATCCACCAAGCACTGAATATTGAAAATGCAATATTTGAATCAGATTCTGCTAATGCGATCAAATGGATCAAGGGCAACGTTGATGATGCTGATAGAGACGCAAGAGTTGATGTTCAGAACATTAAGAGTACTTGGCAACTTCGATCGAAATGGGATTTTAGGAAAATTCCAAGACTTTGTAATGGTTTAATCCATGGTGTGGCCAAATGGGCACACGGGGCCAATTGGGACGGCCCTATCCCTCCCCCAAATTTCCCAATTGATGTATTTTTCGACAAGGCACTAGTTGTCCTAGGTTCATATTCTAACATGTATGTTAGAAAGTTAGGATCAAAGGTTTTAACTAGGGATAATTACATTTATACCCCCTAATCTATGGTCTGTTTATATAATTATCTCTACTTTTTAAATAATTACACATACACCCACTAGAATGTAAGCATCATTTACACAAACCACCCCTATTTTTTTAGAAAATTACACTTACACCCACCCCTCAAAAGTATCGACATTATTATACAAACTACCTCTATTTTTTAGCTATCAAGGGTGGTTTCTGTAATTATGAAAAAGGTAGGTGTGATTTGTGTAAATAGACTATAGGTCAAGGGTGTAAATATAATTATCTCTTTTACCTATGTTGACCCTTTTATTACATTTAGAACGTTATTCATCCAGTGAAAATCAATAATTACAGTTTCATAAATTCTTTTTCTAAAATGTACTTCCTATTTTCACCCTTTGCGAAGAAAGATATATTCAAAGATATGACATTCATTTATTCTATAATAATTGTATTTTCATATACATCAAGATTGCTTATTTATGCACTAAATATCTATGGATGGCACTATTGTTATTCACATTACAATGAGTATAGGCCAAGTTTGGGAAATGGGCCGGAGCTAAGCCCAGACAACATGGTACTGTTACCACTCAAATTGTTGGGATGAAACCAATATATTATTCCATAAATAAAAGAAGGGTAATTTACAATGACACCCCTGAGATTAGGCTCAATTACATAAATACCTCTTATTTTTTACGAAATTACAACTACACCTCTTGAGGGGTGTTAGTGTAATGTTTTTCAGGGGATATTAGTGTAAGTTTTGTCTTTGAATAGAGGGTGTAGTTGTAATACAATTACAACTTCGAGGGGTGTAGCTGTAATTTTAATAAAAATAAGAGGTGTTTGTGTATTTTGATCTAATCTCAAGGGTTGTCAATATAATTTATCCATAAAAAAAAAACCCAATACATTATTCCAAAAAAAAAAACCAATACATTATTATGGTAACTCCTGATTGAGTATAGCTAGAGTCAAATATTTGATTCTTGATTCGTATGGGCGTTACAAACTAATTCTTTTTTTTTTTTAAATACAAATCCCAATAGCATTTTTTCCATTGAAGAAAAAAATTAATAATACATGTTTAGTGATAACTCATTTATAAGAAATATACAGATCAGACTAAAAAAAAGTTGATTAATCCTTGCACTATAAATCACCACGGTTTAGAAACCATTGTAACTCAATACTATTTATCACGGTCAGACAAAATTGATGCAAAAATTTAAGTTTTGACCACGGTTAATCAAGATTCACTATGGTCTTACTTATGGCTAAAATATTTGCTACAGGTTTTAGTTGTAGCAAATATTTTGGCCTCGCTTGCAGAAACAACGCCTAATAGCCATTGCACAACAGTAGTTAATTAGCATCTGCTATATTTTTTTATTTTTAACCATGATAATTAACCATAGTAAAAAGACCTAATTCTTCTAATGTCGGTACAATTATCTCATCATTAAATTTTCACTATAAATGTACCATTAATTATCAAGAATGACAACCTAAATATTAGTTTTATCGCTTAAATGTTTAAAATTTATACGACATTAGTGATTAAACAGATCTATACATGTACATAATTAAATTTTTATTATATATTTATTTAGGTGTTCTAGTGTTAGAAACTTAAGCTGCATCTATACTATTATAAAGAAAAGAGATTTTATTTATACTATTATAAAAGCAAATCTTATGGCGTACCAATTTTTGAATGCCCAAATTTACCCTTCACTCCTTTTCTTTTCTTAAAAAAATTACTGGTCAGAAAAGTAATTTTATTATTTTTTCCCCTCAACCCACTACTCCAAGTTTCTCTCGCCCCACTTCATATTTCTTTCTTCTTACTAACTCTTTTTTTTTCTCATTCATTCACAATTTTTTTTTCTTTTTATCTCACACAGTTTATTTTTATATGCTCGCGAGGACCGCGTGCAACAATGACTAGTAGATATAAATTGGGAGTTTTTATATCACTACACCAAATTATTATAATACCAAAAATGCCCTTCAACTTTCCAACTCTATTCAATTAAGTTCCTTTAAAATATTAATTCCATGCAATTAATTACATGTACTCAAAAATTAAATTTACTCTCATTTTGTTTAAGTTTATTGTTAATTGAAATAAAAACAACATATTAGTATTTGTGTTGTACGTAATTATAATCATCATTGTCAATATAACAAATATTTCATAAAGTTTCAATTTTTAATTTAATTTAGTACAATACTGTATTGATAATTAATGCATTAGAAAAAATTATCAAAAAGTTTTTTAACGTGAAGTCGTAGGGCAATGATAAATTTTAAGATGATGAAATAAATTATAAGATTCAATAAAATAAAATTTTATTAGAAATTATGCACGCAGGTACGATGTGCCACAATTTTTTAGTGTATATATGTAGGCATTGGTAGTTTTAGTACTAGTACTTCATTAGAATGAGCCTCGGCTTCACAATAATTAGAATATACACCAAACTATTTATACATAATAACATAAATATTTATGTGTATATAAATATGTCGAAAAAATACATACACGTATACATAAAAATATACGTTATGTGTGTGTGTTTCAATGTATATAAGTATAAATTTATACTATAGCTGCATATATTTTTGTAGCATTTAAGAAATACTTAGGCTAAATTTATTTAGGACATAAGAATTTATGTATGAATAAAAATTTAATTAATGGTACATTCATGAAGACAACCTAATAGTTAATAATAGAAGTACTATTACAATAAATTCAATCGTGGCTATGAATTTTCATTGTACATATGTTGAATTAATTTTCAATAAAATTATCGAAAGTATTAAATCTATGAAAATTATTATTGTACTGAATATTAATTAGGCTATTTTGCTTGAGCATCTCAAGCTATAAATTTGGTCGAATTGCACAAACTATATAGTTTTTTTTTTTTTTTTCGAATTTGAGAAAGTATATATATAGTTAATAATAACATGAAAAAACGAGCAGAAAAAATCCAAATAAATGCAGCTTCCAAGAAAAAAACAAGAAGTGGGACATGACTGCTCAAGGCTCGAGCTCATTCAAAAATGGAATCTATCCTTGTTCTTGTAAAAAAAAAAAGTAATTGATATTTTTTATTTATTTATTTAATAATATGTGGTTCGTTACATCGTTTGATAATTTTAGATTCAAATATTGAGTCTGTACATTAATAATTGAAATCGACGATTATGTTTAAATGAGATAGAAAAAACAAAAGAGCTATACTCCGTACAAACAAAATTAAATCTTTGCTACACTATTACTAGTCACGACTTAGAAATCGTAGCAAATCAATATTATTAACCATGATTAAATAAAATCAATTCGAAAATTTAAATTTTTACCACGATTAATCATATTTTTCGTGATTTTTAGCTATGGCCAACATATTTGTCATAAAAAAGATTGTCATGGTTTTAGCCACGACTAATGTTTTGGTCTCACTTGCACAAACAACGATTAATGGCCATTGCGGAGCCGTAGTTAATTTGCACGCACCACAGTTTTTTCTTTTGACTGTAGTAATTATCCGTAATGAAATCATATTTCATCTAGTGCCTACAGAAGTTACTAAAAAAAAAAAAAAATTACAATTGCCTACATCTTTAATGGCTACGATTAGAAGTCATGGTAAATAACTATTATCAATCATGATTAGATAAAACCACCATGGAAAATACTCTTTTTATTATGGTTATGAGTCATGACAAAAATATTTGTGATGACTTTTAGCTATGACAAATGTTTTAGTCGCAAAAACACAACCAATGTGTAGTCGGGTCAATAACTATTTATTATGACTAATTAATTTTAATCATGTCATTGGTTATGATTAAATGTTATATTTCGTCTAGTGAGTAGACATACATCTATATTCGTATGACTTGAATTTATAATATTTTTGTTGTCAGGTCTTAACCTTAGCAATCAAACAAGTCTTCGTTGACGGGTAATTGGTATTTTGCACCCTGTAAATATATTGTAAATATATATATAGAGAGAGAGAGAGAGGAGAGAGAGAGAGAGAGAGAGAGAGATTTATAATCATAGCAATCTTAGGATAATTAATTAATGTGGTAATTAAGGGTGTAACAATAGTGCCGGCCACATGATTACAAGTTTTAAGACATTCTTCCGAGAGTAACTGCGGATGATGCCACTGACACCTTGAATTTCGTGCTTTACCATAAATCTTACTGATTTTGCTACTGCTTTGACTAATACAAATAAACATTTTGGGCAACTGAAGATGTTTAAGCTACAACTCTACAAATAGTTATCTCAAAATTACGTATTAATGGTTAGAGAGAGAAAGTCTTAATAAGGCTGTGCATTTCCGTTAAAATAATTGAATGGTTCGAAATTTTACAAAATCGAAAATCGAACCAAAGATCAAATTTCGGTCCGACTTTCAAACCGAAAATTATAATTTAAAAAAAAATTGCCGTTTAATTTAAATTTCAATACGATACGATACGATTCATACGAATATCATTCCATTCGAACCATTTGGACCATTCATACGCACTTCATTCAAAATATGAAAATAACAATTCAATATTTCAAGTGTTCATTCACTACAAATTAATATTAATAATTTAATATATTATTAAATATTAATATTATATTTTTTTTTAAAAAAAATTCGGTTTTCGGTTTGGTTCAGTTAACCAAACCATTTCGACCCAACCGAACCGAAAATCGAATTTTTCAAAAAATTAATTAGTGCATATTTAAGTTTTTCTTTTATTTTTTTTTATAGAAGCGATAATCACATTATTACTTGAATATTTTGAATAAATTGAATCGTTGATAGTAGTGGATCAATACAATTATAACATATAAGGATGAAATAAATCACAACAATTAAATAATACATAAATATATCAAAGTACAAGGCAATAAACTTCAATGAACACACATAAAATGAGATTGATATCCACACGTCCAGTGATATTTGAACCGATGATCTCAAATTTGTTCATAAAATCTCATATTTAATCATTTGGTTATATTAAATATATATATATACACTACAAAAAATATGATATTTAACCATGGCTAATACTAAATAACCGTAGCGAATAGTCATTGACCAGGGTCACGCAACGTTTGTCGGCCGTAATTTTGGCGAGGGTGGCGAAAACATTTACCATGGCTAAAAGCCATATCGAATATTTTTTTAGCCGTGGTAAATAAGTTTTTCATGGTGGAAAAGCTAATTTTTTGCATCAATTTTTATTTAACCGTAGTTAATAATAGTTATTTACCATGGTTTTTAGCCATGGTCATTAAAAATATAGCTAATATTAAATTTTTTTTCTAGTGATGTATGTATATATATAGACTAGTATGCACCCAATGCAATAAATACATAATTATTTCACTTAAAAACGAAAAAAAAATGTAAAAAATGAGAGTTTTGGAGCTAACTGGTTGATTGATTTGCCTCGTTGAAAATGATTTCACTTTTTGTTCTGTAAACCCTTTTTTTCTTATTTTAATATCTTATTTTTAACTAAAAAAAATAACTCTAATTACATGTATGCATGGAGGATTTTATATTTGTTCACTTAAAGTTGAATTTAAAACAATAATGTAAATTTTGAGTTTCAAGAATCAATACTTGGTAATAGATGCATCACCCCTAATTCTTTTTAACGTCCCATAAAAATTAAAGTATTATTTTCTTAGATGATAATTTTTTATTAACCAAAAAATACAATTTATTAATAACTTAGGCGACTAATTTTCAAATCTCAATCACTACTTTTGCGTGCAATGCATCATAAAAATATGGGATAATTATATTATCCTCTCATAAAGTTTGGTGTAATTATACATAAATTTTTTATGATTTTAAAAAGAAAAAATTATTTTTTTAGTTCCCTAAGTATGCCCAATATTAATTTTAGTCCGATAACTATGTCTATTTTTTTCTAAGTCCAGTAACTTGCAAAATTAATGAGATTTAGTCCAATTTAGGGTTTTTTACTCAATTTTTTGGCGATCTTTTGAAATTAGTCAGAAAATGCACACGTAGCAACTATTTGATTAATTTACGGCAACTTATACATGTGTACAACCACATGTATTAGTTGTCACTTGTACAACTACATGTATTAGGTGGCATTCAAATTGAAATCCACATCATTTCAATTGCCACGTAGGCTTAAAAATTCTCAAAAATATGTCCAGTTGGCATGTCATGTAATATTTCCAGCCAAGAAATAAAAAATCGACCACCGGAGAACTAAATCTCATCAATTTTGCAAGTTACTGGACCGAGAAAAAAATGGGCATAGTTACCGGACTAAAATTAATATTGGGCATACTTAACGGACTAAAAAAATAATTTTCCCTTTTAAAAATTACATCTAATATACTTGACGGTTGTTTGCGTCTAACAAATAGATCCTTATACTAGTCAAAATTCACTGAGTTTGCTAATATTAGCAATTGAATGAAAATTCATATTTATCTCCGATTGACTTACTACTGACTTATTGAAGGTCAAACTAATATTTTTCTAACCAAAATACCCTTATACATCTTCACACATTAATGCTTGAGAGGAGATATATCTTCAGGCTTATAAGGTCAGAGGAAGATTTGTTTGACTTGTAATAAGTTAGTAACAAGTTAGTTGGGGGTAAACATAGATTTTCATGCAATTTGTGTTAATATTAGCAAATTTGGTGAATTTCAACCAATGAAGGGATCTATGTGTTAGACGAAAACAAACGTTAGGGGTACAAATGTAAATTTTCACACCACAAAAGGTCGACTTGTAATTATACCAAACCTAAGGGGAGGGCGGTGTAATTATCCCTGAAAATATTAAAAGTGTTGCCACAAAAAATATTATTAGCGACGAAATATTAAATGCCAATTCTAAGTTGTCACTAAACATATATATTAAGTGACAATAATTTTGATCTTGTTACAATAAAATTGTTAGTGAAAAGAATTGTACATTAAATCGTCACTGTAGATTATTATTGACACATCTATAATAACAAATCAGTGGAACCAAAATATTAGCTAGGGTAAAATGCAAACACCCCACCCCCCCCCCCCCCCTTCACCTTGTTTTTTTTAGCAAATTTAAGAAAAAAGAAAAATAAATAAAAGTAGGCTAAACAGTCCTGCGTGATTTATAAAACATTCTGTGTGTGCCCTTTTTGTTAAATAACTCTAACACCGTTAACTTTTAAGTGATTGAATCCTTATGCTCTTACTTCGTATATATTTTCTCTTAGTTTTGTGACCGTCAATTTATTTTAGATGAATGAAAATCGTCGAATGTGATTAATGTAGACGTTTGTACAATTTCGCTAAAACATAGGAAACTTTTTGCATTTTACCGCAAATATTATTGTCGAAATCGTTGCATGTGATTAATATGGAAGTTTTTACAATTTTGCTAAAATATAGAGAAATTTTTTGCATTTTACCCCAAATTATATTGTCTAAATCGTTGCATGTGATCAATATAGAGGTTTTACAATTTCGCTTAAGTATAGAGAAATTTTTTGCATTTTCCCCCAAGTATTATAAAGACAATTATAATTAGGGTAAATTACATCTACCTCTTTTGAGATTTGACATGATTACAAATACCTCCTCGTTGTTTGAAAAATTACAAATACCCCTCTGAGGTTTGTAATTTTTAACCAAATGCCTGAAATTGACCATTTTGCCCTTAAAATTTTTATTAGAATTGTAGAAAAATCACCCGAGGTAAATTGCATTAGTCCTCCTCTGTGTAAAAAACTTAATAAACCTCTTCCTACGCATTGTAGTCCAATTTTTTTTAAGAATTAAATAAAAAATAATTATGTGCATAAAGACATTTTGGTCAGTTTACCCATAAAAATAGATGAAAATTGGTAACTTGTTAGATGGTTATAAACCTCAGGGGTATTTGTAATTTCTCAAACAACGAGAAAGTATTTATAATTATACCAAATCCCATAAAAGGTAGATGTAATTTACCCAAATAATTATTGTCACCACATTGCTCCTATGCTTGTCCAATTCATTGTTTATATTGAAAACTTTAGGTATAATTTTGGTCTTGGAAGAAAACAAAAATAAAATTTAGAGGACTAAGTTAGGTTGTCGTGAACAAGACTTTTGTAGTCACCTGATAGTACTATTACTATTGGTGTGAATTTATTTTTATTGTGTTAGTTGGCCAAAATTAATTTAAATTTTAGTAATGTCGGTTGATTTTCTAACAAGTTTTCAAGATTGAATCCACCCCCACATAATCACTGCAAATCATTAAACTCTCCCCTCCCTTTTTCTTTTCTTTTTTTTTTTAAATAAACTTTTTTTTAAAATTTTATTTTACGTAAATTACATTGATATCTGTTGAATTGTTCAGTAATAAAATTTTACACAATACCCTAAGGTGCATTACACAATTGCACTAATACCCCCAACAAAATTTTACCCAAACACCCCCTAATGTACATTATACTAACACTCGTAAAGAGGTGTATTTATAATTTTGCAAATGGCAAGAAATATTTATATAAGGATAATTACGGCCACCTTTCCTAATGTTTGACATAATTACAAATACCCCCTGTTGTTTGAAAAACTACAAATACCCCCCGATGTTTGTAATTATTAATCAAAGATCTGAACTTGACCATTTTGCCCTTGATTTTTTTATTAAAATTGTGGAAAGATCAGCCAAGGCGAATTGCATAATTGCTCCTCTGTGTAAAAAACTTAAAAAATATCTCTCTGCGCATTGTAGTCCAAAAAAATTTTAAGAATTAAATAAAAAATAATTCAGTGCATAAGGGTATTTTGGCCAGTTCACCCATAAAAATGGATGAAAATGGATTATTTGTTAGACGATTATAAACCTCAGGGGGTATTTATAATTTTTTAAATAATGATAGAATATTTATAATTATGTCAAATCTGAATGAAGGTAGTTGAAATTTACCCTTTATATAATTAGGTTTAAATATAGGGAATGTAAATGTAATTTCTTTTTTCTTTTTTGTTCGTAGTTTTATTGTTTTTCCACGCTGTGTCAGTGTTGGCGTGCGGTTGTTTGCCTCCTTGCACGCATAAAATTATTGTCGCATTTCATGTTAGTTTTCCAAATTACGTTTTTATATTTTTCCTAAGCATGAAAAGTTCTGTGAACATTTTTTTATTTATGAATTGAGTAACACTGTCATTTGTTTCGTGTCATAGTGTATTGATTTGTTAAATTTATAATTTTTTTTAAAATATTTTATAAGTTATTGCAAAGTATTTGGTGAATTTTTAAAAGATAAGTTTATATGTAGTAATATGAACGACCATCCTCACTCACAAATGACAATTTATAATGATGCCGTCGCATCAACTTTTGTGAAGTAAAAAATGCCTTCAATCGATAAAATAACTAACTTATTTAACTTTTGGAATTTTATATTAACAGATGAATTAGTGTTCTCTTCTTTCTTTCTTTTCTTCGTTTTTTAAAGGTAATGTATTTATTTATATATTGGACTCTTATTTATAATATATTTTAAAACATAAAAGATTATTGATTATATGCACACAGGACCGACGTGTCACAATGGCTAGTAAGATTAAAAAATAAGACGTCAAGGGCTTATAAAAGAAGTAAGAAGTTCCCAATTTATTTTAAAAATTATAACAAGTTAGTTCAATTTTCTTAATATTAATTGCAAGTCTATCATCAGTAACGTATTATAAGCTCTAGAATCTTATGTTGTCCAAAAATAATTTCATATGCTTATTTTTCAAATATGATTTAATATTTTATAAGTTTCAAAAATATCTTATAAGATGTTTTAAGTAAGTTTGGCCAAATATCCTCATTTTATATTAGTTTTTTTGGTTTTATTTACTCTTTGGACATCATTTTATATCTTTAAAGTGAAACAACCAATGATATCTTTAAATACATTAAAATATTAAAAATTGTTTAAATACATCAATAAATTCGAAAGTATATATATATATATATATATTACAATATAACAAACTGATAATAATAAAAATTACTATTAAAGTAGAAAAATATCTTACACGTGCGATTCAAACCCAAAATTAAATATTAAATAAAGAATTATGAGGTTTCAACTTTATCGCTGACAGACAGATATCTCATTGGCTATTGAGATATAATTTTATTGAGACAAATAAATAATTTCTCCAACACCTTAGTTATACACACACAGCAACAGTCGTGTATGAAGCAAGCAAATCATGATGATGGGAAAGGTGAGGCTCTTTTTTCCCCTTTATAGGAAAAAAGTGGGGCTTTTTTTAATAAAAAATAATTATTATATTGTTACATTTAAATATTAATTAATAATTAATAGGTGTATCGCATTTAAATGTGTATGTAAAATATTTTTAATATTAAACAAAAAAAATTAGAGAGAAAAAATAAAAAAAGAAACCACTCGAGAAACCAAAATACACCGAAATGAATCCTTTTCAATCATATAATAGTATACACTTAGTAAAATATTTCTCAATAATTATCACATTATGAAAATGAAATTAACATAACCATTACAAAACTCACGTAAAATAAGATAGATATCCGTATATATAAATAAAAATACATACATGTAGGTGATATTTGGATCGAAGATCGTAATGTGGGATCTAATAAAACGAGCAAATATTAGGTTTGTTAGGAGGTTTTGAACTAAAATCCTCCAATACTTAAATTAGTCAAGTTTGAGATCAAGGAAAAAGATGACGAATATTCTCTTAATAAGTATCGCACATTTAACCCCAAAAATGGCTCTGGATTATTCATATGATCAAATGTCCATACTTGACCAGTTCATATGTCTTGAATATAGCCTTTTAGGTGTTGAGTGATCGACAACGGTGGCTTTAGGTCGCTGCATTGAGTCGGGTGTGACCCAACTTGAATAAAAAGTATTCGAATTTCTGTCCTGTTTGAGCATTTTGAGATCTTATGGAGGATATTTTTGTCCTTTAAAAGCGGTTTTGATTAGACCCGTATGAGTAGGATTTAAATTTATATCATCATATTTATAAAGTCATGAAATACTGGAATTTATAATAGCTAAATATACAAAAAAAAAAAAAAAGAATTAAGTATAAAATAAAATCATAAAATGCAACTGGGGTTTGAAAACTTAAACAACACGAAATTGAGATGACAAATATGACATAGTTCAGAACTTTTGGTAAATGTGGACCATTGATTTTGATGATTGGTCCCATAAGGACGGTGAGATGCATGCCTGGTCCTTCATAAGCTGCTAAACTTTTCATTCTACACCCAAATAAAAGTTGATGGAAATTTCAGTCCCACTTGACTAAACTCAGCCTAATTACTCTCTAATTCAATTTTAAGTATTAGTTTTGGTTGCTTCATAGTTCATATTCTAGGAAAAAAATATATACACTTTTTTTTTTTTTTTTAATGTAATTGAGTTGGGTGTAATTAAATTTCAAGAGGAAATTCCTGAATAATACAATATTTGATCTTGAAGTTCAAATTTTGAGATTAGGTATAAGTTTATATCCGTGATATCTTCTTAAGTTCACTTATGCTCATAGGGGTCGGTCAGAACAATACCAAGAACGCTTGGTTATAAACTTTCGATGGCTAAATCAGTAAGGGTAAAAATAATGTGAAGTTCAAGAATAGTAAAAGTAGTAAAAAAAAAGTTGTACTTTGGGACTATAGATTTATAGAAATAACCGAGTTGTACGATACATCATGAACCCTTAATCTAACTTAGGTTGGACGGTTACATAAATCAAATATATTATCGGGCCAGATATGAATCGAGTTCGAACCAGATTGACATAAATAAAAAATGTGTCAATATGAAATTATTGGATCATCTATTACTATTAATTAAGTTGGAGGGGTATACAATAACTGATTATGGTTGACAAATGTTTATTGACCTAAATACAAAATGATCCTCTCTTTAAATTTTCCTATAAAAGATATTCTATTTATGCACATTTAAGATTAATAAAAATTATTTCAGAAGGTATCATTTACAATCAGTTATGCATATTAATTTTCTTCTCTTTTATATAATTAAATAAAAAAAAGTTAAATTATATATACACTCTGAATGTGAACCACGACTAGTTAACACGATATTTGATAACTATCTTGCCATTTCCAAGAATTTAGACGCAATCTCCACATGAATATTTATCCTCGTGGAATCGTACAACAATTTTGAAGATAAACCCATTCCGTAAATAAAGTAAGGAATTCGTAACTTATCTTTAAAATATTAACAATCTCTTTCAATTTTGATAATATTAATTACAAACATCGCTAATTACGAACATTTTATAAGTTTTATAATTTTATTTTATTCAAATATTTTAAAAACTTATTTTTATAATAAAATCTAAAAATATTATAAAATGAATGAATTTATAAAACATTTTAAATAAATTTAACCATATAGTCTATTGGAATAAGTCCCATATTAATTCTTGAAACCCCACTAGAGTGGATAAAATAGTCCAAGAAAAGGAAAAAGAAAGTTGAATCAACTTTGGGGTTGAATTGGCCAAAAATAAGTGGGAGAATAAAAATTGTGGACTTTTTTGGAAGGTAAAAAGAAAGAAATAGAAAAAGCAATCTTTCCATTTGCCAAACAGTACCCAATGTTTCAAGCAAAGTCAACTTTTACTTTCTCACACCATTCTTTTTCCCTCTTCAACAAAAGTAAAATATGTGTGCCCCTCCATTTCTTTTATCTCTCTAAGCAATGTGGAAAAATTATATTTTAAAAATTTGCATTAAAATTGGTTATATGATAAATAATATAGTAATTAATAGGGTAAATTACAGTGACACCCCTGAGATAAGATTCAATTACATAAACATCCCTTATTTTTTGTAAAATTATAGCTACACCTTTGAGGTTGTAATTGTATTACAACTATACCCTCTATTTAAAGATAAAGCTTACACCCCTGGAAAACATTACACTAACACCCCTCATAGGGTGTAGCTGTAATTGGGCCTAATCGCATGGAGTGTCAATGTAATTTACCCTAATTAATATACAGTAAAAGAAATGACTATTTCTCGTTAATAATTGATTTAAGTCGAGCTTAATTTGAGTAGGAATTTTTCGATTTTGGATTTAGAGGGTGTTTGGGTAAGCTTATGTAACATATCTTATAAGCTCGTACATTTTATAAGATGTTTTAGAACTTATGTTAGATCTTATTTTAAAAATACGTTCATAAAATGTTTGAAAAAATAAGACTATAGAGCTTATAAGATGTTAGTGGTGAAAAAATTATAATTAATTTGAAGGAATTTGTTAAGATTTTCGAAATAAGTTACCAACTCCTTACTTATTTTTAAAGAGTTTATTTTCTAAAAAATTATCAAACACTTTGTAGCATTTTATAATTAAAATTTTAAACATCTTATAAGATGTTTTAAAGAGCTTATAAGCTCACCCAAACACCCTCTTAGTACAAAAAGGTACTAAAAGATATTTTTTTTCCTTATTAATATCATTTTTGCATATATTTTGATATTTTCTATTCTTTATTCATTAAAATTAATTCTGGAAAAGAAAACCCTTTTTTGTCTGCATTTAACGTGTAATATTAAATATTGAAAATCATATCATATTATTAATATATCAATCTGTTGCTGCTACAATATTATCTTCATCATTAATTTGAAAATACTAAATTACAAAAAGATTTTCTGTACAAACATAACTGAGATGAATTAAAGTGTCAAAATGCAAAATAATCTTTGAAAAAAAGAAGAAGATAATTACCCAATTTATTTGATCCTTTCTACCATAATTATAATCATTAAGCCCAAAAACATTTATTTTGCATCTTATTAAGGAAATTATGACACAGAATCAACTTGAGATGGGACAAAATCAGATCCAATTTTCTATTTCAAATCTTATTACAAATTTTATTCAATTTAATATATACATACTTACATACAATAAAGTTTTTAAAAATAAAAAAATATAATTTATATATATATATGTATACAATCACTAGAAAGAAATATGATTTTTTCGCTACAGTGAATTACTATAGTCAAAAGACAAAAATTGTAACTAATACAAAATAACCACGAGTTCGCAACGGTCATTAGTTGTTTCTATAAGTGTGATCAAAATATTAGTCATGGCCAAAATCAAGGCATATATTTTGGCTATAACTAAAAACTATGGTAAATATTGATAACCATGGTAAAAATTTAAGTTTTTGCATTGATTTTATTTGACCGCGGTTAATAGTATTGATTTACCATGATTTTTAAGCAGCGGTTATTCATAATGTAGCAAAAAATTATTATTCTTGGTAGTGAATATAGGGTTAATTACACTTAGACCTTATATGAGAATGTAAAATTATACTTACACCCTTTCCGAAAATTCTCTGTTTACAACTGAACCCATTCCGTTAGAGTTTGGACGAAAAATGGTTACGTTAGCACAACAAATTACATAAATTTTCAAATTTGCCCCCTCATATAATATTTTCATGTACATTTTTATACTTATTAGGGGATAAATATAATGTATATATATGGAGTGAGGTTAATATATTATATTTTTTTCTTATAAGTACAAATTATTACATTGGAATGATAAATGAAGGACAAAATTTATTTATTTATTTATTTTGCTAATGTCAACATTTTTCGTTCAAATTTTAATGAAAGGGGGTTAAGTGTAAACGATAAATTTTCGAAAGGAATATAAGTGAAATTTCGCATTTTTAGAGAGAATTTAAACATAATTAACCATGCAATATATATTAAATAAAATAAAATAAATGTAAAAGAAAAATTCAATCTTGGGAGAAAACAAATGATGAGAGACACATTTCTTAAATGCAGCATCATTGAATTTCCACCAACAGTTCGCTGATTTTATGCACCAACCCAAAAACACATTTTCCCCTTCATATCTTTGTCATTTATGAAACCCCAACTTCTAGCAACTCCACACTCTCTCAGTTTCACCCACACACACACACACACACACACACTAGAGTTTCAATCCCCCCCCCCCCCCCCCCCCCACCCCAATACCTCTATGGCTGCAACTCACCCTTCTTTATGTATTTAAAAATGAACTATTTGCAGAAAATTTTGAGTCTTGCTCATGTTTTCTTTGTAATCACAAAGACAAAAACTACTCAGTTGAGTTGTTTTCTTTCTTGGCTGCATTAGAACCTGCACAGAGAACCACCACCAGGCAGGTGGCAGTCACTCTCTTTCTCTACAGACTACCAAAGAAATTCTTCTGTCTTCACTCACAATAAGTGCAACTCCCACTGTTTTCTTGGGGTTCTGGTTGAAGAATTTAAGTAGCATTCTGTGTGTGATGCCCTCTGGTTCACTGCTGAGTGGTTTGTGATGGTGGCGGTGGTTGTGGAGTTATTGGCGTTGCAGGTGCCTGAAAATGGTTATGGAAGCATTAATGATGCGAAAGTCTTGGTCTTGAAGGCCTGAGGAGTAAGGGTTCTTGGAGGGTTGTTTGATAAATTAAAGTTTTCAACTTTTTCTTGATTTCTTGTGTGTTTTTAGGCTTTTGGAGAAATGGGTTTTGGAATCTTTGGTTCTTTTTTGGTTCTAACTCTGTTCTTTAAGCCTTTAGTTTGCCAACAGCCCAACACAGATGAGTCATTTGTGTTTGAATTCTTGCAAAAAATGGGCTTAAATCCCCCTAAAGACTATGGATTTTCTGGCTCATTTTGTTCTTGGAGAGGTGTGTTTTGTGATGACAAGGGGGAGAATGTTGTTGGATTGGAAGCCTCTGGTTTGGGTTTGTCTGGTGTGATTCCTGATACCACCATTGGGAAATTGATAAAGCTTGAAACTTTGGATCTTAGCAGTAATAGAATCACTGCTCTGCCTTCTGATTTCTGGAGTTTAGGCTCAATCAAGAAGCTTAACCTCTCACATAACCAAATCACTGGGAGTCTTTCTAGTAACATAGGCAATTTTGGAAGACTTGAAAGCTTGGACCTTTCTTTCAACAATTTCTCTGGGAGTATCCCTGAAGCAGTCAGCTCCCTCAGCAGTTTGCAAGCTCTAAATCTCAGCCACAATGGATTTGAATCAGCAATTCCAACAGGGATTGCTCAATGCCGGTCTTTGGTTGCCGTTGATCTATCCGAAAACAGTCTCAATGGTTCTCTTCCTAATGGTTTTGGTGCTGCATTGTCACAGCTGAAGTTCTTGAGTCTAGCAGGAAATGAGATTCTTGGCCGAGCTTCGGACTTTACAGGGATGAAGTCCATCATCTATCTTAATATTTCAGGCAACCAGTTTAAGGGTTCTGTTGTTGAGGTGTTTGAAGGGCCATTGGAGGTGATTGATTTGAGCAGAAACCAGTTTCAAGGCCACATTGCTCAGGTAAACTTCAGTTCAACCTTCAAATGGTCAAATTTGCTGTATTTGGATTTGTGTGAGAATGAGTTGAGTGGAGAGTTTTTCACTGACTTGATTCATGCTCAGAATCTTAAACACCTCAATCTTGCATACAATAGATTTACCAAACAGCGGTTCTTGCAAGTTGATATGCTCACCAACTTAGAGTATCTGAATTTATCTGGAACGAATTTGATCGGTGAAATTCCCAGCAATGTCTCGAGTTTAGTTAGTTTAAGAACGCTTGATCTGTCTGAAAACCATCTCAGCAACCGTATACCTCCTGTTCTTGCCAAGAACCTTAAAGTTCTTGACCTTTCTTGCAACAATCTAACAGGAGACATCCCATTGATGCTGATAGGTGAACTCCATGGGATGGAGAGTTTCAATTTCTCTTATAACAACCTTAGCTTTTGTGCTTCACAATTTTCCCGCGAAACTCTTGAAGCTGCTTTTATCGGATCGGTGAATAGCTGTCCGATTGCTGCAAACCCTGACTTCTTTAAGAGAAGAGCTCCAAAGCATAGGGGCCTTGAGATTGCATTGGTTCTGACCATCTCAATGGTTTGTTTGCTCGTGGGCTTGCTGTTTCTAGCATTCAGATGTAGAAGAGAAACTAGAATGTGGGTTGTGAAACAGAACTCGTTTAGGGAAGAACAAACTATCTCGGGGCCGTTCTCCTTCCAGACAGATTCAACCACTTGGGTAGCTGATGTTAAGCAAGCAACATCAGTGCCGGTGGTGATCTTTGAGAAGCCGTTGCTAAATTTCACGTTTGCCGACCTCTTGTCTGCAACTTCTCATTTCGATCGGGGTACATTGTTGGCGGAAGGCAGATTTGGGCCGGTTTATGGTGGACTTTTGCCGGGAGGAATTCATGTTGCTGTTAAGGTTTTGGTCCACGGATCCACCATGACGGACCAGGAAGCTGCGAGAGAACTTGAATATCTTGGTCGGATTAAACATCCTAACCTCGTTCCACTGACCGGTTATTGCTTGGCTGGAGAGCAGAGGATTGCCATTTACGATTACATGGAAAACGGAAACCTGCAGAACCTGCTGTATGATTTACCCCTTGGTGTTCAAACTACAGAAGACTGGAGCAACGACACCTGGGAAGATGAAAATAACGGGATACAGAACGTTGGCGCTGAAGGGTCCCTAACAACTTGGAGATTCAGGCACAAAATTGCACTTGGCACTGCTCGTGCACTTGCATTTCTTCATCATGGCTGCTCTCCTCCTATCATTCACAGAGACGTCAAAGCAAGCAGTGTGTATCTTGATTCTAACTTAGAGCCAAGATTGTCAGACTTTGGAATTGCTAAGATTTTCGGGAGTGGACTCGAGGACGAGATTGCTCGTGGATCACCAGGATACGTGCCACCAGAGTTTCTCCAGCCGGAAAGTAGCTCCCCAAAGGCCCCAACACCAAAATCTGATGTATACGGGTTTGGAGTTATTCTTTTCGAACTAATTACTGGCAAGAAACCTGTCGATGATGCTTATCCGGATGAAAAGGAAGCAACTTTAGTAAGTTGGGTGAGAGGACTAGTGAGGAGAAACCAAGCATTACTAGCCATCGATCCCAAGATCCGTGGAACAGGACCTGATGCACAAATGATCGAAGCTTTGAAGATCGGATACCTCTGCACCGCTGAAACTCCTTCTAAGCGGCCCAGTATGCAACAAGTAGTCGGACTACTCAAGGATCTTGAACAGATTACTCTATAACAAAGACATTGCACAGGATTCAGCTCTTTTGTTCCTTTCTTCGGTTCTTTTAGTGTTGTGAGCTCGATGCTGCACGAGAAGATTGCATAGCAGCTGAGTTTTGTTTGTGACTTTGCCATGTTTCTGATTCCCCATGTTGTGTTTATGGCTAAAATGTCTAATTCCATTCACCCCAGTTTCATCATATTGGTCGTGCTACGTTCCTTTCTGCTTGCTTCTTTATGAACATCGTGTGCATCGTAAACGAACAGTTCTCTAACAGATCATCGTGCTCGGGTTTGCATGTCGTACATACGCACGTCGATGTGTGTAACAGAAGATATTATATAATCGTGTTACAGGAAATTCAAGATTAGGTACTTCATATGTGTGGATATTGGGTAATTTTGCCCTCTGTGGAGGGGCATCTGAGTTAGTAGATTGTGGTGGACCTGGTGTTGTGCAGAGAAGCGTCGTTTCTGTATGAATACCTGCAGCTGAAACATGGAGGGACCCTAAAGAGTCGCATTCTTGAAGGACGTTTTGTAACCATTTGCAAATGAGACAAACTCCAACATTTGTTGTTCTTCAACTTAGAAGGGATTCGGCTAAGTTTTGTTTGAAAGATTACAAATATGAGCCATAACAATTCTGTAATGAATTTGAGGGACTCTGTTCAAATCATCTTCGAAGTCAGCAATTCAGATCTTCTATTATATTTTGGTGTCACAACGATCTATGTGAGGCTGACGTAACATCCCTTTTAAAACTTAGAAAATATAATTAAATTAAATTAAAAGGATAATTATATCTCTTGATTCATGGCTTATTTATGCAAACCACCTCTATTTTTACGTAATTACAAAAAATTACTATTAGCAGCAAAAAAATAGGGTAATTTATGAATGATGTTGAAGTTTTCTGCGGGTGCATGTGTACTATTTTAAAAAGTAATAGTGATTTGTGTATATGATGATTTTTTATGGATGTTGTAATTTTTTATAAGAAATGAATACTTTGTGTAAATTTAAATGACCCGAAATTAAATTATAAATTTAAAGGTGAGATCGCATACCATGCATGCGTGATGGTGACGTCATATGTAACACCAAAGTGCAGTAAAGAAATCAATCACAAAAAATAAGGGCAAAATGCATTCTACCCCATGTGTTATTCGAAAATAGCAATTTACCCCTTTGTGTTAAATAAAAAAGCAATTTACTCTCCTATGTTTTCAAAAAACGAGCAAAATACCCCCCCCCCCCCCACGCAAGAGGTGCAGCATACACGCTTTATGTGCAACTTTGATTAAATTTTAACTAAAAATGACAGTTATGCTCTTAATTTTGAACCGTTAGATCTTCTTTAATATATATATATATATATATATATTAACGGCGGGATCTGATGAACATATCAATGACTTAGATGCTTCTTTATTTAGATCAATGGTTCATATTTATATATAAAATCAATAACCCATATCCATTTGAATTAGATCAATGGTTCAGATTTTACACGAATTATAAACATAAATTATAAATTATATATATACAATATATACATATAATATAAATAAAAAATAAATAAAAAGGGGAGGCACGAGCAGCCGACGACGAGGGGGAAGGGGGCAGGTGACGGCGGCTGGATCGAGGTCTGGATATGGGGGAGGGGAAGGGACAACGGAAGGGGAGGGGTCGAAGGGAAAGGGAAGGGGTGGGGGGCGGCGCGGGGGCGCGGCTGGTGAAGGGGAGGCGCAGGCACTATCGAGGAAGGAGAGGGGAGGCGCGCTCACGGCCGGGGAAGGAGAGATGAGGGACGCATGCGGCTGGGGAAGGGGAGGCGTGGCTGGGGAAGGAGATGGGGAGGCGCTCGCAGCCGGGGACGGAGAGATGGGGAGGCGCGTGCAACCGGGGAGGGGAATGGGCGCCGACGATGCCGGTGGAAAGGGTGGCCGGCTGGGGTAGAGGTGGCTATACATACATATATATTGTATATATTATATTATATATTATGTATATATATTTCAAAAATATTTTTCGAATTTTATATTAAAATATATATGCAAATTGAATCTGGACCGTAGATTTTGAAGATAAGTTATCAACCGTTAATTTAAGTAAGATTTTATATGAGCCGTAGATAATTGAAGATGTAATATGAACCATTCGAATTGTGTTAGATAAGAGCCAACGTTGTAAAATAAGAATACAAAAAAAAAATTAAAAAATGAGAATGGGCGCATTTATTACACCATTCGCGTATTTTGCTCCTTTTTTAAAAATACAGGAAGGTAAATTACTCTTTTTTAAAACGCAAGGGGGTAAATGCTATTTTTGAATAACAGATGGGGTAGGATGCATTTTGCACCAAAAAATACGTTAGAAACTCCTACATTTTATTGGGATCTTACAAACTATTCATTTAAAAAAGTTATCAAAATGCTTTCTAATATTCTGTAAAAATATTTTAAGAAAATTGCCAGTGATTTGAGGGAGTTTCTTTGGAGGGGCGAGATTAATACTTGTGTTTTACCCCTCCCAACTCCCAACTACGGGTGTCCACAGTTCGGATAATCGATCTAACTAAATTGGTATCGAAAATGTTGTACATATCGAATTGAAATTTTGATTTGATATTCGATATAACATTTTTAAAATTTTAATATTCAATTCGATACTGATATTTGGTTCAAGTATATCATACCAAACCCATATGATTTTAAAAAATATATATATTATAATAATATATATAGACATAATAAATAAATAATTAAATATATAAATATTAAACGAAGTTTTATTATTTTAATTAATATAACTAAAATATTAACTAATTAATAACTAATTTGAAATATTGAGATGTACGATTTATAAAAAAAAAAAAGATTTTGAGCCGCACCCGTTAGACAAAAATTCACAGTAGGAATCAAGTCGCTTACCATTGGACCAACAACTTATTGATAAAATAAGAGATAATTACATCATCCTCCCATGAGACTTAGTATAATTACACATAAACCTCCCATGATTTGAGAAATTACATCTACTACCCCTGAGATTTGTTTCGGTCTAACAAATAGATATGATCTTTAGTAAAGATTTACCGAATTTGTTGATGATAGCAAAAAAAAATAAATAAAAATCCATATTTACCACGATTGATTTATATATTACTAACTTATTGCATGCAGGTGAAACAAATATTTTCCTGATCAAACTACCCTCTTCACATGTTAATGCATATGAAAAGGTATATCTTCACCCTTATAGCGGTAGTTTGGTAAAATATATATATATATGTATATATATATATTTGACCTGTAATCACTGTAACAAAATTCTGCGTTTTTTTACAATTTATCGCGATTTTCTCGCGATATAATGAAGAAAAGTAAAAATACCTTTAAAAACACGAATATTTTATTTTATCGCGATTATTACTTATATCTCGCAAAAAATATTGAATTTGAATATTCATTCTCTTGGTTAAATACTTAAAAGGAAAGTGTCAAGCTCTACTAAGCCTCTAACCTCAATATAGTAAGATATAATTTATTATAAAGTAAAATATTTGAATTTTTTGTTTGATCTATATTTGTCTTTTTTAAAAAATTAGAATATATTTGTAGGAGAAAACATACTTATGATGATAAAATTATAATATATATATGCTATAATAATTTGATTTGTTGCATATAGTAGCAATTTGGTTTAGAAAATTAAGATTACTGTATAATTTATTGACACTAAAATGCCCATTTCTATTAGTTAAAATTTAGAGTAACACACAAATCAAATTTTTATATATTCAACCATTTAGAAAATAAAAATTAGGAAATTTCATCAAAATAATATATTAATGAATTTTACTCGATTTATTCTCAAATAATACTTCAAATTTGGTCCTCTCAACAATATTTTTCCGCTTTCTTTTGTATCATACTCAAATAAAACTCGGATTACGAATTATTACTAATGACGAATAATTCTTTATTACGTCATTTGTCACTTTGCCTGTAATAAATCAATAATAAGTCGATCGAAGATAAATATAGATTTCCATTCAATTTTTATGCTAATATCAATAAATTTGATGTATTCTAATTAATGGGCGGATCTATTTCTTAGACGGAAACAAACCTTAGTGATTCTAAATGTAACTTTTCAAACTACATAGAGTCTATCTATAATTACACCAAACCTTGTAGGACGGCAGTGTAAATATCCCATAAAATAATTGTGTTTTCCCACACAATAACGTAAGACAGAACCTACTAATATATTTGTCCTTAATTCGGCTATTATTATACCTATATATATATATTAATGTTTAATTTAATGCGATAAAAGTTGGCGCCTAGCCAGCTATAATGCGGCAGTAGGAAGATTTGTATGGTCACCCTATTTAATTAATTACGAAACATATCTAACATGCGTCCTGCTTTTGACAATATTCCATAATTAATTAATTAATTAATTAATTAATAATGATTCAAATAATCAGATTTATTTAATAATCTCATTTGCATGATTGCATGCAGTCATGTTCAGTGTTGTACGTACGTTATCTGGATAATTAAATTAAATTATGTTATTTTAAATAATTTGTTGGGTTGTCCAACACGTTAGATTCGTTTGATTGCATGAACATGAAGGGATGGAGAAAAACTTCACTTATTTAGTATTTAATCGGGTAAATTGCACTTTTGGTCCCTATATTTTGGATCGAAATTGATTTTGGTCCTTAAACTTTACATATTGTTATGATTTTAATCGAAGCGTTACAATTGGAGTTAAAAATATTAAAAATGAGGGAACCGAATGGACCAAAAAAATCATAACGATCTGTAAAGATCATGGACAAAACTTGTCCCTCGAAGAGTTTGAAGACCAAAATTGTAATCTATACTAATATATAAAGAAAATCACCTCCACACTTGCAAACGGCGGTTAATGACACCGTTGTACTATTTTTTTGTAAAGTCGAAAATGCCCTTCAACCAATTATAATATAAATAACTTATTCAACTTTTAAATTTTACATTAATTGATAAAATAGTTTCTTTTTTCTTTCTTTTTTTGTTTTTTTTTATGTGTTGTATTAGTTTATATTTTGTTCTTATTTATAATAATACATTTTAAAGCAAAAAAAAATATTTATTATATGTACACAGGGACGGCGTGCCACAACGGCTAGTCATTTATAAAAGAATGGAGCAAAATTGTGGCTAAAAAAAAAATAAGAACCAAAAACGATTGGAACCCAAAATATAAGGACAAAAGTGTAATTTACCTAATTTAATTATAGAAATTCGCAAGTTTTCAATCATGATAGCAATAGTCTCATGTGGCAGATGATGTCGGAACTTTCTAGATTAATTAATAAATACTTCTAGTACAGCTTGTTTATCAGTTGATTTTGCTGTATTTGGTGTGATGTTGTCGCGCGTTTTGTATTAATTGTAAATAAGATATTTTTGTATGATGTGAGCAAAAAATTGTTCGTTCGAATTGTATTAATGTTGGAATATTTGGATTGAATTCTTTTTAAATCTTAAAATAGAACCTACAAAAAATATGTTACCACTTCAATATTTAAATTCATAAACAATTTTAAAAAATAAAAATGACGTAAAGAAGATGTACCGTAATAGAGCAATAATGGATCATAAAAGAGTGAGTGTTTTGTGCGTATGTATGTTGTAGAAAATTTATTACCTTTTACTGGGGGAGAGAGACTTTGCTTTTATAGGCCTTAGTCCCTCCCATTTGAAAAGGTATGACCTCCTGTAAGAGTCGGACTATCAATTGCTACGGACAGACTTCCAGTGAATCTGGAAGAAGTTGGAAGAGATCCTTGAGAATTGTGATCGTTGGGGGATCGTGATCTGATAAGTCTCCCCGTAGAATATACTCCAAAATTCTCAGGGGATGGTTGAGATGCGTAAAGTGATCAGCCTATATCCTCGGGCTTTGTCACAGGTTGTGTGGCCGACCTTCCTCTAAGTGGGCGAATGGTCTTCTGTCAATTATGTATGCGCACACATTAAACACCCAAGTGGATGTCGAGTCATTCTTCTTTGTGGGCTTCCCACCCAAGGCCATGTTGAGGGTCTTGGGTTGAGGGTCCCTCCCCCTTGGGTCGCATGCACTATTGGGTCTCTTGCTAGACTTTGTCTGAATTGGACCTCTTCTTGAGCCGAGCATTTTATGACATCAATGCGATTTATGAATTTTGATATTTTTTTTTTAGTCAGACGTCTTTTTAAGAAAAATATGTGAGACATCAGTTAAAATGGACAATATCCATTAAAAATACTTTTTAATCTAAAAACTTCATTGCATCAAAATTTCTTCCCATAAAATCTCCACTTTTAATTTTTAGTCTAGTAACACACAAAATTATCCCGCTCTGTTTACGTTATGAATTTTTTACTCATTGATATTTAATTTTAAAATTTTATTTCCTTTAATTGTACTTAATGATACCTAGAACATCAAATTTTCAAAATTTAATAAAATTATCCAACCCAAATTATCAAAGAGTTCAAAAATAGACCAATATGCACAAAGCCTAAGAAGCAAAATTTCACCTCCAACCCAACTAAAACCCGCTAACCAAATTAAGACAACTTGTGGCCTAACCAGCCCATTGACATGTCAACATCACTTCCCAACTCAAACGACACATCAGCCGTCAACAGGGTATAACCACACTAGCTGGAGTTTCTAAATAGGGCCAGGCTAGCCTTTAGAGCAAATTAGTTACAATTATATTGTAAAATTCAATTATCAACAATCAATATATCAATTATTAATATCAAATATCTACAACAACTGATGATTATAATTTTTTAAACCAACAACTATTATTAAAATAAATTAATATTAATACATTGAATTCAAACATATGATCATAAAATTATGAGACTCATTTTCACCAACTAAATACATATAAACTGAATTTGACCCAAAAGATAAAAAAAAAAAAAAAAAAAAAAAAAAGATACAACTTGAGTTTGAACCTACACTCCACCTAAATTCAAACTATATTCAGTTGGATGGATTTCAAATTAAAAATTTCAAATCCCTATGTAAATGTAATATGGATATATCTAAGTTATAAAGATTCAAATCCTCGACTCTTATTTTGAATTATATTTTGTCAAATGTTGATGAATTTTAAAATTTTTTAATATTAAATCAATTTGAATGCTTTCTCCGTGTCCCACTCGTATCGAAATCATTCTATCCAAATATAGAGCATAAAAGAATACAACAGAAACAGAAACAACAAATATCATGTCTGTATGCAAACCGAGTTTGTTGCGAATCAAGTTATTTTTTATGGGGGATCACCAACATTATGGTTCTATATCAGTTTCACCATCTGAAAAGTGAGATAAAAACTTGACGGACTAAACGTTAGACCGTTATAATAGGAAGTTTCGACTACTTCTATAGGAGAAGTATATCTAATTCTTCGGACCTATGTCTTTCAAGGCACAAATTTGTTCTTCTCCCATTGCAGACATAACAGACACAACGAGATCTTTTCCTTCCTCGAATCCACTCTTAATCTGCGTGAAACATAAACAAAAAGTTCCAAGGCAGTTCAAACCACACAACAATTTCCTCCTATAGCCGAAAAAAATACCTGGACTAGATAAAAAGGTAAATTACAACGAACTTTCCTGAGGTTTGTCATAATTATAAATACCTCTCGTTGTTTGGAAAAATCTACAAATACACATGGGATTAACGGTTTTCTAACAAATTCTCCCCTACAATGAGCTATCACGAGGGGATATTTGTTAGACGACCATTAATTTTAAGAGGTGTTTGTAATTTTTTAAACAATGAAGAATTTGTAATTATGACAAACTTCAGGGAAATCCTTGTAATTTACCCTAAATAAAATGTTCTCACCTGGGTGAGCAGACTCTCATCGGTAGGGAGCTTGAGATCATCTTTGGTATTTCCATTTTCAGTGAGAAGAGAGACCTATAACACAGGAAAATACACCTACTCAAGATTTACAACAAGAGAATGTGTATCAACTAGCCTGAATAGAGGGAGTCGAACATTGAAAATGCTTCATTCAAGGTTATTTTCAAGAGGAAACACAAAATGATCAAAATTGCTTTTAGAATCATAAAGTAAAAAGTAACTCACAAAACCATCTTCGGAGATGTCAATAAGCTGATAATCAGTACGATTAACGTGAGGCACCTGAAAAGACATTCCGGACAACACAAGCAGAACCTTGATAAGTAACTGAACCTTAAGGATCTACCTTAGACAAACTCAAAAACAATAAAAGAACAAAGTACGAGAATAATTAACAACACATTACATCACAGTTGTGGGAAGATGGAACAATATCTTCGAGCTTTTTGCCATTGAATATGTCGATTGCAACAAAATGACACTTGGCATGTCCGTGTTTGCCAGTTTTCGAGGTGGAGACTTCAACGACCTATCCGAGTTTAAAGGACAAAAAACAATCAAATCAAGGTGTTCAGGGAGACAAAATTCATCGAAAGAAAAAGTTTACGGGAACTAACAAGCTATTTTACTACTATTCCAAAGTAAGACTACTAAGCTTGACTCGGATTACATGCATATGAACTATGCTGTAATACCAACACCCTTCTCTTTATACACCAAAACGATTACGTGTTTATTAGAAAGGACGATAACTAAGTTTGCTACCATCGAAGTTCTTGAAGAATTAGAGAATATGAATGATATGCTTCTGGATCACAGAATATATACTCGTAAAAAGAGGCTAACGACAACGAAAATGTCTGTTCGAACTACATTTGGATGGATGGATTTAAGGAAAAGAACTCAAAGGTTTTATATCAAAAGAATTCAAGATCCATCTTCAAGATAAGAGTTAAATGATTTGAAGTCATTTGCAATATCAAATTATCCAAACAAATCCGAATGTTAGAGATTTGAAGTGCGTATCATCAATCCAAACACAATGTTACATACCACTTGAAGCAAAACGAATTTAAAACATTCTACCAAATTTGTAATGCAGATGAAATGAATGTGAGGTTTAGGTAGTGAAAACTATTGAAGAAGCAACTCCAATGAATTCAGTTCACATCTAACAGAATCAGCCTAATTGAAACAGGGGACAAATAGGTACGGAACATGGAGTAGTATTAGCGCATACAACCTTCGATCATCTTTAGTGCAGTACGATATAACTATGCATCATGTAACAAATTCTTTTCGCATTCACTTCTTTTTCTGCTTTTTCACTTCCAAAGTTGGGAGGATAACATGACCGGTATGCAAGACAATACTGACTCAAATTGCATCACAAACCAGTCGATTGAATAAATACGAATAATGTCGAAGATGACTATTAAACATTAAATACGGAAAATGGGTTGCAGGCACGTAGAACGAACAATGAGATAAACGGCTCTTATTTTATTTTTTCTAATAATCATTTACAATTTACATCATAAATTCCAATATCAACAACTATACCAGTCAACATATCAACTATCACCGTCTAATAATATCCATATTTAACCAGCAACTGCTGTTGCAGCAGGTAATCAACTCAATGGCTCTTAGTTACCATTTATTACTGACTGAAGCTAAACAGATTTGTGGGAGTAGCAAACCCCATCTACTAAGAAGGCAAAATTACACTTTTAGTTCCATTAAGATACGGATTCAACACTTTCAGTAATCTGCTTTACGGAATTTTCAAAATGGTCTCAAAATTGAGAAAACTCGACATATTTAGTCCTTTGCTTTATGGGTTTTCAAAATGGTTCCAAAATTGGAAAAATTCAACATATTTAGTCCCAGGTCCAGTTTCCATAAAAATAATAGACGGCAAGAACACGTGCAATGCGCATGACCGTTAGCTGGGCTGCTCACACAACTAATGGACACGTGCATTGCATGTGTCCTTGCCGTCTATTTTCTTGATGGAAACTTGGACATGGGACTAAATGTGTCAAAGTTTTCCAATTTTTTGTATCATTTTGCAAAATCCCGTAAAGCAGAGACTAATTGTGTTGAGTCTTTTCAATTTTATGACCATTCTAATAATTCCGTAAAGCAGATGACTAAAAATCATTGAACCCCCGTCACACAGGACTAAAAGTGTAATTTTGCCTACTAAGATTATTGAAGCATGACTTACAGATTAAAACAAGAATTAGCAACTAGTAACACGATAACACCATAATTACACTGCAATCCACACAAATAATTCTCAATATAAGAACAAAAAAACCTATCTTTATATGAAATCCATCAAATAAGACATCAGATATGAACAATAATGCTAAATCAACGATAATTAACCAAAAATAAAATAAAATAAAACATCCGCCATGTATGCCCTAGATTTGAGAAGCCAAAATTCCATGAAGATTTGATGAAAATAACACAAACCCAGTTCAAACCCAACAATAAAATCCCTGAAACATCGAATCGCGCAAAGAAATAGAGGCAAAATTTAACAAAAAAAGGAGAGAAGAAGGGCATCTGGGGACCTTGCACGGCCTGCCTTTGATGACTATGTAACCATTCTTGCGGATGGTTCCAGCTTGCTGAGGGAAAGTCTTGGATGCGCCTGCATCAGCCTTAGATTCAAAGTGATGCTCCTCATCTGACATCTTTCTCTCTCTGTTTCTCTCTCTAGAGTCTAGAGTTTGTTTCGTTGCTTCAAGAATGAAATTATGGACTCTCGAGCAAATGGTATGGGAGTAGGGATTCAAGTCCTTGGCCAACTCATCATGATTTACTTTTTCAATTTTGATTTTCTATATTTTGTAATTATTAAAAAAAAAACACTTTTTTGTTAAATAAGAAAAGATAAAGTGTGTTTTGTGTGGCTTTATTTTAAAATTTATTTTTATGTTTATTTTATTCTGGAAAAAGAAAACTAAAAATGTGTTTTCTAAATTATCCAACTATTATCTAAACGCCTTTTTTTATTTTCACATATTTTCCAAGAAATTCTTTTTACTATATTCTCAATAAAATCACAGAACTGAAAATAAAATGAATCTGAACATAAACATTTTGGTTTCAATATTTTTTTTTCATACCAAATATATCTCTGAGAAATTGTAATTAATACAGTATATTAATTTGCAATACTCAAAGAAAAGATATTAATAAAAAGGGTAGATTAGTTCTTTAATATTTGTCATAATTATAAATATCCTATTATTTTATTAAAAATTATAAATACCCTTGTGACAGCCCATTATAGAAATTATTTGTTAGGATATTTGTAATTTTATGGAATATTTATAAATTTTTAAAAAATAATAAAATATTTATAATTATGAAAACCTTAGGGGAGCTCTGTAATTTACCCTAAAAATAAAAGAGAAAGAAATAGGGCAAGTAATTTAGAAGTTATTAATTAAACATTGATGATTAACAAGTTGTAGGTTCAGTAATGTACAACACTAGAAGAAATATGATGTTCACTATGATCAATAATTACCATGATTAAAGGTAAAACAAAATTTACGGCGGGTGTACTAATTAATCACAATTGTGCAATGACTATTAGTCATCTATATCTATATCTATATTATTATAAAGAGAAGAGGTCTTATAGACACAAAGTGGTAGTTTTTATACCACTACACCAAATTATTATAATACCAAAAATGCCCTTCAACTTCCCAACTCATGTAATTGAATTAAATACCCAATTAAGTCCTAAGGAAAATAATTCAATGCATTTACATGTATTCAAAAATTAAATTTACTCCCATTTTATTTAAGTTTATTGTTAACTGAAATAGAAATAACATATTAATTAGTATTTGTGTTGCATGTATATATAATAATTGCTATCAATATACCATATACTGTACAAAGTTTTAATTATTAAATTAATTTGAGTAAAATATGTATTGATAATTCATGCATTAGAAAAAAAGTTAACAGAGAGTTTTTGTATATGAGGTTGTAAAGAAATGATAAATTTTAACATATGAAATTATAAGTTTCAACAAAATAAAAAGCATTAGTAAAAATTACGTGTACAGGTA
Source organism: Sesamum alatum (assembly GCA_034509735.1). Lineage (NCBI taxonomy): Eukaryota > Viridiplantae > Streptophyta > Magnoliopsida > Lamiales > Pedaliaceae > Sesamum > Sesamum alatum. The sequence goes on from JACGWO010000011.1 coordinate 10,882,626, forward strand.
CTGCGTGCCACAGTTTCTAGTTATTTCTGTAAATAAAGCCCAAAAATTTACTCCAGCTAAAAACTGTGCCAAATATTTTGGTTATAGGTAAAATCATGATAAATATTAATTAATTGTGATCAAAATTTAAATTTTTGAATCGACTTTATTTAACTATGATTCATAGTATTGATCTATTATGATTTTTAAATCGTAATAATTTATAACGTATGGAATAATCAAATTTTTTTTGTAGTGCAAGTTGAGTTAAGATTCATTCTTGTTAATAAGTAGGGTTCCAAATCTTAAAGTCCCTTGAAAGGGATTTAATTCCTTCACTTTTACCCCGAATATGATTAATTTCACTTTCAACATGATATATGAGGATATATGTTGTGGGGGGGAAAAACCATTGATAGAGTTAGTGTTACATTAATACTTTGGAAGTTGGAACCTTCATAAAGTTAATGGAATTATTGGAAATATTTTCATTTGGGATCGTAAGAAATTTGGGGCTTGTAAATTTAAAATTAATAATTTTAATATTTAACTATAGCTAATTGTTATGATTAAAAATAAATAATCATAGTAAATAGTCATTCATCACGACCACGTTATGATTGTTGGTCGTGATTTTTGTAAGTGTAGCTAAAATATTTGTTATAACTAAATTCTATTGCAAAAACATTTGTTAAGACTCACAGCTATGGTAAAATATTTATCATGATGAAAACTTTAAATTTTTTAAATGGTTTGTTTAGTCATAATTAATAATAATTATTTATCATAATTTAATCCGTAATCAATAAAATTGTACTCAATAGTAAATTTTATTCTAGTGATTTAAAATATATTTAATTTGTTTAGCCCATATATTAGTCAGTAGATTTTAAATTCTCTATTGGGTCATTAAATTTTAAGCCCATCTAGAAGCGATTCGGAATTCAAAAATATATATATATATATATATATATATATATTAAATCCATCTCTTCCTTCATTTTGTTTATGTTTTTATTTTTAGTGTTAAATATGTGTTTTCGAGTTTGTATAAATCTCATGTGAAAATAAAAATGTATTTGGATTAATTAATGAAATTATGTTTTATATTATACTGTGAAGTCAAATTAATATATTTTTATTAAAAATACATTTAAATAAATATAGTATTCCTTTAATTACTGATACAAAAAATTGAATCCTCCAAAGGAAAACTTAAACAAACAACCAACCCCTGCGAGAAGGCGTTAGCCTTGACCTCTTGGGTGGCCATCGGTACCTCCAAAGTTGCCGCATTGAACCTATGTAAATAGTCCCTTAGGGACTCAAAATCCTTCTGTTTTACCGCGAATAAGTTGAGGGAAGTCTTGCAATGTTTTCGATTGCTGGCGAACTGGTGCAAAAACAGGGAACGAAATTCCGAGAAGCTTCCTACTGACCCTAGGGGCAACTGGTTAAACCATTGTTGGGCGGCCCGGGCGAAGGTGGTAACAAACACACGGCATTTGATGTCGCCAGTGTATCTGTGCAAAAGAGCCGCATTCTCAAAACGAGACAAGTGCTCCTGAGGATCCGTGGTACCGTCATACTCCGCGATGGTGGGAGTACGACAGTTGAGTGGTAACTCATCCGCCATAACCTCCTCGCTGAAGGGGATGCCCCCCTGACCCACCAGCCCCCACATTCGTTGTTGTACGTCTTGCAAACTCTTCTGTAAGCATTCCAACTAGGCCTCTAAACGGGGAGGAGCCTCATTCCGCGCTTGAGGGGGAGGAACTGGTGCCTCCCTCGACTGCACAGGTATCCCCCTGACAAGGGGAACAAAATTGGCCTCTCCCTGACCATCACCCCCGAGGGGGACCTCTTGCACTTGAGGGGCTACCGCTGCGACGGGGGCGGGCGCCACCGCTGCCAACTGAGTTTGAATTGCCGCCGTGATCATCCGCTGGATTGCCGCCATAAGACCCGACGACACTCTGTCCAAGGAAGCGTCTGACGACGTGTTGTCGCGCGGGGGATCCGAAGGCGGATCAACAGGGGCAGAAGGTCCCTCACTGTCCCTGGCCGGGGCCTGGGGATGCCAGTTAATACCTGCAAGGCTTGGGGATCAGCTGTTGCACCGTCTTCTGATTGTCAATTCCTATTGTTGGTAGTGTCCACAGTTCTCACAGACGGCGCCACTTGATGTGAGCAAAAACTGCTCAATCAAAGAAAAAGATTGGAGTTGGGCCGGAAATCAGAGATTGCTCGTTGCACTGATGCGAGGAACTAGGACCTGCAAAAAATATGTTAGCACTCCGATGCTCAAGTCAGTAATTTGATAAAAAGTAAATAAGTTGAGAACACAATAAGCGTGAATAAGAAATCGTGTTAAGTGTAACATGAAACAATTGTATAGTGTGCTCAGAAAAATCAGAATGTCGTTACCTACTAAGTATGGGCTTGAGGTATTTATAGTCGACGGAGACTCCTTATTGCTCGGGAGATAGGAGAGTGAATAAGTCTTCCTCGGATTTTTCCCGAGTCCGAGGAAGAGAGGGACTTAATCCATCTGTCACTTTTTTGGAAGGAGGTTACCCTGCCCAGTTCGCAGCTGACGAGGGTCTTCCATGCTTGAGCTGATAGCCCAGATGTCCACGATCTTAGGTCTTCAAGCCACGTAGGTGGGTCTGGACCAATCGCCATTGGTCCAATATCCCTACGTCCGCTCCTCTCTTAGGCTGAGGAGGAGGTATTACTCCTTTAGTCCTAGGCTTCGCAAGGGGCCCAAAGCTTAGGCCCATCTAGAGCCTTGGTAGCCTTTGATCTTCCTTCGTTGGGCCAAAGACAGGCCTGCCAAATTCCTCCATATCAATTTATCTTCATAAAGTTATTTAAATTTGAAAAATGAATTTTAAGATATTAATTTTTTTAGTTAAATTATAAACAATATAAATTTGATATACTTTTGTGGTATTTTTGTAGCACCCTCTAACGGTACTACGACTATATCTCCCCTAAATATCACACTTATGTAAACCCTGTTTATATATGTAATTATGCACATAATTCAGCCTATGTTGAATATATATATACGTAGTCTCATCATCACAGCGAACATATTTATCTCACCCCCACTTTTAATACTTAATAACATTCTCAATATTTTATCTAATGTTCTTGACTTGTGAGGAGAACTCCGCATACTGACCCGACCTGACTTAGAACGCAAAATGGACTTATTCCCTTAGAGTGGATACAACAAGATCTACCTGCAAAATATTTGCAGAGGAGTGAGCCTGCAACTCAGTAAGTAAATAACTGGCACCACCCACACATGCACATCAAATAGAAGTTCAAATCAGAGAAAAATAAGCAACGTATATAAAATATAATCAATTTGATTGGAACACATTTTATTTCATTTCTCCATGTAATCATCTCATAACCAAACAATCAATCAAACACGTATTTTCCTAGTTGACTTACCAGAAATGTGATATAGTATTTTTCTCCATCACTCAACCTCACAATTCATCTTATATTTTTTTAAATGAATCCCCTTGACACGCCACATAGGTTCATCATTGTCATTTCACATCATAGCTCTTTCATTACGCATCAAGGCTCTTTTCACTTCGCATCATAGCTCTTTTCATATCGCATCATAGCTATTTCATATCGCAGCATAGCTCTTTTCATTTCATTTTGCCATATAGGCTATTCAGCAACATCAAGGGGTATTCATATCATAATTACATTCAATTTCAATCACTCCCTCGATTTCACATATCACCGTTCTTGTAAGCAAACTAGTCTAGTAAAAGCCCATACTAACATATTATCATTTGTAAGCACCAACAACACATCATTCAACAAATAGAATATTTTAATACGTTTTGTCATTTCACTTTTACAATCTTAATCGTTCAAATTCAATGACCAGTCACTCATAGAATTCAAAATAGATTAATTCTAGCACGAATCGTAGACTTACATAAAGGTAGTATCACAAAGAAAGAATACATATATAGATAGTACTAATTATTTACTTACACATCACTGACAGGAAAATGGACATATATAAGAAGCATTAATTATTTACTTACCTCTATTTTACTACGATTCAATTAGCAGATAAGAAGTTGCTCAGTCCTCTACTTTATCCCCGTGTTCTATAATAGGTTATATAATGTGTATAATCAATATCTAGAATATGAATTTCTAAATAAAATATTTAATAGTATTTATATATATATATATATATTTCACCAATCTCTCAATATTTCATTTCTATCAAAATTCATATATTCATTTCATTTCTTTAAAATAACTATGCAACGTAACTTCCCAGATATATATAGTTTGTCAATTAACTTATAAGAATCTATTTCATTAAACCCCTCGTCTTATTATAGCTACCATTGATAATAACAATTTTGGATTATATTATCTCAAAACTCTTATGTTCCTTTCGAATCAATGTAATAATTTCAAATATAACATTCTAATATTTCTCAAATTTAATTTTCTAATATTCCTATCTAATTTTCTATCAATTTCTCAAATATCACTTCCAACTTGATTAAATTGAGCAAATCAATTATAAAAATGATTAAATATACTAAATTGAGTAGTTTAAGTAATTAACTATAACACCCCTAATTCAATTGAGATTTTTAATCAATCACTAATTTTTAAATACTCAAACTCATAAAATTTCTCGATTAAATATTAAATCGGATAGTATAAATTATATTTATTTAATTCACTAAATAAATAATATAATTATGCTAATTAAATAATAATTTAAAATACTAACTACGCACCTGAAGGACGAAGGAAGGAGGAAAATAAAATTAAACTACTACGACGATCTGCAATGAGAAATGAAAGTGAAAGAAAATGATTCTTATTTTATCTCATATATATATATATATATAGATTATATATAGATTTTATTTTTATTATCAAATGGTGCATAGCACCACCACTTGCCCACCTTACTAGAAATATTGGTGGCAGCCACGTGCTGCCAAAAGAAGAATTTCATCTTCTTTTTTTCTTTTTTCTTTTTTTCAAATTTTTGGTGAAATTTACAATTTAGTCCCTAACTTTCTAAAATTATAATTCACCGCAAAAATATTTAAGAAAATGCAATTAGTCCCTTCAAAATTTAATATATTTAAATTTTCACCTATAATTTATTTACCAATTAATCTAAATCTCTTGAATACTTACTAAATTAATTACACAATTATATATTAGAATCTTTGAACGTTACAATTTTATCATTTAAATAAATATATTTAAGAACAAAATTATTTATTTTTTTAGGAGGAACAAAAATACAAACAAAATCTACAAAAAAATAACCTCAAAATAAAAGGGGGGGTGATTTATAAGATCAAAAAAGGTATTGCAGTCAAATGAAGTATAAAAAAGGGACTTTTTAAAAACACGAGAGATTTTTAGCCTATGACCCTTTGCCATTAAGATTTAACAACACGAGACCAATAGCGTCAAAATTTTTGGATTTTGGAACTAAAAGTGTCGACCCCGTAAAGCTGGGACCAAAAGTGAGAATGACCCTATCTAGTGGGACCAAAAGTGAAATTTTGTCATTCATACACATTTTATTCCCACTTTCGAGCCATTTATCCCCGCTATCTCTTGTAGCCTATAACACTATTGTCCACTAATTCACATTAAAATAGTGAATGATTTCTACACCTATAAAAGGGGATACCATTCTACCTTGTCGAAATACATGCACATATACAATATTTCCACATTATCCTATAAGAGAGTTTATATTAGTTGTAGGAAGGTATTCCCTTTTGTGCAGCTTTGGACTCTACAACTTGTCCACAGTGTGTTAGAATCATATGGCGTTGTCGGACTGTTGTATTCTGGAGGGGACAAGTCATGAGTGATATTGCTAGACCAGTAAAAATATTCACTACAGTGAGCTTGAATCTCCTTAAAGAGAGCAAGATATCTGCACCTCAACCTGAAGATATTTTCTATCTTTTTTCAACTGTAATTGTTATTTCTACAACACCCTCCATGCTCTAGGTACAATTTTTGATACTACATACTCTATTACAACTTAAATTCCTTTTTCCTACAACTTTGTTGTTTAAGAATTGAATGGCTATAATCGGGTCTTCCCTAGGTTGTTATCATGATTCTTATCTTACAAAACATGTTAGAAGAATCACATCTTACCTATAAGCATATTCCAACCTTTCCATATTTGAATTCGGCTATAAGTGGACCTTTCAAATTCAAACACACATATGGGCCGGCCACATTCCTCCCCAATGGGCCCAAAAATTGAGTGTAGCAGGCTGACCCAAAGGGCCTGGCCCAGGAGCGGGAGGGACACATGGTGTAATCCACCTCTGATCCAAGGAAATTTTTTTGTCCAAACCAGGACAAATGTATTGCACCATAGAGGGACACATGGCGTAATTCTTCAAACTGTACGCCAAACACAGTACAAGTTTATTACATTTGTTATATAATTGATTCGAATTTAGTCGAGTCAAATACAGACTAGATTTCATATAGTAAGGGGTTGTTTAGATTTCATTTATGTAATATTGTTGATCAATGTATAATTGTTGTTATTGTCTCTATTAGATATTGATAGTCAACAAGGCTGATTGTAATCGATTTAGTTCAATTAATAATATTCATCGCTTTCACTTAAAAAAAAACTAATGAGATTCATCAACTTTAAAAAGGTATATTTTTTATATATCATGTAGTTTCCCTGAATCAAGCGAAGTATCACAAATCTTTCGACCGATCCTGTATATTGTCTTTTTTGTTCCGTATTGGAATATAACCTTAATTTATTACTTGTTACTAGTTAATTATTAGACGAGATTTTATGAAAAAAATTCTTTCGAGGAGCGAATAAATATTTCTTTTATTTGTTCGATGCGAAGACATAAGAAAAATCACTTTTTATCAATATCGTCACTAGCATCAAAATCACTATCATCAATATCACTACCATCCATAGGAAAACCTTTAGGCTTGTTATCCAGGAACTTGTTCAAAAATACCGTAATGAAAGGAACATAAGAGTTTATCGCTAGGTATTTGAGATTCATCAACTTTAAATTTTAGCTCATAATATGAGGATAATTACATCTGCATTCCTTGAAATTTTTAATAATTACAAAAAAAGGTTAAAAAAACAGACATGAAGAATTACATTTAAACCCTCGATGTTTGTAAAATTTTACACACTCAAACTCAATCGCAAAATTGAAAGAGACATAAATACCCTCATGGAGCTGTGTCAACAGTTCAAATAAAATTATATTGTATCTAAATGATGAAATACCATTTGGACAATATATTTCATAAATAAAGAGGTACTTATTATGGTTTCAATACAATCTTATTAAATGGATAATTATTTATATCTTGTATTATATATATTTTATATTATGAAAATTCATTTAGGTTGCATTTGGATTGAAGGATTTGAAATCATGAATTTCAAATTCTTAATAACAAATCCTTTGAATTTGTTTGGATAGTTCTAAATTTAAAGGATTTCAAATCCTTCCATTCCAATTTTAAACTATATTTTGATGAATTTGGATGGATTTCAAATTCCTTTCAAATGGAGTCATTTGAAATCATTTCTTTAAATCCTTCCTTCAAATCCAAATCCTTCAATCCAAATGCACCCTTAAACTACATTTGGATTAGGGGTGGCAATATGGGTGGAAACCCATGGTTCCAACCCAACCCACCTAGTTTTGGGTTGGGTTGGGTTTGATATTTTTTAATATGGGTCCAATATGGTTTTGTTTAAATAAATTTAAATAGATTAAGAGTCCTATATGGGTTCAAAATGGGTTCTTCATGTTTAATTTTCTATTTGTCAATCAAAATTCATTTTAGTAATATAATAGAATTTATGAAAGATATTAGTACAATTATAATTATGAGTTCGTTATGGATTTTATATAGGTTGGTGATGAGTTTTAGGTGGGTTGATGATGGGTTTTAGGTGGGTTGAAGATGGGTCTTAAATAGGTCCAACCTCATAACTAAGTAATTCCATATATTCTAACTTCTTTCACATTTTTCATAAGAAACAAATTTACCAAAACATATTTAGTATGTTGTAATTTAACTTAGTTAATTTTTTTGCATCATGGGTCTTATATGGATTGGTGATGGGTTTTAAATGGGTTCAACAATGATTTAATTGTTTAGATTCTTTGTTGATTTAGTTGTACTATATATCACTAATTACTTCCCATTTTTAACTTTTCGCATTTTTTATGCGAAACAAATTTTTCAAAACTATATTTAGTAAAATAATAAGTTTCAAATTAATGAGCAACAAAAGAAAAGTGAAGTATTTTATAAAATATTCAAAATTTGAAATTCATATGTTTTCATGTAAAATTATTTTTATTTTTTTTTTTTTTTTTTTTGAATAAATTGACAGTATACAATTATATTATGAATTTCAATGAATACATCAAATATTAATATCTAAGCATAATTATAATGAATGAACATGTATGATCAATATAGAAAGATAACTATTATTATTACGATCGAAAGTCACATTCAATTTTACAAACAATTATGGAGAAATTGATTACATACTATTCATTTCATGATTTATTTTAAAAAAATATAGTATTTTTGTATATCTTACGTGTTTTTTCATTTTATAGTTTAGCAAATAAATCTTTAATATACATGGTTACTTTCCAGAAATAATACATAATACAAATTCAGTAGTATTATTTACAAGTTGTATTAAAAATATCATATCTTATTATTATTATCTAAAATTCTATTTTATAAATGTTAAATATAAAAAATGGTTATATTGACCCGACCCAGCCCATTTGAGACCCAACCCACTTAGAACCCATTGATTCGAACCCATATTTAACCCAATCCATTTTGGACCCGATCCATTTGGACCCAACCCGAACCCAACCCAACCCGCCCATTTGACACCCCTAATTTGGATTGATAGATTTGGATTTGATGAAATTTGGATAAAGGGTCTCAAGACTCAAATGATCCCATATAAAAAGAATTTGAAATTTATCAATATTCAATAAAATATAATTTAAAAATAAAATTAAATGATCTCAAATACTTGAAATTTCAAATTATCCAAATAAATTAGAACGATTTTACCATTAAGGAATCCATAATACTGAATCCATCCATCCAACCAAATGTAGCCTTACATCTTTCGATCATTAAAAAAATTAATATGAAACAACTGATCAATTAGAAATATTTTTTGAAAAACAAACCAAAAACTACACTATTATCCAATTCAAACAACGCTTTCTCAGACCAACCTACCACTCATCCAAGTGATTTAGCACCTCTAACACATCAAGATCATCATATTGAGCAATAGAGTAACACCACAAACATGCTCAGCTACAACAACTGCACAGACTAATAAGAACACACATCAATTTCTTTGGCTCCAACTTTGCTCATCTCAGTGTGGAGCAAATATGCATACATCTATTCTATATGTTATTCAACAAGTAAGAAACATATTCATATTCTACTGGAGAAGTGTATCAAGAATAGACGTCGAGACGATGTCGATAATAAGATACTTGCCGATGATCATGAGGAATCTTTGCTCTGAGGGTAATTCCCATATATGTAAGAAGCAAATCCCCAGAAGGTGATGATCAGAGACAGGATCTTGAAACCACTCATCGGATCGTGCAGAAGTATAACGGCCGCTATGCTTGTGAGGGGTACCCTTATTGAATTGAGGACACCGGCTAGCACGGTCGACGCTAGAAACAGCACGGCGGTGCCTCCCAGAACCCCCAACTGAAATGAAACGACCCCCCAAATCAGAACCGAGAGATACGAACTTCTACCACCTTTGAAAGTTTTCGCCTCGGACGCCATCAGTGCAAAGTCCTTGCTCACTATGAGGCCGATGGTCGTGAACAGAAAACCGAATAGAGAAACCATCACTTGCTGCTCAAGAACTACATGGAACGATCTTCTTCCGAGAAATTTTATAAAAACTAACTCCGATAGAGCAAATATGATGCCATGCAGCAAAGATCCCAATATGTTCCATATAAACCCCATTATGTATTGACTGTCTGTAACATTTCCATATCTGTCGGAATCTGAATCCAAAGCAATGATAGCCATTGCAGCAGTAATGACAACAGTGGCGTTTATGGTTGAAGCATTGATTTTGTTCTTGACAATAAGATATCCAAAGAATGCAGTAAATACCAGGGACGTCGATCCCAATAGAGAGGCAGTAGACGCTGGAAGATATGCATATCCATATGCGTACATGAGGTTGTCAGCTGCACTTAAGAAACCCAAACCAGCATATGATAGAACAAGTTTTAAGTTCAGAGGAGTCGGATATATTCCCAGAATAGAGTACATAGGAATCAAAACCAATGCAGGAATAGGCCATCCAGCTACAGCCACCCAAGAGATTATCCACTTGCTCGTCCCACCATTGGCGTAATAAACACGAGACAGAAGGGATGAAGCAGGGAAAGCCACAAGCATCGCTACACTGCTTAGAGTCAAAAGAATCCAATGCGAAATCGGCTTGCTTTTATATGCATCCCAAACCATAGCCCTCCAAGCATCAAGCTTGTCCCCAAACGTTTTCGGTCGGGGGGCTTCCATCTCTTCCCTCCAAAATCATCGTCAATGACAGCAAACAACAAACGAAATAGATTCCGTAAGACACATACTGATCATGAAAATGTTAGCAGTAAAGGGATTAAGAACTCTTCAACAATGAACAGGTAGAATTTCAAGGAACTATACAATTCTTGATCAACATATGCTCGTTGCGAAATCGTATATTACGGAGCAATTACTTGCTATATGAAGCATAATCCTACATAATTCACAGCACTTAAATCACTGCAACACTTCAGAACAACCCATAGAAAGTTCAAGATTTATATGTCATAGTTTACAACTTCAAACTGAAAATTCAACATCTACACATGAAAATAGGCTGAGTTAATAGCCAAGTGCAAGAAGAACATAAAGGGCATCCATATACAATTGCAAGAAGAAAAAAACTCCATTTTTCACCACATCTTCCAGCCCCCCCCCCCCCCCCCCCCCCGGGGTCAGAAAGTAGCACAAAAACACTCTTAAATTACAGCATCAGGATTCAGGAAAAAATCCCAGTTGCGAATTTGCATTTTCTGCAACGAAAGAAACATTCCGAAGATCAAATATCACAAGAATTCCCCCATTCACACATACGAACAAGACACCACCATTTCAAACCAAAGAAAGACGATTTCAGATAAAGATGTATGAATACAGAGATGATAAATCTTGAGCTAAACCTGACATTAGAAATGGCTGCTGCATGAATTCTCAAAATTGTATGGCACTTGCTTTTTGCCTCTGAAGCCGAACTCCAGCAAGACTGACAGTCCAACTCCAAGACTGAAATTATTGCTTATGAGCAGCGCACGCCTTTTTCATGCCCTTCTTTCCCACACGTTCAGACTTCTGATTATAATAATCCCCAAAAGGAATTTGCGTTTCACTGGAGAGGAGCCGGAAAATTTTCAATTGATGAAGGGATTAGGTCAGAAAATTGGTGTGGGATCATAAATGCAACACGTACGTGGGAGTTTTGTGTGATTATTATGTACATGTGGTCCTGTTTTTGGTCTATTTTGACATGAGAAAATTGCATTTTTTCCCCATAATTTAGATTTAATTATAATTTACCCCCTCTTAAATAGAAAATGGCAAAAAAAACCCTAAACAAAAAAAACTCAACGAAGCTCTTTGAAGTTTTAAAGAAAATGCATTTAGCATTCCTACATACCACACTTGCGTGTAACGTAACTTGTATTGTGTTTTTTATGAAAATAAGAAAAAAAAATTACTTGTTTTTCTTTTTTATAAATCGTTGGATTTTGATCGATAGAGATTAATGTTTCATATTTATTAGTATAAATCAATAGTTGATATTTACAACTCACCCCTCGAACAACTCACCTGCTCCTCGCCATCGTCTTTGGCTCCCTCCCATCCCTCATCGCCTCAACCACCACTTCTCCTGCCTCCCCGAATAGCCATATCCCATCCCCTTCTCACATCGCCCAAATATTTGCCTCCGTCTTCCCTGTCAGCTGCTAAACAGCTGGCCTCCACCTCCCTCTCCCATCCCCAACACCGAAAAAAAAATTATAAAATTATATAAAATTGTAGAAATATGAGAAATTTCATAAGCATATTTTCTTCTTTCTTCTCAATTCTGATTATCATATTGCTGCAATTTATTAAAGAATAATTACTCTTTTATCAGTAAGTTTTTGTCCTTTAGGGTTTTCCTAGCAAGATTTTAATGATGTATATTTTTTGTTAATGAACATCCAAGGGGGAGCGTTATGAAATTTCAGAGTTTGTAAATGTTTATTTTCATCTCTTATACTCTTTACATTCTCTCATATATTTGCTACTTTGCCCACTTTTTTCTTTCTCAGTTTTTTCTTCACCATTTTTCCACTTCTGGTGGAAAGATGTATTCTTAGAATTACCACCACGACCACGACTATGGGTACATCCACGACCATTAATATGGTTCAAGATTTAGCGGTTGTGTGTTGCTACATTCACTTAAGGGAATGGACCAAAATTAGTTGGTCAAGATTCATGATTTTTCAGCAAAGCTCATTATTTGCTCAGCCACGAGGAGACAAAAAATTAAGTCATAATATTTCATGAAACCTATTTCACAATATTGCTGCTGTAGGAGCATATTGGATGCATGGAAGGTGAAGTATGTTTTTTCTAACATATCATCATCAGTGACTTTTTCTCCACACAATTTCAATTGAGAACTGGTTCAAAATATTGCAGAATTACTCACTTACAGTTTTGAAATCCTGCAATCTCAAATACATCCAATCATCGTGAACTTTTGGAAAAATTATAGTTGTTCTGGTGGTCTTCTTTCAAATTATTCCAAAGACCAAGTGGATCTTCTACCATAAGATACTCGATTTTTAATCCTAGGAGGTGGTGACGAAGGTAAATCATAGCTTTGGCGTTATCTTGGTTAGATGTTTCGTTACCTTCCTTGATAGTGTTTTTAAGACCATTTGCATCGAAATGAATTTCAGCATCTAATACCCAAGATAAATAATTCTCCCTCGTGACGTCAAGAGCCACAAAGTCAAGTTTTGTAGGTTCGACATAATTGTAGTTGAAAAATTAGATTTTACTACTAATTTTTATGAAGATTAGATGGAGCTAATTTTAAAAATGTAAAGCTTTCGGGTTGATAATGTCTTATGAAATTATATAAAATTATAACAATATGAGAATTAGAATGAGAGGAAAACTTATAGGATTTTTCAAATGTTGAGTCCAAATAGTTGTTTCTAAATTTTGTCCAATCATATTGTGGTAATCAACATATTTTCACTATACACATATTTCTTTTCATAAAAGCGAAACCATCACACTATAAAAAATATCAAAATATTTCAATCAAACAAACCAGAAAAAATAATAAACTACAAATTACTATATAAATAGACAAATGTCCACATATGTGGAGCTCGAATCCAAAACCTCTACCAGGTGAAAGGTTTTGAAACCACGATCTTACTCTTAGGACAAAGTCTTATTTGTATTATTTTAGAGATAATTACACCATCCTGCAATTACACGTAAAATTCCAATAGTTTGAAAATTTATATATAATAGTCCTGATGTTTATTTTTGTCCAACAAATAAATTTATCCATCAGTCAAAATTCACGGAATTTGCTAATATCAGGAAAAAAAAAAGTTGAATAAAAATCTATATTTACCCCCCGATTGACTTATTACTAGTTTATTGCAGGTCAAATGTATCTTTTTTTACCAAACTACATTTATACTTCTTCACACGATAATGCATGTGAGGGGTACATCTTCATTCTTATAAGTGTAGTTTGTTTGATTAGAAAAGATTTGCTTGACTCACAATAAATCTGTAAGTCAATTGAGGCTAAATATGAATTTTTATTCAACTTTCTTACTCAGGTCAACAAATTTCATGAATTTTATTAATAAGTAAATTTATTTGTCAAACAGAAATAAACGTTAGATGTATTAGATGTAATTTCCCAAACCACCGAGGGTTTATATAAAATTACATCAAATCTCAAGAGATGGTGGTATAATTATTATAAATTTTTTTTATAAACATCACTGAATAAAATTGAATTTTCAAAATATATTATTATTCTGAAAATAAAAATGCAAAAAAATAAAAATAAAAAAATCTATGTTTAATTTGGGAACACGAGGAGTGTTAACGTTGTCGGTCGTCCTCGTAAGAATCTCTGGTATGGGGGTGGGGCCTACGGAAAGGCAACACCACAGGCGCAACTTTCTTACATTCCCTGTTCCAAAATGTTTTTTGCATTTCCAATTAAAAAAAAAGTCTTATTTTAGTTCCAAAAAATATAACATTTAACCATGACTAATTGTCATGGTTAATACTAAATAATCGTAGCGAATAGTCATTGACCAAGGCTACGCAACAGTTGTCGGTCATGGTTTTTGCGAATTCTTTACCACGGCTAAAAGCCGTGGCAAATAATTTTTTTATGGTGGAATAGCTAGTTTTTGCATCAATTTTTATTTAATCGTAGTTAATAATAGTTATTTACCACGATTTTTAGCCATGGTCATTAAGAATGTAACTAATATTGATTTTTTTCTAGTGGTTTTAGGTAAAATTATATTTTTAGTTCAGTAACTTAAGGTTGTTAGTATTTTTGATCTTATAATTTATTTTATTTATATATTTAATTTTTTTTGACGAACTTAGTCCAACACGTATTTAATTTGATTATTTTTTGATAAATTTAGTCCTGTATTAACAAATTTAATCTTGACAACATATAATTACAGGACAAAAACTGAGATTTACTCGAGTGAGAATGAGATCAAAATTGCCAAGACATGACTAAATTTATCAAAAAAAAAAAATGACCAAATGTGAGATATTCAATACCGAGTTCGTTAAAAAAATGATTCAATATGCAAGTAAAATAAATTATAGGATCAAAAGTACGAGCAATTTATAATTATATGATAAAAAATATAATTTTGCCTTCTTTCTAAAATAGTAATCTTGGTGTGTGTGTGTGTGTGGGCCCCGTGAATCAGAAGAAGGCCGGCCACCATTCATTTCCTCGGATACCTAATCCTAAATTATTTTTGCATTTATGACACATAAATGTAGATTTTGATTTTAGTTTTTTATTAACATCTTTTAATATTTGATAAAATTATATAATCCTTGAATAAATATTTAAAATTATCAACTTTGTCCTCACTATAAATTTTTTCTTTCTTATTTAAAAAAATTGAATTGTAATAAATAGAACGAGGTGAATAAAAAAAGTCAAAAAATTATAAAAGTAACTATCCACTTGTTTCGTAGAAAGTTTCTAAATCTCTTAAAAAATAAGTAAAACAATAACTTATAATCCATAAGGGAATATTGGTCAGTCCATCACAAAAAAATAAATGAAAACCTAACGGAGACCAACGGATTGGGTAGTTGTTGGACGAACGTTAAAATCAGGATGGTATGATAATTTCCCAAACAATGAGAGGATATTTTTAATTATACTAAATCTCAGAAACACTAGTTGTAATTTACCCTTTTAAATATTAGTAACCAAGGTGGATTGAATCGAGTCGAATGTATTATCAAGTTTTTCGAGTCAATAAAAGGCTTGAAGAATCTGGTTGAACTAGAGAGTGTTTAGACGAGCGTATAAGTTCTTTAATACTTGATTATAATCTAGTTGTAATTTACCTTTTTTTTTCCGCGTTGACCATCAAACTTGATTATAATATTTTTGTATTTGTGTAATTTTCTATCATCTTTATTTCTTGACATTTTTGAAACTCATTGTTCGATAAATGAATTAAAAGTTAAATTCGATATATATGCAACGTAAAATTTAAAGAATATTTCAACTTTCATTTATTACACTAGCTTATTATCTATTCTGGAAAATTAGTAGTTAATGTTTTTTTTTTTAAATATTTCGATTTTTGTTTAGTTAACAAAAAACTTCGTTGGAGTATATAATATTCTTAATTGTTGGTCAGTTATTAAATTACATGAGTTTTTTAATTTTATCTCTCATTAGTGGAATATTCCATCCATTTTGAATTCCATTAAACTTAATCGTGAGGGACTATAGTGAGGTTTATTTAAAAGATGAGAAATTATTATAGTGTATTTGAAAGAAGTGGGACAAAAAGTATAAATGAGGATCTGATGAAAAGATTTGACCATTTTTTAATTAGGGATAATTACACTCTTTTCCCTTGAAATTTGCTTTTGTCTAACAAATATGTCCTTCCGTTAGTTAAAATTCACCGAATTTATTGATATTAACAAAAAAAACTAAATAAAAATCGATGTTTACCCTCGATTGACTTATTAATGACTTAATGCAGACCAAACAAATCTTCTATGACTAGATTACCCTTATAACGGTGAAGATATACCTCCTCTCATGCATTAATGTGTGACGACATATAAGGGTGGTTTGATCATAAAAAGATTCCTTTAACCTATAATAAGTCAGTAATAAGTCAATCGATGACAAATCTTACCTTTAATTCAATTTGTTTTGCTAATATCAATAAATTCGGTGAATTTTGACTAATAGAGGGACCTATTTGTTAGACAGAAACAAATCTCAGGGGCAGTAGATGTAATTTCTCAAATCTTAGGGGGTCTACATGTAATTACACCAAACCTCAGGAGAGCGAAGTGTAATTATCCCTTTTAATTATAAACACATTTGTTACACTTTTTTTTTAAAGTGGGAGCGATGACCTATTATTAATTGAAATAAATCGATTGCAATCATTTATGTCGAAATTAATATCTAATAATGACAATTACAATAATCATACTCTACAGTAGAAAGACAACAACTACTACTACAGTATACAACACCTATTATGAAATATAACAGTATCCCACGCGTGGTAGGGTTCGAACTTATGGGCCTCAATTTCGCTAACTAACCTAGACCTCATTGGTACTCATTTATTGCACTTATTACAGCTTTTTTCACGTACTTTTGCACATCCACAAATACTTTAAAAAAAGATGCAAAAATTATATTAAAAAAAGCCAACTAAACCTAAGATACATAATGTAAAATTTGTGAAAATATGTTTTCAAAACCCACAAAACACTAAAATACAAGAAGTTAGGAGCTCGTAAAACAAAAGATCTCATTAATAAATAAAAAATTCCAACAATTAAGAAAATATTAAGACGTAAGTAAAATTACATACAATTATTGTTTATAGTTATTATTTCATGTAAAAGTGCTAAAAAAAGAAAAAGAAAAAACAATGAAGATATTGACGTAATCAAACTTTAGGTTATTCTTTTAATTTTATAGTCACGTCACGGCACCCCCTATTTTCTTATAAATACTTAAGTATTTGCGTAAAATTATTTGCAAAAAATTGAGTTATTTACTCTATCATTTAATTCAAGGTAGGATAAAAGTACTTTAGTTAATAAGAAAAGTTTACTTTTTTCTTATAATAATGATAAAAGATAGATTATAATCAATTCCGTGACTTGAAATTCAAGTATATAATTAAGTTGAATTTCTCGTACTCTCCATTGAAATGTCAAATATTTAAAAATAAAATGTGTAGTTAGTCAATATTAGACGAAGATGTCAACACAAAGATGGGATCACACTAAAATACATGCGCTCTTTCTTAAGATCATTATATGTGACACGCTCAAATGTGTGTGTAAAATAATATAAATATTATATTTAAAATAAAAATAAGGAATAATTATATTCACACCTACTCACATATTGTTCTTTTACCCAAATCACCCATGTATTTTGGGAATAAGTAATATAACCCCAATATTTTTTTTATTATTCATACAAAGTTTTAATTAAGTTTAAATTACTTATTTAGCTTTTTTTTCATTGAATCTCTATATAAAATTGCATCGTTAAATAATTAAAATATTAAATTATTAAGTTAATATATTAATAAAAATTAGCGAAAAGGAATCTATTGATTTTCTCCCAATTGGTTGGACTGTAGGTGCGATGATTTACTTCACCGGCGAGGTCTCTGGTTAAAGTCCAGGATGGTCCAGCTGCGCCAGGGAAAAGAATAGAAGAAGCATATGACTACTTCATGCATGCTCCACTTGGCTCGGGAGGATGTAGCTCAGTTGGTAGAGCTCCGCTCTTGTAATTGGGCCGTTGCAATTACGGGTTGGATGTCTAATTATTCGGCAGTAATCATAGTATCTTTTACTTGAACCGGTGGCTTACTTTTACTAGATTATAAATTTAAATTAAAAATTTCTTGTATTTGTGTGAATTATTTTACACTTCTTAAAATTAAAGGATTGTTTATCCTCTATTTATATAGATATGTATATATTTATCAATTTATAGATACATATTTAGATGACAGAAGAAGGCAAAGGACAACGAATACTGGGTGGTGACGAGGGCTGGCAAAGGTGGAAGAGGGTTGGGCATAGCGGGAGACAATGGGGAGGGCGCAAGCGACCGAGGGCACAAGTAGGGGTCCGGGGTGGGTGGAAAAGTGATACTTTTTCAAAAAAAATAAAATAAAATAAAATATCTTTTTAATAAATAAATTATTTATTTTAGTAATATTAATATGGTTTATATAAAATACATAAATTTTTTTGAATTATAATTTATTAATTTTAATAAATTTTAATTATAAATAAAAGTAGACGATAAATAATTTTTTAATTTCAAATAATTTATACAAGCGTAATGATTTTTTTATTTAAATTTATAATGTAGTAACTAATTTTATTAATATATTAATTGAATAATTTAAGATGTCAATTATTAAAATGTGTCATTTTATATCGAGATTCAATTAAAAAAAATTAATAAAATAATTTAAATTTGAATTAGAAATTGGTAGAGATAATAAAAAAAACAGGGTCATATTACTTATGTCATGCCTCGAAAGTACGACCCATGCTTTAAGCCCTATTCTCAGAGTACGACCTAACTAAAGTTGTAACCACAATATGCTCACCAAACGAATAACCCAATAACTAGAACAATTACAAACCCTAACTATTCGACCTCATTTCTCAGTCACCTTGATCACCTTTTTAGTCAGCTAGCTTCACCTGTCACGTTATCACTTGTATCTAGAGGAAGAAATTCAAAATTCGAAATTCGTAAGCAAAAGCTTAGTGAGGCCAAGAGTGGGTGCAAGTGAAAGAAAATAATCATATTAGACCCTCGATCAAAATACTTAAAACACATCTATAGTCTGGCACAAACACCGATCAAGCCTGTGAAGACCATATCAGGGGAAGATCGAAACATATGATTATCGCCTTATGTCTCCCAAACGACCGTTTACTACCTTATCCTCCATGTAGGGAGTAACCCTACGACCGCATTGAACCAGCCATGCCTAGGTACATGGCAGCACCAATCACATGCAGACAAACTCCAACCTGCCTGTGAAAGGACACTCATGTGGGAACTGCACGATGAAGCCTCAATTGGCAGCCTAATGCAACCCCAGCGCGCCCCGCGAACCATCTAGCCCCGAGCCCATTGACCGCTTTGCAAGAACCACTTGACCAAATTCATAAAGCCAATCGAACAATTATATAGAAAATAGACCATTCAAAGATCACATGCATATCGAACTTTTACGACGAACTAAACAATATCAAGATAAATGGGGCCTCTTGGGTACTCATATGGACACTAGA
Source organism: Sesamum alatum (assembly GCA_034509735.1). NCBI lineage: Eukaryota > Viridiplantae > Streptophyta > Magnoliopsida > Lamiales > Pedaliaceae > Sesamum > Sesamum alatum. Next base: position 10,902,450 of record JACGWO010000011.1, read on the forward strand.
GGTGGCTCCCAACGTAGTTCACAATGAATAACAGAATACCATATGACCAGAGCGATAATCACGTTGTTGTTAGAATAGGTGACCAGAAAGCCAATCGGATTGACGGTTTTGGGTAGTATTTAGCAATCTTTATTTAAGTAATATTAACTTGATGAATATAGTAAGTATTCATCCTTGGAACTATGTGTTTGTTGTGCTTACTAATTACGTTAAACGGCATTTTAACGTGACAACAAATGCTCACAGACCAATTGTATAACCCATGTAGTTGGATTGCGCATTGGATGACAGCTATGAAACCAACTTTTGAGGGTTGGTGTGAAATGTTCCAAACCGAGGACCTCGAGATAGGGCATCGAGAGTCCTATAGAGACTTGCACTAAGGATTGCATTCATTGGATGAGTGTCGTGTTTCATCCGCGATAGACGTTGGACGTCTATGCAATATTAGTGGGTTAGTTGATAAGGGTGTTAGCTGACTGAACTGACTTGCATGAATCGTCATATGGAAGCCTTGGAGGCTTGGTCAGTATGACTAGAATTCCCGGTTCCGATAGTACGAGATTAGTCCTCAGACTCGAGGAATCATGGCAATCGCATGCATATGATGGTTGTATCTAGGATCTGGCAAGATATGTCCGTATCTGGGATACGTTCATTATAAGCCTTATCCCATTCAGAATATATATTGAGGATGGTGGATCCCAAGATAGGATCCGTCACCTGTCAGTATATGACAGTCGAGTCTCCTATGCGCTCTGAGATGGTTTAAGCTCTTAAAGTTTGTGGCCACAGCGATTGGTCGAGTAGGGAATGGTTTCCTACGTCGATCAATAAAGCAAACGTGTCTTGAGTTATTGAGAACAGTTGTCTAGTCCAGAATGGGAACCGACACCCAATTCCATGCCCTAGACTTAGACCAGGAGATAGATGATGGAAGGACCGTACTCGTATGGTACTCGGAGGCCTAAACGCTCACGCCAACATTCACCTAGTCTCTAGTACCATGGATCGTTGCTACGAGGCCACCCATGATGACAGACGTTTCTCGATTAATGGTTAATTGAAAAATAGTTAATTAAATTGGATTTAATTGACCAATTGTGTTGGACACAAGCCCAAGTCTAGCTGAGGGTGAACGTAAAGAGTCACACACAAATCATTGTGGAACTGGTAGAATTAATTTGGAATTAATTCTAGAAGAAACGAATTAATTTAATTGGATTAAATTAATTCAAGGAGAAAAATAAATGATTGGATCATTTATTGGGAAATCCATTTGATGGATGGTCCAAAAATTAATTAATTGGATTACTTGATTCTTGGGCTAAGAACCTTTATATTAATTGGATTAATTTATCGGGTTTGGATTAATTAATTGATTGGATCAATTAATTGGAGTTTGGACTTGTGTTTATTTAATTAGATTAAATAAACTAGTTGGCATCAAATTGGAATGATATTAATTGGATTAATATCTATTCAATAAACTTTTGTTTGGACTTGATTTAATTAGATTAAATCCAGGTCTAAGACTAGTAGTGCAAGTTCATGGAAAAATACAAGTTCTAGCAAGTTAAGGAGGAATTAATATCCTCTACATATGATCACATATGTCCAGCCATAATGCTGCATAATGGGGTGATTTTTTATGACATCATGGTTGGAGGTTATGCATGAAAATATGTTAATGTGTGTAGGTTACCTTGGAGGTAACTTGTAGTTTTGAATTTTAAATTCTACTACACAAAATTATACACACAAGACTTGTTTCATAGTTGGTTTTTCTCCAGCAAAAAACTCATCCAAATGTACTCTAAATCTCTACAAATTTTCTTCCTTTTGTGTTCATACCTTTTAGAAAGGATTGAACAACAAAACATTCCAAAAATCACTAAACTATAGTGTTGTTTTGGAATTATTTTTTTTCTCCTCTCTACTACTATCTAGCAATAGTTTAGAGAAATCTTCCATGGTGTGGTGTGGACAAATTATAGGATTCTAATTTGGGTCCTCAAGTGAACGGAAGGATAAACGGAAAGGGAACAACGCTAGAAACTGGTTCTACGTGCAACGAACATAAGGTGGGTTTTCATTTACGTTACATGTACCTTTTTGTTTTATTCCTTTAGCCACTTGTCCAACATCTTCTCCTCTTTAATTTATGCTTTGACATACACCGAACGCCCGGGAACTTCAAAGAGAACACCCCTTTGAACCTATTTTAAATTATGCTTTAAATTAATGTTTTTACGCTTCCATGCCGTGCCCGATTCTTTCAGTTGTAGCACTTAGTTCCATAGAGTTTCCAAAGGCCCAATCAATCTATATAGACAACCCAATATCATATTCATTTTCTCTTATTAATGGACATTTTCAAGAAACATTTTACTCAAGTTCGTCGCAAGAAAAAGACCACTTTTTATACATATATATAGCCATGCATTCAAGCTTATGGTTTTAGACCGAATGCGTACAGGCTTCATATTTAGCAAGTAACATACTGCAGTCTCGTCGCCAATAAGGAAATAAACACTTCTGATCCTGGTTAGAACCATGTTCAGATATACACAAGAATTAGTGTGATCTTTACTCATAGAAAACTTAAAGATCTTATCTAGCTTGAGACAAGTCTTCCTTACTTCTTAGTAAAACACACTTTAGCACTTGTGTACATTCTCAAGTTGTATTAAATCACATTCCTTAGAGTATTTCTCAGAATCCAGATTTAAAAAACAACCTATTATACTTAGCTACAAAGTAGATATTTCCCATACAACAGACTCATAGCTTAGCAGATAGACAAACACAGTCAACAGGATTTAAATAATCTATCGGTAACAAAACTTGATGCCAACTAGATTTAACAAGCCTCAAACACACTCTCATGGAACTCTGTTAACGACACTGAACTTTAGAACAATTTAAGATGTGGTGCATTTCCTTGAAAGCTAGTATGCGATCCAAAATTACAGATCAATGCTTTCTATATTGCACACTCTTATAGTTCTTTCCATTGGTGATATGTTAAAATACTCCATAACTTTACAACACTAGCGTGCTCAAGTTCTTGAGTGTTATACAAAACACCAACCAGTTCATGACCAGTTAGCAGTTCACATCGAGTAAACACTCATGTACTCACATTGCTCCTGGGACGCTAGCATTGCTAGTACCCCTCACAACTGTCTAGATTTGCCTTATTTGAAGAAAGGCATTTCTTGACCTCGAGTACAACCATTTGACCATTTAGCATGGCTTATGTGCTTCTGGTTTGTTCGTCATGGCTTGGATTTTTACCGAATTAACAATTTAAAGCCGAATTAATGATTATGTTCCTCATTTCAATACACTTATAATTTCTTCAAGATTAATGGAAAAATATAGTAGGGCAGTGTATTGAAAACGACTTAATGAAATAAGGCTTATTTCATAAGTCACATAACATAGCATAAACAATGAATTTATTCAATATGTTTAGTAATAGAAAAGCGGTAAACTGATACCAGTCGAGTTGTACAGCTACAACTCTTGCATATCATATGATATACATTCAGTCGATGACACTCCCGTCAGTGAGTTCATCGTCCTCATTAGGAACCTTCATTGGGAACTCCTTTGGATTTTCTTCTGGTTCCTCGGCATGCACGTTTATAAAAAGATAGATACTGAACTGAGACATTCGTCATAATGCCCGCGCCAGAGCTGGAGCCAGGCTGGGCGGGCGGCGGCCCGCGTGCGGGGCAACCCCATGTGCACCCTAGTCTCCATAACACTTCAAACACAAATTGAACATTGAACTTAATATAAGGAGTTTAAGTTATCCTTAAACTTTCAATGTGGGACAACTTTGAGGGTAAAAAACACTCAACCCCACATACACCTTAGGTGCGAACTTAAACTCCACACTTTTCCATCATATTACTATGTGGAACATGTGTAATTCCTCTATTTCTCTTACCATCTAATTTATAAATTCACATGTAATTGAACCCATATTTTAGAACAATTTGTTGTTACAAATTAACATCCTAAATGTCAATTACAACACAAGCAGCACAACAGGACTTTTTCCTGCTCAGGTATAGCTAGACCCTTGCTTTCTTTACAGGACTTCTTCCTGCCCAGCCCAACAGGTCTAGCCCAGTAGAGTCTCCCCTCCTGAATAAGCCCAGGTAGAAAACTCTTGTGCTAGCGATCAATAGGTCTATTTAATCCCACTCCACCAATCCGACAGCAAGTCTCGCACTACTGAAGGGGGGGGGGGGGGGGGGATGATGCCCCCTAAAATTCTACCTGGTTAGCCCAAGAGCTAGGAGTGGATTTTCGAGTAGGGCAGCCCAACAGGCCAAGTTCATTTTGGCCCAAAACAGTAAATTACTTAACCACAAAGCCCCTTTTATAAATTCTGACCTGATAGGCCCACGAATAAGCCTCGTACATCAATCCTAGTCATCATAAAGCAATGATTCCACATCACACAGGTGGCCAACATGTAGAGCAACGTCATACTAAAAAATCTCATCTAAATTCCTAGAGAATTGGCTGGAACCCAGGTTTTTCTCACTAGATAACAACTTTCCCGGAAAACATGGCAGATGTGACAAGGGTGATTCAAACGGCTATATCTCTCTCAATTCTTATCCGATTCATGCGTGGTTTATTGGAGGAGATCGCTGATTCCCTAAGGTTTCCAACGCCGTATGGTACGCAACGTAAATTCTCCAAAATCGGGCACACGGACCATTATAATATAACTGATTGCACAGTTTGTCAAGTAATTTTTACCTCATTTTTGCACTTCACTTGCACACGGATTTCTCTCTATTTTCCAGCATACCTGTGCACACTTCAGCACCTCACAATACTATTTTATCATTATTCTCACTTATTTCAACTTTTCCCATTTATTTTATCAGTAGAACACTACTGACTTAAGCATCGGAGTGCTAACCCTTCTCTGTAGGTTAGTCTCCCCTTCAATTTTGGAATTTTTGTAAAATTCCTCGACATTTTGTGAGTCCAACATCCTCTTTGTAGGTTAGTTTCTCCTTCAATTTTGGGATTTTTGTGAAAGTCCCTCGACATTTTGTGGTGCTGTTGGACTCCGATTCACATCATCGGTCATTGCCTTGCCATTGCCTGCATCATCCGACTGATTCAGGTCCACCAACGATCAACCACAGACAGTCATTTGCCAATCTTGAATATCTGGCATCCCATACTATCGATGCCCAAGATTGCAAACACAGCTCACAAGTTGAGTAACCTGTCCCCCATGGACGTGTCCCACAATCCGACACTAGTGATCTGAATCCCTCAACAAACCAACGAATCATAATCTCGCCTCCATGGCCCCAAAGATTACTGATCCTTGTTTTGTCTCCCGCACCAAACAACCGAGACGTCTGAGCCTTCACAAGTCTGACCCAAACATGTTGAAGCCTTCACAGATCTGACTCCAACTGGCATGAACCAACGCCAACTGAGCACTGATTCAACTGTAACAGAGCCTAACGCCGTTCTCCCAACTGCCACAAGGGATTTTGTCCTTCTCCCAGCCAATACTTTGACCTACAAAATGAAATTTAAATGTGCAAACAAAAATTAACTTTTAGGTGCGAACTATAATTTATTTTTTCTAGGATGGTAAATGCGTATTCCAATCAATTTCAGAGTGCAAAATGTAATTTAGCCTATTTTTTTTTTGGTGTTATACATCAGCAAAGGGTAATGCTGGAAAAATGCATAAGTTGAGCCGAGTCAAGATAAGTCAACCGCGACGCCGAACGGTCCCAGACAAAATTCCCAACCCGGAATAAATGTCCGGTTCACGTAATTAAAAAATATATATTATATTAATTTTTCCAAGTCGCACTCCAACACAGTGCTCTCCACTCCCACTCACCACATTCCTCAGCTGAAAATACTAAGCTACCCCCGATGCTCCACCACTTTACCCTTTACACTCTCCGTAAATACGTATTTGATGAGGGTGCTTCTCGTCCTTACACAGTACTCCTAAGCTAGAATCAGCTCTTAAATATGGTATGAAATTATTATAAACAGCTCTTTAAAAAAGGGAAAAGCTTTACCTTTTGTCAGACAGTAACAACAGCACTCACTCACTCACACACTCACTGTGTGGAGGAATCGGCCATGGGAGAGGAGAATAATCGGAGCTCTGTGGAGAACATGGAAGCTGGAAATTCGAGGCCGCCGGAGGAGGAGGAGGAGGAGGAGGAAGGAGGAGATAATCAAGGCGAGGAATTCGAGAAAAACGATGAGCAGAGGCGGGTGGGGGAGAATAATAGCAGTGATTGTGTAGCTGGCGGAGGGTCTGCTGGAGACGGACGAGAATCACGAGCTTCGCAGTCGGATACCCTGGCCTCCGTACAGGTGTCCGAGAGTGGTTTCCAGCCCGATTCTAAGGAGTCTCCGGAACTTCTCTCCGGTACCGCTGTGATTCCTTGTTTTATTCTGTCTTTTTTGGGGTTTGCGTTTTAGGTGGAGTTGGGGATAGGTGGATGCGGATAACTGTTGTGTGATTAATTATTTGAGATGTACGCTTATGTATGTACGTACGAATTGAGATCACTGAGTGAGTGAAAACCGTGAATTTTGATTTGTTTTTGATGGTACAGAGGTTCCGGTGGAATACTCTCTACAACCGCTGCAGTCGGTCGAAGAATTGAAGGTTAGAACTTCGCTTAATGTTCAGACTTTGCTTTTGATTCTCATGTTCTTCCATAACGTGGGCGAAAACGGAAAAGGAGTGATTTTTGTTGAAGAACAATTTGTTTCCTATCGATTGTTATGAGACTGTTTCTTTGTTACTCCGATTGTTTATTATCTAAAACCTCTATTGAATCCAGCAGAAATTTTGAGAAAAAAACGTAAACTTTTTAAGATATTTTTTTTTCGTTTTAGTTTTAGGACATGCTGGAACTAGGGCTTTTTTGTTTTCAAGTGTGCATGAATAAGTGTTTGAACACTTGATTTAACGTGATTTGATCTAAGCTTTAGTAAAGCTGGAAAGTAAAATAAAAATTTCACCTTTACTACCACTCTAGAATCTTGAGTGTGTGTCAAATCAAACTATGCGCATTGAGGTGTTATTTGATCTAAGTTTCCACTACTACTTTGTTGTTTCACACAATGGGTTTTCGAAATAGGTATAAATGGGTACAGGGTTAAGCGACTACTTAATTTGCGCATTACATATAATCTCCATTGATTGCCTTCTCTAATTTTTGGCTAAAATTCCTTCTTGCCAAACAATTAAAGTTGCATGTATCATAAGTTATTCACCTTGAAATCTATCTTGAATTACATCTGTTGCAGCAGGTTGCTGGAATGAGTAGTTCCAAAAATTTGGATAAATACTTTCTTTTCTCCTTATGGTCATAAATTGACAAAAAAAGAAGAAAAGAAAATATTAGAAGAGGCTTACTGATAATTTTCTTTGTCGAAGTCAAATTACTGTATATTTGAAGAAAAGAAAAAAAGAATCTAACGTAGACGTACATTATGAGTCAGCTAACAGTGTTAAATGAAAGCACTATTCTCGTTCCTTGACTTAATTCAAGATGTAAATTTCCCTTTTCCTGACATCTCAACCACTTTGTTTGGTTCACACATAATTCCTATAGCTACTAATGGAAGAGAGAGGAAGTGAGTTTAGTTATCAACCATAGCAGCATAATTGATCTAGCATATTATGTTATTTTAGCTCAGATTCAGATTGATTAAGTCTGCAGACAGGTGTTCCTTGGAAAATTTCTTGTTTATTTTGATCTTAAATTTTCATTATACAAGAAGAAGGCTTTGAATGCTGCCATATTTGGTGTGCTGCAAAAGTGGTGTTCTGTAATTCTATGTTTTGTGTTATTCTGACCTTTGACACTAATAAATAAATTGATAAGTTATTGAATCATAAGTTCTTTGATACTCAAATGAATTAATAAGTTGTCTATATGCTTCTGTACATGTTCTCACAGCGTTGCTTTTGCAGCAGCAACTGAAATCATCAAAGCACAATATCACCTATATCTCCAAAGATTTCTTACAGAAGTACCATTATATATTCTAATTACAATGATGATGGTGATGAAGTTCTTTCAAAGTTTCCATTTTTATTATGGAAAATCCATTATTTTGTGCTTGTGCTATTCTTGTATTTCTTTTGAAGTAACCTGGAATACTTTATGCATCTCTGACAATATAAACGCAACTCAACTCCATCTTGTTCTTACTGTTGCTGCAGGATCAAGTAAGAGCAGTCCAAAAGGAACCTTTGAAACGAATTACTGGTCAGTCTGCCCAAGTTAAGATACAGAAACAGAGACGGGTGTCTGAAAGTCCATCCAACTTGGAGCTGTCGCCGATGCCTGTCAAACAGTCTATTTCCTCCACAACTCTACGGGACCAAAAAGCCCAGCCTGTAGAGAATGGTAACAACCCATGCCTCACAGAACATGACAAGCAGAAATCTCCAGGTTTGAAACCTTTACCGGTTGTTCCTATGCTGAAGACCCCTGATGGGTACAACTGGCGCAAGTATGGTCAAAAGCAAGTGAAGAGTCCAGAAGGTTCTAGGAGCTATTACAGATGCACATTCTCTGACTGTTATGCGAAAAAGATTGAGTGTTGTGATCGTTCTAATCGTGTCATAGAGACTGTTTATAGAAGTCAGCACAATCACGATCCTCCTCAGAAAGGAAATTGTGCTAGAGAAAGTAGGCATGCATCAACAATTGTGCCTTTTAATGGCATTGATGATACAATTCATCCAGTAAGAGGGGTTAATGATCCAGTGCCATCTACTTCTTCTAAAGAACCTCTAGAAGTAACTGGGATACCTGAAATAAAACAGCAGGATTCATGTGGTTCTGATGAGACCATAGAAGTTAACGTTAAGGAGGAGTTCGTTGATGGACCTGAATATAAGAGAAGGCAAGTCTTTAATTATGTTAGTGATTGTCAGTTTTCATATTGTGATATTTCCGGCTGATAGTTTTTACCAGATGAATCTGATTTGACCTCTATAAATTGCCAGGCAGAAGAGAAGTTCATCGGGTGAATTGAGCTCCATTTCTAAAACAGGAAAGAAACCTAAGTATGTTGTTCATGCGGCTGGTGATGTGGGTATATCAGGTGACGGCTACAGGTGGCGCAAGTATGGGCAGAAGATGGTGAAGGGGAATCCTCATCCAAGGTATACTCCCAGTCTTCAGTGTTGCACTTCAATGTTGACCTCATATTGCCTTAGTTTCACTAAAATCATGCCTTAACATGTGATTATGAGTCTAATAAAACACCTGTACATCTTCCAGTTGCACACCTGGTTTATTGGTATCCTAATGTTAGGTTCATCACTCAGTGCTTAGTGGTCTATCTAGCAGTTGTATCTATGATGATTCTCCCAAGATTCTTAACAATTTTCTGATCTTGTACTTCCTGTGATTACCGTTCATGTTACAATCAGGAAGATAAGAAAACTGCTTTGTACGTCTGGTGACATCCACTAATAATTAAACACCCTCCGGTCCTGTCGCTACTCCCAAAGAACCAGAAGAAGAGAGGAAGAAAGAAGGAAATTATTTTCTTATTCACAAACATATATATATATATATATATATGTGGGTATATAATAATATTTCACTCAAATATCCAACTTTTTGGAATACCTAATATGTCTTTAATTGTGAAAAGTGTGATTGGGCGTTGTTGTATAGCTTGGTTAGGTTCCTTTTTGCTTGTAAGTTTCAGAGATTTTCTGAGTGGTTTCAAGTTGGTTATGAAGTCACCATCTCATCCAGCAGGACTCATTAGGTATGAAATCACATGATTAATGGATGTGTAAAATGATAGTTAGTTTAAGCCCACTTTGGAATTTGATTAAGTGGGGGATACCTAGTCAACGCCACACACATAAACTATTCACCCCAGATAACCGAACAGAAACAATTTAAATTCAGAGAGAGTAATATTTTTATTGTAAAATGGAGTGCAGAGGAAGCATGTTGAGTCCTTGACCTAAGGGATTGATGTTAGTCTTGTAGCCAGTGACACCAAAGGAACCTAAAACCATTGCCTGGGATTAACTGGATATTTTCTGTTCCTTCAAACATGAGTGCAGGTCACCTGAGGAGTGTGAACTTAGTTCGTATTTACCCTAGTATATTATAACTTTACTTCTGATAATATCATAGAGAGAGACTTGATCTTCTCGTATCAATATTGATCATGAAGCAATACTGGGGGATTGTGGAATACTTGACCTACTAACCAATGCTGCAGCTTTTTATCTCTCTCTCTGAGGTTGCATTTTCTATGAAAGTAATCATTACACTATATTCAATTATATCTGTTGGTAACGCGCTCCCTGTGAAGATAAATTTCGGAAGAATTGGTAGGATTAATCACACTCTAGCAGACTCCATAGGTAGGGTCATTTTGTTCTACCTTGAAGCCAACTTTTCTTCTCTTTTAAATCTCTTATCTATTTGAAAATTTTCTATTAACTGATTTTGCACCACATGTGAATCTGGGTGACCTTCATTGTTAACATGTGCATGACCTTAGCGATTTAACTGTTTTCTAGGAGTATTTCCTTACTTCACAGGTTTGGATAAAATCTCAGCCCTTGATTTGTTGATAATTTTATACTGCCTCAATCATACAAAAGATGTCAGGGTTGATTTTCAAAGAAATAACAAGATATTTTTCTTTCTGACAGAAAACTAGCCTCTCTTAGAAAATGATAAGTGTACAAATTTGAAAAGTTAATTAAAATGAAAAAAAAACTTCCAATTCATAGAGCTGTAATGGAGTTGTGAAGTTTCATTTTGTTCCCATTAAAATAAATTTGAAGGCATAATCCATAGGACTTGATGCATATGTTTACCATGTCTAATTATACTACTTAAATCATGGTATATATAAGTAATGTTCCTAAATAATCATTAAAGACGGGTAAAATACAAAAGCAGATCAATCATTTGTCAATTCTTGAAAGAAGACAAGTTGGACAAATAGAAATAGAAAGTTTGATGTCCTTTGAGGTTTGGAGGGAATGTGTATGGATAAAACTTGCTAATCAATGACAACAGAAGTAAATACTAAGTGGGACTACAGTAAGTCAGACCAGAACAGGGTCCTCGGTTTTCATTTTTGTGTAGTTCTTGTGGGATAAGTTATTATATTATTTCCAGATTCTTTTACAACAATGTTATGAGTATTGTAAAACATTTGCCAAATTGAGTTAAATGTATGATAATCATTGATACTGCACTTTCTTTGACTCATTGATATTAAAGTTTATCTATTAATGGCATATTATACCTTGGGACCTGGGTCCGTCATCTTAAACACAGAAGGTCAAATGAAATATGCGAACAATTTCCTTAAGTTTTAGGAATGATCTGCTGTTGAATATAGGAGTGATTGGTTACCGTGCAGATAATGTGTCTCCTAAGATAGACACCATTCCCGTGTTAGTTCTAGCTCACAGGTTTTTCCCCAGCTTGCCAGTTGCGGCAGAACAAACACCCAAGAATGCTAATATGACATACAAGCATAGGCAAACACAGCCATGCAGGCACATATATATGTTTATACATGTTTGTGGATGTTCAGCCCTCATCATTTTGATGAAGTCATCCCTAAATGTCCACCTATATGGCGAGGATACTTCTAAAACTGAGCCGTGCCTCTTTTAGAGACTTGGTTACTATAGAATATTCTGCACTACTCATTGGATCCACACCCAACACTTAAAATTACTCTTAGAAAAGAGAATTAAACAGATCCATATATCTAACAATTTTGACATGTGTGGTAGATATGTTCACGCTAATAAGAGAATAATTATGTGATACAGAAGCATAATTTCTTAAAAATATTGTAAAATTACTGTTGAAATAATGTCTATCAGTTTTTTGTTTAATTAAATTCATATTAACTGCACAGATATACATATATATATATATTACATTTAGGTAATGATTTACTATCCAACAATGTTATAAATACAAAAAACATGAGATGTTAAAGTTCTCATACTTTGTATCTTTATTCTTGCAACACACAGCAAGGAAACTAATCTAGCAATTGCAACATATCAAAATAACTAATCCTAGTAATAAAACACATGGCCCCAAGCATATAAACAAATATGTTTTCTATTCTTCTCCATTCTATTTTCTGGACTAAAATTTAATGTTGGAGTTGTTATATCCAGCTGTAGTTTAATCCTCTTTTCTCTTACGTTCCATTAATCTCTTTCTTCAGGACACAGAATAAACAACAACATATTTTCCATATCATGTCTACTTTTTGCTCTAATTCTTGTAGTCACCTGTTAAATGAACTTCAGGAACTACTACAGATGTACGTCAGCTGGATGTCCTGTTCGAAAACACATAGAGAGAGCTGTGGACAACATTAGTGCTGTAGTAATAACATACAAGGGAGTACATGATCATGACATGCCCGTGCCAAGAAAGCGACATGGGCCAAAAAGTGATCCTCCTGTTGCTGCCACGACTCCTGTTTCCATGGATAACTCGCAAACTAGTAAAACCGAATCTTGTAAGAGTCAAACCCAATGGTCAGTTGACAAACAAGGTGAACTGACTGGCGAAGCATTGAATCCGGGTGGGGAAAAAACATCAGAATCAGCAAGAACCCTTTTGAGCATCGGTTTTGAAATCAAGCCTTGCTGAAACCCACTAGTGTTTTTCATAGTAGCGGATGGTGCAACTGGGAGAGCCTGAGTATTGTTGCACGTATCCTAATAATTCATTTGAAATCTTTTTCTCTTGTATGTTTCAATATTTGTTGTAGTTGTAGTTTAGCTTTGAGCTAGTGTGGTAATTTCTCTAAGCAAAACTTTCGGTAACTGAAATATGTCGATTGTAGTTGTAGAATGTGAGATTGGCTGCCGTCTTTTCTGTATATTATTGTGGATCTAAATGGAGTTAGATCAATAATTCAGCTTTACCCACTTCTGTGATTGCTGGATTCTGCTGGACGCCGTCTGAGCGTATTAGGGGAAACAACATCTTGGTGTAAACTATGAGCTTTTTACCTTGTCTACCAATCACTATCTGGTGTGTTCTTAGAGTAAATTATGGCTTTCCTCACAATTGTAAGTGCAATCGCATGACAATATCTGGTTGTAGACAGAAAACCTGGTCAATGGACTGCAGCACCAGGTGCATAAATGTTCAGGCAATTAAACGAAACGCCTTTGTATCAGGCATTTTGCATCAATCATGGATGAGAAAGGTTGCATGCTTCTTGAGTTATCCTATAATTTGGGCTGAACTGCATATTACTCCCCTATGTTTTAAAAATTCAGGTATAAACTCCCTTCTGTTTAGAAAATAGGTAAAGGATCACTTCTTAAATATAGCACATGTGTCCCTCATCGTTAATCAAAGCTAGCGTTGTTAATTTTTGTTTTTTGTTAAAAGATTGTTATACCTTTACTTATTATTATTTTAACGATCATTGATTTTTTTTTATTTCTTTTTGCGTAAAAATTGTAGGATTTAATCAATTCATGTCATCCGCTGAATTTTAAATTTATAAAAAATTAAGAGTCTAAATTAGTAAGTCAAGCCTGCAACGAGTCCGACCAGCTGAGAATGTCTTAAGATCAAAAGGTCATCTAAGTGTCTTTCATCATTCTTTAGCTATCAGGTCACGAAACAAGATATTCAACACAACATAAATCCACGTAAGCATTGTAGATACTTGTCCTTGAGTAATTGGGCATAGCATTAAGGCTGTGCATTTTCGTTAAAATAACCGAATCGAAATCGAATTTTCGGTTCGGAATTTTACAAAATCGAAAATTGAATCGAAGATCAAATTTTGGTTCGGTTTTCAAACCGGAAATTTTCGTTTTTTTTTTGTTTTCAACCGAAAAAAAACCAAAAATTATAATTTGAAAAAAATAAAATTTGCCATTTAGTTTAAATTTCAATTTTGATAAAAAATACCTGTTAAAAATATAAAGATATAAAAGAAAAAATTACAATTGACACGATACGATTCATACGAATATAATTCCATTCGAACCATTCATACGCACTTCATTTCAAAATATAAAAATAACAATTCAATATTTTAAGTGTTCATACTATAAATTAATATTAATAATTTAATATATTATTAAATATTAATATTATATTAATTTTTTTTTGCGGTTTGGTTCGGTTAACTGAACCATTTCAGCCCAACCGAACCGAAAATCGAATTTTTCAAAAAATTAAAATTGAATTTTCGGTTCGGTCGGTTTTTTTCGGTTCGGTCGATTTTTGCACACCCCTACATAGCATCAATCACTCACTTGACTCAATGTCAGAAATTAGTATGTTAACTGTTCGAAAAATTCTAATTTGAATCGAGTTTAGTCAGACTTAAATAAATTATATGAAAATTAAATACACTTGTCGTATAGTTAGTGTACAGTTTGATATACTTATTATGTGATTAGTTTGGTTCGACCATACTTGATTTGGGTAAGAATTTCGTTCATCTTTGGAGCTGTAAACTTATCGGTAGTTCGCCGTCATCGGTCCATGCAAGATTCAACAATGCTGTTCATTTTCAAGCTACAAGAACACAATCAGTCGCTAAACATGGCTGTGTTGGCGATAGCAACAGCTCCGTTAAGATTACAGTTTACTATACTGTACAAGAAATTGAATCCACAGACACGGTTCAAGTCATTGCAAGGAGAAACTTTGTGGATTTCTAAGTCGGCTTTCTCTTTCTCGGCTTTATTCATTAGGAGACTTCCTTCCTTAGCTTTAGCAGCGCCACATTCATGGAATCTGAAGCAACTCATGAGATGATCATTTGTTATACCAGCGACCTGCATGAGTGCCGTAGTTGATCGTGGGGCCCACGAACCGAAAACCCCGTCTGACGAGGTCCTTGCTTATCACGTCGGCCTTTGGGGTCTTAACGGGTACCTGGCGAGGGTAATGGAAACTGCCACCCATAGGCTTGTAATTCACGAAGCTCCAAATATATTCGTCGAACAACCCGAACTCATCTATTACCTGGTGTTTGCAAAATCTGCAGAAAGTTAGCCGGACTTGAAAGAACTGGACAAGGTGAGGATAGTGAAATGCCGTTTGCAATAGACAGTTTGAACAAACTGAACAAGGTGAGGACGATGAAATATATTATGTTCCACCTAATCGATCTTATCAATTAATCATTTGAGACCCCCATTGTCTCTACAGGATAGGTAAAATTCTTACCAAAATCAGGTCTGGTCGAACAAAACCAACCATACGATAAGTCTGATACACTTGCAATATACATAGTCATTTTTCTTGAACTATACATCAATCACACAGTAAATAGGAAATGCAGAAAATTATCGTTAAGAGTGATATTCATGACCAAGATTAGAAAAATGATGCCTTTATGCAAGATCAATGACTTGGATATGAAAAGTTTGAGTTGATCGTGTTGGAAAATAACAATGGGTAATTCATAAAATAAATATTTTCGCATAGAATTTTTAATCTATGTGCATGTTATATAATCAATAATCACATTAGCACATAATCGTGGATCGATTAAACTTGTAGCAGCGGAAGTACGTCGATCCACGTATCCGGATCTGGCTCGTCTACAAGCTCATGCCTCGATTAGATCATGAACACATCGTCTTTCTCGTTCTCGAAGATTACCCCACCTATATCTTCAAGATCCCCACGAACATCTTCAAGATCTCCTCACATTGGATCTTGCTCCAAATGTTGTGAAAACCACGAACACGCCTTGCTCGCCTTTGTGGATTACTACTAGAGTAAGCTACTAATTTACACACCTCAAGTCCATGGAGTCTATGGTGATGCTTTGGAAAAAACGTAGAGAGAAATATAGAGAGAGAAAGGGTATTTGGAGAGAGCATATTTGGGAGTGTTGTGATCAACTCGTGTGTTGTATCACACTATTGTGTTTTTTGTATTTTTGGAACCATAGGAGCACACTATTTATAGGTGTGCACAAGAGGAGTCCTAATCCCAATACGAAGTATATGAGACTACAACCTCTATACCCAAGAGGAGTCCTCCCAACCACAAGTTTGGGAGACTTCAAAACTCTTTAAATATGGATGTATATCCAATATTTCCCACTCATACATATTTGACTCAATTTCCACGATACCCAACATCTCAGTTTCTCAATCTCACGTTCATTTCTTCATACAGGAAATGAGACGTGCGACCAAGCGAGAAAGGAACAGTGAGGAGAGTTATATTAGGTCATCACCGAACTAACATAACCCTTTAACTCAACAACTCGCTACGTATCCCAAACTATGTGAGCGCACTTAATCAAGCATCTCTATATCCCTCAATAAATAGAGCATGCTTAACTCACTCAAATATGTGACTATGTTCATGACTAGTTGGACATTTTCCAACACAGTCACCCGGGCTATGAACCATAGAATACAAGTGCGTTACCAACTTAGTTCTTTCTCGGCCTCTCATACCAATCAGCTTGTTCTTGACAGCTTTCCTAGACATGCTCCGACAGATCGAATCACACTTGGCCATTGGATGACATGCTAAAGTAGCATCATCAAGCTTACACATATTTCATGGTCGATCAAATATATGATCTCATCTTAGCTCCTTTACCCAAGGCGACTATTCATTATACATTGTCCTTCCCCACTTCTCAAGTGCGAAGGTGATTATTCGCATGACTCACTTATGCGAAATGATCTTTCAAGTCTCATCCTGCTCACTATCCCAGCACCAGGGCGATTGCCCGTGTGAGAGGCCAATCAGGGCCTAGTGACATTTCATAATTCAGTACCAATCGTATGTTCTCATAAGAATCAAGTTCTACATGATCCTTTATTGCTAACATGTCTTCGTCAATACCAAAGCTTGGTAAAAGGAATGAACACTCATACCGCTCGTAGAACATGTTGGAGAACAATTTAACTATGCGCATATCTCATCAATAATATCTGGTTTCTGTATACTAGGTCCTCCAATAATACTTGGCGCCTAAAATATACAGAGTTTCACTATGTGCATCACATATGCATCATGACCAGATAGTCTTTAGTTGATCTTAAATTACTTCCATAGAAATGTTGTTGATCACTTGGTTGCATCACGAAATGTGCATCAAGGATCACTTTGATATCTACTCACCTTTCTAATTATTAAGTACAGGACTAGTTGTGCACACACATTGCGGATCAAACATTCTACATCGCTCACAGGCACAACATTTCTTTTCTTCTTTCAATTTAAGGCATCTCCTTTAATTAAGAAAACTGTGGTTATGGAGTATCAATTAGGATAGTATGATACGTATACAACTTTAGTATCTAAACACTAAGTATGCATCATACTTTCTCCTATGTCCATGCAAAAGACTTCCACTCTATTTGGTGATATCTCCATGTCACTTTTAGCCATCAGACTTATTCGCCCACATCGCAGTGAGAGCTAAATTCTCACACCACTTGACATACTTGGTGATTATCTCGATCATCGTTAAGCCTATCAAATGATAGCTCTATGGAATTGATATTATCACTACCTGGACAATAATTCAAGTTATAAATGGAGCTTGCAAGCATCAAACTTGCGCTTGCCCCACTGCTTGAATTAACTAGAAGATCCACATTGATCATCATGTTCACTCCTTAATTAGATATATCAATTATCATCAGCTAGGATCACCTAGGTGAAAGTGGCGATAGTGGCTATGGCGAATTTAGACAAATCTCACCATCAAGGAGAATGTCTCAAAACTACACTCCTTAAGTGGGCGTAAATATTTCGCCGCCAATTGACCTTTATACTTATAATAAACTATCTGCTTTGGACTTGACCTTTTAGAAACCATATATTTCAAAATGATCTTACATATAGATAGAGGATCAATTTTCTTTCTTGGCTTTGTTCTTAGTCATTAGGCTTATCAATTTGTTTAAGCACATGCCCACTGGGAGTGTTAAGTGAAGTCAATTCTCAAACTTGACTCATCAATATCCATCAAATAATTATGGAGGATACCCACTTAGTCTCATATAGACGATGGGGAACATTTTAATGTTCACTCCTTATTTGTGGAATTTGAGAATCTTTTCTCTAGTCAAACACTCCCACTGACTTTTTGAGTCACTTTGATTACCTCTTGCAATTGAAGATCAAAAGTATCATCATTGCAAAGAAAAGCGCGCCCCAACTTAAGAATCTTCACTCTCATAGTTAATATTCTCATTGACATCTCATATCTCAAAAAGGTTTCCTCTTAATGAATCTATATTGCGCAACTAATTTCTCCATGAACCCTTGTTTCATATCTTACCAATTCAGTAGGTGTATGCCATATGTTTGCTACCGTATCAATAGGAGTTGCTTTGTAGAGGCACTTTACCATATTGTAGGCTGCATTCAAAAATACATCTACCTAAGTGAAATGCAAAATGGTCTTTGCACCAGATAAGTTCTAGCTTTTCTAGAAATGTTTGATTCTTTTTTTTTTTTGCGAGCCCATATAGCTGCTAAGAGATTAGAATCATGATTCGTTTGAAGTTCCATATTCCTCAGTATTTGTTTAACATAATTAGACATGACACTCCCGCTTCCTATCAGTACATAGAACCATAATGTTCACATCATTTAGTTCTCTATCCCTGTCAAAAATCGCTAAAAAATAGCGGTTTTTAAATAGTGAGATGGGATTGTACATACCAATAGCGTGAGAAATACTATTGCATCATATTATGCCTCATACTTCATAAGTCCGTATTCTTTTAGTGGACAAGTTTTAGTGCTTTGATAACCCTCCTTATTTTCCAGCGAACTCTTTTCGGTAAAAAGAATTTCCAACGAACCTTTAGCGAGTGAACCAAGTGATCTCCTCAAGCTAACGTAATCTTCCTCGGGGAAGTTCATTTTAGCGAGTGAACCAAGTGGTTTTTCTAGCTAACATGGTCAATCTTTAGGGAGAATAACTTTTAGCAAAAATGAACCAAGTGACCTCCTCTAGCTAACATGATCTTCCTTAAGGAGGTTGATTTTAGCGAGTTAACCAGGTAGTTTGTTCTTGCTAATATGGTCATTCTCTAAATCCCATATGCCATAACATAATAAATGAAAGAAGAAATATAAATGCATGCGAGTAACAAAAAGTGAATTTAGGATGGATAAGACACATTACACAACAAATGTCTTAAGAGTGCTCTTAGCTCGATTTAACTATATTGAAAAAACTCGTGCCTTTTACACAACTCTTTAGAGTAGCTCCATTGCTTTTTACTTGACTCTTAAAGAGTAGAGCTCATATCAATTAATGAGCATGGTGGGCACTTCCAAAAATGCCTCCTTTGCGCTATACCATAATTTTTTATATTAGCACATAACGCCGATAATAGTCATTTTGCTCAACCTTCAATCATGTGCTAGGTCTCACCACATCTACCATCCATATAAGGAGAGATTGGGGACTCTAGCAAAATTAATAAGAGAGCACTTACTTAGTCAAACTTCCTCTCAGTTCAATTATGAGCGAAATGACAATGTCTTTTTCATAACACTTTGGCATTTATTGGTGTCACTTGCCTATACAAGAGTGATACGATTATCACCCCATGGATCAAATTTTTACTCTCGCTTATTATGCTACTCTTTGTTTGATCCAATCACACTTTAGTTGATTCAACATGAGCAACAAGTGCATCAATTTTGCTTTTCAACTCCAAAAAAATCAAACCTCAAGTTTGGCGATTTCTTTAGTTGAACACATAAATATCCATAAGTCAGTTCAATTAGCAACTTAAGGATGAGTGAATTTATATTTAAGATAGAGCTCAACAACTTTTCAGTTTATTTTGCAACTTAACTAATAAAAGCGCAAAATTGCTCTTTGATCCATCATTGATTGTCAGCGTCTAAGTCGCGACAATGTTAGGCAATTATCCATCTTCACACTTAATTGAGTTAAAGAAAGTGGTGAGTCAATCTAAGATCTCTAGCTTTGTACAAAAAATATAGTACTGGTCTTATATTTTATTTTAGATCCAAGTAAATTATTTATTATTTTTTCATACCCAGGGGAGTAGAAAATTTCGCAACACGGCTAGTAATCATCTCCAACTAAATAAAAGTCATAATAAACTATTTACTGATCATGCATAAAATAACTCTATGTCCATTTAAATTATACGTGTATGACATATGCAATATGAATGAAAACAAAATAAAATTAGCCCCGCATGGCTACACTAATATTTGGTGCATCATGTTGAGATAATTTGACCCTATGGTGATAAATAGCGAAATATATCCCAAAAGAATAATACATGGCATCCCAAAAAATGGCCTAAAAATACATTTTTCAAGAAAAATTTAGTTACATAGATATAAGACCTACTACATCATTCTAAAAAATTATATCCAAGGCCTACTACATCAATCTAAAAAAATTGGGGATACCGATTAATTACCATCAGGTCACAAATTATTTCCACAAATAATAAAATACGCACATAATACATGAGCACCAAATGTTAATGTCCATGTATTGGGGAAATAGCACTTTTGGTCCCATAAGTTAGGCCTGTTTCATTTTTTGGTACCATTCATTACGGGAGTAGCACTTTTGGTCCGTAAGTTGCAAAAATTAACTCTTTTGGTCCACATCTATAATTCCGTCTATTATTTAATGGAATTGACCATTTCTCGTTAGATTTTTGTGTTGGAGGGAATTTTGGCGTCATTTCTTGCTTAGTGACATTTTTTGGAGGGTAAATATAACTAATTTGGGGGGGGGGGGGGAATCAAAGTTTGAAGCTTTGAGTGCAAAGATAGAGATTTTCTCTCTCCTCACCCAAAAAAATGCAATTTCATCTCCAATTAACAGTTTTTAAGTCTTATTCATTATTGAAATTTACTACAAAATAGAAGAATTTTAAAGCAAAAAAAAATCTCCTCGCCCATTTAATTTTTTTTTTTTGCTTTAAAATTCTTCTATTTTGTACTAAATTTCAACAATGAATAAAACTTAACAACTGGTAATTGGAGATGAAATTGAATTTTTTTGGGTGAAGAAAGGGAAAATCTCTTTTTTTGCACTCAAAGTTTCAAACTTTGATTTCCCCCTCAAAATTAGGTATATTATCCTCCAAAAATATCACTAAGCAAGAAATGGTGCCAAAATCCCCTCCAACATAAAAATCTAACGGAAAATGGTCAACTATGTTAAATAATATGCAGAATTATAGACGTGGACCAAAAGTGTTAATTTTTGCAACTTACGGGACCAAAAGTGCTACTCCCGTAATGAATGGTACCAAAAGTGAAACAAGCCTAACTTACAGGACCAAAAGTGTTATTTCCCCTCCATGTATTCATCATGTATTCATAGCACAAAAACATATTGCACATATCCAATAAATATTGCCACAAATATATATATATATATATATATATATATTATGCAATTATCCAGGCATGTATTAATATAATAGAAGCACTCATTAGCATATTTGAATCACAAAAGGTCATGCTAGCATAAATTGCAATCATAAAAATATTGCAATAAAAATAATAAAAAAGCATAAATTGCAATTACAAATATTGCAATAATAAATAATCAACATGGCATAAATTGCAATGACATATATTGCAATTAAATTGTTGACGTCAAAATATTTTGGAATAAATTACCAATTAAAGCCCAAATAAATCGGCTAACAATTGGGTTCCAAGATAAAAGTCCATAATAAATTTGAGCTCGTCATGAAAAAATTAAATTCATAAGCCCATATTAAATTTGGGTCTTATGTATTTTTATGGGTCAATCCGAAATAAATATATATATATATATATATTATTTTTGATTGGCTAAAATTGGGCCAAGTACATGTTCAGAAATACAGTCCATCAGAAGACTAGTCCATGTCAAAGCCCACAGTGATAAAGCCCAATGGAAGAGCCCAAGCTGCTAAAGCCAGCTCATGCCTATAAATAGAGCCTCAACCTCACACAAAGATACATACAACACAAGCAAGAAATCGAGCAAG
Source organism: Sesamum alatum (assembly GCA_034509735.1). Lineage (NCBI taxonomy): Eukaryota > Viridiplantae > Streptophyta > Magnoliopsida > Lamiales > Pedaliaceae > Sesamum > Sesamum alatum. The sequence continues at coordinate 10,924,546 of JACGWO010000011.1, forward strand.
AGCAAGTCCAAAGCTTTCTCCTACGACGAAGCTCTACAACTACAAGACTTTGATACGAAATTTCAAAGTACTACGTGATCGCCTTCTACAAATCAAGAGGGAGATTACACATCCGATTCAAGAACAAGCTTCAAGCCCCTTGAATCCACATTCGTAGAGAAGAATCAGGGGGTTACTTTAAATTCAGAGATTGTAAACCATTTTATATTCAAATTAATATATCGTTTGGTCCATATTTTTCTTGTCGTGTAATTATTTTTTGCAGACACGAAATTTGTGTGAACAAATTTCTGGCACGCCCGGTGGGACAATCTCTGCCCCTCATCCCTTCATTCTACGCAAGAACTCAAATCATCACTTCCAAGCATTCAATGGCACCAACGAAGAACCAAGTCGCCTTGAGTGAGAAGAACATCATCAACTTCACGCCGGCGGTCAATCCTCCACCGGGGACAAGATCGTGGACACCACTCCTTTCGACGGCTCGAACTCGGCAAGACCTACTGAGATCAACTCGAAGTCTACTCCTTTTGCCACTCTCCCCACCATGATGACCGAGGCCACTATGATGGAGGAACAAGTCGCTCAAATAGCCCAAGCCATAGCCGATCTCCAAAATATTGTGGAAGACAAAGATCTCTAGATTGCTCAGTTGATGAACAAACTCGTGCCAACCAACGTTGGAGAATTAAGCCGCAATCATTCGTCTGCTTCAAAACACGCCGGAAAAGAGAAGCGAACGGACGAAGAGCCACCGAAGGAAGAGTTCGTCCAAAAGTCTAGTCACTCCGCGACCTCCATCGCCGCGTTGTCCGTCCAACAGCTGCAGGAGATGATCGCTAGCACCATCAAGGCTCAATATGGTGGATCTGCACAGCACTCGCCCGCCTACTCGAAGCCATACACCAAGCGAGTCGACTCCTTGAGGATGCCGATGGGATACCAACCTCCAAAATTGCAGCAATTCGATGGAAAAGGCAACCCCAAGCAGCATATTGCCCACTTCATCGAGACGTGCAACAATACCGGTACCGATGGCGATCTCTTGGTAAAACAATTCGTCCGATCACTCAAAGGCAATGCTTTTGATTGGTATGTGGACTTAGAGCCCGAGTCAATTGATAGTTGGGAGGAGATGGAAAGAGAGTTCCTCAACCGCTTCTACAGCACTCGGCGCACAGTAAGTATGATTGAACTCACCAATACAAGACAATGGAAGGATGAACCGGTTGTCGACTATATCAACCGTTGGCGTTCCTTGAGTTTGAACTGCAAGGACAAACTTTCAGAGGCGTCGGCTATAGAGATGTGCATTCAAGGTATGCACTGGGGGCTTCTCTACATTCTCTAAGGGATCAAGCTAAGAAATTTCAAAGAATTGGCTACACGTGCCCATGAAATGGAGTTGAGTATTGCCAACCATAAAACCGTCTTCCCAATCGACGATCAAAGAAAGGATAAGAAAGACTCGAAAAGAAGCGAAAAATTTGTCAAACCAAGTGTTAAGGAGTCCATGGCCATCAAGACAGCTCCTGTCAAGATCTCTTCAAACGATAAAAAGAAGTTGGAGAAGTTTGAAGACCAACGTATGACGAGCGACAGACGTTGGCCTACGTTGAAAGAACTGCAAGAGAAAGAATACCCATTCCCCGACTCTGACGTGCCCTATATCTTCAACGAACTCTTGGAGAGAAAGTTGATTGAGTTGCCAGAGTCAAAGCGTCCGGACGAAGCCGGGAGGGTGAACGACCCCAAGTATTGCAAGTATCACCGGGTGGTTAGTCATCCTATAGAAAAGTGCTTCGTGGTCAAAGAAAGGATCATGGCGCTAGCCAAAGAAGGGAAGATAATTTTAGATGTCGAAGAGACAGCGGGGGCAAATGTCGCCAGCATCACTCCAACGAATGGTGTGCAAATCTCGAAAGGAGAGCTAAAAGTCAAGTAATCCACCACAACAACATCATCTTTGCTTCAGTTTGGGAGTCTCGAACCGATACAAGTAGAAGCTCAGTCCGTCAAAAAGAAAGAGGAACCCACCGATGATGACGAAGGATGGACCCTCGTGACGCGTCGGCAAAGACAAAGACGGCATGTTAACAAGCTCCACCCTACGCTCCCAAGGAAGCCACGCTTGAACAAACACCCGTGGCGTGCGCAGACAAAAGACAAGTCAGAGAAGACGACCCGCCAGCGCCTTCCGATGACGTTAGAATAATTCTTCCCACGAATATTTTTTGAGCGGAAGAACAAGACCGCGAGTGCTTCTCCAAGAAAAGATAGAAGAGAACCGTTGGTCTCTTGCTGCACCACCATATCCTTCACAGACGAGGACTTTCTGCTTGGCTCGAAGCCGCACAACCGACCACTCTTCGTCTTGGGGTTCGTAAAAAAACAAGGAGTAAATCGCATACTCATAGACGGTGGATCTACTGTCAACATCATGCCGAAGTCCACCATGAAGAAGTTGGGCATAACTTTGGAAAGACTTATCCCGTAGCCGTCTGACCATCTAGGGCTTTGATCAAGGGACTCAACGAGCTATTGGCATGACTCGGCTCGACCTCATCGTAGGGGAATTGAAAGCAAGCACTCTCTTCCACGTCATCGATGCAAGAACTTCCTACAACCTGTTGCTAGGAAGGCCGTGGCTGCATGAAAATGGAGTTGTTCCCTCCACACTACACCAATGCTTCAAATACATCATGAACGGGGAAATCGTGAAAGTTGATGCTGATATGAAACCTTTCACCGAGGCGGAGTCATACTTCGCTGATTCAAAACTCTACCTCGATCCCGACACCATGCAAGAAGTATTGCCCTCAAGATTTCCGATTGGTCATTCCATCGAGGAAATACACCCCGAGGCTATGCCCTCTAAAAGCAGCAATGACGAGTTCAAGAAACCACCATACTCGCCGGTGTTTCGCTATGTGGTTCGGTCAAATGGCAGAGGAAAGCAAAACCAACTAAAGCAAGGTACTCCGTTACTTTTCAAGGGAAGGAGACAATTCAAAGAGCCAAGGGTGACTTTCAAGAAATCAAGAATAAGTTAGTCATGCCAATTACTGGCCTACGTCCACCGATTTCGAGCGATTCTCCTTTTCCAAAAGATCAACACAAAGACATACAGGGGGCATTTGGTCCGAAAGCGTATCACCTTTTGGCAAAGTCCGGCTATGATTTTTTGGCGCCATCAAGACTCAACAAGTTAAATCCTGAGTTGACGGGAGAAAAAATCCACTGGTTGACAGAGGCACAACACAAATTGAGAAGACAAGGCTACCGCGTAGATCAACCCCGTACCGGTTTGGGCTTCTCTCCAGATGAACCTGTGAAGATTCATACAAGAAAGAAGAACGAGCGCGTAACTGCACAATATATTTCCGCGAATGACAAGAGCGATGAAAGTCAACGACCGAATGATAGCCGTGTCTCGGTATTCGACAGGCTCGGTACTCCTAAGGCGCGTACTTCCGTCTTTGAACGACTAGGCGAGGTAGGAGGAACTTCATCCGGCAATACGAGGCGACGCCAGCGAGAGTCAGTGTTCGACCGCCTTGGAGACGGCCATGCTCAACACTATAAGAAGAAAGATCGTCTTGATGAGATAGAAGAGCCAAAGAAAAATGACGTAGATGAAACACTGCGTCTATCTCAATCCCAAAGAGGTAAGACTTCACTTCTAATCATCTCTTCAGGGGGACCAATTAGAATAAAACAACATGTCGCTAGGGGATCACACGTTTCATCCGACGCTCTAAATGATGAAGAGATAGAAGTCATCGTCGGCTCCAATCATGTTAGCATTGACGAAGGTTCCGACTCGGACGCTTCCGAAGATGAAGTCCAAAACGCTCTCCCGCAGCTTGAAGATGGCGGACAAGCAACTGTTGATGAACTCAAGGAATTGAATCTTGGGACAACCGAGGAGCCGCGCCCCGTGTTTGTCAGTACACTCCTAAGCTCGGAGGAAGAGGAGCAATACTTCAAAACATTGAGTGAATATAGAGATGTCTTCGCGTGGACGTACAAAGAGATGCCAGGTTTAGACCCAAAAGTCGCTATCCACCACCTTGGCATAAAACATGGAGCGCGACCGGTAAAGCAGTCGCAAAGGGTTCTCCGTCCGGACCTCATTCCTCACATCGAGATAGAAGTGAACAAAATGATCGACGCTGGGATTATCAGAGAAGTTAAATACCCGACATGGATTTCTAGCATTGTGCCTGTTAAGAAGAAGAATGACCAGATCCGCATTTGTGTTGACTTTTGAGACTTGAACAAGGCGTGTCCAAAGGATGACTTCCCATTGCCCATCATTGAACTCATGGTTGACGCAACTACAAGACATGAAGCATTGTCTTTCATGGATGGCTCCTCAGGATACAACCAAATTAGAATGTCGCCTAAAGATGAGAAATGCACAGCCTTCCGTACTCCCAGAGGAATCTATTGCTATAAGGTGATGCCCTTCGGACTGAAGAATGCAGGCACTACTTACCAATGTGCTATGCAGAACATCTTTGACGATATGTTGCACGACAAGGTAGAATGCTATGTAGATGACCTAGTCGTCAAGACCAAGAAAAGAGAAGAACACTTGGCAGACCTCCGGATAGTATTCGACCGCTTGAGGATATACAACCTAAAGATGAATCCCCTCAAGTGTGCCTTCGGCGTCACGTCTGGAAAATTCCTTGGCTTCATTGTTCGCCACCGTGGTATTGAAGTCGATCCTGCGAAGGTAGACGCCATTCAGAAAATGCCACCACCAAGAAACTTGAAGGAGCTGCGAAGTCTTCAAGGCAATCTCGCGTTCATAAGGAGGTTCATATCAGACCTGGCTGGAAGATGTCAACCTTTCAACCACCTCATGAAGAAAGACGCCCCTTTCCAGTGGGATGAAGGATGTCAAAACGCCTTCGAAAGCATCAAGAAGCATCTGCTAAATCCGCCAGTCTTGGGAGCTCCAACATCCGGGAAGCCCTCATATTGTACATAGCAGCGCAACAAAGGTCTGTGGGCGCACTCATGGCACAAGAGAATGAAGAAGGAAAAGAGAAAGCCCTATATTACTTAAGTAGGACTTTGACTGAAAATGAATTGAAGTACTCACCCGTGGAAAAAATCTGCTTGGCACTATTCTATGCCATCAAGAAGTTGAGACATTATTTCGAGGCGTATTCCATAAGACTCATTTCTCGTGCCGACCCGGTCAAGTTTGTGATGTCAAGACCTGTGCTCTCTGGCAGATTAGCAAAATGGTCCATCGTGTTCAACCAATACGAGATAGAATACGTGCCCCAGAAAGCCATCAAAGGACAAGCTCTTGCAAACTTCCTAGCTGACCACCTTGTGCCAGCTGAATGGGAGATATCCGATGACTTTCCTGACGAAGATGTCTTTTCTGTCGAAATCCTCCCGGCGTGGACAATGTTTTTCGATGGGGCAGCGCGATCCGATGGCGCGGGGGCAGGCATCGTCTTTGTTTCACCAGAAAGACAAGTGTTAACTTACTCCGTCGTCTTGAGTGAACTATGCTCCAATAATGTTGCTGAGTATTAAGCCTTGATCATCGGCCTTCAAATGGCTTTGGAGATGGGGATCTTAGAGATAGAAGTATACGGCGACTCAAAGTTGATTATCAACCAAACCCTCCGCGTATACGAAGTCAAGAAAGACGACTTGGTACCTTTCTTCCGGCAGGCGTCGCATCTGCTCAAAGGATTTGAGAGTGTGACCTTGAATCACATCCCAAGGAAGGATAACAGAATGGCAGACGCACTAGCCAACCTAGCGACCACCTTGGCCTTATCTGAAGAGGAAACGACGAACGTCCCTGTGTGCAATAGATGGATAATTCCTTCACTTGCTATATCCGATCAGGAGGACTCTTATGCTATCACGACCGCTACCACTGATGATGAAGATTGGAGAAAGCCATTGATGGAGTATTTGAAAAACGGCAAGCTACCAGACGATGTTCGCCATAAAACAGAGGTGCGACGAAGATCATCACGCTTCATCCTGCACAAGGACATCTTGTATCGGCGATCTTTCGAAGGTACTTACCAGCGTTGCTTGAACGGTGAGGAAACCATCTAAGCCATGACAGAAGCTCATTCGGGAGTATGTGGCGCACATCAATCCGGCCCCAAGCTCCACTTCAGAATCAAAAGGATGGGTTACTATTGGCCCACAATGGTCAAAGATTGCCTAGAATACGCGAAGAAATGCGAGTCCTGCCAATTGCATGCCAATTTCATCCATCAGCCGCCAGAGCCTCTACATCCCACGGTCGCTTCATGGCCATTTGACGCATGGGGACTTGATGTCGTGGGGCCTATCACTCCTAAGTCGTCTGCCGGGCACATCTACATTCTTGCAGCTACCGACTACTTTTCAAAATGGGCCAAAGCCGTTCCACTCAAAGAAGTGAAGAAGGAAACCATGGTAGACTTCATCCGCGTCAACATCATCTTCCGGTATGGGGTGCCTCGGTACATCATCACCGATAACGAAAGGCCCTTCTACAACAAGGCGATGGACAAGTTATGCGCACAATTCGGCTTCAAGCAACACAACTCTTCAATGTATAACGCCGCGGCGAATGGCTTGGCGGAAGCTTTCAACAAAACTCTTTGCAACCTCTTGAAGAAGGTGGTGTCCAAATCAAATAGAGATTGGCACGAAAGGATAGGCGAAGCGCTATGGGCGTACCGGACGACACAATCGGACTGCTACTCAAGCTACTCCATATTCCTTAGTCTATGGTGTTGAAGCCGTGCTTCCCTTGGAGAGTCAAATACCTTCGCTCCGCATTGCGATACAAGAAGGACTCGCTACTGAAGACAATGCTCGTCTAAGGTTGGAAGAATTAGAAGCCTTGGATGAGAAAAGACTTGAGGCTCAGCAACAACTTCAATGCTATCAAGCCCGCATGACGAGAGCGTTCAACAAGAAGGTTCGGCCTCGGACATTTCAAGTCGGAGATTTGGTCCTAGCGGTAAGGCGACCAATCACCCTTACACAGCGAATGGGAAACAAGTTCGTATCTAAGTGGGATGACCCTTACGTGGTAAAAGAAGCCTACATGAATGGTGCCTACAAGTTGGTCGATAAAGATGGCCTGCGGATTGGTCCCATAAACAGCAAGTTTTTGAAGCGTTACTACCCATGAAGACCACGCTCCATGACGCACGAGCCTAAACTGCATGTTACTCCTAGCCCGCATGAGTATAAACTATGTACGGCGCGCATCCTGTAATAAAAAAAATAAATAAGAAAATTCAAGTTTCTTTGAACTACATTTTGACTTGATCCCTTCACGGGGTACGTAGGCAGCTTGGGTATATATTCCTAAGTTCAGTCATATCTTCAAACAAATTCGTTGTTGTTTTAAGCAAGACCTCTTCCCCACAATGAAGAAGTACATTCTAGCGGTGTCGAGCATACTAAGCCACGTTGTTCATGCTAAGTTGTGCTCTTCTCGGGAAGAAATCAAGCAAAAAATGAAGGAAGACGGCCGAACACGCCCTAACCGTGTTCAAAAACACGGTTGTGTCCATGGGGGAAGCAGAACACGCCCTAGGGTCCGAAACACAGTCGTATCGAAAAAAAAAAAAGAGTCTCGCCAGCAAAAAAAACCGAGAGAAACACGCCCTGGTCGTGTTAGAGAACATGGCCGTGTTCTCGTTCGTCAAAAAAAAAAAAGAACAACTGGAGAGAGGGCGATGCAAAGGTCGGTCGATTTCATACCCAAAAAAAAAAAAGAACAAGTTTAGGGGTTCCGATTGACCTTCAATGTGCATTACAACCATGGTTAACGACAACGAGAAGAGAAATGCTCCAAATGTTACACAATAAGCTAAATTTTGAGAAGAGATTACGTAAAAGAAGTACTTTATTGCATCAAGGAGTCTTGTCTACATTGAGGGGAATGAAAAGACAAGAAAAAGATAAAGGTAAACATCAAGTTCTGAATATTCAAGCAAATAAACTAAAGTTTGCTAGATCTTTCTTCGACTCTTCAAGAAATGCTTCCATCTTCTCCAATACTTCAATCTCCTTCGCGGAAAGATAAGGAGTGTTTTCGAGCATTGAGATCTTCTCTTTCTTAATCGCCACCTCCCTCTGAAAGTCGATTAAGTTCTCTTTGGCATCATGAAGTAATGAGTTGATGGACTCCTCCTTGCATTGCAATTCCTCGAGTTGTCTCTTCAATACGCCTTGTTGGTTAACAACTTAGAGGATCTCGGCTTCAAGACTCTTCACCTTGTCCCCATGCTCCTTCTCTTGTGCTTCGGCAGTCGAGAGATCACCTTTGACAAGTGAGAGAGACTTCTCATAAACCTCACGCGTGATCTTTTGAGTAAATTCCAACTTGGTCTTTGTTTAATTGGAGGCACCGTCAAAGAAGACATTCAAGTGACTATCTAAAAGGGATACGTCCTTCATGTAGACGGCCATCTCCTTGATCAAAGCATCAACAACTTATTTCACCTCGGGAAGTCGTTCAAGGGGGGTCATCGCGATCTTTTGGCATATGCGTTCCCAATAGAACTCGAGCAACACCTGTTCCGCCTCCGTTTTGATAGCTTGAGGGCAGAAATCATGGGAAGAAGGTGGAGCCTCAAAAGTCTTCTTTGGCTTCTTCAAGACATCTTTTGCGGGGGGCAACTTCTCCACGATGGCCGGTAGCACTCTTCGGGCGTTTGCTAGAAGTTCCGGCAGAAAGAGGCTCATCTCGTGGAATAAGTGCAATTCACCGTGCAAAGTGGCATTTGCGTCGGGCAAGTTGGACACACTAGTCCCGTTCACCGAGCCAATGCTACCTTCCGGAGTCATGGGAACTCCTCCTTCAAGACCCGCAAGATGAAACAAAGAAGAAAAAAAAAAGGGACAAAGTGAAAGTAGCACTAAATGCTAAACACTCAGGCGAACAAGTTGAAAGTTGTTAAATCTCATCTTGAGTCTTCAAGAAGCACATCCATTTTCTTCAACTCCCTTGGTTAGATTCTTCGAAAAACTATGAAGTCTCTTCAATCGTAGGGTCTTCTATCTCTTGGCGACCATGTCCCTTGAGGTTAGACAAGCTCTCTTCGGCTTCTTGGCAAGGATCTTCTCGCTCAAGTAGAAAAGGCTCTCATCAAGTGCTTCACAGCTTGGGGGCAATGATCAACGTCAACAAGTGGAGCAGCCAAGGTTGTTCGAGTCGAAAAGCAGCTTTCGCTCAAGAAACACGTGAAGAAGACGTCGCTTGGACGAAGGTTGACCGAATCGGAGGTGAGCATGTCGTCTAAATCTGTGGAAAGCCGGTGGCGCACCAAAAGTAAAGATCACGACTTCATGGCATGGAGGGCTTACAAGCGTCATCGCCTAGCATCTCTTTAAAAGAAAAGACGACCTCGTCGTTGAAATCTCCAAGTACAAACGGCCATGAAGCTTCAACTTCCTCTTTGGACTTCGCTAACGTGGAAGGCAAGACATCACAGAAGGTATCCTAGCTCGAGGAAAGCTTGAAGAATGTCCTTTGTAGCAATGCAGGTGAAATGGGACGCGCAAACAGCGAATGGATCTTGACTTTGTGAAGGATGCTTAGATGATAGCCTCGCTCTTCTTCTATGGTGAGATCTTGTCGCGGGTGCACATGAAGCGAAATGCGCAAACGGTGGCGTGGATTTCAACTTTGTAAAGGATGCTTGGACGATGGCCTCGCTTTTCTTCTACTATGAGGCTCTTTGCGGATGCACATAAAGAGAAATGCGTGAACAATGGGATGATTCTCGGCTTCGTGAAGCTTGTATATTGGCCTGGCGTGTCTTCCATGAAAAGAGAAGTCTTGCAGAACTTGGACGGTGGAATTCTTCATGAGCTCCGTCGATGACGAGGTGACGACTTGGAAGTGCAAACTCAACATAGGCTTCACGTCATGAGGAGAAGGTTTTTCCACTAAGACCTTGGATTGAGAATGAGTCGTGGAGCGGGAGTCAAACGTCTCTTTCATCGCCTCTTCAAACCACCAATGGATGTGCATGACTTGTGCAAAGATCGAGCCTTGAATGGTTGAACGATGTCGGCCGACCATGGACGTACAAGGTGACGCCTTCGACTCGAGGTTGCCACTTTAAATGATGGTACGTAGGAACGACTTGTGAACATAGAAGGTGATACCTTTGATCTTGACATTTTTTTTTCCTTGCCACTTCAAACGTCGATGCGTTGGGAATGACTCATTGAAATTTTCAAAGCCCATCCTGCAAACAAACAAATTTACACAAGGAAAATAGAAGTCAAAATCATGAAGAGAAAATACACATGCATGTGTGTGCTTGAAAATATTCCAGGAACTCTTCTTATCGACAAACTTCCGAACATATGGCGCGCGAAATTCATAGTACTTGTGAGGTAAAGTAGAAAAGCTCATTCACCAGTCCATGGCAAAAAGAAAAAAAAAAAAGGGAAAAAAAGCAATCGAGAAGTCGTCTTGCTACAACCGAAGGAATCAAGATGTTAAATGATGTTCTCCATTCTGCTTGAGACACAATTCCACCGAACATGCTCTCTTTATAGATGATGAAGACTGGCAATTGGAAAATTTTCAATGTTTAGTTGGTTGCCAAAGAAAAGAAATTCACTTGCCAAATGAAAGAAATTAGCTTTGGCAGTTAACGAGAATTGGATTGCTAAAGAAAGGAAAGAGCAAAGATTCTTGCTGCAAAGAAATTTGAAGATCAATCCTCAATTGGGTGTTGCTTTTAGGGGAATGATTTAGTACTATTGGTGTCTGAAATTCCAAATTCTTAAGTGGGATTATGTGAATTGCAAATAAAATAAAAATAAAAGTGATTATGAAAAGAATGTGCTCAAAATCTGTTCAAAGCAGAAACTTTGCATTATCCCGTGCGCTTGGGCTCGGCCTTGGTGGAATCGTATATTGAAAACAAATGAAGTGAAAAAAAAAAAATCAAATACTTCAAGTCCCGCCTCCGACAACAATTGGCATGTTTTTTCGCCGAGCCTTGAAGTGGGGGCATCTGTTGACGTCAAAATATTTTGGAATAAATTATCAATTAAAGCCCAAATAAATCGGCTAACAATTGGGTTCCAAGATAAAATTCCATAATAAATTTGAGCTCGTCATGAAAAAATTAAATTCATAAGCCCATATTAAATTTGGGTCTTATGTATTTTTATGGGTCAATCCGAAATAAATATATATATTATTTGGATAGGCTAAAATTAGGCCAAGTACATGTTCAGAAATACAGTCCATCAAAGACTAGTCCATGTCAAAGCCCATAGTATAAAGCCCAATGGAAGAGCCCAAGCTGCTAAAGTCCAGCTCATGCCTATAAATAGGGCCTCAACCTCACACAAAGATACATACAACACAAGCAAGAAATCGATCAAGAGCAAGTCCAAAGCTTTCTCCTACGACGAAGCTCTGCAACTACAAGACTTTGATACGAAATTTCAAAGTACTACGTGATCGCCTTCTACAAATCAAGAGGGAGATTACACATCCGATTCAAGAACAAGCTTCAAGCCCCTTGAATCCATATTCGTAGAGAAGAATCAAGGGGTTACTTTAAATTCAGAGCTTGTAAACCACTTTATATTCAAATTAATATATCGTTTGGTCCATATTTTTCTTGTCGTGTAATTATTTTTTGCAGACACGAAATTTGTGTGAACATAAATAAAAGCACATAATTTTTAAGTCATGATCCAATCTTCTACAACACGAAAAGGAGAAAAAAAATATTAAGACTTAGGAAAATAAAATAAAATTTTCAACCACTCGGAAAGGTCGCCCCATCAAATATAAATTTCAGGACAAAAATCCTTTTTTTCGAAATAAGTTGTAAAAAAAACTGAAACACCTTTAGCCAAATAAAGTTTAATGGCATAGCGATAGAGGTATCAAATTTCAACTTGCCAACTTGAATTCGAAACTCAAGCTATGTAGACGCCCAAAAATAATTTTCTGGGCCAGCGCCAAGTGGCTACTAGCTGGCGTCAAGAAGCGCGATCAGTGCACAGTCAGCACCAGTTTGGCGCCGGACCCGGCGTGCAGTTGGCATGCGGTCAGCGCTGAACTCCTCCACCTCTCTCCGGCGAAGGCGACCCGTTACCGTTGACTTGCCGGCCGATTTCTGGCGAGAATGAATTTTTTGGAGAAAACTTACAAAAAATTCATATCTCATTCATTTTAAATCTGTTTTCGATGATTCAAACGTCGTTTTAAACGTTTGTTCATGATCTACAATATATTATAAAAATATTTTAATAGAATAAACATAATCAGGTCCGATTTTCTGCTCAAAGAAAATAGATTTAAAACTAGGGTTTGATTTTTCTCACAAACCAACCATTTTATTTTCACCAAATTTTAACCAAATGATCTCTACAAATAGATCTACATATGGTGAAAAAAATCAACGAAAAAAACTCATGCTTTTATGGTAAAAATGATTTTTCAAAAAAACAAGCATACAAAAAACTTTCACGATTAATCAGGCAAATCAAGTGAAACTAAGTTGTAGTGGCTCTCATACCACTGTTGGAAAATAACTATGGATAATTCATAAAATAAATACTCTCGCATAGAATATGTAATCTTTGTGCATGTTATATAATCAATAATCATATTATCACATAATCGTAGATCGATTAAACCTGTAACAGCGAAAGTATGTCAATCCACGTATTCAGATCTAGCTCGTCTACAAGCTCATGCCTCGATTGGATCACGAACACATTGTCTTTCTCGTTCTCGAAGGTTACCCCACGTACATATGCAAAGATCGCCACGAACATTTTCAAGATCCCCCACGTGACCTCCTTGCTTGCCTTGGTGGATTACTATTAGAGTAAGCCACTTATTTACACACCTCAAGTCTATGGAGTCTATGGTAATACCTCCAGGAAAAACGTAGAGAGAAATATAGAGAGAGAAAGGGTATTTGGAGAGAGCATATTTTGGAGTGGTGTGATCAACTCGTGTGTTGTATCACACTATTGTGTTTTTTGTATTTTTGGATCCATAGAAGCACACTATTTATATGTGTGCACAAGAGGAGTTCTAATCCCAATACGAAGTATAAGAGACTACAAACTCTATACTCAAGAGGAGTCCTCCCAACCACAAGTTTGGGAGACTCCAAAACTCTTAAAATATAGATGTATATCTAATAGATCTTACAAAGAGTAAGCTGATCGTCGGTTATAGTGTAACGTTAGCCGAAAGAGCAAGTGAAACTTGGGAGTCGATCTGCCCTGGATACTTGGCGAGCATTTTCAATGATCGAACACAGCTTTAAGCTCTGATAGTAGTGAACTCGCAGGGCTTCCAGGTGCTATTATCTTCTTTTCACACAGTTTTGCAACAACAGTTGAATCAAAATCAGCAAACACTCCCTGCATATATGTATCATGGTTCACAATGAGGAAATCTTACAAATAGGCCATGGGTTACATGCATTTTTATCCTATTTGTCCTTTAACTTTCTTGGGTAGTATTTTGGTCCTGCATCATTTTAAATTCGCGATTTCAATCATTTTTTTTTGCCGGAGTTCACATCTACTGGCAAGAAGGGTGAACTCTAAAATGACTAAAAGAACGAAAATTAAAAAGATGCAAGACCAAAATGCTACTCTAGAAAGTTAAAGGACATAAACGATGACAAACATGAGCTAATAGGAACAATTTGCCCAATTTTAAAAGGCCATGTTAAGATGCATACATGCATTTTTTCCAGCGAGAGGGTTGAACCCCAGCAAAAGAAGGGACTAAAATTGCAAGAAAAGAGGCATGACCAAGATGCTACCCCTGTGAGAGGCATGACCAAAATGCTACCTCAGCGAGAGGCATGACTAAATGCTACCAAATGTGAGGGTGGGGTGGGGGGGGGGGGTTGAAGAAGGTGGCGGAGGCTGTCTCGGGGCGAATGAGGTGCGCGAAGGTGGTTGTGCAATGGCTGAAGGTGGTTGCAATGGTGGATGAAGGCGGTGCAATAATGAAGATGGTCAACAATGGCAGATGAAGAAGATGATATTGATTTTTGGGTTTTTATTTTTTTGACATTAGGGTGTGAAATTACAATTTACCCGCCTTTAGTCCACTAAAAAGGCGTGTCTTCACGCTCCCGGAATATTTCTATTTTATTCTCCGAAAAGTGAAAAAAAGTAAAGTGCTACAGAAAAGGGGAAATAACACTTTTGGTCTTGTAACTTAAGGCCTTCCCACTTTTGGTCTCATTGATTACGGGATTCTCACTTTTGGTCCCGTAACTTCTAAAAAGTAGTACTTTTGGTCTCATGCTCCCTTTTCCGTTAAATTTTTTAACGGAAACACCACACGTGCTTAGCACGTGTCATTAGGGCCTTTACACTTTTGGTCTCATATGTTATGAGATTCTCAATTTTGGTCCCATATGTTATGAAATATTTACTTTTGGTCCCATAGTTTTTCAAAAAGTACACTTTTGGTTTCATGAACTTTTTTTTTTTTTTTAAGAAAGCCATCCGAAGATGGGTGGAAATCTTTTTAGGGTTCCCATCCCTTTTGTATTAAATCAGTCAAAAAAATGGTATACAGTGGGGAGAGCTAACCTCCCTAGTGAAATCTGAAGGCAGTAAATGAGGAGTACTAGTCCCTTACAGTTAATAGAGTGAAAGCATAAATAAGGGGTACACTTCCTCACAATGTAAGTTAGAACAGTATAAACAAGGAGTACTTACTCCCTTACAATGTTGTAACCCTGAGAAAAAGTCAGTGACACTATAAACGAAGTTGAAGCCTCATTGTGCAAAATGAATATGTCAAGTCACTGAAGATATGACCCAAAATTATGCAACATAGGGCTATACAAAAGACCATCAATGCACGTGCTTACATTTGCGTTGATACTTGCTTTTGTTGCACCTTGCCGTGCTTGTGTATCATGAGTTATTCTGTATCCAATGGGACAAAAGTGAAAAGACCCTAAGTTATAAAGATGAAAAATGCTATTTCTCCCTACAAAAACAAAGGTTGGGCAGTGAAATGTAAAATGGTTGGGGGAGCAAAGTGCAAAACGACCCGAATATTGGAGGGTGTATGCTTTTAGCCCTTTCCTTTAATGGAAGATGAATGGAGTATTTTCTTGGAAAGCTGAAGAAGGGAGAAGAAAGAAAATGCGGGAAAGTGAAAATTGCCTGAAAAGAAAAAGAGAAAGCAAAAAAGATGCAAATGAAAGGAAATTTTTTGACTGGATCAGGTTTGGCTGAATCAAACCAATCACAGGGCAAAGTGCCATGCACTTACTATGTGATTGGTTTACTTTCTCTAATTGTACACCCAATCGTACGACAAAGTATATTACAATTGCCATATATTTATTCAAGTTTGATTGAGTCGGGCGGGTCCGAACTAAAAATTTCCTCCAAATGAAGAGACCAAAATGCGTGAAAAGAGAGAGACTGAGAAGCTGCACTTGTCTCTATGTGTCTTCTTGTTTATGTTTGAGATTTTTTGTTCGATGTCGGATTTAATTTGTTTATTTTAAAATTTTATTGTACTTTTTTAATTTAAATTATATATACGTTTCATAGGTATAGTTTTTTTTAAATAAAATAAATATCATAATTCATGTGCACATAGCGTGTGTATATCTACCAATACCTTATTATAATTGAAAAGCATCTATTTAGTATTTCAATTTTTTTTTTTGTCCATCATTCCTCCAACACACGGCACTAATATCATCATGAATTGAATTTCGAGTTATGAACAATCCTTTTATGCATTAAAAGCAACAACTTCAAAAGTAATTGGAAGCCAAAAAATTATCCAACAACCGCAAAGTAAATATTCTTCCTTCTTTGCAATGTGTTCAATTTTGCACTTTTTCATTCAACAATGAGAATTTCGTCTTTCCGTGCAATTTATTCTATGCAATAATTCAGGAATCATTGATGTATCATTGCACATATGGATAAAGAAAGAAAAAAAAAAAAACACAATGATCTTTAGTCATATGGATCAAACAAATCCTCCGAGCGATCGAGCTACAATAGCAATCACCCCCTAACCGTTTTTGTGCCGATAATTTTAGAAAAGAGAAGAAAAAAAAAAAGCAAGAAGAAAAACTGCTTACCGTTGCCCTAAAAAATGGTGAGTTATCAGGTAATTTCCTCCAAAACTGTTTTTGCCAAGAATTTCCCTCAATTCTTGTTGAGTTTAACGATTTGAATGTGATTTTTAGAAACTTTAACAGTGTAATACTTTTACACAATCTATTAGATTATGGGACTTTTGAACTGTTTTGATAAGTATTGACCTTATCGCAAAAACCCTATAATGTGGGATTAAAATTAAAATTTACAGTGCGAGTAATATTTGAGGAGCCGGAGTACTTAACAAATTTCGTCAACAAATTTAATGGTATGGCATTTTTTGTACACCACCATTAAATTATAGGACTAAAGTTAACTATATAAAAAATAAAGATTAATTTTACAAAACGACATGTACTATTGGACTAAAATTGTAATTAACTCTTAACACCCTCCTATATTGAAATTCCTTGTTCATTGACAACATTAAAGTCGAAATCTTGATCTTTGAACTAATTCCATTGTGGTTTTCTTTTTCTTTTATAATTTTAAATAATTAATATATAAAAAGTTCTAATTTTAATATTTTTCTATATTATTTAAACTACTTTCGTTAGTAGCAAGCTATTAACTAATTATCTTTTATTTTATTTTGAACATTTAGGCAGCAGCTTAGTACACCTGTAGTTTAAATTGCCATGAAACGATAAATTGATATAATGACTATTTCAAAAATATCAAATATCAAAGGCAACGTTTTAGAATTAAAGAGCACCTCTCTTTGGTTATCTCTCATTTTTCTTTTGGTCAGATTTTTCATTTTCAATTATTTAATCAACTTTCTTTTATACTTTCTCTAATTTGGCTTAATTTTCACGTTCTTATTTCTTGTATAGTATTTGGTTTGGCATATTGTATGTGTGATATTCATATATGATATAGATATAATGTTTGGTTAAAGAGATTATAAAGTATGATTAAATGTAAAAAGACTATTAAGATTATTATTTTCTAAATATTTCTATTTAACATTGTATTGTGAATAATTACAATGGATAAAAACCCCTCTCAATATTAATTGAAATATAATTTTAAATAATAATTCCTGCAGATATATATATATATATATATATATATGTAATTCAATTGAAGTAAAAGTCAAAATAGAACTCAATAAAAAAATAAAAAAAGATTAGATTATTTTTTAAAAAAATTGTTATAAAAGTATGTGAAAGTTCTAACTTTTTAAACTTAAAACTAATTAACTCAAATATTTTTCAAAAAATTCCAAATAACTAATTAACCCAAATATTTTTTCAAAATTCCAAAACAAAACGAAGTAATATTTCTTATTATATTTTCTTATTAAATTATTATAATTTGAAGTATATTCGTTTAAGCATGCATGTATTTCATAAGTTCTACCTTAGACTAATTAGAATTGCTATAACCGGGCCCGGTATTAATATCGGGTTCTAATGTTGTGATCCAAATGTGTAATTATGTATGATAAGCACTCTTATCATGCCTAATCACATGAATCAAGCGGGTCCAAAGAGTATCTATACTATCTGGCCTCATTTGATTCGTGTGATAGAATTAAGCGTGATATAATTGGGTGGGATGAGAAATTGAATGACATTTAATCTCATTTTACATTATATGTTGTTTGGTTTGAGGTATTGTATGTATAATATCCATGTGATAATATAAGGAGAAAAAATATTTTTTTAGTCTGTTAAGTATGCCCAATATTAATTTTAGTTTGGTACCTATGCCCATTTTTTTCTAAGTCGAGTACTTATAAAATTGGATGAGATTTAGTCTAAATTAGGGTCTTTTACTCAATTTTTCCGGCGATATTTTTAAAAAATTGCCAAAAAAATGCACACGTGACAATTATTTAGTTAATTTACGGCAACTTATACACGTGTACAACCACATGTATTAGTTGCCACTAGTACAACCATACGTATTAGGTATTCAAATTAAAATTCACCTCATTTCAGTTGTCCAGCGCAGGCTTAAAAATTCTCAAAATATGTCCAGTTGCATGCCACGTAATATTTTCGGCCACAAAATCAAAAATCGACCATCGGAGGACTAAAATCTCATCAATTTTGCAAGTTACTGACTTAGAAAAAAATGGGCATAGTTACCGGCTAAAATTAATATTGGCATACTTAGCGGACTATATAAATAATTTTTTCCGATAATATAATATGGTGTTTGGTTGAAGGGATTATAAAATATGATTAAATGTAAAAAAGCTCTTATGGGTATCTTCTTTTAAGTTATTTACATTTTTATATTGTAACTTGTGAATGATTAAAAAAAATAAAAAAACCACTAAATTATTTGTTGAAATATAATGCTTAAACTAAAATTAATTTGGGGAATATTTTCCTTTTTTTCTATATTTATATGAAGCAAAAGTTCAAAATATGCGTTCAATTTAATAATTAATTAAAACTCAAATATTTTTCAAAAGTCAAAAAAAGAAAGAAAAAATATGTTTTTATTATATTTTATTATTTTATTATTATAATTTAAAATACATTTTTTTATCCATGCATCAAAAGACTTTTTAATTTGCACATGAATTTAGATGGGGGAGATAGGGAGAGAGGGAGAGAGAGAGTGGAAGGGTAAATAAGAAAAAACAAATTAATGCTGATTTATAATAATTTGTGAGATTTATTATCCCATAGATTCTAATAAATAAAATTGGGCCGATATTAATGTCGGGCCTAAAAATACTAATCAAACGTGTGATTAGACATGATAAATAATTTTTATCATGCCTAATTAAAACAAGCCAAATGGGGCCTTTATATATTATTATCTATTAATAAATATATATATATATATATTTGAAGGAAGTCTTTGACTTCAATTGTTCAATTTTGATCAAAATTTTAATTTTCAAGAATTTTGAATTTTTTTTAATTATATATTTTGGTATGTAGGCATTAATGGCATATGATATAATTTTCAATGTATTTGGCCTCTTTAAATTGCATCCCTTATTAATTTATTGTTACATTTTTTGATTTTGATAATATTGATTCTAACATATATATATATATATATATCCTCTACTCCACATATATATTTATAGTATGCACTGTATATATCGATTTTTCTTAAAGAGTTTAAATAATTTTTACAATGCATTCTATTTTTTTTTCTTAAATGCTTGGAGAACTTAGCGTCATTAATATAATTAAAAAATATAATTAACTAACTTTATTTATATTTATCAATATTATTTATCTTTAGTCTATACTTTTGATTATGATCTCCTTGAGTTTAGTTCACCACTTAAATTTTCAAATTTTAATTAGTTTTTTCTTATTTATCAATAAAACATTAATAGAGATATAACTTCCGCATAGAATTAGTGTAGCTTTAGCGTTGGATTTAAAAAGAGAGTAATTTGACTTTATATACATATATCAATATTATCTATTGAAATTCATAATTTTGGATATGAATATCATTTTAACTTAGCTCAACACTTATTTTCAAAAAGTGGGTAATTTTTTTATTGATATTTTTGCAAAATGCTAATTTGTGAAAATTTTGAATTTTTGAATTATAATAATATCCTATTGGTACAACAAATTTCCATATATATATTTTTTCTAAAATCCAGTCATCTACTTATTAAATCTCATTTATATCGACTTAATTATTAAATTCTAAATATTATAATTTGTGGTATACTTTTTATTATAATATAATATTTCATCAGAAAAACTTTCTTGACCGATTGGGTAGATCAAGAAAACAGCGGTAGCAGCTGCAACAGGAGCTAAATATGCAACAACAATCCAAGGTCGCATACCAGACGGAAACTAAGCTCCCACTCACGACCCATATAACAAGCTAGACCAAGTAAGAAGTATAGAACAATTAGTTCATAAGGACCACCATTGTATAAGTCCTTTGGTTCAATGTAAAGCTTTTCGTACTGATACAGCAATGGACAGTTGACACAAATGCGAGAGGAGAGACAAGACCTGATCGTAGCACCGCCGTGAGTAACTGGAATCATTCTAATTCTAATCATTTCATATATCAATCTCTCCTTGATAGAAGGATATCAGTCTTTTATAAAGATTTCCTAACGAACCAACCATCAGCCCTTAATCAAGAGAGAGAGCCCACCTCACCAAGAGGGAATATGTAATATTTTTTTTAGAAATTATTTTCTTTCTATGGTTTCTGATATGACACCCTTATTCATCAAAAATGTTAATTTTGTAATTATTTCTCTTTCATATATTTGTATTTTTATTTTATATAATAATTTGTTGATTGTTAACTTTGTCTTTTGTTTATCAATCTACATAGAAAATATGAAGGAATTTGTTGAGATTATATATTTTATTTTAATATATAATACTAAATTGTCAAATTAAGTAGCATATTTAATTTTGAAATAATTGAATTCAATCACTAAAATTAATTTTTAATTGTGCTAAATAAATCTTTCTATGCATTTAACCATTTATGTATATGTCATACTGATAGCATAATTAATTTTGGAATCATTGACTTCAATCGTAAAAAGAATTTCTAATTAAGCTAATATAATCTTTCTATGTATTAAACAAATTATGTTTTAACTAATAAATAATCACTAAAATTTTGTGACATCATTTTGTAAGACATAATTTTAATCATAATTAAATTAAATCCGTGCATAGCACGGGACATACGTTAGTATATATATATATTTGAAGGTGGTGTTTTGACCAAATCCTTCAATTTTGATCAAATTTTAATTTTTCTAGAATTGATTTTTGTTTATTATACAAAATATTCTTAGAGGTCAGGGGTTTGAACCCTCCAAATTCTTTTTATTATAATATATATCCTAGATGTCATGGGTTCGAACCGCTGTGAATTCTTTTTATCATAATAAATATTTTTAAAGGTTATGGGTTCGAACTCTTTGAATTCTTTTTATTATAATAAATATTCGTAGACGTCATGGGTTCGAACTCGTGCAAATTCTTTTTATTATAATAAACTAGAAACTGTGACACGTAGTACCTGCGCGCATAATTTTTAATAAAACTTTTATTTTATTGAATCTCATATCTTATTCCAGTATCTTAATATTTATTATTGCCTTACGACTTCATATGTAAAAACTGTTTTGATAATATTTTCTAATGCATTAATTATCAATACAGTATTGTATTTAAATTAAATTAAAAATTGAAACTTTATAAAATATTTGTTATATTAACAATGATGGTTATAATTACATGCAACACAAATACTAATATGTTATTTTTATTTCAATTAACAATAATTAAACAAAATGGGAGTAATATAATTTTTGGAGTACATGTAATTGCATGGAATTAATTTTTCAAAGGAACTTAATTGAATAGAGTTGGGAAGTTGAAGGGCATCTTTGGTATTACAATAATTTGGTGTAGTGGTATAAAAATTTTCACTTTGTGTTTATAAAACCCTTTCTCTTTATAATAGTATTAGCCGTCGTGACACGCCGTTCTTGCGTGTATATAATAAATAATTTCCATGCTTAATTGTGACCGCATAATAATTTTTACATCATAATCGTATGTCATCTTAAAATGCAGGATTGATGACAAAATGAACTCAAGATCCAAATTGTAGAATTTTGTTTTTTAATCATTGATATGAGATGCTATTTAAAGGTAGTTTAAAAAACAAAAAGGATCAATTGCATATTCAAAATGATGTGAGTCGTACTACATGTTCATTTGTTAAAAATTTAATATATAGTTTCAGTAAAAAATTGATAGTGTAAATTTGTATAAGTATGTAAATGACTTTATATAGCATTTCATAAATATTGAAATTCTTAAATTATTTTCAGGTTATATATAGCTTTATATTAATAAGACACATATAAGTATTTTCTATTGATATTCATGATATATAAAATAAATATTTTAATATTCATTATATATACAAAGTAAATAAACATATAAATATATTTGAGGACATACATTTTGATATTTATGTTATTATTAATCACCTTTGTGTTAAAAAATGCAATACAACTTATGGCGTCATCAGTAAATTTGATCGATATCCCTTTGTATATATTTCTTATGATTGTAATTTTTTACAATTTTTATAACACGAAATTTCTATAAACACTATAATTGGAAAATAAAAAATAATTTTATTTAAAAATATTCCTACTTTGACATTCACTTAATTTGAACAATCTTATCATATATAATGTTGACTAGAATTACATTAAGCCCGTGCATAACATGGGTCACACGCTAGTTATATTATTATTGGAGAGAGTCATTTTAGTGTCCAAATTAATTTAATTTGCCATTTAAAAATGAAATTTAACTTCTTCACTCATCATGATCTTCTTTTTTTTGTCATCATGATCTTCTCATAACCATCTTGTGCTAGTTTTTTTTCTCATGCATTTGTATCTTATATATATTATCTTATATATATATTTAAGTAATTTTTCACTCCACAAAAAAATAAATAATGTGATTTATAAAAATATTTATTCTAAATATTTTTTAAAATTTATATATATATAAAATGTATCCCACTTACTAGTTATAATTATAGTACTCGACAAGTTTAATTCTTTTCATTTTTAGGCTTCCTTTATATGTTGTATTTTTAACTTTTCCTTTCCCTACATTTCACGAGTCATTAAGCTCTTAATCACGTGTATCCCGTGTCAAACTTAAAGTGTTAAATATGTCAAATTATATATAATTTTTTAAAAAATATTAATTTTTTAAATAAAATATTAACTTTTTTGGAAAAAAAAAATATCGAGTAGCATAAAATTGGAATTTATACTCCGCCTTAAAAGATTATAAAGGTCATATTACAAAAATTTATCAACCCATTCCATAATATAATTTAACAATATACTTTTAGAATCCAAAATTCATTTGGATTCAATGCGTTGACTTAACAAATCAAACTTGAACTTAAATTTTTATTTGATAAATTTTTTAGCTCGATTTAATTATCAAAAAGATAATAAAATGTATTGAAAAATAATCTAACTACACGAAACCGATTCGTATATGATTTATCTAAAACTCGTTCAAGTTCAATTTGATTATGAATCAAACCAAAATCAACATAATTTTTCAAACTCGAACAATAACGTATTTGACTGGATTTGACTCGTTTACATCTATCTTTATAGAACATATCTAAAATTTCTTATTTCGGGATAAATGCAATTTTGATCTCTAAATATTATCACTAAAGCAGTTTTGATCCTCAAATTTTTTGAGGTTGCACTATTAGTCCTCAAACAAATATTTTTTTAAGCATTTTCAGTCCTTCCGTTATATTTTGCCGTTAACCTTGATGAAAATTCTTTTTTTTTTTTTTGTAAAAAAATATTATTTTACTCCTATTTTGTGCTATTTTTTAATTTTTAGTCTAATACACTTATTTTTTTCTATTTTTCTTCAAATTTAAAGAGAGGAAAAATAAAAAAATATTAGATTTAAGCAACAAATTTGAATATATAATCTTCACAAAATTTATCAATAACCTATTTTGTGTATAATGCAATACCTAAAACATGTGCAACGACATAAAATAAGTGAAGATAATATAGCAAATTTTTAGGTACTGCATAATCCACATAATAGGTTATTGATAAATTTTGTGAAGATTATATAGCAAATTTGTTAATTAAATTCAATAAGTTTTTGGTTTTTTTCTCTCTTTAAGTTTGAAGAAAAATGGGAAAAATAAGAGTATTAGACTAAAAATTGAAAACAACACAAATTAGGAGTAAATAACATTTCTTTTAAAAACAAATGAATTTTCCGTCAAGTTTAACGACAAATATAACGAAAAAACTGAAAATGCTTAAAAAATAATTATTTGAGGACTAGTAGTACAACCTCAAAAGGTTTAATGATAATACTTAAGGACCAAAATTGCTTTAATGATAATGTTTAGGGACCAAAATTACATTTATCCCTTCTCATTCCCATAGTCCTTTTAAATGATTTGTTAGATGTTATATATATTTAAGCCCTTCGTATTTGTTATAGCCGTATTTAGCAGCGTTTCCGAGAGCGATTTTAATTATACCTTTATTCCGCCGATCTCATCCTTTCTTGATTCCAACTTCTTCTTAACGCAAATGATCTTAATCAAATCCAAATTATCGTACCGTATAAAAAAGTAACCAAAATCACAAATAGCATACAGGCTGCATTATGGCAAAGCAGGTTGCTTAGGCCTTTCACTATACTTCGACAATTGGGTATATTACAACTACCTACTTTGAAGTTTGACATAATTATGAACACCTCCTCATTGTTTCAAAAATTACAAATATCCACTTAAGGTTTGTAATGTTTAACTAAATGTCTGAAATTGATCATTCTGCCCTTTATTTGTTTGTTAAAGTGTAGAAAAATCAGTCGAGTCAAATTACATTATTAACTCCTCTATGTAAAAAACTTAAGAACCTCTCCTGCGTATTGTAGTTCAAATAAATTCAAAGAATTTTAAAAATTAAATAAAATGCATAAGGGCATTTTGATCAGTTCACCCATAGAAATGGGTGGAAATGGGTTGTTAGACGGTTACAAACCTCAGGGGAGTATTTGTAATTTTTCAAACAACAAAGGATTATTTATAATTATACCAAACTTCAATGGAGGTAACTCTAATTTACCCTTGACAATTTGAACTTGTCTCACAATTTAGGACATTTTATATTTAAATTCACGTTTTACGATATAATAAAATTAACTTCATGTTTCGTCAAAAGTTGCAAAAAATACCCCTGCATTGCAAAAAATGACCCCACCGTTGCAAAAATGGTCTTTTTGCAATATTTTTTGGACTCTTTGAAAACTTTTAACGGAACATGAAGTTAATTTTAAAAATTCCATAAAACATAGGATCAAGCATGAAATAACCCAAAACTACGAGACTATTTTTGCATTTCTACCCCAAAATAGACAAGAGGGCAAGTACGAGCAGGACCAGATTCCCATGGCTGCTGGTAGCTTTTTATGGAAGCTATTAGTAGATCATTTTTTTCCTGGGCTCTGCCAACGAACACTCTAATGTGTATAAATAAATTCAAGATCATGAGTTTAAGTTTCACTAATACGATCATAAATTATAAAAAGGGTTTCCCAATTCGAGCAAGGAGGGAGCTCCAGAAACTGAAGGAAGAAGAAGAAGATGAAGATTACTTTGAAATTGTTCTCTGCCATTTTCATTCTTGCTACATGAACTAAATACAAGGATTGGAGAGAGGATCTAACGCCAAGTGTCTAACTCTTAGCCCACTAGTACTATTCCTAATAACAACTTTTGTCTTCATATATATGACATAATATAATAATAATAATAATAATAATAATAATAATGATAATAATAATAATAGTGGACTAGTGGATCTCCTACTTGGGTCTTGTTTAACCATATAGTCCTCAACGTCAGTCGATAGCAGATTGAGCCTCTTCCTAACGAGCCTATCATTGCCTGGCCCTCGAAATTGGCCTTGTCCTCAGGGCCCAAACACTGGTTTGCAGGCTTGAAACAATTAATTGGCTCAATGAATTTGCAAAATACGACCCAAGAGCCTATTGAAGCTTTGAAATCCTATCTTTGGCCCAAACGAAATGCAGCAATAGCCCAATGGGTCACTCCAAGCCCAACGTCTGGCTCCCAAGTCCAAGCCCAAAAGGGCTTTTGGTTGTTAGATTTTTCAGCAGGCGACAAATCCCTTCTCCAGCAGCCGCGACCGAAGGAAGACGTTCGTTGTTGAAAGGCGGTGGCGGCCACCAAGCAGCAGTGGGTGGCGCTCCGGTGGGAGCGGGTGGATCCAAACCTCGCGTGCGCAGGAACAGCGGCGTGACCGCGGGGGTTGAACAGTGGGCGCAGGGCGGCGGCGAGTTGGCTGAACCAAAGGTTTGGTAGCTCGAATCGGGAGGTGGCTCTAGTGGCGGCCGCGGAGTTGGAGCGGGACTGACGGGGCGGAAAGGGGCGGCATTAGGAATAGGAGGGCGGCGTGCAAGCGCACCGAGGCGTGGACTCCTAAGG
Source organism: Sesamum alatum (assembly GCA_034509735.1). Lineage (NCBI taxonomy): Eukaryota > Viridiplantae > Streptophyta > Magnoliopsida > Lamiales > Pedaliaceae > Sesamum > Sesamum alatum. The sequence goes on from JACGWO010000011.1 coordinate 10,950,742, forward strand.
CGAAGCCATGAGGGGAACTCTAGATAAGATGGGTGAGCGAGGAACCCGCGGAACAAAGGAGAAAGGCTGCCTCCAATACAGGTAAGAATGCCACTTTGATTTCTCTATTGGGGACTATGGAGGAACGAGTGAGCATGGAAGGTTGTTTTGGGTTTAGGATGACAGAGATTGAGTCGTGGGTGGTGTTAGGGAAATGGACCGATGGGGAGGAGAAAAATGAGTTGGAATTGCGGTGGTGGAGCTTGTGCTGTAATGGATGTGGGTCATTGGAGAATGTTGTCAGTGTGATGGTGAGGTGGCCGGCGGCTTCAGTGGTGTGACCTTGGAAAGGGGGAAGAATGTGAGAAAGGTTGAAGGAGTTGGGGGATTCTAGAGGTAGGTGGCTGCTGTGGCATGTGAAGGGGTTGGGTGGTTGTTGTGGCTTAGTTATGTGGGTGTTTTGGACTGGGGACAACCGATAGAGGAGTAGGTGGTGTGGGGACGGCAATGAACGAAGGGTTACCGAAGCACTGCTCGAACGGCGAGGCAGATATACCGAGGTGAACACGGCGGCGGCGGACCTGGAGTTTCGGAGTGGGCTCGGCGCTGCAAGGGTTGCTTGTTTCATCATAGTAAAGTAGGAATATGGGAAGGGTGGTGATAGGTGGTTCTTGCGGTGACGGGGACGAACAACTGAGGCTTCCCACAACTCGACCGTTGTTGTAGGCGAGCTTCAACGAGGGGCGGCGCGGCACGGCACGAGCGGCTGGTGGAATGGTTGCGAGCGTAAGTACACCCAATGTGGGGGTTGCATTGCAATACCCATATGTTGTGGTGGGTCCTCAGTTGAAATAGGTTGTTGTGGCAATATGTTGTGGGTTTTGGGGGTGAAGAGTTGTTGTAGCTGTGGTGGTATGGTCTAAGTTGTGGGGGAAAGTTCCTCGGACAGAGGAGCAGCCGGAGGAAGGAGTGGAGGGGATGGAGAGGGTATGTCGTCTGTTGACGGAAAAACGAGTGAGATTTGCCGTTGGACCTCGACAATCGCCGCAAATACTGCAGCAAAAGCGTCGTTACAGCTGCATTGGAGGCGTGGATATCTGCTGCGAGGGAGTGAAAATTAGTATGGGGGCGGTGAACTTGCATGGTGGAGGGTGAGATCGAAATGAAAGCACCAAATGATACGGTCATAAATTATAAAAAGGGTTTTTCAATTCGAGCAGGGAGGGAGCTCCAGAAATTGAAGGAAGAAGATGAAGATTTCTTTGAAATTGTTCTTTGCCATTTTCATTCTTGCTACATGAACTAAATATAAGTATTGGAGAGAGGATCTAAATCTTAGCCTGCTAGTACTATTTTTAATAACAACTTTTGTCTTAATAATATTAATAATAATAATAATTAATAAACTCAATTACAGAGATTTATAAGAAGCCTGAACTATATAGCTCCATATTACAAAAATCTACACAACATACAACCTTAATTATATGATAGGCTTAAGAAAAATCTATCGGAATGAACAGAAGATCACATTAAAGCAGTTAGACTAATAAAAATAAAAGGTTAAATCATTACCATGTCTAACACTCGCAAATCCTAATTGGAAGAAAATAATAGAGACAGATGCTTCTGAAATAGGATTTGGAGGAATATTGAAACAAATTGATAATAATAAGCAAAAATATTTAGTTAGATTCCATTCCGGAAAATGGAAAGCAGCCCAGTTGAATTATGTTATAGTGGCTAAAGAAGTTTTTGTTATCGTTAAATGTGTTTTAAAATTCCAAGATGACTTATTAAACCAAGAATTTATTATCAGAACGGATTGTTCTGCTGCTAAGTTTATGTTCAATAAAGACTTTAAGCATGATGTTTCTAAACAGATGTTTGACAGATGGCAAGCATATTTAGCCCCATTTAGTTTTACGATAGAACACATTAAAGAAAAGACTAATAGTCTCTCTCATTTCTTATCAAGAGAATATTTAAATGAACATAGACATTGGAAAATTTAACTGGATTGGAGGAGAATTCTTTATAGGAGTAAGTACCTCCTCTAAAATCCTAGATTATTGGGTTGAAAATAGAATTAAAAAGGAGAGAATTATTGCATGAATGGGTGTAAGAACATTTACTGTTCCTAGATCTTTGAATTGTGACATTAATTCATAAAATTCATCATCTGAATCTTCTTCATTAGTCCTTTGTTTACATGTACATGGGGAGTTTTCTTCTTCATCTGCTTCCCGGAGGTCGATAAATTTTCAGAATTTTCTTCTATGTTTCCTAATTCATCTTGATTATCTAATTTTTCTTCTAATTCCTCATATTCGGAGGATTCTTTTTCTTCAGAAAATATTGTATTTATTATATTTTCTTTTTCTTGGTCTTCTAATTTAATACTATTAATTTTCTTCTTTAATATTTTAGCTCTTTTATTTCTACATCTATTTGCAAGGTGGTTTGTTTCACCACATATGTAACATCATCTTATCTTTTTTGTTACATTATTTTTAGTTTTTCATTCATCTTTTCTGGCTATGTTTCTTTGTTTATTTCTTTCTTTTCTATCACTCCGTTTTTATGTCTTTTCCTTCTTCTCTCTGGAGTCCTATATTTGGGAATTTTTTTTGTCTATCTGACGGCATCATTTCTATTCCAAATTGAGCACAAAAGTCTCCTAATTGTTTCTTTTCTGTTAAATTTTGTCTTTTAATTTGTTTGTTTAATCTAATTTCATTGCATAGATTTAAACTTTCTTGAATGTAAGTTCCAATTAACTTCCCATAAGTATATTGATTATAATTTATTGCTACTCCTCCATTTCTAAGACTCTTTCTAACTCTTTCAGCGAATAGGTGAGGAAGTCCATCGATGAATTTGGATTTCCAGCGAGCATCATTGGATTCTGGGATTTCCATTACTCTACTAAGGAAGACATCTTTGTAGAATCTAAATGATGTTAGAGTTTTACATTGAAAATTCTGTAATAAGGTCATAATATTTTCACTATTATCGGACCATCTACCTATAAAATGTTCCACTATATTGATGGCGAGTATATAAACTGCTTCTTCTTCCATATTTTCTAGTTTGACTGTACTCAAAATTTCATTTTTGTCCATCGGGCTAAGATAATTTTCCCACCAATCTTTTAATTGACCAGTAAAACCTGCTATGATCATTTTAGCAATAGCCTTATCTGTATTATTATTTCCTTTACAGACAGTACTATACATCATCATTCTATGAATAGTATTGTAGATTTGTCTTTATGTATATCCATCAATATTCTATTCATAAATTTATTTTCCATTATAGCTATGTTGGTCATAAATATCTCGTTCTTCAAATAGTATGTCTTGAGGTGTGGGCCTAGGGTAATAAAATTTTGTTTGCATAGGCATCCTAGCATATTTGTCTATTTTATTTATCCCTTTTCAAAAGGGATAAATAAAATAGACAAATATGCTAGGATTTAATTATGATATCATCACTTAAGGTATTTAATTTTAAGTCCCTAAATTTTTGATCCAATAACTTCTCTAATTCCCCTAATGGTTTTAAATGGAAACCTTCAATTTCAGGAGGCGGTTGGATTGATGATTTTGCTGTAATTTCTTTATTTACTCCACTAATTACCGTATTTTTAGAACTATTTTCCTGTTGCCAATCAGATATTCTATCTATTTTTTTATTTAGTTCCGTAATTTGTTCTCCTATAATATTTAAATACAAGTTTGTATAATTTTGTTTTTTCATCAACTCATTGATTTGAGCCATTATGATTGTTAAGGTGTCGTCTTCAATTAATTTTGAAAATACTTTGAAATTAATTTCTATTTCATTCGAATTCATTTTAAATGATTGTTGGGGTGGAAATACATTATTAACAACTTTCCCATTATCTAGAAAGTATTTTTCTTTCTAAATGCGTTCAAATATTGTTCTGAATATTTAACGACAAACCAAGGAACAAAAGCAACTATTTTATTCCTTATAGCTAATTCTTTATAGAATTGTGTAAAGATCATTTTTTAGTTTGTTATAGTAAAGTTTTCAAAGAACCATTTCCTAAATGGCTTCTATCTCTCTTCCATAAATTCTTTTTTGAATTTCTTTTCTAACTAGAGATCCAGGACTAAAATCTATTATTTTAGAATAATCCACAAATGGGATCTCTGTTTCAAAATCAATAGATCTGGGCTATTCATTTATAAACAGAAATTCATTTCTGAAGTTAATTCTTCATTTAATCTTGAATCTTTATATACTCCTTTAGCAATATTATTAGACTGAATCCTTATTTCTTCAACTTTATTTTCCCTTAAATCTTCTTGGCTATTTTCCTCTTTATGTCGGGAAGTGGATGCTCTGGATGGAGTCATAATTTCAACTGGTAAAAAATATGATACTGTAGAATACCTTGGAGAATTACTTCTTAAACATTTCGGTTGATTATTAATGAAGTCTATTCTAATATTTCCTTCTGGGTTTTGGATAATGCTAACATAATTACTTTCTATATGACTCAAAATTGGAACTTTTCTCAATTATCCAACTTTCTGGAAATTCTATTTCGCTCCATTTTATTTGCCTCCTAGTATTAATTCTAGAACTATGTACATTTATTTCAAAAAATATAGTTTGTTCTAGGACTTATTGTCTTGTATCCTACAGTTAAGATTAAGGGTATGAAGGAGCTTATAATATATCCTATAACATACACATATTAATTCAGATCCGGGTATATAATGATACCATGAGTCTTAACATTTAAGGTTAAAGCATCCAATATATTGGCATCCGACAAGGACAATTGTAAATTTGGATAAACCTTAAAAAAGACTGGGTCATGAGCTAGACTGGGCTGTATTATCCCAATCAAAGATTTTTTCCAGTCTAAATTCCTAGCATCTACAAGGGCAGCTAAAAAGCTTTCAGGTAAACCTTCTAATATTAAAGGTTTAAAGTCAATTTGCACTAGTCCTATATGTAAAAATTTATATTCATCTTGATAGTGCTCTATATCCATTGCATCTAAAAGTTTTATTACTCTTTCTTCATTATTAAGGGTTATTGATTCTTCACTAGTCTTCACAATTTGTTTAGTTTTCCAAAAATCAAATTGGCCAAAATTATAAATTAATCTAGGATTTACCTTGGGAATTATCCATTTATTTAATTGATTCAAATTCTAAGGAAATTCATATTCCTCCTTTTTAGAATTTTTAACAGTATTTATATCTAAAACAGATAAATATTGCATATTAAGCAATATATTAAACAAGTACTGTTGAATTATCCAATACAACTCCAACAACATGGGTCTGATACCATAAGGAGCCATGGCAAAACGCCATGGAGGGATCGGGAATACATAAAATCTCATCTTGAAATCCGACCATGTAGGCGGAAGGCGAGAGATAGCAAAAAATATACAAAAATCGCCATAAATCCGACCATGTAGGCGGAATGTAAATCCAACCATGTAGGCGAAAGGCGATCAAAATAAAGGAGTATCTTAAGTTGTGACATATATAAAGAGAATTTAAATGAATAGGAGTTGAGTAAGTTTGGGAACCTTTTACGCTTCGTTAAATTGCCGAGAATGGCGTTATTTGGGCCTTTAGGTGGTGTTTTACGACTGAATCCATACTTATTAATTTAACGGAGCGTAAAAGGTTCCCAAACTTACTCAACTCCTATTCATTTAAATTCTCTTTATATATGTCACAACTTAAGATACTCCTTTATTTTAATCGCCTTTCGCCTACATGGTCGGATTTACATTCCACCTACACGGTCGGATTTCAAGACGAGATATTGCATATTCCCGCTCCCTCCATGGCGTTTTGCTATGACTCCTTCTTAATAATAATAATAATAATAATAATAATAATAATGGACTAGTGGATCTCCTACTTGGGTCTTGTTCAATTGATAACAGATTGGGCCTCTTCCTAGTGAGCCTATCATTCACCACCGCTCACAATAATTATACGTGCCCATTTATAATTAAGCAGCTCAAAGATACATTTCAATTGCAAATATAGTTCTCTAATCGTTTGACCTATTTTTCGATAATCACAAAAATTCTATCAAAAATACCTTTTGATTAAAAAAATAAGAAAAACTACAATTTATAACTTCTAATCTACCAAAATTATTTTTCCATCTATTCACCTGTTATACCCGTTAATTAATTTTTTGTCATGGTTATGAGCCATGAATTTTAATCATAACAAATATTTTAACCATACTCGCAAAAACCATAGCCAACAACCGTTGCTAGCCGTGGTCAACGACTATTTATTTTATCCATTGCAATTAACCATGATTAAATGTTATATTTCATCTAGTGAAACCACACATTTCATAGCTTAACTTGGGTGTGGACCTTTAATCATACAAGATGGCCTCTCCATTCCATTTCATGAAATCATTATATTCAGATATAGCAGTTTTATGCCCCATTTGCTAGTTACTATCCAAGTTGGCAGCAAGAAATCGGCCTTCTATAGCATAAAAAATTCAACATCTTCTCCTAGTATCAGAACCTGGGGTGGCGGGGGAAGCAAGGAAGGAGCAGTAAAATGGAGGGAACAACTCACAGTAAACAGCATACGCACATGATTGACATAACGTATCAGCAGCGTAATATCTTGTGATGCAAAGCCGTGATAATTTATCATGTACATGTATAACAACGTATTAACTTCAAATCATTTGGAAGACAAATTCTACACCCTAAAGGGACAAAGAGAAGTTCACCTTTTGCAACATCAGCCCCAAGTATTTTAAGCGACAGTAAACAAAATACGCCATCATATGATCATAAGAGTCTGAAATGACACCTGCAAGCATACCGTACGTCAGAAAGTTCAGCTAGTTAACTTAATAATGTTATAAATAACATTATGACAACAAATCAGTAATAAGAGGGTAGTTTTCATGAAGCATGCAATCAAGTCCTTAATCAACCTTAGATGTCATACAAAGTCATCAAGAGGCAAAGGGCTCTAGCTTTCAGATGTCATCTACACTCAAATCGAAAATTGACATAAAGCAGCTCTATTAGTGAGCAATGTGGATTCTGACCCTGTACAATCCAGTATATCAATTCGAACCTAACAGTCAAAGTTTACCTTGCTGAGCTAAGCACCAAAATCGAAGATATTTTGACAGATCAAAAGTAATTCTACTCAAGTGTCGAATACATAACCGATGTTATTGTCAAAAGGCATACACAAACAACAAACTCGCACACAGGGCCATTCAAGACACAGTGTGACACAAAAGACTGCTTGTATGTGACTGCATAAAGAAAATGGGAATATCTCCAGCCAATAAGTAACTACAGATGACAGCAATAGGAATAAGGTGCAAAACAGATGCCTTGAGTAATTCTATCCATACCAGCACATCAAAACACGCAAAATAGTGAATCCACTAGCTACTTATGGGAGCTACAGATCTAAATAAGTGTTCCTGTTTTACTTGGGACCTATCCAATTGAATTATGAAGCATAATACTTCTACAAAATGTGAACCTTTTTTTTACGACAAATAAACATAAAGTCAACCTAATGTCTTATTCTGAAAGCTAAATCTCTGGTCAAAGCTGAAGAAACTGTAGATCTCATTTACAGACTGGACAACCTTCAGATTAAACTAGTAAACAAATAATAGATAGTAATCACCACATGGCTTTAAAAGAAACTCCAAAACTAACAAGGACATTGAATCACAAAAGAAATTATTCAGTGCTATCATCAGGGACAAACTTAAGAGTTTATGAATCTACAGGTTGACGTTTCCTTCTAAATGATAAGCACCACACTTTCTTAAGCTGTTCATCATTTCTAATTGATCTCTATAGGATCCATAGGAACTTGCTCTTTTATACCTATTTATGTTGATTAAGGATTCCCTAAAGATGATAAAAAGTTGTTCGAGTATCACAATAACATTTTGAAGGAACAACATCAGTATCAGCAGTAAGTTTTCAACAACTTCACATTGGGTTTTTAAAATGTCTCATGTTGCGGGTGCAAATGTGATCATGAAATTATTATTTCAACTTTGTTATGAAGGACGAATCATGAAGTCTTAAGATTCATGGAAAACATTATTAATAATAAATTTTTTTCTAAAAAAAAAAAAGTGCAATGAACAGAAAAGTCCAAATGAAAATGTGATATACCCCAGTAGTCCGCGACCAGACCACACTCTAGGAGTGATAGTCATATTAATCAGAGCACCTTGCCTCATTACCACCAAGGAGACTGCTTGGCCTTGTTTTTGTTGTGCTTCAGCAGCTAGCCTTTGCAGCAAGTTCTCACCTATTTCCACATTCCCAAATTTCACAATTTGATCTCCCAATTGTAAACCATCTTCTGCTGCTGGAGATGCCTCAGTGATTTCATCAACCATTGCAAAGGGCCGACTGACAACTAAATCCACATCCATGGCATTAGAAGCACCTCCAGCAATAGTATTGCTAAAAGACGACGGCATGCCAACATTTGCATCTTGATCTTTTGGCTCTGCAGTTATCACCTTGAATGCAGTTAGCGTTCTGTCACTTGCATAAAGAGCATGCGGCACTTTTAACTTTAATGATGGAACCTTGTTCACATCTATACTTGCAAAGTGGTAATTAACTTTTCGGTTCAGGTGTATTACTTGGTTAGGCACATAGCAAATCATTAGTTTACTTGTAAATCATAATCACAAACTTCAAATAAAAAGATATATTATGAATTTGAAGAGTCACTAACCTGAATCTTTAACAGATGCAAACCTTGGTGCAAGTGTTGCAGAATGCAAAAGTTGTATGTTTTGGTTTATTTTCTCTGTAATATCCTTGTGATCATTACGAAGTTCTGTAGCAGGAAGAACCAAGTAAGCGAAAACTTGTGATAAATTGTACTTTAGAGCATCAGTACAAGACATTGTGGGTTTCTTAACAGATAAAAAATAATCCATGAATGCTGTGGTTTAAGAAGGTGATAGTATATACTATTTTAAGAGTAAAATTTCAGGCAATCATGGTCCAACTAATTCCTCTTTTGACTAGTATCACAACATTGACCAGCGAAAATGTAAAGCAAAATGAAAGAGAGAGGCATATACCACTAGAAGAGATGGTAATTAAGGTGGGTCTCAGTCATCACATGGATCTAATGATATGGTTCTAATTTCCAAAACAAAACTACTATAGATAGGGTAGCAAGTAATGCTCAACCCAATCCTGGAACGGACCACAACAATTACACATCATAGTGCAAGTACACACACTCACAGCAAACAACTTACATTCTTTTCGGTAATAAGACAACATGGATAAGGGGGTGAGAATATGACACAATATGGACACGAGATACCACCAATATATAATTAAAGTTGATTAATTGCTTCAACTTTAACTTTGTCTCTTTTCTTTGTTTATATACCAAGATCCTACAATTTTTCAACTATAACAGAAGTTATAATAGATTCATGTGACTAAATATCAACAAACGCTCACACACACACACACCGTATCGGAAAGCATTGAATCGTCTATTTTCCTAGTGTTCCCATATTTTTCCTTTCTTTTGCTATTTCACATACTCCAAAAAATGTATTGACATGTATCCCCGTATCCGTATTCAGGAGTATTTGATACTACTGAAGACCATTCTTAGGAGTGTCTATGTATCAAAGGCAACAAAAAGAATGGTTATTTATCTTGCACCCGCATACTCCCATAATCATAAGATGCACCTCCTGCAGATCCTTTCATCTTTCCAGCAACCCTCCGTAACTGATTATTAACCTGCCCACAGTTTCGAAGCAGTACATCTGGGGAAACTAGTTTTCCACACTAACCAACATGTAAGGATTAGGAGCTTGCCATCTTTAGTAGCACAGACTCTGGAGTGTCCATACATCATGGTTCAACAAATTAATTTTTCCTTTCATACAGTTACCCAAACTATATCCAAGAATAATCTTATTCGGTCGAACACAATTCAAAGTTCTTTTGGAAATAAAAAGATAATTAGGTGGAGCAAGTTGCGCGTGGATTATAATAGAGAATGCAGAAATATACAACAGAAAATTGTCATTGTCATTTCCACAGCCACCCCTTAATAATTCAAAAACATCATCAAATAAGGCAAAACTCCACCCAAAAATTGATCTTCATTTAACATGAAATTAAAATGATAAAAGATAGTTCTGCTGTTGAAGGTAATTCGTAACGAAAAGGTTACACCTCAAATTTGCATCAAACAAATCCAATGGAGTTAAGAATAAAAAGTATATAACCAAACAAGAGAGGCAAAAGAACTACAATGTGAAGAACATTTGTTCTTATTCAACATCTTCCACACAAGACAAGCGAAATAAAGCTAGTATAAATTTCCATCACTGTACAGACAATTCTTATTATTTAACAAAGTATAGTTCTATAAATTACCAGCAAGTCTATTCCGGTCCGCTCTTACAGTAGGGATGTCTATATCTGCCCTCGGGAACCCCTGCAGAACCCCAGATTCAACACTTAAAGACTATCCAAATAAAAATTCTCTCATCTTTTCCACCTTACTCATTCTAGTAGCGTACAAATAAAATTTGAACTTAAAAAAAGTTAACTTTCAGCGGAAGTAAACAAATAAACATATATCGATAGCCTTAAAAAAGGAATGAAGAATTGCCTCGGAATCAAGGAGGTTTCCGGAGAGACCAGGGCCGCCGGGTTGGCAGAGGCGCTCAATGATGACATTCATCTCCGCCTCCAGTCCGCTCCGCTTCTCCATCAGCTTCATTGTCTCCGTTTTCAAATTCGTCGCCACCATCTTCAATTATTAAATCTTCCTATCAATTTTTGAATATCGATGATTATTATGATCAGAAGGTTACTATTAGGGTTTACAATAACAAGAGCCCAAGCTAGAACAGAGAACCAAAGAGGGAGTGATGTAAAATATGGGTGATTTTTGGGACCAGTTGCTTGCTGGGAATTACAAGGGGTATAATTTGTATACTCATCCTTTGGAAAAATATGGGAAAATTACGATTTTGGTCCTCATACTTTACTACTTATTCAGTTTTGGTCCTCATACTATTGATTTTGACCAATTTAATCCTCAAATTGGTCATTTTTTAACAATTTTCGTCCTTGTCATTAGTTGGGGCGTTAAAATAGACGGAGGGCCTCACGTGATCTCCACGTGAGGCTGAAATAGAGGGGAAAATACTATTCTGCAGCAGAACCCTCATTTCTTCCCCGAAATGAAAATTTTCCCAAACCCCTCTTTCTTCCCCAAAAAAAATCCTAATACAATTTCTACTCGATTTGGCTGAATTTCACCTTCTCTCATTTTTCTACAATGCCCATTGAGTATTTTGTATATTTTGGTCGAAATACCCAAATTCCCTGTCACACCCCGAACAATAATACGATTTTCTGCAGCTCAACGGTTATACATTAACAATATTACTTTTATAAATCTCGTGAACCAGTTCATAGTTGGTTATATAACATACTCTATCAACATAATTAGCAAAATTAGGTTCTCATCTACAACACTTATACATGCCTCTTTCACATATGGTAGTATAGACTATTATAACATGCTCACAAGCCATCTTCACTTTTAGTATATTGCTAATAGTCTCAAAATCTATGACTTCTATCTTATTGACTTGTGAGGAGAACACTGCATACTGACCCGACCTGACTTTGCAAGCACAACGTAGACTTATTCCTCGAGAGTGGACACGACCAAAATCTATGCCTGAAAAATGTTGCAGACGAGTGAGTCTGCGACTCAATAAGTAAATAACCAGCTCTGCTTATACATGCATAATGAATCCAGTTCAACAAGAGAGAAATGAACAAGTAATAACATAGTCATCAAATTACATTCCAACACATCTCATATTATTAACAATGTAATCATCTCACAACAAAACAAACAATCAAATTCCTCCTTTCCTAGTATGCTCACAAGATGGTGATATAGTGTCTTTCTCCACCCTACTCGTCTCACTATTCATCATACTATAATTAAGTGAATTTCCCCTTTGTCAGCCACGAAGAGCCGCCGGTGCCATTGAATCATCGGGGCCGTTTATTTTTTTTTTCCACGAAGAGCCACCGAGACCAAATATATCCACGAAGAGCACCGAGGCCAATATATCCACGAAGAGTCATCGGGGCCGTTAATTTTTATCCACGAAGAGCCACCGAGACCAATCAAAGGGGTTTCACATACTAAATCTATCCAGTTTCCTTAACTCCCTCATTTCCACATATCACTTCTTTTGTGAGCAACTAGTCAAGTAAGACCACATATCAACACATATCTTCAATCACAAGTATATAGCCACAATGTCATGTAACTCATGGTACATGCATAATATACTTTCTCTTCTTGCTTCCACAACTCATAATCATGTACTTCACACAACAAAGTAATATGAATACAACAACACACATATAGATCGTACTAATCAATCAGTTACATAAGAGCAATATCAAGAGAGAAAGAAACATATATAGGCATCACTAATTATTTACTTACATAAGAGTAATATCAAGAGGAAAAGGACATATATAGGCATAGCTAATTATTTACTTACATAAGAGTAATATCAAAAGGAAAAGGACATATATAGGCATCGTTAATTATTTACTTACATAAGAGTAATATCAAGAGGAAAAGGACATATATAGGCATCGCTTATTATTTACTTACATAAGAGTAATATCAAGAGGAAAAGGACATATATAGGCATCGTTAATTATTTACTTACTAAATGTACCAATAGCCGATGGTCTTAGTTCGCGATCTGCATTTTTCCCAGTGGACCCGGCTCCTAATAATATTTCCAATATCTTTATTTAATATAAACAGATTCAGCAATGGAAATCAAAAGATGAATACTTAGGTCTATATTAATCAATCTCTTCTAAACAGAACTAGCACACTTCTGTCCTATATTACAAGTTTTCTACAGACCAACGTATAGATGATATCAGTATGAATTTTACTACAGTTATTCCTCTTTGTCTCTAGTTTCATATCCAACAAGAATCATACGAATTGGATCAGTATATAATGAGTTATTCAAGTTTTAATACGACCTGTTCTGTACTGTCACAGATTCGGTTACACTACTTCAAAATTCTATAAAAATTCACACAACCGTTCAAAAGTCCTGATTTTCTCAAAATATGACATAATATTTGTATAGTTTCATTATAAATAAGAAAACCACAATTTCAACCATTATATCTCAAGTTATAAGCTTTTTAGTACACCTTGTCTGATTTCCCGCAGAATCAGGGCAACAGAATGTCTCCCTATTTTTACCAATTAAAACGATGGATTTAGCTTCTGCTCAAAACAGGAAATTTATAGAGGACATCCTAAAGTTTTCATAGACATCATGATCTCCAATTTTGGACCGATAAAACTCAAGATTTACCCGAAAAACAGAGACTGTTCGGACAGATTGTTCCCTGCTTCTACTCTTTCAACTTAATCAATTTGTTTTTCTTTAAATCCAACTCAAACATCACCTCCTACACGAATTTAGACAATAATTAAGAACCAGAACTTACCAAATCAGTGGTGACACTTCCTAAGATTGCTGAAAATGGAGAAACCACAAATTCTTTCCTCTTGTTCTTTCTTCTTCTATTTCTTCTTCTTCTCTCTTCCTCTTCCTCTTTTCTTTCCACCGCCTCCCCCTCTTTCTTTTTTGTTTCTACTTGATTCTAGATCCTTCTATATGCTACTCCACTAATGTTTATCTATATATATATATATATATATATAAAAGTCTAGTTATGTGTCTAGATATGTAGGTGTACACATAGGTCATATAGGTGTATAAATACACATATTATATTCAAGACATGTTGATAAGGTTACTTTTATTTTTGTCTTGAAGTGTAGTATTCTATACATATACATGTATATATATATTATAAAATGCTACTATTACATATGTGGTATTAAGACTTTATTTATTTCCCCCACATCTATACAAGTATAAACTTTGATTCCCACATTCATATTATACAAATATTCATACGTTTATAATAATTTATTTCTTGTTTTCAATTATCTCATTAACCACAATTATTATATAAATTAACACAACATATATCCACTTTCTTGTACTAATAATTCATAAATCTATATAAAAATTTCGGGGGCGTCACATTCCCAAAGTGTAGAACCCTAACAATTAAAAAATCGATTATTTGAAGAAGTGGCATCCGAAGTCGCATTTGAGGACTACTGAATAGAATTTTGGAATTGAGGAGTAGCAATGGCGAGGAGGATCAAACATGCCCTCGATTTTCCACCGAATTATGGTTAGTGATTTTTTATTTTTTTTTATGAAATTACAAATCTTATGAATGAAATTATGATTTCTTTATGAAATTGAGAATTTTGTTTATGAAATTGTGAATGTTGTGTGTGAAATTAGATTTATGTATTAAATTAGGTTTCGGTTCGAAATTGTTGATTTCTTTATTACATATTAAATTCTGTATGAATTGTGGATGTAATTGTTGATTTATGTTGGAATTGATTGATGATTGTATGGATTGGTTTAATTATAGTGAGCACAGTCTAATGGATTTTTCTTTTTTTGCTTTTCTGTTATATTTAATTAAATAACTAATAAAAATTAATAATAATAGTCGGTATGGGGGACCCTACATATTTTAGTTTGAAAATGTATTATGGAGGAATTACAAAGCATGTTCCACATAGGATATAAGAGGGGGAAGGGGGGGGGGGGGGAGTGTGGAGTTCTTTGACTTTGTGGATATAAACTAAATAGGCATAATGGATCTATGGACTTATGCTGCAAGTTGGGGTTTAATGACAAGGGTAGCATTAGATTTTGGGTTAAGTATCGAAAGAGTTTTGATAGACAATGCAAGTGCATAGAGGATGATGCACTGTTTTTTATGTTTTGAAAAAATACATACCTAATAATTTTGAGGTTGAAATGTATTTGGAACATCTTGATGTTGTGGGTAATGTTTCTGATGTTGGGTAGTGATTGAATCTGAAATAATTGAGGTTGTGGATTAGATGCAGGGATTGAGAAGACTGGTGAGGTTGAAGGTTGTGAGGGAAATGAAAGTGATGGGAATAATGCATTTTATGAGAGTGATTATAACATGTTAGATGATGATAGGATGTTTGAAGAATATTTTGATCATGAGGCTGAAAAAGAGTGTGCATGGAAGTGAATGGGTTTATGATGATTTTTTGAATAGGCTACAGGCTGAAAATATAAAAGAATGGGATTGTGTTGAGAGTGGGGATGAATTTGGTAGCAATTATGGGCCTGATGATGATGGAAGAATGAAATACCCTATGTTTAATCCTAAGGCTGAAATGAAAAACCCTTGCATTGGGTTTGATTTTCAAAGCTAAGGAGGAGGCTAAATTTGTAATTCAAAACCATTGCTTTAGAAGACGCATGATGGTAAAATTTCAAAAAGAAAAAAAAAATGACAAGTGAGGTTGAGGGCTATATGCAAGAAAGAGGTTTGCACATGGTTTGTGTATGTTCCAAAAATGTAAAATGATAATGCGTGGCAAGAGAAGAGTTATAATCCTAAACATAACAAGTGCTCATGGAATTATAATAATTCAAGTCTCAGATCAGGTTGGATTGGAATGACCTTTGTGAAAAAATTTAAAGACAATCCAAAGTTAGGAACAAGTGAATTCATAAATGAATTGTGCAAAACCTTAAAGGCTATTGTCTCCAAATCACAAGCCTATAGGCAAAATTGAAGGCACTAAACCTACAACAGGGCAACATGGAAGAACAATTCAAAAGGATTTGGGATTACTGTGAGGAATTAATGAGATTTAATCCAGGTTCAACTGTCTTATTATAGTTAACAGATGAAAAGGGGTAGAAACTAAAAGATTTCACATATTTTACATGTCTTTCAATACATGTAAAATTGGATTAAAAAATGATTGTAGGCCTATAGTAGGAGGGTTGATGGTTGTTTTTCGAAAGGGAAACATGAGGGGTCAGTTATTGTCAGCAGTTGGGCTTGATGCAAACAATAACATCTATCCTTGCATATGCAATTGTTGAATCTGAAACAAAAGACAGTTGGATGTGATTATTGAACTGTTAGACAATGGTATAGGGTCTGAAAATAATCCCAACTGAACCTTCATGTTTGATAAACAGAAGGGTTTGATTCCAACCTTTGAGACTCTGTTCCTTAATGTTGAAAACAAATTTCGTGTCTACAATTTGGTGTAGGAATGAGGAGCCTGAGCATTATGTTCATAACTGTTACATAGTTGATGCCTACAAAAAGTGTTATGAATTTCCTTTATGATGTGAATGGTTCTGAATTGTGTCCACGTAGCAAGAATGATCCGCCTCTACCACCTGTATACAGAGAGAAAGCTGGCAGATCTTAGAGATTAAGGAGAAGAGAGTCAGATGAGCCCTTGATGTAGGAAGAAGTATTAAATAGACCGAAAAATTTAAATACAATATGCCCACAAAAAGTATGAGTTCTTAAAACCATTTCACATGAATTCCTTTATCTGCTTAAATTTAGAGCTCGATATGTAGGAAGTATCCCCATCGAACAAGATATGCCCTCAATACACATACGAGGCCACCCAGTCGCGAAATACACTATAAAGCATAAGTCAAAATAGGTTGTTTTCTCGAAGGCTTGTCTTCGTACGATACAAGACCACCGCTTAAGACCTCATCCACGAACATAAATTTACGTAGCCACCTTCCACCGTCCTCATAAAGCATGAGCCCCACCTCGAAGGCCTCTCTCCGCCTCGTACGAGGCCTCCTCCTCGAAGACCTCTCGCAGCCTCATACGAGGCCTCCTTCTCAAGGAAATCCGGCAAAAGATCTTGGAAATCCAGAGAAGATTCTATCACCTTATTACAACAAATGACCTTAAGCAATTCTATAAATACTCCTAAAATTTCCAGGTTAGAGGGGCGGGGGGGAGGGGAATCATCTTCTTTCTATCATTCTTGGTATTTCATGTGCAATCTTATTCTTATTTTATTGGGAATTTCATTTTTACCCACATCAAATTGGCGTCATATGTGGAAAATTCCAATAACGACAAAGACGATGAGAAAAAGAAGATTTATGAAGACAACAAAGAAGAAGACAGAAGACTCACTTACAAATGAACATCAGTAAGAATAAAGAAAAATAAAATTGCAGCTTGAAAATCCGTTGAACGTCGTCAACCTCGCCGCCGGATGTCGGAAATATCTTCCGGCGTGTCTCCAGCCACGCGCAACACCAATCGGACCGCTGTCCGCCGATCTACACACGGGTGCCGCGCGTGTCCTCATCCGACACCCCACACGCCGACACTCACCCGTCTACCACCAATCGCACTTCTAGATCTACTTCTGCTTTTTTGCTCCGCTTTTTATACAAATTACCTATGTCTTTTGTGTAATTACAGAAACCACCCCTGACACTCAAAAAATAAAGGTAATTTGTATAATGATATCGATGTTTTCTGAGGGGTGTATGTGTAATTTTTTAAAAAATATGGGTCATTTATATAAATGATATTAATGTTTCTGATGATGGGTGTATGTGTAATTTAAGACCATGATGGATTGTGTAAATAGATCATAAGTAAAGAAGCGTAAATATAATTATTCTAAAAATATATAAACCATCATCACATATCAATAAAAAAAAGAAAAAAACTAATTTAAGTTATTTTCGACTCAATAAAACATATAATGCAGTGGTATAAACAATAGCTGTTTATGACTGAAAATTGACTTTTATAATTTTTATATATAAGCGAGTGAAAATTGCATTTTCTTTTTATAAGTGCAGAAATATAGATAAATATCACGAAACGGTCGCACGTTAAAATGGCCGTCATCAGAGCAGCCTCCACTTCCCTCAGTTTCCTTGCCTCAACTTCATCGTCATCTTCCTCTCGTTACTGCCATTGTCGCCCCTCGCTTTTCACCAAGTTCAGATTTGGTCCCATCTTCAATATCTCCTTTGCGGTCACACCCTTCTCTTCCAGAAGAGCGAAGCGCATGGCTCACTCTACTGCTCGGGCCACTCTTGGCCTCACTCAACCGAACAAGATCGACCCACCAAAGGTACTCCTTATCTCTCTCTCTCTTAAACAATGCGTTGGAATTGATGGGTTTATGTTTAGGTTACATGAGAGCATAGTTGTAGAATTATGCTTGGTTGTAGTGTTTGTTTTTGTGTGTAGTGTGTCAATTTGTATGACAACGTTTTGACTTTTTGAATCTTGATTCATATTTCTTAATGAAGTTCTGATTGATATGTTTCTGAGCATTGCTTCCGTCGTGATACAATCGAGGCTGTATTTTTTATGTTTGTGATTTGGGATAATTAACTTTATTTTGCTATAGCAATTCTTTTGGTTAAAATCAGGAATTTCTCCTAGGGGCCTCAATTCAAATGTGTTTATCAGCTTTCATTGTTTTATTGGAGATCTTTTCATTCGTTTAGTTCTTTTTCATAGTTAAATAGTTGGGGTATCTGTGTTATATATATGTTTCTCGCATTTTTTGGCCGGCTCAGGCACACAGGTTAATATGCACGAAAGCTAACCCTCATAGATAGTGAACTATGTGTATTTTGCATGGGCATATTAGCTTTTGAAACATGACGGAATTGATATGTTTCTGGAATGATGTAAGATCTCATTTGCGGCAAAAGAGATTGATTTGGTACAATGGAAAGGAGATTTACTTGCTGTAGGCGTCACCGAAAAGGATATGGCAAAAGATGATGATTCGAAGTTCAAGAATTCAATTCTGCAAAAGCTGGATTCACAGTTGGGTGGACTGTTATCTGAAGCCTCATCTGAGGAGGATTTCACCGGAAAGGCTGGACAATCAACAGTTCTTAGGCTTCCCGGTCTTGGTTCTAAAAGGGTTGGTTTAATTGGGCTTGGAGCAGCTGCATCGGCAATGGTGGCCTACCGCAATCTTGGTGAGGCAGCTGCTGCAGCAGCCAAGTCTACGCAGGCAAGTAATGTTGCCATCACACTTGCTTCTGCTGAAGGGATCCCTGCAGAATCAAAGCCAGTTACTGCTTCAGCAATTGCCACTGGTACTTTTTCCATCTTCGACTTCAAGATACTTGAATAAAACCTGCAATGGTTTGTTGCTAATTAATGTATTACTTCCTGGAACTTTTGAAATGAAACAGGAGCTATCTTGGGGACTTTTGAAGATAGTAGGTTTAAGTCAGAAACAAAGAAACCGGCTCTCAAATCAGTGGACATTATTGGTCTTGGCAGTGGACCTGAGATAGAGAAAAAACTCAAATATGCAGACAATGTTTGTTCTGGGATCATCCTCGGGAAAGAGCTTGTAAATGCCCCGGCTAATGTACTCACCCCTGGTGCGTAATATTCTATTATGTTTTTGTTCGCTTTATGCTTATTGTTACATTATACTCCTATTTTGGAAGTATGTTTTGTGTTTTTAGATATTGGCTTTTTGAAGTTCTCCCTATTTCATTTGTTTTCGGTTTTTGTAAATTTTTCAGGAGTACTAGCTGAAGAAGCCTCAAGGATTGCTTCGGAGTACAGTGATGTTTTTACTGCAAAAATATTGGATGTAGAGCAGTGCAAAGAATTGAAAATGGGTTCCTATTTAGGTGTTGCTGCAGCATCCACTAATCCTCCACATTTCATCCATTTATGTTACAAGCCTCCTAATGGGAACGTAAAAACCAAGCTGGCCTTAGTTGGAAAGGGCTTGACTTTTGACAGGTGAATATATGTTTTGCAAAATGGAAGTTGTTCACCTTTTTAATTGTGAAGAAAAACATCTTTTTCCTGCTCATGAAACATTTTTTCATAAAAAGTATTGATCCCATTTTTTTGATGATTCAGTGGTGGCTACAATATCAAAACAGGAGCAGGCTGCTTGATTGAACTCATGAAATTTGATATGGGAGGCTCAGCAGCAGTATTGGGTGCTGCAAAAGCTCTCGGTCAAATCAAGCCTGCTGGAGTAGAGGTGGATCATTTTCTTTCTTGCTATTTCTCAGGAGATACTGGTTGCTTGCCTTGTATAATTTCCCAGTTTATCAGTTAATTGTTTTTTCCTTTTGGTCCCGACATCCTATGTTCACAAATAAGTCTAGTTTGTCAGGACATAGAGATACAGATTAAAGAAAAACCTTGACAATTGGTAATTTCTGTGCAGGTTCACTTCATTGTTGCAGCTTGTGAGAATATGATAAGTGGAACAGGTATGAGACCTGGGGACATCCTCACAGCATCAAATGGGAAGACGATTGAGGTAATTTATCACTTTCACAGGTCATAGATTATCCATTTCTTCTGTTTAGTTTTTCTTTAATCATTCTTAAGTTTTCCTTTGCCTTTCTTGCTCGCTTTGTTAGAGGAATAGCTTCGTCATATTGTCTTATCTCTCAGCATATATTGGTGGGGTTTATACTAACCAATTCAAATAAGATGTATTAAAAACTGAATCTGGATTTAGGTCCAATAAGGATCGGGTTCAAAATTGAATTAGTTTGGGCTTGGCATGTTGCGTATTACATGATGGGCTTCTCTCTACCTGCTTTCTGTAATTATTTGGATTCTTACATGTTTCTTGACTGGTCTCTGTTTCTGCTTTTGCATTTATGATCCTTAGTCCTCTTGTTCATGACATTTCCTCTAAGTTGAATGGAAAACAAAAGGGGAGAAAAAAGCCAAAGCTTTTTTTCCTTCATTTAAAGTTTTGCGATATGCTGCTTTGACTACCTAATGATTAGAAATATGCTTTACTAATCAAATGCATGTCACCTAATGATTAGAAATATGCTTTACTAATCAAATGCATGTCGTATACTTACATTTCCCGTATACGCTTGATATTTCTGTCCACTAATCGCTTTAAATCATTGCTTGCATGGGTGCATTTATGATTCTTTGCTCTTAAAATACTACATACTATAATTAAAAAGAGCAAACAAAAATCCATAAAATATTTATAAGTTTGCAAATCCTGAAGCTGGGAGATTTGGGCACTGTCTTGCACTTCCTCCAACCTCAGCTAGCATGGCTTCCCAATCTGTGTAGCATATTTATGGAATATATATATATATACAAGTACTCAAGCTAGTTTTTTGTCCTTGTTCTTTAGTTGTCACAGATACTTTAATTTCTTATCAGGTTTCTCCTTGAATGTTTTGCTCAACAGGATTTTACAATCAGACAATCAAATGAATAGTACACACTCTTTTGGCTTTTACCTGATATGCCTTTCTATTCTTTGAATTGAATATGTTATCGTTTTACTCTAACATGGTTGCCTAGCTGCACTAGTTTGAACATGGTTGAAACTTGGTTCTCTTCAATAAAAAAGCATCTCCACGGGCTTGCATTTGGCATGCGTCGTACAATTACATCGATTGGTTGGGCCTTGTGTCTTGTACCGTTTCTTATTGTTGTTTGTGTTGATAATATTTGTAGGTAACGAATACAGATGCTGAAGGAAGACTTACACTTGCTGATGCTTTAGTCTATGCTTGTAATCAAGGTGTAGAGAAGGTACGCTGAGCTGCATTTATTTGCATTCCAAACCTTGCTGAATATCGTCGTCTTTGTGATGCTATTGTCACTTTTCAATCGCCATGTTTTCAGAGGAGCTAACAACTTAACACCGGAATGGAAACATAAAAATAGTCATACCATAAAACCTTACATAGATGCTTATTCTCAGACGGTATGGAGGTATGCACACTTTCACAAACACTGAAATAGTTTAGGAGAGAAGGCTGAGTAGTCATTGTTCATGTATAGAATCAGCTGGTTTTTGTCTTCGCAAATCATATTTTACTTGTTTCTTTCTCTTGCTTGCGAAAGAATTCAACAGAAACACAAAAGCCAAAAACCTTTAGGTTGTTCAGTATTTCTCGGTGGGACGCTGCTTTGAGAACAATGAAAGTTAAACAAACATTTACTTCAATGTGCAGATAGTTGATTTGGCTACACTGACTGGGGCCTGTATTGTTGCTCTTGGACCATCTATAGCAGGTAGGATTTGCACTTGTTCCTATCTTTTCTTTACGGACCACGTATCTTTCCGTTTATAATTAAGAGGGTGTTTGGCTAAGTTTAGTTAAAAGATCTTATAATCTCATACGTCTTATAAGAGACTCTTAGAACTTACGAGAATAAGTTTTTTAAATGTTGGATGAAATAATAGCCCTCTAAAGATGTTAGTAATGTCAATTTTGGAATTAATTTGAAATAGTTTGTTAAAATTTTAAAAGCAAGTTAGGAAGTCCTCACTTTTTTAGAAGAGCTGATAAGGTCCTAAAATATTATTTTTGAATTTTATAAGCTCTTTTTATAAAAGGTAAGAAACACTTTATAACATTTTATAAGCTATCAAAGATTTCAGAAAATGTTTTAAATAACGTATAAGCTCAGCCGAACACCCTCTCCTCCACATATATTTGAAGTAGATGGAGGTAATGTTACACGGAAATAAACTAATTGCTATTTTCAAATTTTAAAAACAGGCGTTTTTACACCCAGTGACGACTTGGCGAAAGAGGTATTTGGAGCGTCAGAGGCCAGTGGGGAAAAGCTTTGGAGGATGCCGTTGGAGGAAAGTTATTGGGAGTCGATGAAATCAGGAGTTGCTGATATGGTGAATTCAGGTAGCCGTCAAGGCGGTTCCATCATTGCCGCTCTTTTCTTGAAGCAGGTAAGCTTCCTTTGTCCCTTACTTTTCCCCCTCAATGGTACGGCATATCAAGTCGTTGTGCCCGTCTGTTAAAAATGTTCGCAAAATGCATAAAATTAGAAAATAGAAGACCGTAGCCGGAATAGCTTTTTGCATGTCTTAGATATGATCGATTGCCCGATGAGACCCAACTTGTGCTTAAACTGAGATGATACGGTAGAAAGTCCTGTGTATAGGGTTGCAAGACGAGTTGAGCTAGCTCGTGAGCCTAGCAAGGCTTCTTGAGTAAGGATCAGGTCGAGCTCGAGCTCTTCTCTAACGAGTTGAACACTAGCTCAAGTTTAGATATTCTTATTTATTTTCTATATTATATTACTAAGAATAAATTAAAAACTTACTATTATTTTAATAGAAAAAATGCAAGCAACTCCCATGTGATATTGCAAATAAGCAATTTACCCCCTTATGAAAAATAAAATACCAATTTACTTCTCTATTTTTTAAAATGAATCAATTAGGTAAATTGTTCCATTTTAAAGAACACTGAGAGATCAATTACTATTTTTTTTTCATAGGTGGGTAATTTGCATATTACAGGGAGGTAAATTGCATTAAATCATTATTTTAATTAACAAATAATGTGAGATTTATTCATCATTTATATATGAATATTAAAATGTAAATGACATGTATTGAAATAAAATAACAACAATAAAACAAAGAAATAACTTTATATTTCGTGCACTAATTTAATTGAAAACGTATGGCAAGTAATACATAACAATAATGAGAAATGACGAAAGAACAGTATATTATTTCAAATGCTCAGAAAATAATTGAATATAGAAGCTTTTTACTTTTCTAAAGTAAGCTCGACATCAAGCCGAACTATAAAGATCAAATAGTTTACACTCATATCAAAGAGATCAACATTTGAAAATGACTAAGTTTGACGAGTAATTGCTTATGTGCAGTTTGTCGATGAAAAGGTGCAGTGGATGCATATCGACATGGCTGGCCCCGTTTGGAACGATAAGAAGAAAAACGCCACAGGGTTCGGTATATCAACACTGGTCGAATGGGTGCTCAAGAACTCTTCTTAACTCCAGTTTCTTTTTTACATGTCTGATTTTTAGGAATAAAGTTGGCCGGAAAAAAGGCATGACGGTCGTATTCGTGGTCGCCCTACCGGGGATTTTTGTGCTGTTTGCGAAATTTTGCTCTATATTTGCCATCGCCAGGATATGAAAATTGTTCATGTAGCTTTTGCGTCTCTCTTTCGCGTGTGGCCCTTTGCGTCAAATATATTGAAGTGTGACTCAAAGAACTTGGAGGACTATAGAAAAGACCAAAATTGTTTTAAGGAATAACTACACACCCCTATCTTGAGGTTTGGTGTAATTACATGTAGGCTCTCTGTGGTTTGAAAAATTACATTTACTATCCCTGAATTTTGTTTTTATCTAACAAATAGGTTCTTCCGTTAGTTAAAATTCATCGAATTTGTTGATATTAGTAAAAAAAAATTGAATTAGAGGTGAGATTTTCCATCGATTGACTTATTACTGGTTTATTGTAGGTCAAACAGAATTTATTTTTGACCAAACTATTCTTATATATCGTTACACGTTAATACATGAGAGGAGGTATATTTTCACTGTTATAAAAGTAATTTAATCCTAAAAGATTTGTTTGGCATGCATTAAGTCATTAATAAGTTAATCAAGGGTAAATATCGATTTTTATTCAATTTTTTTGTTAATATCAATAAGTTCGGTGAATTTTAATTAATGGAGGGACCTATTTATTAAATAGAAGTAAATTTTAGAGGTATTAAATGTAATTTTTCAAAATATAAGAGATTTATGTATAATTATATCAAATCTCAGGAGAAGAGAGTGTAATTATCCCTTAAACTTTTTAAGGGCAAATAGTTTCCCAATTCCACACTCCTATGAGGCTTGTAGTAAAAATCACCATAGCTGGATTTGGAAAAATATTACTAAAACCCTCCCTTTGATAAAGAAATCTGTATTATGGAATATAGGAAATGGCAAAAGTGTAAGCTTTTATAAAAGATAAACGGTTAGGTAATTTTCGTATTATAGATAATACCTACCCTATACATACTACTCAAACAAACACTTCTGTAAATTTCTTCACTGAGGTCATGTTTATTATACATGATTGGGCTTGATTGATAGTCCAATCACCCCTAAATTGATGTTTATTTACAAAAACATGAGCCTTTGATTAATTTAGGGGCCCGTTATAGTATAGAATAAAATGGATGATTTGAATACCACCTATTGAGGTGGTATTCAAATCATCCAAAAATTGATCCAAATTATTATTTGTTTTTTAGTCAATATAACCCTTGTGTTGGGTATAATATTTACCTTCATACCCTCGATTGTAGAAAAAATTGCATGAATGTTATTAACTTTTTTTATTTTCTTTTAAAGGGTAATGTTATTAACTTTTGAGGAAGAGAGTTTTGGTGTTTACAAATATTTGGTCTGTCATTATATATATTTTTTTCAATATTATCTCACCAAATCTTTTATTTCTCTAACTTTGAATTTTCACTTTCAACTTCCACAAATTTTTATCTTTTTAACTTATTTTTTTAATTTTTTTAATATTTTTAATTTATCCAATTAAAACATATTTTAAAAATAAAAATTAAATTTTTAATTAATTGTGTGCACATTCATTTGAATGTGTGAGAAGTAAGCACTTCTCAACAAAAGACATGTTTGGTAAAAATATATGGTTGACCCAAATATATGTTTTTCTTCTATGGGTATTTTGTCATATAATTCATATCCTTCTAAAATCACAAATTAATACAATTGCTATAATAAAAAATTAAATAATCATACAATATATCATAACAAGTAAACAAAATCTTATATTATCCTACAATCATTTATCCCAAGTAATATCATTCATTAATCTATTACATTATAATTAGATCAAAAAAAGTAAACATGTCCTAACTAAGTTTACCTTTACTGGAACTAAGACGGGCTTAGAAACTTGATCACAGAAGAGCAAATAAACCTCTTAAAATCTATCCCTATTATTCAAAACATGGAAGACTATCAGATGGGCTGGGATAAAAAGTGGCATCTTCAGTATTAAGAGGGTGTTTGGCTAATTTTTTTTTTTTTTTTTTTTTAACAGTTTATAAGCTTTTACATCTTATAAGATATTTTAATAACTTATAAGATATTGAATTTTATTTTAAAAATAAGCCCTAAAGTGTTTGGATAAAATAAGATGTTATAACTTATAAGATGTTTTTCCATCTTATAAGATGTTAGGGTGTTTGGCATAATAAGGTCTTTTTATCGCAAAATGACAAAAAATGACATGTTACTATTATAATCAAATAAGTTGTCATTTCTTGATATATTCTGTATTTTAATATTTTAAAAATACTTTCATAGGTAGTACACATTAGTTTAACTTCTAATAAAAATCTAATAGATAATAATTTTTTAAGAAAATAAGAAAATGATGATAATTATTACCTAATATTTTGAATAAAAAATAATATATATATATATATGTACATTAATGTTAGTCGAATATCAACATTGATATATAATTGATATTCTCTTTGTTAACGAAATGAATATTTTCTAGTCGTATACTTTTTAATGTCGTTAATTTTATTTTTTCAATAAATATAATATCAATAGCAATCTTATTTTTGTTTCAAAAATAATAATTTATTAAGTAATGAAATAATTTCTCCTTTTCAATTGAAAGAAAAATTAAATACCAATAAAATGCTTTAAAATCTTAAGAGAGAGAAAGTAAATTTGTGTGTGTGAGTGTGTGTGTGGAGAGAGTGTGTGTGTGTGTGTGTGTGTGTGTGTGTGAGAGAGAGAGAGAGAGAGAGAGAGAGAGAGAGAGAGAGAGTGATAGTGTGTGCATGTGTGGGTGTGAGTGTGGATGAGGGTATTTTTTTATCTAATTACACATTAATTTTGTAGAGCTTATAAGATCTTAAGAAAAAAATTGGAAGAGGTTAATTTTTTTCTAAAAAGCTTATAAGATCTAAAACATCTTATTTTGAGATCTTATAAGCTCTTTAAATAAAAATTTGCCAAACAATTGTTTTATAGCTTATAAGCTCTCAAACATCTTATAAAATATTTTGAGTAGCTTATAAGCTTAGCCAAATACCCTCGAAATCCGCGTACAAAAAGATTGTCTATGATCATGTTAAAGTTAGCGAACCATCTCTTCCTTGGAATACATTGTGGAAAATTAAAACATTGTCCAGGGTCTCCTTTTTTGGGTGGTTGCTGGGACATTGATGCACCAAACACAAGATTCAAGTTAACACAAAAAAGAATTATTGACAATCCCAAACATGTTTACTGGAACCCTCCCCGCACTCCTTTCGTTAAACTCAACTGTGATGGGGCATCAAAACGAAATTCGGGACCTTCGGGAGCGGGAGGAATTATCCGAGATTCTAAGGGTGATTTATTGCAGTCTTTGCATATCTAGTGGCTTGGACTTCTAATAACAGAGCTGAACTAATGGCATTTTGGTTTGGACTTTGTATTGCAAAGGATCTTGACATACGGAATTTTATTGTAGAAACTGACTCTATGTATATTACCAGATGCATGAAGGGCCTTCTTCATCAAACTCCAACTGGCTCGAAGCCTCTGCTTCAAGCATGTTGGACAATGTGTTCTGAATTTCAACAGTTCGAGATCATGCACTGCTTCAGAGAAGCAAATCGTCGTGCAGATTATCTAGCTAATTATAGTATATATTCAGATATAAAATATGTTTTTGACCAATGTCCAACTTTCTTGTATCTTTTTGTTCACGGCGATAATGTTTGTACTTATGTAGGTTTACCTAACGGATCCACTTACCTGGAGGATCCCCTCTTGTATGTTATAATTATACTATATTAATGAAGTTTTCTATTTAAAAAATATATATATTGAATTTGTGCGTTAGGAAATGTATTTAAGAATTAGGTAAGAATTTAGTCATTCCAGATAGTTAAATTTATAATTTTTCAATTTACCTTTTTTAGATTTTCAATTATATTTTCTTAATTATTATTTCATATTTTAATGTTTGAGTTAATTAAAATTTTAATATGACCAAATTAAATGCGTTGACCTATTTATTACTTCAAAATATAATACTTCCATTTGCCTTCTCACTCTTTCCACAAAAAATAAACATATATACCTTACCCTACTTTAATTATGCCGATTATTCTGAAGCAAAGTTGACTAAGGAATTCTTTGATTAAGCCGAGTAACAATTTTTTTTTTCTTTTTATTGAAAGAGCGGTAAATGTATTATTCATCAGAAAACAGTAAAGCTGGAGGCAACAAGCATATGTCCAGTTCATCCCTCAGTCTAACTATGTATCAGAGGAGATGGCTAAAATTTGTGAATCAAATTGAAGACTTTTGGAATTGGATTCATGATTTAAGGTTCTTCTATGTAAAGGGAATTTTAAATTTTCATCTATGTGCAAAGGAGGGAAAGTGCTCCTTAAATACGAGTGAAAGCCAGCTAATAACCACCTAACCAACGCTTAACCAATCTGTACACGTGGACCTATCAACACGTGAATAAATGAGTAAGGTTGTCAACTAAGAAAGCTAAGAAATAAGCTAGAGAATTAAAAAGCGTGTTTCCAAAGAACGCAATCTCAAAGCCTGTGTCTGCCTTCCCCAGAAACTCATCTTGCATCAACGGAAAACTGAGATGCTCCATGTGTTGGACAAATTGTTCTGCCATGTTGTTTTGTAGTCAGAGCGGACATGTGATAAGCTGTGGCCACGACTTATCACATGACTGATTTTGTCCAACGCATTTCTGATAACCCGTGGCCACGGCTTATCAGAAATGCGTCTGTCGTCCACTACATAAATGAGTATGACTTAAGCCGTGCCCACGGCTTATCTCTGTATGACAGTTTTTCTGATGTGGTCCACTATCTAACTCAAGTAACTTTCGGTAACCGCCGTTTAAGAACACATGAGACATTTTTTATGGAAAAAGGTATCATAAAATATTGGTTTTTGCTGGAGTTTTCCTTAAAAAACTTGATCAAGAGGCGTGGGTCCCCTGAAATCCTGCGATCATAAGAAAACACGCCATCGAGTTGATTGCATTAGATTTCAGAAGAATCCAACATCAGTTTCTTGCAGTCTTCCGGATTTCTTTATAAACTTGCATTTGAATCAATGGCTGGAGGTAAGTATCCTAAATTATTCGCTTCCGCACTCCATAATCTAACATAATATGGTGTAATTTATACATATATGTTAGATATAAATTTTGCCAACAATTATGTTGGATTATGTTAATTAGATGGATTCATGTTTAGACCATCTTATTTCTTATAGCCTATGTTTATTATGCTTACATTTGGTATCAGAGCATGCTTTATCTCTGCCTTGATTTAAGCATGATGTTGGTTTCTTGGGAATTAAAGTTATATATATAAATTCTGCAATTGAAGTTGACATGTTTTTATTATGCTTCATAATATTTGTATGATGGGATTTATATACATTTAACGATTATGGATATTGAATCAAATTGATTCATGGAGTTTAATGCCTTGTGATCAGCATTTTCATTTATTAAAGACTAGCCATAACATCTTTGATATATGTTTATGCTTTGATGATTCAAGATCGCATCTATAGTAAAAGGGCATTAATTGTGATTGATCATATGGTGTAATGAGATCATCCCACAGGAACTTTGTTGCACTTGTATGATTAATCAGGATGAAATATTATGTTATGTTTCTTGATTTGCCCACAGGGATTGAGAAATGGTACGTAACTTGTAGTTTCATCATAAAGACATATGATCATTGAGTTAGGAATTTAGCCCACATGCAACTCTTGTTACTAATTCATATATTGCATGTTTTACATTGGTAATACATGGGTAAGTTTGTTGTCTCTATTTTGTGACATAAGCATGTATATCGTATTATAGTCTTTCAACCTATGAATTTCTCTAATATGAAGTGTGATATTCCCGAATTAAGATGTGATAATTATAAAGTTTGGAAGGAGAGAATTTTTCTTCATTTGGGCTGGATGGACATTGATTATGCTATAAGGAAAGATGAACCAGCTCCCATTACTGAAACTAGCAAACCGGATGAGGTTGATCTTTATGAAAGGTGGGAACGATCTAATTGCCTTAGTGTGATGTTCATAAAGACTAAAATCTCGGCTAGTATTCGGGGGTTAGTTCATCATCATGATAATGTCCGTGAATTGCTGAAGGCCATAGATGATCAATTTGTGTCTTCAGAAGCACTAGCTAGCATCCTGATTATGAGATTTACTTCTAAAAAACTCACCAGTTTAAGTGGTGTGCGTGAGCACATTATGCAAATAAGGGACACTACGGCTCAATTAAAATCTCTTGAAGTTGATATGTCTGAATCTTTCTTTGTGCACTACATTTTCAATACTTTACCATCTCAATATGTTCCTTTCAAAATCTCTTACAACAGCCATAAGGACAAATGGTCAATTAATGAACTCATGACCATGTGTGTGCAAGAGGAGGGGAGATTATCTATGGAGGTTGAGGATAGCGTGCATATGCCTATACAAGGAAAGAATAATGATCAAGTCAAAGGAAAGGGGAAGGCAAAGGTACCTCCTCATGGTGAAATTAAGGAGTCCAAGTGTTTTTTTTTGGAAAAAGAAGGGACACATAAAGAAGAACTGCCCTAAATTCAAGATTTGGCTTGAAAAGAAAGGTAATCAACTTTCTTATGTTTGTTATGAATCCAATATGGTTGATTTTTGTCATAACACATGGTGGATTGATTCTGGTTCTACAATCCATGTTACAAACTCTGTGCAGGGTTTGAAAAATCTAAGAAAGCCAGTGGAAAATGAACGTTACATCTATTCAGGCAACAAGATGGGTTCATGTGTAAAGGCTATTGGGACATGTAGACTAGTTCTTAATATTGGCTTTGTATTAGTATTGGAAAAGACCTTTTATATTTCAAATTTCTCTAGAAATTTGATTTCAGTTTCAAGACTTGTACCTTATGGATATTCCTTTAATTTGGAGATGGTGTTACTTTGTTTTATAATACTCATCTTGTTGGGAAAGGTACACTGTCTAATGGTCTTTACCATATTAATTTGCAAAGTGATGCACTTTACACATTGAATGTTAATGATACTGCTGGCATTAAAATATGTGTATGAATGAGGACTCCTTTATTTTTGTGGCACTGGAGATTGGGACACATCTCCATAGAGAGAATTAAGAAGTTAGTAAATGATGGAGTACTTAGTGCTCTAGATTTTACTGATTTTGACACTTGTGTGGACTGCATTAAAGGCAAGCAGACAATGTGTCAAAGAAAAGTGCCAAGAGGTGTTCAAACTTATTGAAAATTATACATACGGATATTTGTTGTCCAGACATGGACTTATGTGGTAAAAGATACTTTATTACCTTTATTGATGACTACTCACGTTACATGTATCTCTACTTCCTTGAATATAAAGGCTGAAGCACTAGATGCTTTTAAGGATTTCAAGGCAGACGTAGAGAAATAATGTGGAAAACAAATCAAAATTGTGAGGTCAGATAGAGGTGGAGAGTACTTTGGTAGATATACTGAAGGTGGACAAACACCTTGTCCTTTTGTTAAGTTTCTGGCTGAGCAAGGTATTGTTGCTCAATATACCATGCCTGGTTTTCCGGATCAGAATGGTGTAGCCGAAAGAAGAAACCGAACATTATTGGACATGGTGCGAAGCATGATGGCTAGCTCCAATCTTCCTAAGTTCTTATGGACTGAAGCTCTCAAAACGGCTGTATACGTATTAAATCGAGTTCCAACCAAAAGTGTCTGTAAGATGCCATTCGAGTTATTTAAAGGTTGGAAACCGAGTCTAAGGTATGTACACATTTGGGGATATCCGTCTGAAGTGAGAGTTTAAAATCCACAAGAAAAGAAGTTGGACCCAAAGACCATTAGTGGGCATTTCATTGGATATGTTGAAAGGTCTAAGAGATACATATTTTATTGTCCATCAAATAGCATTAGGATTGTGGAATCAAGGAATGCTAAGTTTCTTGAGGGTGACTTGATTAGTGGGAGTGATAAAAGATTGACTATAAGATCTGATGTCGATCATTCAAAACCTCAATCTTCCACTTCAAATAATGGATTGATTGTTGTAGTTCACAACACTCCTGCAGTTCAAACGCGTATTGAACAACCAATCCAGATAGTTCCACAATTTGATGATCATGAACCAGTAAATCCGGTTGTTCCACATATACCAAAAAATGTAGAACAACCAGTTGAACAACAAGCTCCTCCGGAGAACGTTGATGCAACATTAAGAAGATCTACTCGAATAAAAAGATTAGCAATTCCTAGTGACTATATAGTATATCTACAAGAGTCCGAGTATAACATTAGAGCGGAAAATGATCCTGAAACATTTTCACAAGCCATGCAAAGTAAGGAATCCAATTTGTGGTATGACGCTATGAAAGAGGAGATGAATTCCATGGCATCAAATGAAGTCTGGGATCTTGTCGAGTTGCCTGATGGTTTTAAAGCCATAGAGTGTAAGTGGGTCTTTAAAACAAAGAAGGACTCATTAGGCAACATCGAAAGACATAAAGAAAAACTTATAGCTAAGGGATTCACTCAAAGGGAATAAATCGATTATATGGAGACCTTTTCTCCTGTATCTAAGAAAGATTCACTTCGTATTATTATGGTGTTGGGTGCCTATTTTGATATTGATTTGCATGAAATGGACGTGAAAATGGCATTTTTGGATGGTGAACTAGAGGAAGAGGTTTACATGAAATAACTTGAAGGATTCTCCTCTGGTAACGGTGAGCACTTGGTATGCAAGCTTAAGAAATCCATATATGGTCTAAAACAAGCTTCCCGTAAGTGGTACTTAAAATTCATGATGCTATCCCTTCATTTGGATTTGTAGAGAATATCATGATCAATGTATATACCAGAAGGTTAATTGGAGTAAAACTTGTTTTCTTGTACTTTATGTGGATGATATTTTACTTGCTACCAATGACAATGGTATGCTATATGAGGTGAAACAATTTCTTTCTAAGAATTTTGAGATGAAAGATATGGGTGAGGCATCATATGTTATTGGCATCAAGATTCATAGGGATAGATCTCGATGCATTTTGGGATTGTCTCAAGAAACCTATATCAATAAGGTCTTAGAAAGATTTTGGATGAAAGATTGTTCACCTAGTGTAGCTCCCATTGTGAAGGGTGATAAGCTACATTTGGACCAATGCCCAATGAATGACCTCGAACGGGAACAAATGAAGGATATCCCATATGTTTCTGCTATTGGAAGCCTTATGTATGTTCAAGTCTGTACAAGACCTAACATCGCATTTTCCGTAGGGATGTTGGGAAGATATCAGAGTAATCCGGGTTTGGACTACTGAAGGGCTGCAAAGAAAGTCATAAGGTATCTTCAGAGGAAGGACTACATGCTTATGTATAGACGAACTGAAAATCTAGAAGTTGTTGGGTACTCAGATTCAGACTTCACTGGTTGCGTTGATCTAAGAAAATCAATATCTGGTTATATCTTTATGTTTGCTAGTGGAGCTGTATCATGGAGGAGTGCAAAACAGACTTTGATTGCCTCTTCCACTATGGAAGCTGAGTTCGTGTCTTGTTCTGAGGCAACTTCAAACGGTGTGTGGTTGAAGAGTTTCATATCCAGACTTAGAATAATGGATTCGATCTCTAAGCCATTAAGAAATATATTGTGATAATTCAGCTGTTGTCTTTATGGGTAAGAATAACAAGAGTGAAAGTCGAAGTAAACACATCGATATTAAGTATTTATCCATAAGGGAATGTGTTAATGAAGGGAAAGTGGTCATTGACTAAAGGCATGCCACTAAAGAATTTTAAGGATCATGTAGCTAGAATGGGAATAGGTCCCATGATGTGATTGTATTGTGATACAATTGTTATGTTTAATAAAACTCTTGTTCAGTTGTTGTATTTTCTCACTTCAGTTGTGCACATTTTAATTTGAGAAAACAATATTGTTTAGGGATCCTAAATAAACATATGGCTTATTTTATTAAGTTGTGTTACCGTGGGTGAGAAATATAGTGCATTACGATACATGAAAGATACTACTTAATTATAGAGGACATGTCGCCATGATTCATGTATTTTATTTCTTATTTGGACCCCATTCAGATGAAAATTTGATTATTAGATAGGTGGACCAAGTGGGCGAATGTTGGACAAAACGTTCTGACATGTTGTTTTGTAGTAAGAGCAGACATGTGATAAGCAGTGGCCACGGCTTATCACATGACCGATTCTGTTCAGTGTATTTCTAATAACCTGTGGCTACGGCTTATCAGAAATGTATTTCTGTCGCCCACTATAGAAACAAGTATGACTTAAGCCGTGCCCACGACTTATCTCTGCATGGCAGTTTTTCTGATGTGGTCCATTATCTAACTCAAGTAACTTCCGGTAACCGCCGTTTAAAAACGCATGATACTTTTTGTTATGGGATAAGGTATCATAAAACATTGGTTTTTGCTGGAGTTTTCCTTTGAGAACTTGATCAAGAGGCTTGAGTCCCCTGAAATACTGCGATCATAAGAAAACACGTCATCGAGTTGATTGCACTAGATTTCAGAAGAATCCTACATTAATTTCCTGCAGTCTTCCGGATTTCATTATAGACTTGCATTTGAATCAATAACTGGAGGTAATTATCCTAAATTATTCGCTTCCGCACTCAATAATAACATGTATATGGTGTAATTTATACATATATGTTAGATATAAATTTTGCCAGCAATTATGTTGGATTATGTTAATTTCATGGATTCATGTTTAGATTATAGCCTATGTTTGTTATGCTTACAGCATGATTATCGAATATCTTCATAGCTCCCCCACTAGTGGGACCAAGGACCAACGAGACCAAGGCCAACTTGGACGTGAAGGAAGCAAAGAGACCAACCCCAAGAGCTTTAGTGAATATATCAGCCAACTGTTCAGAGCTTCGGACATGGGACGGAGAGACGAAACCCTCCTTATATGTATTGCGAATGACATGACAGTCTATCTCAATGTGTTTCGTCCTCTCGTGAAACACAGGGTTCTCCATAATATGTAAAGCTGCTTGATTATCACAATAGAGTGCAAGAGGAAGGGTAACCGGAATACCAAAGTCACCAAGCAGAAAGGAAATCCAACGAAGCTCACAAACCGTAGCAGCCATGCTTTGGTATTCTGTTTCTGTGGTGGAACGAGATACTGTCGTTTGCTTATTTTTCTTCCATGAGATGAGGGAAGAGCCAAGGAAGACACAAAACCCAGTCAATGATCTAAGAGAGTCAGTACATGCAACCCAATCTGCATTGTAGTACCCTTGAAGAACAAGTGAGTTGTCGGACGGAAGAAAAAGCCCTTTCGAAGGGCACCCCTTGAGATATCTCACCACATGAAGGGCTGCCTTCCAATGTTCCTCACATGGACGTGTGAGAATCTGACTCAGCTTCTGTACATAGAAGGAGATATTAGGTCGAGTAAATCCAAGGTAAAGAAGCCTCCCAACCAACCTACGATAAGAATTCGGATCAGGGAGTAAGCTTCCGCAGTCACCAGAAAGTTTGAGTCCATGCGGGAAGGGAGTGGAGGCACCTTTCGCATGAAGCAGGCCAGTGTCGCGAATTATATCCATGATGAATTTCGTTTGCGCAACATATATGTCATCGGTGTTGTGAGCAATTTCGAGCCCGACAAATAATGAACTTCACCAATGCCCTTGATGGTGAAGAGAGCATGAAGATACTACTTGACAGATTGAATTAGAGACAAAGAAGGCCCGATGACCAACACATCATCCACTTAAACGACTAAGAATAAAGGGCGTTCATTAGTAGGCTTAGTGAATAAGCAGAAATCATGTGACGACTGAGTGAAGCCAAAGTCAGATAATTTCGATGTAAATTCCAGATTCCACTGCCTCGACGCCTGCTTGAGACCATACAAAGAACATTCCAGTTTACAGACCAAGCCCGGTGGAATAGAGGACCCCTCAAGAGGCGTCATATAGATATCTTCGTCTAAATATCCATGTAGAAATGCGTTGTTGATGTCCAACTGATGGATTGGCCAACTATAAGACAAGGCAAAAATCAAGAAAAATCAGACAGTAATAGGTTTAGCTACAGGCGAGAAGTTATCCCTGTAGTCAATACCTTCAATTTAATGATAACCGTTTGTGAGCAACCTCGCCTTGTAGTTGTCCATTGAACTGTCTGGCTTAAGCTTGAGTTTATACACTCATTTGCACCCTATAGGTCTCTTCCCCTCCAGCAAAGAAGTCATTGACCAGGTATGGTTCGCGTTTAATACTGCAAGCTCAGCATCCATAGCAACCCGCCATTCTGAATGCTTGTAAGCCTCCTCAAAAGACCGTGGTTCCTGCATCAATGACAAAGAGGCCACAAAAGTAGTATATGTATGGTTAAAGGTATGAATGAGTGCAGGATTAGTGGTGTGGCTGACAAAATCATCGAGCCATCCTGGTTTGTGGGTGACTCGAAGAGACCGATGGGGCAATGGAGCTGGTGAGTGTGTGATAGGTAAGAACTAAGAAGTAGAAAAAGGAGGTGAAGATGATGTGGAAGCACTATGGTCAATGGTGTGGAAAGGAGTAGGGTCAGCTAAACCTGGAAGCTGGGTTGACTGTGTGGGACTATCAAATTCATGGTCAGACATGGGAACAAGTAATGGGAGTTGAACACCTTATTTTGGCTAATTGTTTACTTCTTTCTATTTAGTTCTAATTGTACAAAGCTAGGCTTACATGATACAACACAACCCTCAGAGCAATTGGTACATAGGAGGTACGTCTCTTATCATCCTACTTTTGGAAAACTGTCTCTTTTTGTCAATTCTGTGCAGGTTAAACAACATTTGAGACATACTGATCAAAGTCATCATTTTGACAAGCTTGATAATAGAGAAATTAGGTTTAGGAATTCTTTTTGTAAGGGAGTAGTACTCCTCATTTATGCGTTTTACATACTACTGTAAGGGAGTAGTACTCCTTATTTATGCTTTCCTGTTCAAAATGTGTAAGGGAGTAGTACTCCTTGTTTACTGCTTTGTAGAAGATACTAGGGAGTCAGTACTCCCCGTTGTAATTTTGCTCCTTTTTGGGTTGTTAATATAGAAGGGACGGGGACCCCGAAAAGTTTCCCCCACCTCTGGGTGGTTTAATTAAAAAAAAAAGTAAGGGACAGGATGTCGAAGACTGATTGCTCTCTCTAATAGGAAAATTATCTTTATGGAAAACCACATCTCTAGAGGTGAGTGTTTGATGTGTATCAAGATTATATAGTTTGTATGCTTTCTTGTGGATTGCATACCCAATCAAGACGCATCTATGTGTCCTCTTTTAGAATTTGGATTGTTGAGGATCCAAGACTATGGAAAAACACAAGCACCCGAAGGTCCATAAGTGAGAATAAAACGGTTCTTGTCAAACAAAAGCTGAAAGGGAGTTTTCCAGTTTAATTGTTGGGAAGGGGTTCTATTAATCAAATAAGTGGCAGTTAATATGGAGTCCCCCCAAATTTTTTTTTGGCAAAGATGCTTGGAACATGATGGCTCTAACCACACTAAGAAGGTTCCTATGCTTCCTCAAAGCTCTACTATTTTGTTGGGGGTTATGGGCACATGAAGTTTGATGAATAATGCCAAGAGATTAGAATAACGGGAAGCATTCAGAATTGACAAACTCAGTGTCGTTGCCAGTATGGACAGACTTAATCTTGATTTCGAATTGTGTGTGCACCATTGGCAAAAGTAAGATATGTTTGGTTCTTGTGCTTTAGTAAGTAGGTCCAAAATGCACGACTATGGTCATCCACTATCGTAATAACATAAGTGCATCTCGAGATAGTGTATTCTTTGTAAGGCCCCCACAAGTCAATGTGTAACAGATCAAAATTTTTGGATGCATAAGCATCACTTAGAAGAAAATGAGTACGAGATTGTTTAGCAAATGGATAGATTATAAAAGGAGTTTTCTAAACGACTTCTAGTTT
The DNA here is from genome assembly GCA_034509735.1 of Sesamum alatum. Taxonomy (NCBI): domain Eukaryota; kingdom Viridiplantae; phylum Streptophyta; class Magnoliopsida; order Lamiales; family Pedaliaceae; genus Sesamum; species Sesamum alatum. The sequence goes on from JACGWO010000011.1 coordinate 10,988,673, forward strand.
CTTGTATACTGGTATATGCTATAAAGCTTGTATGGAGGCATGTCCAAGCCTTTGATGCCATACAGAGTTATTACATTGACTCAAATCAGAATTAGATACTAAAAATGAGGCAAATAATGTAGAAATATAGGAGCAACATGTTTCAGAATGTAAAGTTTCTTGTTGAGGTGTCTTGCTGCTAATGTTCTCTTATAAGCCTGGGCCTACAAAAGGCAAGCAGACTGAGTGAAGACAGCAAGAATGGAGTTGGATTCAGTGAATTGGCTAACAGAGATAAGATTCACTACAAAGTCAGGAATGTGAAGTACATGATCAAGAGTAATGTGATTAGATATTTTGACTGCCCCAACATTAAGAACTGGTTTGTGTGAGCCATCAGGTAAGCATACGGATTGATTGTGTGTGGGTTTATTGTATGAGATAAACAAAGAAATGTCAACACATACATGATTTGTGGCCCCTGTATCAATGATCCAAGAACGTAAATCTAAGGAGGAAGGATTAGAAGTATTACCATAAGGGTTGTTTCCAGCCACGGGTTCCCCTATAACATAAGCGCTCTTGGGTGGAGTGGGCCATCATTCGCCAGGTCTTTGAGTGCCCGTCGTACCACATGGTTGGTGCACTAGGCTAATCCGAGACTTGACTTTTCGGATTTGGAACCTGTGCCGCGCTTGGTCTGCTAGCTCTTAGTGGCTATACGTCCGGTCATGTGTGGTATGCTCGCGATTCATACAAATGGAACGCATCGCGTACTATAACCTTCCCTTTATGGGCTGGGCCATTCCATCAAATCTTTGAGAAGGAGCCCGTACCAATGATCCAAGAACGTAAATCTAAGGAGGAAGGATTGAAAGCATTACCTGCAAACTGTTCATCACATTCAACATAGTTTGCATAAGCGGTGATTGGATCAGAGGTTGTACTATTACGCTTCACAATTTTCAACAGCTCCGTCATGTTACTTTGACCCGCAGTAGACGTATCCCCTTTCTCATTAACATTCACCACAAAAGACCTCCTTGCAAATCCTTTCTTCATTTGGTCTGAAATAGTTTTGTACCAATCCAGAACTCCGTACAGATTGAAACATGTATCCTTCAAGCGTCCAACTTTCTTGCAATTTTCACACGTTAGAGCCTTCTTGTCAATGTAAGGCTTCTTCCTTCCCACTGGTTTTGCATTTAACTCCTTTATGTTATCCTTCAAAGCTACTTGATAAGCTATGTTGTTTCCTGAGTCCAGCTGAGCCACATGAACCGCTGTCTATTTCTCAATTCTCATCAGCATAGCATATACTTTCTGGACATCCGACAAAGGATCAAGCATGATAATCGGCTACGCTCAGACTCGTAACTCTCATGTAGTCCCATCAAGAACTGCATAACATGATGAGACTTAGTTCGATCAGAGATAGTCTTGTTCAAGTCACACATACATCCACCACACAAACACTGCGGCAAAGGCTCCAAACACATGACTTCATCCCATAGTTCCTTAAATTTGGAGAAATAACTTGTAATAGACATATCACCTTACGAGATTGAAGCAATTTCTTGCTTTATTCATAGAGCATTGGACCATCGCTCTATCCAAATCTAGCATATAGATCCAACCATTTCACGATCTCCTTCAGAATTAAATTTCAGATCCTTGAAGTAATTATGAGATCTATTCGCTTCCATCTAATTAAGCTCTCTATACTAACTGCCGGTCGTGGAAGGCTTTCGTCAACAAATTCGAGTTTGAGTTTCACACCTAGAGAAACGTACACTGTTCTACTCCAGAGCAGAAAATTTGTGCTTCCTTCCAGAGGCGCGGAGGTGAGCACCATGCTTGGGTGATTTGATAGATGTAGATAGAAAACATCTTTTTCCAGTTGAGACTCAACTTCAGGTTCCTTCTCAACTCGTGTTTCGAATTCTTCAGTTGCCATAAGTGTAGCGCAAGATCACACCACAATAACAGTAAACTTCGAATAGGAATGGTAGAAGAGCGGTGGATATGCAGAGACCTTCACAAGGAAGGCTATGATACCATGTCAAATTCGTGGATCGAATTGAAGATTTCTGGAATTGGATTCATGATTTAGGATTTTTCTCTATAAAGAAAATTCTGAATTTTCATCTATGTGCAAAGGAAGGAAAGTGCTCCTTAAATACAAGTGAAAGCCAACTAATAACCGCCTAACCAATCTGTACATGTGGACCTATCAACACGTGAATAAATGAGTAAGCGTGCTAACTAACTAAGAAATAAGCCAGAGAATTAAAAAGCGTGTTTCCAAATAACGCGATCTCAAAACCCGTGTATGCCTTTCCCAAAAACTCATCCTACATTAATGGGAAACTGAGATGCTCCATGATCAACGAATATCTTCACAGCTAACAATGCCAAGGGCATCCATATCCACATTCTCAAAGACTAACCTATTTCTACTCCACCAAAACGTCCATAGAATCTAGAGAAACAGAGCGAAGTCCCCTCTTTCCATATCTGAGTGCACTCGTCGTAGCCAATCCTTGGGGGTCAAGGCTAAGTGTACTGAAGTGGCACCATTGCAGACTTGAGCAAGCCCAAACCAAATGAGCATAAGGGCATCGTAACAACATAGGGAACACATCCTCCTCAACTACTTCACACCGTAGGCACCCCCATCCACTCGCACTTCCCTCCACCTCAGATTAACGAGCGTCGGCAACATGTTTCTCCCCACCCGCCAGGCAAACAGTTGAGTTTTTGGAGGAGCCTGCACCTTCCAAATAAAATTCTAATTCCTCCAAGGGTCAGACCCCACGGACTACCCAACCGACAACCCCAAGCCTGCAGCCCCTGAATGTAATCCCATACGTGCTCTGGATCTAGAATTTGCCACTCGTCTCGTAAAAACCAGTAAAAGCAATCGTCGGTAGTCTCCTTTGGCGGTCGGAGAGCAAGGATGCAGTCGACGTCCATAGGAGGAACTCCGTCTGCACAAGCTCCTCACTCCAAGCACCATCCCCCGCCTTGAGCTCCAAACTCTCTTGACAGCGAGTGCGGGGAAGCAATCAGGTGAAAAGTCAAAGGTCACAGCAACCATTGGTCACAACCTATTCCTTTGCCTAGACCCACCTTCCAATATCCCCCCTGGAGGACTAGATCCTGCGCTTCCAAGATGGAGCGCCACATAAAGGAAGGTTCGTTGCCCAATTTAGCCTCAAGGAAGGTCGAGTTCAAGAAATACCGCTGCTGAAGAACGCGTGCAAGTAGTTCGTCTAGCCGCTCCAAGAACCGCTACCCTTGCTTGGCAAGCATAGAAACATTAAAATCCTTGAGTGATCTGAAGCCAAGCCCCTATGCTCCTTAGTTGCACTTAATTTTGCCAAGATGCCCTATGTAGCTTTTAGTGTTCCCGCTGTGCCAGAAAAAATCAACCGCCATGCTCTCACTTTCAGCCAGGACCGAATCCAGGACCCTAAAACAACTCATAATGTAATTAAACATCGCTAAGATAATTTATCATATGAGTACATCACGACCGGCTTAGGATAGCTTCTTTGACATCACTAAGAAATATTCCGTTTCTACCGGCCCACAACCATCGGCAACCCTAGATGTTTGTCATGTTTTTCACCCTGGTGCCACACCTAAGACGGCCACCAACTCCTCCCTAACATAATGAGCCACATTTTTGCTGAATGAGATGGCCGATTTATCCCGGTTTATCTACAGCCCTGAGGCGGCCTCGAATTCCTCCAAAATCCGCAAAACGCACTCCATAGCATCGACTTTTGCTTGGCAGAAAAGCAGCATGTTGTCAGCGAAGAGTAGGTGCATCACTTTAGGCACTTAACGGCTGACCCCAACTCCTTGCAACCTCCCCATCCCTTCCGCCTGTTGAGTCATCCCACTGAAGGCTTTTGCACAAAAAAGAAATAAGTACGAGGACAAGGGATCCCCTTGATGGAGCCTTCTCTCCGGCTAGATGAAACCAAATTGCTAATCATTGAGCATAAAGGAGAAGATATAGTATCTACGCAAAGCATGATCAAAGACACGAAATCAGCGTGGAAACCTAGTCTAAGCAGGACTCTCTCCAAAAAATTTCATTCCACTCAATTGTAGGCCTTACTGATATCAAGCTTCAAGGCAGCATGGCCAACGAACCCCCGGTGTTTATGGGAAAGAAAATGATTTAACTCGTATGCAATAAGAACATTATCAGTGATTAAGCGACCTGAGACAAAAGTCGATTTAGACTTCGAAATAATAAAATCTAAATATCATTAGACTCTGTTAGCAATAGCCTTGGACACGATTTTATAGACAACGTTGCATAATTTGATAAGACAAAAGTCATGGACCGATTCAGGGCTGGGACACTTGGGCATGAGCACTATGTGTGTGAAATTATGCTGAGGCTTCATCACACGATTATTAAGAATATCAAGGGCACAACTAGTGACATCAGGGCCAACTATGTTCCAGAACTTTTGGTAAAAAACAGGAGACATACCGTCCAGCCCGGGAGCCTTAAAGGGTTGCATATGTTGCATCACTGTTGTGATTTCCTCTAAGCCAAATAAGTGTACCAAATCCTCGTTCATGGCATTAGTGACACGGCGGTCAAGTAACTTAGTCACCCTATTCATCACACTATCATGTGGCCTGGTAGAAGTGAACATAGCCTGGATATATTGTGTACTTAAGTTCTTGATATTGCCCTCGCGAGTGCAAAGCTCACCATTCCCATTCCGGAGTGAGGTAATTTCTTTCCTCTTCAGTCGTTCACTAGCCCGAGCATGAAAAAACTCGGAGTTGCTATCGCCTTCCGTTAGCTACTAGACTTTGCACTTTTGTTTCCACAGAATTTCCTCATGCTCCATAGCTTCCTCCACCTCAGTGGACAAGACCCGAATTTTTTGTTTCGTGTTTGAATTGAGAACCCCACATCGTAGCTAATGAAGAAGCACGCCAACCTCAATCACCCGACATCGTACGTGTTCGAAAGTGCTCCGATCCCACTGCAACAGCATGAGCTGGCTGAAATGCGAGCGAATCGGCCTGGGAGAGAAGCACGAATAGCGGAAGCTCGAAGGATTGCATAATAAAAGTTGCAAACCATAACTAAATAGAATTTAAAGCATGCATTACATACATAAACGGATCAAGGGGTGTGCCCTTGATTCTCCCCAACATTCGGTGTATCTCATGTTCAATAAAACACAACATGGAGGCCATAGAATTTGAATAAAAAACCCACAATTAAAGAACCTACCTGGTTGTAGTTTTGTCTTCGTTTGGCTACACGCATTGTTCCCCGTTTTGCACCAAGATCTCAAAGAAGAGACCCTCTGAATCGTCTCACATGCTACATCGGAGAGCAACAAAGTCCCATGCTAGCAAGAAATCGTTTAGGGAGAAGAGAACATCGATACACATTATCAATTAACGCAATCAACGTCTCTTATGTTCTACCTTGAATAAATCAAGAAGAACAAAAGTAGAAATCTTGGAGAAAACTAAAGAGAGATGGACGAATTTTGAGAGAGAGATAGAGACTAGAAGTGTAGAGATTAGTTGGTGTGTGGGTGTGTGTTTGAGTATTTATAGGAAATATTTTTTCTATTCCTACTCAACCTCTTCTAAAGTGGCACCCTTGACTAGGATTTGACCTAGTCAAATTAGGTTTTGATTAAGTCAAATTAATCATGGCCCTTCATCTTATCAATTTCTAGATCAAATCTCATCCATCCATTTTGATGGGCTTTATGGAATGGGCTTATTAAATTCTAGATTAAATAGTCTCATGGACGTTATATTAAACCCTATTTAATATACCAAGCTCATTAATTAATTCATAGAATGGGCCTATTTAATTCTAAATTAAATAGTCCCATGGACTTTATATTAAATAATATTTAATATACCAAGCCCATTAATTAATTCACCCTTTTAATTTAAATAAAAAGGAAGCCCATGCTTTATAAATTCCATAAATCTAATTTATGAACTCAAGCCTTGATTAATCCAATTAATCCATCGAGGCTTGAATCTCCAAAAAGTATAATTTAATCCTATTAAATTAAACCTTCTCCCGGAATTAATTCTAAATTAATTCCCTTCATGTTTGGTGTAGCGTGTGTGACTCTTTAGGTTCACCCTCAGCTAGACTTGGACTTATCTCTTGTTATCTCATAACCAAAGTAGTCCGTCTAGCAACGGTCCATGGCACTAGAGACTAGGTGAATATGTGGTGTGAATATTTAGGCTCTGAGTTACATGCAGGTATGGTCTTATATACTGTCGCCTGTCTCCCGGCCTTATTCTAGGGCATGAAATTAGGATGTCGATTCCATCCTTGACTTAGGCATCTATGCTTCAAACTTGAGATAGGTTTAACTCTATCATTGACGTAGGAAATCATTTCCCACTCAATCAAGTGCTATATCCATAGACTTTGAGAGTCTAAATCATCTCAGAGCGCATAGGAGATTTCGTTGTCATAATCTTTGACAGGGGACAGATCCTATCTTGGAATCTATCGTCCTCTCTACGTACTCCGACTGCACTGAACAAGGCTTATGATGGTCATGTCATATGACACGATCACCTCTCGTCAAATCCAAGATACAACCTTAGTATGTAAGCGACTGTCGTGATTCCTCAAGTCCGATGACTAATCCCGTACTATCGGAACTGGGAATACGAATCATACTGACTAAGCCCGTGTGGCTTCCATATGACGATTCCCATGAGTCACCTCAGTCAGCCGACACCTTTATCAACTAACCCACTAATATTGCATAGACGTCCAACGTCTATCACTGATGAAACACGATGCTCATCTAATGAATGCAATCCTTAGTGCAAGTCTCTATAGGATCCTCAATGCCCAATCTCGAGGTCCTCGAATTAGAGTGTTTCAGACCTATCTACAGAAGATGGTTCCATGACCACCAACCTATGCGCGGTCCAACTTCTTGGATTCATATGTCCGGTCTGTGGGCGTTTGTTGTGACATCAAAACGATGTTCAATGCAAGCAGTAAGTACAACAAACTCATCGTTGCCAATGATGAATCCTTACTACATTCATCAACATAATATTACTTGTTCAAAGATTGACGAATGGTCCTCAGAACAGTCAACCATATTGACTTTGTGATCACCCATTCTAAAACAGGCATGCCGTCGTCTGATTAAACAAATTGTCAACTGGAGTCGGCCCTCCGCGCAAAGCCCAGATCGCCGCCACAGTCTCCACACACCTTTGGTCCCTCAGCCACATTACCTCGAAGTAGAAGCGGCACTTTCGGCGCTGTTGCTGGGCGGGTTTACTGTCCACAAGAACAACTATGTGGTCAGAGCCACCCCCTTAGACATGATCGATGTAAGCTTGGGGAAACATATCAGACCAAAGTGGGTTGCAAACAACCCTATCAAGTCTCTTGTGCATGGTATGCGGCTCCTCCCAGTGATTACACCATGTGAAACGCAAACCCTCTGATGCGCATATCGACAAGATTACAATCCGATAGACATCTACGAAAAGCTTCCATATGCCAATATACTCGTGGTTGGCCCCCTAACGTCTCTCATTTATGTAGGACTTTGTTGAAATCCCCAACATAAAGCCATGGACGATAGGATTGATGTTTTAGACAGCGAAGAAATTGCTAACAACTCCTTCTGACAACTAGTTTCCGCCTGCCCGTAGAACCTCGTGAGACACCAGACGTCTTCCTCCGAGCACTCTCGTACTGATGCATCAATGTGGCTGTCGGAATAGGATTGCCTAGTCACGTCGACATCTTTCCTCCAGGCAAAATGTTTTTTAGTCCCGTTAATTAGGATGAGACTCATTTTTTGTACCATTATTTATCCAAGTGTAAGCTTTGGTCCCATTAAACCCAAATTCAGGCTTATTTGGTCCCAATAATTCATGTGCGGAGCACATGACTTATTAACTCCGTTTGTGGCCGTTAACTCCTTCATTTTGGAGGGAAAAGTCACGTGCATATGTCAAAAAAGAGAGAAAATTGTTATATATAGGGCTCAATTCACCCCAATTCCATTACCCCTTATTTCTCTTCTTTTCTTCTCTCTCTTCCTCACTTCGTTCGCCATTTTTCTCTACTATTTTTTTTTAAAAAATAATTATTTTGTAGAATAATAAGTTGCTAAAAAATGTCATCTTCCTCCTCATCTACACAAACAAGATATTTTTGCTATTGTGGGATACAAGCTCGGATGAGGACCTCATGGACAAATCAAAATCTGGGAAGAAGATTCAACACTTGTGTCAACTCTATGTCCCCAAATGGATGCAATTATTTTGAGTGCGAAGATGGCCCTATGTGTGAACGAACCAAGATTGTGATTCCAGGTTTACTACGCAAGATGAATCAGTTAGAGGATGATGTAAAAGCAAAAGAAAAAGCCTTGAAGAAAAAAGATGAAGAAATTGAAATGTTGAAGATGAAGAAGAACATGTTGTTGCTGATTTTTATTATTTCTTGGATTGCCTTTTTTTTTTACGGTTCATGTCTTGATTAGGCCCTAGTGAATGTATGCACTTCCCTATTTAATGTATGCACTTCCATGCTTAATGTATGCAATGTTAATATGAATTTCCCTACCAAAACATAAGTGACCAAAACGAAGCAAAATCACTATCCTGTGACAAAATAGAATCGACAAAATATATTCATTGCAAAGCAGAATTCGGCTTCAAAAGTAACAATTTCAGCCACAACACATGCAGTAAACTATTTGCCCACTGTCACTAGCTAAAAGGAACTTTCAAAATAAAATGTGCCCCATCAAAAGGCATCATCTACCAAAAGCCACAGTTTTGTGAGGTGGCCAAAAAGGATACAACATGTATTCTTTGCCACAACAAAAAATTTGATAGTGCACCAAATAGAAGCCAACCAAACAAAAGCCAACCTATACAAAATCATTCAACACCAAACAAAAGCCAAATTATACAAAAACCATCTCCTTTTTTGAATCCTGCAATCTTCATGTTTCCGTGGAGATGTCTCACATAGAATCAATTTTCTACACCTAGAAGGACCTTTTCAAATGCTGGTAGGAGGCCTTTTTGTTTGTCTGAAATGAATGTATAGGCATCATCCCTTATAATGTTCAAATCTTCTTTCAAAAGTGTCAAAAACCATTCCCAGTTGTCTTTGTTTTCACTCAAGACTACCGCATATGCAAGTGGGAATTGGTTATTTCTTGGGTCCATACCTATTGCCGATAGTAGGACACCTCCATGCAGGCCCTTTAAATGGCATCCATCGACACCAATGAAAGGCCTGCAACCACTTAGGAACCCCTTCTTTACAACTGCAAAGTACACATAGAGCCTTTTGGATTTTCTCTTGCCAGTAGCATCAACATCATCTAAGTTCAGGATGATTGTGGAGCCAAGATTCTTGTTTCTCAATGCCTCAACATAGTCCCACAATCTTGAATACTGATCAGCATCATCCCCCTGTATTTCTCGCAGACTATCCTTTTTGTTTTGTACGCCTATTCCCTAGACACATTGCACCTCAACTATCTGATTATATCCTGTCTGAAACCTTTGACATTTCTGTTGGGATCAAATCTGAAAGGCTCCATATACCTTTGTGCTAGCTAATTGACCCTCACATTCTTCACATTGAAACTGGCGCCACAATTATGAACATGATTGTACTCCCTTCGTCCTTAGCCCATTTCATCTCGTATCTTCAATGCATTAATATGCCAAGAACATCCGTTGTCCTTACATCTTGCATAAACTCTTCGTTTGTCATTTTTTGTTATTATGAGATTTCTTCTTGTCATTATGGCATGAGAATGGACAGCCTCCCGAAATTCCTTTTTATGACTGAATTTCATGCCCAATGCAAATCTGGGATCGAAAGTGTCTTCAGGAGCAAAACGGGGCCCCTCGCATCATTATCATCATCGCTATTTTTTTGGTTATCAGATTCATCCCCACTATCATTTTTAGTATTATCATCACTGACAAACCTCATCTCATCCTCTTGATCATCTTGTAGAAAACCAGCCCACTATGCATCCTTGTCGATGTTAGCATCAAAGCACTCGTCATCCTCAGCATAATCAACGTTGTCCTCACCATCATACAAATCATCTTCAGAATCAGCAACCCATTCTGCATTTTCTATCATATCCTCATTTTCCCTACCCCAATCAACCCAATCATCCTCTTCATCGTCCCTACCCTCTTCTATTACCACACCCTTCCCTTTATCTTTATTACCTCACCATTGTTATTTTCATCACCCTGTATATGTTCTTCATCACCCTCCTTATGCACAGGTTCTTCTTTACCCTCACCCTCAATTTCAGCAATAGTTTTGGGGTCTCTAACTGCATCAAGGTATACCCTAACCTCCCTCCCATGGCCATCTATGAGTTGAAAAATGTCTGTTTCAAGTGAGTGCTCCAAAATTTTTCAACATATCGATTCTGAAGTCATTTTTCCTACCCAAATAGCCCAATTGTTCGCAACATTTGTCAAGTATAAGCATTGAAAAGGTTCCCTTATCAACAAAGTCGAAGACACTTTCCCTACCCCCTCTATATTCAGCAGATGGATGGAATACTAATTAACCCCCATGATGAATTCTTAAACTAATAAGAAAGTCATATTCACCTGAAAATATAAATAATAGCAAAAGTCAACCATCTACAAAAAAAAAAAAAAAAAAAAAGGAAACAGAGCACCCACAGTGAGCTTTCCCACCTTCACCAGAATGTACCCCGCCCTTTTTAATTTATTCAGCATGTTCCCTCAACAACACCCAACAAACAAACATAAACACTGTAGTGGGACCACATCTCACATGGGAAAATACAAAGCGAACGGGACCACAGAAATCAAGCCTAAAAAATTCTATAAAATGGTCTTTTAAAAATTAAACAACAAATGTCTTCATCATCCTCAAAGCCACATAACAAAAAAAAAAATTCAACCAAATTACGGTTTCAAGAAACCTCATACATCACAAAAGCACTAACTGAAAAACCACACCCACTTCATTCTAACACCAACTACGAAATTAACATCACTAACCTAACAAAAATCGAAGCTTAAAGAAATTTTTAAGAAGAAACAACTCACCATAGTCAGGGACGCCTACAGACGCCAACCAAGATGGTCGGAGGATCGGCATCAGTGCCATTTCTTCCAACCAACCCAAAAATCTGACGTCCTTACTCTCGGTTTCAGTTTTTCAACAAAATTTTTTGGTTGATTTCTTCTAAAATTAGGGATTTGAATTAGGGTTTTGGAGGAATTCTTCTATGTCTGAAATGGGGCTTTTTGGGGCTTCAATCGCGTTTTTCTTTTTTTTTTTTTTTTTTGTTCTTCAGACGAGGGTCAAGTGAGGCACGTGACCTAACGTCCGTTGACGTCCGTTTAACGAACATTAAGGTAGTTAATAAGTCATGTGCTCTGCACATGACTTATTGGGACCAAATACGCCTGAATTTGGGTTTAATAGGACCAAAACCTATACTTGGATAAATAATGATACCAAAAATGAGTCTGACCCTGTTTAACGAGACTAAAAAAATATTTTGCCCTATTTCCTCCATAGAAGTAACAACCCTCCTCCCTGCCCCCAAAATCTAGCCCTAACCCAAAATAATTGAATTTCTCTTTCAACTGATCGTATCTCCTTTGTTTGGCCTTGGTCTTAGTGATGAAGACCAAATCGGGGTTATCAGAAGCGATAAACTCGTCAGTTCCATGCTACGAGTTTCACGACTGCCAGTGGGGCTGAACTGCAGCCTCCATCGATATAGAATCCGATCCCTCGTCCACCAGGGACATACGCCGTTTGCGGGTTTGAACCATCGCCGGATCATTATCTAAAATACTGAGCCCCCACCCCCGCTTCTGGGACCCCGATCGAGCCCGCATCTTGCCCCTCCGACCCCGACACACCCTGCTTCTCCCCCGCATTCCTTGGCCCGCAGTGGAATGGTGACTAATGTAGCCTCGAGTTTGTCTGCCACCCAGTCACCTGAGCCAACCCCCTGGTCAGCTAATTCAACCACTGAAAGTGCCTTCCCTTTCCTGATCTGGGCTGAGTCCTCAAGGTTCATTAAGTCCGTGAGCATATGATCCATATTGTCCCCTTTAACCTCAATCAATTTCCCATGTCGCTGTGCCAAAATTGGGGCCTGCCTATTAGAGATCACGACTTCGGCGTCCACACCAACGTCCAGCACCTGGTCCCCCTAGTACTTTCGACCTCCCAAGACTACCCAATTTCTATTAATAATGTGGTTGAAACGAAATAGCCGTCGTTCGTCGTCACAACTACTTAACCTCCATCCCCTTCACCGGATTAATCGTGCCCATGATGGACGTCCGCAACACCTCAAACCTATATGAGCATGTCGACAATAGACGCCCGACCAAACACAGCTGATGATTCAGATAGATCGAATCCCATAGCCCATCCCCGACTCCTCGTGATCTGTAAGTTTCAGAGAGTCTCTCCATCTGCCCAAGTGTTCCTCTATCCCCGCCATACTCTAGTGTGATGAAACAAGTTACCACAACCGCCCGCCACGCCAGAGAAACCAAAATGGCGACCCCATACCGACGAAGCCTGAGGAAAAAACAGCAAACCGCAACACGCAAAGAACAAAAATCAAACTAAACAAAGAAGGAAAACGAAACACAGAAGACCCTAACCCTAGCTAAGACCAGAGCAAAACAGTAAGCGCACAACCAACCTTAGCCCTACAAACGAAAAGTAAGCGCTACGCAGAGAACGGAAAACTGCACATGAAGAAAACAAAGAGAAAAACAATGACAAAAGATGCTACGCGAGCAAACCGCAATACCTCAAAAACCAGAAAGAACGTAGCCTCCACAGCGGGGCCCCAGCAAGGTCGAAGCTTGGAAGCAGTATGGTCTAGAACTCCTGGGCAGGTGCACAAAACCTCACACAAAGAGGTCGGAAGCGAGAAGTTCCAACCATGCAGATGAAAACTTGGGAAAGTAATTGGTGGACTCTCAAAGGGAGAGACGTAGACTCTAAAAGGAAGACAACCCATACTGAAAAATCATATAATACTAACATATTTTTTTACTAAGCTAATTATTTTAGTTTTAATTAAAACTAATTCATTGATAAGCTCATTAGTTCTCTAACTTCATATGATTTTGGATTTTAAAAATTTGCAGTTATCTTAATTATGTTATGTTGTTTTACATGTATTCTTTAAAATTTATCTCACTTTAGTAGTTTCTGTTGACGATTATTTTTTTTGGATTAAATTTATATGGTATAATGTAATCATTTTTATGGATTGAGTTAGGTGCACTAGACAATGTAAAATTAATTTATAATAATATGATTATCACCTATCTCAAGAAAATCATAATGTAAGTAAATCTAGGATTACTATTGTAAATATAGTCAATGATATTTGAATAGATATAATTATGATTTAAATTTAAAAAATTAATCAATATATTAATTTTAAATGATACTTTTCGGGATATTAAAAATTCTAAGTTTTTCTATAGCTACTCCTACACAAATTCAATGATAAGTATACAGACATAAAAAGAAAAAAACACAAATAAATTGTTCGCAATATAAAAATATAAAAAAGGATATATAGATAATAAAAAGAAAACAAAACACTAACACATCTCGTAAAGCTTGAATCAACATATCTTTTGAAAAGATTGTTCCTTACCCATGCATTAATCTTCTCAATCAAATTATACTAATTTTCTGGCTATTCGAGTAATAGAGTGTCTATTTTGTTTTAACTTATGTGTTTATATCATTTTTATATTAAATCTTGATATTATACATATTCTATGTTATTACATATTCATATATAATAACTAACACAAAGAAATAATTTACCAAGCAACTTCAATTGTCAATAAAAAGTGCATACAATTAATATCTTAATATTTAAAATATTAATTAATTCAAATGAAATTGAATAACAATATTAAATATTAAATGTTTATTCAAAAATTATATACCCGTGCAACGTACACATCAATAACTAGATTTGATATTAGAAAACCTTCCGAAGTCATTAATTATTGTTATCACTTTTCATTATAAATTACTCGTCAACATTTGGTTCGTCCAACACTAAGCGGATTGAATTTTAAAACGAATTATCCTTATAATTACACTTGTTGACAGAGGTTTAACTCTTTCGTTCTCTTTTTAGGATTATCGTGGAAAATGAAAAAAACAAATACAAAACCTATTTTTTCCCATGATTTGGAAAAACCATGAAATGAAAAGCAGCCAAAAAATAACAAAAAGGGTTATGGAAGAATGTGAATGGAAGAGACATCTCAGAGTCCCATCTGCCATTCACAGGTGCTGAGAAGCTGTATTTCTTGATATGTATCTGATATTTAATACTAATAGATATGGCTGCATGCAAAGAGTAGGTTCCTTTTCATCACTGTCAGAACATTTTCTCTACTTTCACATAGAAACCCTAAATCAAGGAAAAGTTGTGCATTGCTATCGGCAGTGAAGCTATTAATTAAGAAGTCAATGATCATCAATATTCGAGACTGATTAGATTAGATGTTTCGATGCCAACACTTCTTACTTGCTCTGCCTGCAGCATGCAGCATGCAGCAGGCCCAGCTACTTCATATCTTCTTCTGCGTCTTCACTTACAAGTCAAAAAGGTACGGCTAAGTTGTATTTATTTGGTGGGGGAATAATGAATGTAACTTTAGTTGAACAAAATATTGGGAAAAGGAAAATTAAAGATTTATAAGAATGCGATTTATTGCAGAAAATGTAAGATTTAATTATTATTAATTGTAGGGAAAATTATTTTTATGCTAAATATTAATTTTAGTCCGGTAACTATGTTTATTTTTTTCTAAATCCAGTAACTTGTAAAATTGATGAGATTTAGTCATGCAGTGGTTGATTTTTTATTTCTTGGCCGTAAATATTACATAGCATGCCAACTGGACATATTTTGATAATTTTTAAGCCTATGTGACAATTGAAATGAGGTGGACTTTAATTTGAATGTCACCTAATACATGTGGTTGTACAAGTGGCAACTAATACATGTGGTTGTACACGTGTACAAGTTGCCGTAAATTAACCAAATAGTTGCCACGTGTGTATTTTTCGGCTAATTTTCAAAATATCGCTGAAAATTTGAGTAAGAAACTTCGGACTAAATCTCATCAATTTTGCAAGTTACTGTACTTAGAAAAAAATGGACATAATTATCGAACTAAAATTAATATTGGGCATACTTAGCGGACTAAAAAAATAATTTTTCATTAATTGTATAGTTAAAAATATATAAATATAATAAATAGTCATATGATTGCGAAATATCAGTTGGTTGTGGTTTTTAACGAGTGTAATTATAACATTTGTCGGGTCTATAAATTGTC
This sequence comes from Sesamum alatum, assembly GCA_034509735.1. Taxonomy (NCBI): domain Eukaryota; kingdom Viridiplantae; phylum Streptophyta; class Magnoliopsida; order Lamiales; family Pedaliaceae; genus Sesamum; species Sesamum alatum. The sequence goes on from JACGWO010000011.1 coordinate 11,004,114, forward strand.
AAATATTTTTGTCATGATGGATAAGTTAAGTTTTTGAATAAATCTTATTTAATCATGATTAATAATAGTTATTTATTACAACTTTTAGTCATAGTCATTACTGGGTTTAAAAGAGGGTTTTAAAAAGTTATTTTTATTCATAGTTTATTTTGAGTTGTGAATTTATGATTTTGTTTGAATTTCTTTTTCTTTTAGGTTCTTCAAATTCTGAATGAATGTCTATACATTTATGTAGTTTTTGAATGTTGAATCATGAATTTCAGAATTTCTGTATCTAGTAGACCCTTTATAAATTAATACTTCATAAATTAATAATTTATTTAAAATAATAATTTTTCGCGATCTTGACTTGGCCCAAGGTTAAAATTAATAATTTCAATAAATTAATAAGATAATAATTTTTCGAAATACCCTTTTATAAATTTATGGTCTCCTTCAATATTATAAATTAATAATTCTATAAAATTACAAACATAACTAAGACAACTTAATAAAATATGATTCTATTCTTGTTTGGTTCTTCTTAAAATTTAAATCTAATTGTATTCATCTCTAACTTTCTTTATTACATCCAAAAGCTTCGGTATTGTGTTCTCATACTGCAACAAAAAATTGCAAATAGTTGTTGCCGCTATGAGTGCTTCCTTCCCCGTAATTGGTTGCAAATTTTTTTGAGTGCATGTGGGGTAATCTCTCTTATACTCACATAGTGCTTTACGTATTTCATCTGTCATGATTGATTTTTGAACACCTTTTAAATGTGAAATCATGTTTGGTTGGTTTTGATTTGAATTGACTAATTAGGAATGTTTGACGTCGTTTATATAGTGGTTGATTTCATTACTATACGTGAACTTATATTAAGTTTTAACTGGTACCACGTACTACAATAGACTTTAATTTTATTTTTTAGGGGGATGTATTATATTTAATTAGTCACATTATATATGAACATCATTTAATTAGTTAATACAATGTTTATATTTTATTCATGAAGAATCATGTAGGTTCATTGAATCGGAAAAAATCTCTTTAAATTAATGAATTATTAATTTATCAATTAATTAATACCTCTTTAAATTAATAAAATCACGTGGTCCCAATATTATTAATTTATAGAGGTTTTATTGTATTTCTATAGTTCTTGAATTTCGAATCTTGAATTTCTGTAGTATTCTATACTTCTGAATTTGTGTCTTTTTTTTTCCTGAATTGCAAATGTTTTTTATTTTTATCTTTTAAGTAGATCAAACTGCTAAAGCTACATTTGTTAGTTTAAAAATCCACCGTGGTGGTATAATGATGATTGATCCTATTAGCATTATAGTGGTGGTAGAATTCATTATTTTGATTAGGGTAAATTTTATCTACCTCTCATGAGGTTTGACATAATTACGAATACTTTCTCGTTGTTTGAAAAATTACAAATATCCCTCTGAAATTTGTAATTTTGGGTATTTGTAATTTTTAACCAAAAATCTGATATTGATCATTTTGCCCTTAAATTTTTTATTAGAATTGTAGAACAATCAGCCGAGACAAATTGCATTTGTGTTCCTCTGTGTAAAAAACTTAAAAAACATTTCCCTACACTTTAAAGTCCAAAAAAATTATAAAAAAAATAAAAATATTCAATGCATAAGGGCATTTTGGTTAGTTTATCCATAAAAATGGATGGAAATAGGTTATCTGTTAGACAATTACAAACCTCAGGGGGTATTTATAATTTTTCAAACAACGAAGGGATATTTATAATTATGTCAGACCTCAGGAGAGGTAGCTGTAATTTACCCTTTTGATTATATTGATGTAAAAATATTTGGGTTGATTGAGTCGAAGGATTTTGTTAAGGAATAAGGTTATGATAAGAAAAGTGTTAGGGTTCTGGAAGGTGAGCTATACCTGAAATCGAATTATCTTACCTTGATGATAATGTCATAAATTCTGAGTTTTTATGTATTGATCCCAATGCCAGACCTTCTGATCAATATTTTCTAGCGATTTAGAATGTGATGATTTTGTGAAAGGTGATTATGATATGGAGGGGAATAACAAATTATTTGAGAGGTGGGTAGATTTTGATCACACTAAGGAAAATATTTAATAGCAACGAAAAAAAAATTTGGAGTCTAGCTATAAGTAAAATTTTTATTGCTAATGCATTATTTAATATATGAAATTTACTTGTTAATGAATTTAACAATGAATAATTTAAAATAGGGTAAATTACAGTGACACCCCTTGAGATTCAACCAAAATACACAAACATCCCCTGTTTTTTGTAAAATAAGAGCTACACCCCCTGAGGTTATAATTGTATTACAACTACACCACATATTCAAAAGCAAAACTTACACTAATACCCCCTGAAAAATATTACACTAACAGCCCTCAGGGGGTGTAGCTGTAATTATGCAAAAGACATGGGGTATTTGTGTAATTAGACCTAACCTCAGGGTGGTGTCGATGTAATTTACCTTTTAAAATATATATTAAGTAGTGTAGATTAGCAACAAGAATTTTACTTGCTAATTATAGCTCGACGTTGATTTCAACAACAAATTTTTTCGTTGTTATTAAGCTATTTTTTTGGAACGGATGTTAAATTTGATGGTGATTTCGGCAAGAGTATGTCGGTTGACAATCAATATGTGATAGAGGAGATGTTTGCTAGGATAGAAGGAGAGCATGATGAAGGGAGAGAAGACAGTGATGAATTTGATAGCGTCTTAAGGCTTGAACACATTGTCTTAGCAGGAGGTGATGATTGAGTTTGATAAGATTGATAAAGGAAATTGAGACCAAAATCTAGAAAAGATGGGTATGAGTTGCATGTTTATGTGTCACAAATGAAAATGATAAATCATGGCCAATCAAGGGGTATAATTCAGTGCATAATAAATGTAATTGGAACTACAATATCAGTAGCATAAAATTCGGGTGGATTGGGAAGACCTCTATGAAAAAATTGAAGATAATCCAATGCTAAGACTGCAGAGAGACCTATTGGTTCTTCTCAACCCCCGAGTACTCAAGAGTGCTTACATTCATTAGCCATTGTCTTCACAACATGCCATTTCGTAACCTGCAGTTGCACTTTCAAGAAGAAAAGGAGTTTAAATGTATTTTTGGTCCCGTAACTTAGGTCATTTAGTGTTTTCGTCCTTTAACTTTGTAAGATAGCATTTTGGCCCTGTATCTGTTTAATTTTCATAATTTTAGTCCTTTTTTCATCGGAGGTCACCCTTCTCGCCGAAAAAATACATGTGCCTCTCACGTGACATTTTAAAATTTGGGTTTTTGTTCCTATTGGGATATTTGTGTCAGCATTTTTGTCCTTTAACTTTCTAGCTTAGCATTTGGTCCTGCATCTTTTTAATTTTTGCGATTTCAGTTATTTTTTTGCTGGAGTTCACCCTTTTCGCCGGTGGAGGTGATCACGAGAAGGGTGAACTCCACAAACAAAAGGACTGAAATTGCAAAAATTAAAAAGATACAGGTCCAAAATGCTACCCTAAAAAGTTAAAAGGCATGCAGTTAGGTAGCAAGTCACACAATGTGTCATCAATAAATGTGAGTTCTATGCAGTCATGCAGTTCATTCAAATCACAAACTATCATTTGAGACTAACTTCACCATTGCTTGTTATTTCACTAGGTTACTCAATCAGAAAAAATAACATTCTCATTATTGTTAGAGAAAGGATGAACTTTATCACTCTCCTGAATTTGAGAGCAGCTCTTTGTACTCAAGAAAAAGAACATGGACAATCAAGCGATGATAAATTGAAGCCTATTGGGTTTGTGTCTAAACAGTTGTTAATTCTACAGTATTTGTGTAATGTTTCATCCGCGATTGTTGTAGGGTTGATTTTTATAGTGTTTATTCTGCAATTGTTATATTTTTGATTATGTAGTGAACTATGTTTGTGTAAGAATAACTTGACATTTTACAATGTTGTGTAATCTGCAGTTTTCAGTCAATTTGCGTGGTCATGTACTACGGTTTTGAAACTTGGTATCAATGTTGAAATATGCAGTTTTTCAGTAGTTTTCGAGTTTTTTAGATTTCGTGTTGTTTAAATTTATTAGTTTTCAACTAACAGAAATTTGAAACAAGGGACAATACTCTCAAGTTACTCAACAAGAATATTACATCTGGTACATCCAGGCTAAAATGCCAAACAAAACAATCACTAAACAAACTACAAAACATACAAATGCATATTGCAATGCATTTATTTTTCTTCCTCAAATTATTAACAATTTTTTTCCAGCAACTTTTCCCTGCTTTTGCACTTCCTTGATTCGACTTCCAAGCTTTGTTTTTGGATTCGAACTAATTTATTTCGTTTTCAAGATGGTTCAGTTTTCTCAAAAACTCATGAACAATTTGCTTGGATCTTGGCCACGTTTTTTAGTCAAATCATTTAAACACTTCATAATATTCCATTACAAAATTAAAAGCAAAATTAAAGTAATTAGTATGTATTGTCACAAAAGCAAAAGAAGGATGACAAGAAAAAGAGAAAATTTCAATTTTGGTCCCAAAGTATACGGTAGTTTGCAATATTAGTCCTATACTTTCTGGAATAACCAATATTAGTCCCAAATTTTAGGAATATATTGCAAAGTTAGTCCCACCGTAAAAAATTGTAACTTTTGGGATTAACTTTGCAACATTTAGGACAAACTTCGGGACTAATTTTGCAACAGTTTGCTAAAATGTGGGACTAATTTTGCAACGCTTTTATAAAGTGTGGGACTAACTTTGCAATGTTTTCCTAAAGTATGGGACTAATGTTGGCTATTTCAAAAAGTATGGGACTAATATTACAAACCACCCTATATTTTGGGACCAAAATTGCAATTTTCTCCAAGAAAAATGAGATTTACCCGTAATTAGGATATGCCCAAAACCTTCTTCTCGAATTTATTTTTGTCGCAGAAGTCTTCGATGGAAATATGATTCGACACTCATGATACAGTTTTTTCCGCGTGAACATTTTCACTAGACGAACTAATACTCGAATTTGACAAAGATGAAACTTAATTTCTCCTCATTCCTCTCAAATTTGGCTATTTTTCCCTTCAATTCAACTTTTTCAAACCTCTTTTGTGTATGACATATATAAACTGCAAATTGGCCTTTTATTTTGGCCTTCCCTCCAAGTTTTCCCTCCAAAACCGTTCTCTCTCTGTTACTTTAAACAGTCAACCAACAAAGAGGATCAATTTTGAAGATTTTAAGACAAGTTGAAAACCAAAATTGTGATCGGACTTGGGGTTCTGAAATTAATTTAGTACTTGGCTTAGGGGATCAAAATTAAAATTATCCCATAAAATACAACTACCAATTTCTTTCAGAAATAAAAGTATATTAATGTAATCAAGAAAATTAGAAAGCATAACTTTATTAATTAATTCAAACATATATTTATTTCACACAAAAATTTATTCAAAAATAAAAACACAGTTCCAAATTAAAAAACTGAAGAATGGGAATGAAAATGAAACCAATTTATTCAAAAATAAAAACACAGTTCTAAATTGAACTTTTGTTTTAATAATTTAATGTTCAATTGAACTGTTGTGGGATTCATCTCTGGAGCTAAGTAATAATTTGGTATTTTATAATCTAATTTATTTTATTTTTTAATCAATAAAGTTGTAGTTATTATAAGTAGCAGTATGTTGTCTACAGTAATCAAACAAGGCCTAAAAAAACCAGATAGTGTGTATCATTATCATTTATGCTCGTGCTGAAAATATATTATGGTAATTGATTGTCATCAACGCAATAACTTTACGTATTAATTTAACCTACTTAAGATGAGATTAAGATTTAAATATTTGGGCTGCCATTATTTGATATTTTATCTATTTTATTGACAGAAGTTAAATAAAAAGTAGTTTAATTTAGTATAGTGACAAAATATATCTAATTTGAAAAGATAAGATAAATGAAAAGTATTTGACAATCTTATTGTAAGTTTTGCATGCTTGAGATGTGAACGCCATGCCAATGAAGCCTAGCTCAGTTGACGAAGTTGAGGCCCCATGATCTTTGAGGTCGTGGGTTCGAATCCCCTGCGTGGGATGATTTATTTCTACTGCATAGTAGGTTTATTTGTTTCTACTGTATAGTAGGTCATTTGTTGATGTAATAGCACGATGTTAGTATATGTGATATTGTTGATAGGAATGTTGTATTTGTCTATGTCTGTTGATACTGACAGAATTGACTGTAATCACTTTATTTCAATTAATAAAATTTATTACTTCCAACTCAAAAAAAAAAAAAAAAAAAAAGATGTGAACGCCATAAATTAGTTTGCACAAGTGGTTAGATTAGAATCATGATTTAATAAAGGGAAAAATTCAGTTTGCACCTATTGAACTATGTATTGTATATTAATCACTTGCTGAATTATAAAACGTATCAAACATCCTCAGTTTTAACTGTTAGTCACAACCATTAGTTGTATTGAGATGACATTTGTAATTGTTCGAAAAGGGCCATTATATTACCTCACTATAAGAAAATCGCTCATTAGCAACAAAAGAAAATCAGCGTCGAGCTAATTAGCAAGTAAAATTCTCGTTGCTAATTTACGTTATTCAATACAACAAATTTACTTGTTGAATTTAGCAACAAACATTTACTTGCTGACAAGTTCAGCAACGATTTGTTTAAAATATATATCAAGGAGTGTAAATTAGCAACAAGAATTTTACTTGCTAATTAACTCGATGCTGATTTCAGCAACAAATTTTTTCGTTGTTATTAAGCTATTTTCTTGTAGTGCCTGGACAATTTTACCCTTTTGTTATATGCATATATGCAACGTTAACGATGAATTCCCTCACCATCCTTCTTTATATATGCACGTGCTCATTAGAATTTATATACAGAAAGTAGGACAATTTTTTATTTTTTATTTTTTGGCCAAAAAATTGTCTAGCAGCAGCAGTTCAAAATTCACAAGATTCTTCGCAATGTTTGGTTTCATTTCCTATTTATAAAATCAAATATAATATTATTCAAAACACTTTTATTGGGTATTTTGGCCCGTTCTCCCATATATATATATATTTACCTACAAATAAATAAATATTATTATATACATATATATTTATAAAAATATATAAAAGAAACATGATTTGACAATGAACAGTATTTTTTGTCTCCCAATATACAACACAACACATAAAAATAAATCAAATATTACTATATACATATATAAAAATATATAAAAGAGACATGATTTGACAATGAACAGTGTTTTTTGTCTTCAAATATACAACACAATACATACAATATATTTTTTACACTATTTAAAATTAACTCAAAAATAAATCCAAACATACACCATATTTCTAACACATACTTATTTATCTTTATTTTTCTCTCTCTATCTCTCAAAACAAAACAAAACATTCAAAAAATGAAACCAAACATAAGGCTTGTGTTTCTTGCCATCAATCTAAACATTTCACGGCTAATTTTCTTGAGCAACGTGTAAATGCAACAAACTTGCCGTAGTTTGAACAATTTGGACTACAAATAATCCTGGAAGAAAATTGCAGAAAGTTAACCAACCTGAATAGAACATGGTGAAGAACTAACCTCTGACAACTTCAAGAACGTCAAATCCCTACATTAGTTTATCCAAAATCTTCAATAACTTCAAGATAGTCACATTTCTAAGTCTGATAGAATTTTTTTAGGTAAATTTTACTGTGTTTTCTGGATTTTGCGGAGAATGTGATGGTATTCTTCCAGTTTGATGTTCAAGTTTGGCTTGAAGCGACATTTTGGTTTCACGTTTTACAGCAAAGCACGACTTCAAGGGTGGGTCATTTCCCTCCACCAAGCATGGGCAATTTCGATATTCAGCCCCAAACTTTTGAGGTGTCAAATATTTTAGGGTTAAATACACTTTACCCCCTAAGTTATTCATGAGGTAACATTTACTCCCCTAAATTAATAAATGTAACACTTACATCTTTGGTTGGACAAAATTGCCTCTTATGTTTTGAATAATTATATTATTCACAATATAATTTAGTATTTTGCATATTAAATCATCATCAAGTTATTTTCTAACTAACAAGAACTTTTAATAAGTGAAGAATTTAAATTAAAAGTGGAGTAATACATTAATATATAGGCAAAATTATATTTTTGGTCATGTCACTATAAATCGTCAACACTTTTGGTCTTATAACTTACTCCACTTACACATTTAGTCATTTTTTTGAGGAATTTAGTGCTGAACATCTCACATTTGGTCATTTTTTTGACATATTTAGTCATGTCTTGGCAATTTTAGTCACATTCTCACTCGAGTAAATTTCATTTTTTGTCCTGTAACTATATGTCGTCATGATCAAATTTGTCAACAACGGACTAAATTTGCAAAAATAATACCAAACCTGATATGTGTTCGACTAAATTAGTCAAAAAAAAAAAGACTAAATGTGTAAATGGAGTAAGTTATAGGACCAAAAATGATAATGGCCTAAAGTTAAAGGACTAAAAATATAATTTTGCCTAATATATATAATAGATACACAAAAAATATAATATCCAACAACTCATATATACTTTTGGAAAAGAAATTGGCAATATATATACTTAACCAAAAGTTAAACACTTTTAGGAAAAACATGAATAAATTTAATTTTATCATATTTTTTAATAAAAATATATCTAAAAACAGGATATGTAATTACTCATTTTTATCAAAAAATTAATTAAACAATTAATAACTTAAATTTATTACAGAGTTAATAAATCTTTTACATGAAAGTTTTTTGTGCATTTATTGTACTCATTCATTACTAATTTAAATGCAAAAATAAAACTTTAAGTTAAGTTTTTTGTGTATATTTGTTTTGTATCTATTATATATATATATATATATATATTAACTTATAACACCACTTTCAATTTTAAAACTTATTTGAAGTGGAAGTGATTTTTAGTGAAGGAATTATCGCAAAAAAATGCCCTCGACACAATTGCACCCCAAGTTTTTGTGAGAAAATTTTTGTATGTGTTGTCAAATCAGTGAATAGTACCTTGCCATTAAAAAATAATATATCTTGTATTTATAGTGATTTGATTATTTTATAGTGAGATATGGTGCATATATTTACCACGTTATCTACACAAGAAAATTACTCTTATACCCTTGTGAGCAAATTATACTATTATATATATCGTAGAGGTATCGGAAAAATGAGTATATGTACCAACATATTACATGTATCAACTGTTCGCAAATAATATTTTGAAAATCAGATATCAAAGCAAACATGTTACTAGGTCATTGATTCAATCGGTTGAATCCATTGAAAAACCGATTAGCGCAAACATATGCTCATATATATGTACAAATAGACAAAATAAAAGAATAGAGCAAAGTAAATGCAAGTTAACCAAAATAAACAAACATTGCAATTAAATTATGTTAAATGCTTCATTTTCCAACAATTAGATAGAAACTAATATTTTTGTATGTACTTATACTAAGTAATTCTTTATTTAATTTTTAATTTGTCGTCCTCAATGTTTAAATAGGATTTAAAATAATTCAAAGTTTATTAAAAAAAACAACAAGAATATTCATATTTGGAATAATTTTTTTTTTACTAAATTATGTATTTTGAATTTGGAAAAGCATATAATTTAAAGGGTTAATTACATTTAGACCCCCTCTGAAAATGCATAATTACACTTTCCCCCAAAGAAGTTTTGAAATTACATTTACACCCCCTCTAAAAATTCTTTATTTACACCTGACCTCCATTCGTTAAAGTTTGGGTGGAAAATGTTCATTTCAACAAAAATAATTACATAAATTTTCAATTTTACCTCTCATTTAACATTCTCGTGCAATAATTTTGTACTTATAAGGAAAAAATATAATAATATTGGCCTCACTCCATACATATACGTTACACTTATCCTCTTATAAGTACAAAAATATACATGAGAATGTTAAAAGATGGAAAAAATTAAAAATTTGTGTAATTATTTTTGTTGACGTGAACATTTTTCGTCCAAACTCTAACGAATGGGGGTCAGGTGTAAACAGAAAATTTTCGGAGGGGGTGTAAGTGTAATTTCAATTTTTTTTGGGGAAAAGTGTAATTATACATTCTCAGAGGGGGTGTAAGTGTAATTAACCCTAATTTAAATTATATCAAGAACTATAAGCTTGTAAATTAAATATATATTAATCCAAACATTAAGTTGAATTTTGTAATATGATTTTTCACATTTTCATTTTATTTTTTTGGTCGGCCTGTAATTTGTGAACTGGGTTTTTTTTTCAGTTTTTTCATTTTCTTGTTTGTTTGTTTGTTTTCTTCTGATTCACACCAATTACTTTATTTTTCTACATTTTTAGTAAAATTTGAAGCAGATGCTTTATGGGTTCCAGGTTAAACTTAAACCAATTGATCTGATCCGATTTTGAAAATATTATTTGCGAAATATATCTAAGTCAACATACATTCAACGATTGCAAATTAAGCCAAGCTGGATATACACTTGGATATGAGATTTAGTTAATATCATTTAAGTAATTAATGAGTAAAACTGTAAAAGCATTAGTACTTTTTCTTGAAATACATTAGAAAAAATATGACTTTTCACTATGGTTATTATTATGGTTAAAAGTAAAAACTCATCGACGGATACTAATTAACCACGGCTACGTAACGGCTAAATAACGGTTCTTGTTGCAAAAGAGGCCAACTGTGGCAAATATTTGGCCATAGGTAAAACTATAGCAAATATTGATTAATCGTGGTGAAAACTCAAATTTTTGCATTGATTTTATTTGACTGTGGTAGAAGTACTGATTTACTATATGATTTTTATGCCGTAACGATTTATAGTGTAGGAAATAATCAATTTTTATAGTGATACCTTTTTTACCAACAAAAATGATTGAAAAAGAGCCAATAACAATATAATTACCACCATAAGTGAATTTAATCCACAATTCCTTATATTCTTGGTTCAATTTGATATAAATTAGTGCGTCTATTTCATATATAAACGGTTGGAAAATGGTAATGATAAATTAAAGAATAAATCGTGACAAGTGATTGATTACGATGTGCGGTGCATAACAAGCTTGTGACAACTTATGACAGCTCGTGACAAGTAGATGATGGTTGATAACGTCCAAATCATCATCCGACCGTGTCTAAATCAACCGAATAAGTGTGTCCTTTGGTTGAAAGAATGTGTCCATTGGGTGAAACGATGCGTCCATTTGGGTGAATGGTATGTTCTTTGGATGAAATGACTTGTCCATTCGGATGAAAGGTCATAATCTTTCAAATGAATTTTTTCTGACTGGACATGTCCCTTCGAACACCTTTCCAACTCTTATAAATAGGCCTCCCATTTCATTTTATTATTAATTCAACTCATTCATAGCATTCGTAAGCATAAAAACATTTTGCAAATAGAGTTTAGCAAAAGAGTTTCAAAATATTGTTTGGTTTGCGGTTTCTCAAAGTTTGTAGTGCTGCTCCTTTAGAGATAGAAAGTCGTTGTATCTTGGGAGACAAAATTGTCGATTCCCTGAGCACTAAAGCGGAGCAATAATTGTCTTAAAAATAAAGAGTCTAACTCTTATGTCGACTTCGTAATACAATTTCCTATACTATACATCACATTCATTCCCTATATAAACTTAAATCGTTAGAACACCAGTTAATTATTCAAGGGTAATTCATCGTTGGCTTTGAGTTTGCTTTAATTCTGGTACCATATTCTCATATATAAAGTCATGGTCAAATATTAAATTTCTTCTAGTACAATTTGATATAAATTAGTGTGTCTATTGTTGTAATTGACATTTTAATGTTAATTTGTAACAACAAATGTTCTAAAATATGGGTTCAATTACATATTAAATCCATATATTAGATATTGAGAGAAATAGAGGAATTACACTTGTCCCACATAGGAATGTGATGGAAAAATGTGGAGCTTTGATAAGGATATAAGGTGCATGTGGGGTGAGTGTTTTTACATTTAAAGTTGTCCCACATTGAAAGTTTAAGGATAACTTAAACTCCTTATATTAAGTTCAATGTTTAAGTTATATTTGAAGTGTTATGGAGATTAGGGTAAATGTCTCAGTCTCAGGATTTATCCTTTTGTAGCAAAAACATTTGGGGTTTTAACTGGATTAAAATAAAAATTGATTTTCAAAATTACTCAGTCAAAATCGTTTTTACTTTCTTTTAAAACAACATTTAAACTCAGGTTTTTAAACCTGAATTTGGCCGTTTCTAGTCGGTTTTCCTTTGATTGTATTAATGGTCATTATCCTATTTTTAATGTTATTTATGGTTGCTTAATGGAGGCTTAATGACTGAATTCAAACCTGATTTTAATCGTGTTTAATAGCTTTTAAACCTGTTTTTAAAATTATTTTAATATTGTTAATGACTAATTATTTCAACCTTAATGGTGGTTGAATGTTGCACTAATGATGGTGATTAATGCGGATGTTAAAACCGCTGAAAACCTTCCCTATAAAAGGCTGCATAGGCTCACTTCAAACAAAGACGAACGAAAACGAACGAAGAGGAAACATTCTCTCAACCTCTCTCAGATTCTCCTCTCTCTCACCCTCGATTTTCTCTCTAGAAACTTCGAGTTGTTCTCCTAAAAATCCGAGCTTCGAGCTCTTGCTTCCGTAAGGCTACTGAGTGTTGTTTCGAGGTGTTATACAGTAAAGTGCATACCGCTAGAACGGAAACCGTCTTATCCTGGAACAAGTTGCGTAGTTACCGTGTGCACATTTTTTAACGGGACCTATAATTTCTTCAAGGCAAACAGGTTATATCTGTTATTCGGTTTGGTGAAATTCTTGTATCGAGAATTATTACGATACAATTCTCGTTGTAAGTTTTCCTTTATTTTATCGTTAAACAGCACATCTAATTGTTTGTTCATGATTTGGTTCCAACGTGCTTTCTTGTGTTTTGATTTCAAAATTATCTTATGAAAATTTGATTAATATTTTATAAACGATCCTACGATTGTGTGTGACACTTTTTACAACACCTATTTTATATATAAACTTAAATCGTTAGAACCCCAATTGAAAATAATTATTCGAGGGCAAATCATCGTTGGCTTTGAGTTTGCTTTAATTCTGGTACCATCTTTATTATTGTTGTTTTCCTTTCTCGTCATATATATATATATATATATATGAGAAGTAACTTTACTTGAATAATAGTATTTTTGCCACTTGCATAAGAGTTTGATACATTTGATTTTGTATGTGTGTGTTTTTTATAGGCTTAAATGCATTTTTTGTCCTGTAACTTAGTTCATTTGGTATTTTCGTCCCTTAACTTTCTAGGGTAGCATTTTGATCCTGTATCATTTTAATTTTCATCATTTTAGTCCTTTTTTCACCAGAGTTCACCCTTCTCGCCGGAAAAATGCATTTGTATCTCACGTGATATTTTTAAATTGGGGCTTTTGTTCCTATTGGCCCATTTCTGTCAGTATTTTTGTCCTTTAACTTTCTAGAGTAGCATTTTGGTCATGCATTTTTTTTAATTTTCGCGATTTCAGTCCTTTTTTTGTCGGTTTCTCCCTTCTCGCTGGGGGAGGTGAACTCCAGCAAATAAAAGGACTAAAATTGCAAAAATTAAAAAGATGCAGGACCAAAATGCTACCCTAGAAAGGTAAAGGACGAAAACGCCAAATGGCCTAATCAAGTTACGGGACCAAAAATATAATCAATCCTTTTTTATACATAAACTGAATTAAGACATAGTTTGAATAATTATTTTTTCCAATCAATTGAAAGTTCACTACAAACATTCAAGTCTTTTTTTTTTTTTTTTTTCCTTTGGAGATTTTCATTTTAAAACGAAACATAAAAACTATAATTAATTCATTCAATTCAAAAAATGCTTTATTTTTTTCTTTCTAAATTAACAAACAATATACGCAGTCCATGTTGAAGGAGAAATAAGGATCAAGCCCAATTTTTATTTATTGTTTTCATTTTTTCTTTTCCATACAAATGCCTCCTTATTCTATTTCACCTAAAAATCTTGAAACAGCTGAAGTACTTAATTAATGCTTATTACTTGGTCTAATATTCCAGTTTCTTCTGCTTTGATTATTATATAACTGTGTACGTGATGACTATTATAATTACATAACTATCAACTCTACACTTATTGATATCATTACAAGAAAGAAATGCAAGTGATATTGCGAATAAACAAATTATCCCCTTATGAAAAATAAAATAGTAATTTATCTTCTTGTGTTTTTGTTTAAATGAAGCAATTTACCTCATTATCTAGGGAGGTGAATTGCTCTATTTTAAAGAATACAGGTAGGTAAAATGCTATTATTTTTTTCATAGGGATGTAATTTGCTCATTTTTCAATATCACAGGAAGGTAAATTGCATTAAACCCGTACAAGAAATATAACTTTTTGCTATAGTTAATTACCATGATTAAAAATAAAAAATGACGATGAATACTAACCACAGTTGTGTAAAAATTATTAGTCGTTAATGTTTCTGCTGGCCAACCTTAAACATTAATTTGTCATGGTTAAAAACCATGACAACTGGTTTGGGCGCCATAGGTAAAACTACGGCCGAAGTTGATTAATCGTAGTCAAAACGTAAATTTTCTCTGCTTCTCATTGATTTTGTTTGGCCGTGGTAGATATAGGCCTTGGTTCACTTGTGAGGATTGGGTTGGATATCCACCTCAATCTCTTGTTTACTTACATTTAGGTAAATAAATTATTAATCATGATAAAATAGATGATTTAAATAAAAATATTAGTGATACAATTTAATATCTCCCTACATTTTATCCATCATTAATTTATCATGATCTAATCTCATCCCTCAAAATAAACAAGGCCATATTGTATTGATTTATCATGAGTAGTCATCAATTTGTAATGCATGGAACAATCCATTTTTTTTGGTGTACATGCAGTAGGAAAAAAAAATCACTATGAGCTACATTTTTAATGATTATGACCAAAAATCATGTTAAATAACTATTATTAACGACAGTTAATAAAAATCAATACAAAAATTAATTTTTCCACCATGAAAAATATATTTGTCACGGCTAAGTGCCCTGGTCAAAATATTCGCCACGACTTTTAGTCATGGCAAATGTTTTAGCCACCCTCACAGAATATTCGACAACTATTGCTTGGCCGTTGTTAATAATTATTTGCTACGACTATTTAGTATTAACCATGGTTAAATATCATATTTCTTGTAGTGATGTATACATAGTAGCATACATATACAGATAGAAAATAAATCTAATAAATGCGAATTTTCTTAAACTTATTATGACTAATTTGAAAAACATTATTAAAAACTTATAAAGTTTGTAATTAATATTTCTTATAACAAATGGGATATTATATATATATATTCATATTTAATTCGTGAAAAGATGATTGTTTCTGCTTGAAACAAATTGTTGTATCTACTTTATTTCTGAATAGTTGAACAAAACAAAACAGTGAATTCATTCAAGACAGAACAGTAAACCAAACTTAATTAGTGTACTCAGCTTTATTTTCCCATGAAAACTTGTGCAAGTGGCTCCAGAACCTCTATTTTTAAACATTGACCCACAACTTTCAGCTGCTCATTTGCCTTTATCATGCTGAAATTTTGTCTCTTTTTTTATTATTATTTTAAATTCTTGTCTATATATTTGATATATTTAGTAACTGTATTGTATCGTTGTTGCGTATATATAATAAATATTTTTTCATTCTTCAAAATATATGTTAAATAAGAATAAAATATATAAACTAACGCATCACATTTAAAAGAAGGAAAATATTAATTTATTAATTAATATAAAATTTGAAATTTATTATACAATTTAAGGTTATTTGTGACATTACAAAAAAATGATGTCACAGTATCATTAACCGTCATTTGTGAGTAAGAAATAATTTTTTTTATATAATGGTATAAGTATATATATATATATATATATTAACCAAACCAAGCCTCCTGCTGTGTACTTACATAATCTTCAAACACTCATTTCGTGTCTCTATCTCTCTATTACATACATATGTCAACATCATCTTCCGAAGAAGTTGAAGGAGGAGATGGCGGCGGCGGCGGCGGCGGTGGTGGTGGTGAGTTTGAAGGGCCTTCTTCTCGAAGAAGGATGAGATCAAGCAATGGGGTTTGGCCGGAGCCGTTTGTGGAAGCGGTTGCATTCCAAGTAGCGGTCGACACGTCTCTCATTGTCGGCCGGCTTGCTGCTGCGCAAGCTCTGTGCAACGTTTTTCAGGTACCGGCCGGCCGGCCACTTCTGAACTCTCCGCCCTTAATTATTTGTCTGCGTACGTTGTCAGTACTACCTACTTACACACACTAACACACACACAGTGCGTGTTTTGGTTCTTGATTGTGGCAGAAGGAAAAAAGGGTTTTGGATTCTTGGTGATGAGGTTTTAATGATTGTGGGACTTGAGCATTCATTGAGTAAAAGCAAATCTTTTTGAATTATGTCGCACACGCTATATAATTAAGTGAGTTAGTCTATAATCTTTGACCAAATCACCTAATTATAACATCAACCTTGAGCCCAAACATGCCCCCACCTTACAGATAATTCTTACGTAAATCAGGTTTGGTCGAATCAAATTAATTAGTATAATTCTTATCTACTTCATTATGTTTTAACTATTATTTTGAAAACAACACCTCAAGTATAAAATATTGGATTGAGGGTGTGATTAAAACTCTTATTTTGAATTATATATTATAAAATATTAATTAACTTATTTTTTTTAATAATTTCTCTAAAGTCTTACACAGAGAAATAACATTTTTCATTCCAGGACATTTTCATTTTTGGTCTTATTGGTTATGAAATTCTTACTTTTGGTCTTGTGGCTTTCAAAAAGTAGCAGTTTCGGTCCTATGTCACTTTTCATTAGATATTTAACGAAAAATGCCACGTGACCATTAAATGTTGGGACAAAAAGTGTTATTTTTTTAAAGGTATAGGACCAAAAGTGGAAATTTCATAACATATGGGACCAAAAATGAGAATCTTATAACATATGAGACCAAAAATGTAAAGGTTCTAACTACAATATGCTAAGCACATGGTGTTTTCTGTTAAAAAATCTAATGGAGAAGTGACATGGATCAAAAGTGCTTTTTTTTAAAAGTTACGAAATCAAAAATAAAAATATCATAATCTGATCAAAAATAAAAATACCTTAAGTTACAAAACGAAAAATATTATTTTTCCAATTATATGTGTAGCTAGTCTTGATGAAGACAAATGATGTAAGAATGTTTCAAGTGTTTTTTGTGTCTATGTAGTGGGGTTGAGTGTGGAAGGTTGAGGTCAAAGGGTATGTCCCTCTAACTCTTAAGACTACTTTTAAACCAGACATACTCAAAACATATTACATTTGTTTTTTAGCTATCAACGGCAAAAACCGCAGAAACTCTTTTCTTGTCGTAAAAAAGATTTTCTTTTTTTTGCCTATTTTGGGACTGACTTTTTCATCCGATCTTGACATGGAAAAGGGTTCTTTTGGTTTCTAGACTTGCTTTAATTCTTATTTGGATAATCCCCTTTCACTTTCAGCTCTGAAATTCCGACCACCTTTTTGACTGCAAATCTTTTATATATATATATATATATATATATATATCAACAGACAACCCTCGAGGCTAATACTCAAACTTAATGCTGCTTTTTTTAAATTAAACCTTGTTAATTATCATCTTAATCCTCTTTTTTTTCTTTTAATATATTTTTTGGATGATAATCCATACTTGCTCACATGTAATCATGGGTTTGTGCATAAAATCATTAGTTTCCAATAAGGAGATGAACATGTGAAACTCTTAATTTTATTTTTTTTTGTTTAAGATACGATTGATTACATTATTCTTACATCATCGGACACTCAAATTCTAATTTAAAAACATTGATAATTTTCAATGGGAAATTGTATTCGAACGAAACAAAGCGACAAACTACCTATAAATATAGACTGGTACATATATTTTTTACAATTTGAATTCACATTTTTATTACGAGTACCCTAATCCAGGAAACTTGAGGGTTTTAAGTAATAAATATTAATAGTATAACAGCATTATCCTTTGGGGTTTTCTGTACTTCTTATTACACAAGTACCCGGCTCATTTATAATTATATAATAAAAAAAATAAAAAATTGCAAGTCTATCCCATTTTGGGGTAGACTTGCAAAAGTATAGTGGGTCGCTGGCTCAGCCGGCGACCCTAGCCCATTTTTCCTTTTTTTTTTTTTTTTTAAGTTTGTTATTTATTTTTTTAATCTTAGGATAATTTTACTTGGCTAACAATTTAATGTTGGCCCAAGTAAATTAGTGTTAATTATTTTTATTAGTTTTTAATTAGTTATTAATAAAAATTTTAAATAATAATTAATATTTATTTAATAAAAATTAGTGATACTTATAAATTATAATAATGACCATCAGTTTCATAAGTATGTTGTTGGCATTGATATTGATGTCTTTTTCTTTTCTCATCCATCGGTTCTGTGGACTCATTTATTTTAAAACTACGATTAACAACTATATTATCAAATTTTTAATTATGTGTCGAGGTCCTTTTTTTTTCAAAAAATTTGATAATCGTACTTCTTAATCAACATAGTCTAAATTTAATAATATTGTGCCCTGGGTAACAAAGTGAGCCGATAGATGGAACCAATAGGTAACAAAAAAAAGTACTTGACACCAATACTAATGACATATTTATGGGATTGATGATTATTATTATTATTATTTATAATTATCACTAATTTTGTAATAAATTTTCTTACAAAATATAAAATTGCTGGTTATATTTAGTTAATATTAAAAAAATATTATCAAATTTAGACTATGTTGATAAAGAAATACGATTATCAAATTTTTTGAAAAAAAAAACCTCGACACCTAATTAAAAATTTAATAATATAGTTGTTAATCGCAGTTTTAAAACAAATGAGTCCACAGAACCGATGGATGAGAAAAGAAAAAGACATCAATATCAATGCCAACAACATACTTATGAGACTGATGGTCATTATTATAATTTATAAGTATCACTAATTTTATAATTATATATTAAATAAATATTAATTATTACTTAAAATTTTAATTAATAATTAATTAAAAACTAATAAAAATAATTAACACTAATTTACTTGGGCCAACATTAAATTGTTAGTCAAGTGAAATTATTATAAGATTAAAAAAATAAATAACAAACTTATAAAAAAAAAAAAAAAGAAAAATTGGGCTAGGGTCGCCGACTCAGCTGGCGACCCTAGCCCAAATATTAAAAAAAAAAAATGAAAAATATGTGGGTCGCTGGCCACTATAGTTTTGCAAGTCTACCCCAAAATGGGGTAGACTTTCAATTTTTTATTTTTTTTATTATATAATTATAAATGAACCACAAGTACCCTAAAGCTTACATAGTGTTTGGTTTTGTTTTTAGTTTGTTTTGTTTTGATTTGTGGAGATAGAGAGAGAAAAATAAAGATAAATAAGTGTGTGTTAGAGATATAGTGTATATTTGGATTTGTTTTTGGAGTTAATTTTAAATAGTGTAATAATATATTGTATGTATTATGTTATATATTGGGAGACAAAAAACACTGTTCATTGTCAAATTATGTCTCTTTTATATATTTTTATATATGTATATAGTAATATTTGTTTTTCTATATGTATTATGTTGTATATTAGGAGACAAAAAATACTATTCATTGTCAAATCATGTTTCTTTTATATATTGTTATAAATAAATATATATATATATATAATAATAAATGTTTATTTGTAGGTGGATGTATGTATATATAGGAGAACGTGCCAAAACACCCAGTAAAAATATTTTGAGTAATATTATGTTTGGTTTTATTTTTTCAATGTCTCAAAAATATGTGGAAAATGAAATCAAACAAAGGGTTAGTTTTTCATTTGTCATAATCAGAATTCAGATAGCTATGAAACAAGGGCCCATTTGTCTGTGTATTCAGATGTGTTTTTAATTTAGTACAAATTTTGGTGTTCGTGACAATATATTTGGATTAATTAAGAGAATGTATTTTACATTAAATTGTGTTGTCAAGTTAATATATTTTCAAAAAAAATATATATAAATAAATATATTTTTATTTTAATTACTATTTTAGAAACTAAAAAATAGAAATAAAAATATTTTTATTCTTATTAAATGTTTGATTTTACTTTTGGAGTGTTTTTCTTTGATTTGTGAAGATAGAGAGAGAGAGAGAGAGAGAAATAAGATAAATAAATGTGTAAGAAATAGGGTGTACATTTGTGTTTTGCTTTTAGAGATAGTTTAACATAGTTTAAAAAAATTATATTATATGTATTGTGTTGTACATTAAAAGATAAAAAATACTATTCAATGTTAAATTACATCTTTTTTATTATTTTTATAAATATATATGTATATATTAATATTTATTTGTGGCTGAGTTGAATTATATAATATATTATTATGTATATATTTATATGAAAAATGATACTTCCTTAAAAATGGGGCCAAAACCACGTAAAACATCTGCTGTATATCATAGTAATAATAGTTTACTTATAAGGATATAATAGTAATTTTCATGCGTATACCACATGGTAAATATATGTACCATATCTCACCATAAAATAATCAAATCACTATAAATACAAAATATATTATTTTTTAATACTAAATTATTATTCATTGATTTGACTACTCATAAAAAAACTCTCTCTCTATAAACTTGGGGTGCCATTTTTCCCTATTATTTCCTTTACTAAAAATCACTTCTACGTCAACATCTAATAAAAATAATTTAAGATATACGATCATGTTTAATTTTATTTTCGATCCATTAAAAAACAAAGTGAAAACAAAACAAATATAGAGTGTCAGTTTTTTTTAGGTTGTCTGGATATCTGTACTTACTGTTCAACATGTAGCTTTATCTTCTTATTAATAACCTGAATTGTGACATTTAAGAGGGACGTTGTCAGTGTTTGTTGCATACATGATAATAAATATTATATTACGACCAAGTTGATAAGGACAGCAGTATATATATATATAGCTGTAATGATACAGGTGGAATAAACTATATATATATCCTCTTCATCTAGGCCTCCAACCTACTTCATTTAGTCGACCTGTCTCCTCTCTGACTCCTTCGATTTTCCCATCCCTTTCTCTCTCTTCCCCCTCTCTCTCTTCCCCCTCTCTCTTTCTATATATATACATACATATACATACATATATGTATATATATTTGTTTATGTATATGCATGTCTCTTATCTTTTCCACTAGGGCTGCGAGAGAGCATGCCTGTCTAGCATGGAGAAATTCCTATATATATATATATTTAAAAAAATATTATGGTTTGTTTGGGTTCGATTTTGAGTTTTTGAAATAGTGGGGACGAGCTGCAGTGTCACAAGTGTAATTATTGTCATTATCATTATGAATAAATCTCTAATTTCTCACTATTAAAATGTTAAGAGTTCAACTTAATTTACTATGAACGTAAAGTTTGTCATTTGTGTGTGGATGTATTATAAATGTTGATGGCTAGTTTGTAATGGTTGATTTAAATAGAGATAATGTTTAAACATGTTTAAGAAATGATTAAATTTTTTTTAATGTGTAAATTACAGTGACCTCTTTTGAGGTTTGACATAATTATGAATACATACTCGTTGTTTCAAAAATTACAAATACCACTTTGAGATTTGTAATGTTTAACCAAGGGCATGAAATAGTCTATTTTATCCTTGAGTTTTTCTTTTTAAATTATAGAAAAATTAATCGAGGCAAATTATATTATTGCTCTTCTGTGTAAAAAGTATAAAAAACCTCTCTCTGTGCATTTTTATCTAAATTTTTTTTAAAAATTTTAAAAATTAATTCAATTTGGATAAAGACATTTATATTCTACCGGTGGTTATATTTTTTCTTTCGCATCCCATAAATATAATTCTTTTCCTAGTTCCCCTAGTATGGTGCTACTTTATTGCAACATAGATCAATATGGGGCGGCGCATGAGCTTCAATTTAATCAAGTGGGGGTTGGCATGCTTGCATGATCAGTCTGTCATATTTCATCTTTTAACAAGCATGAGTTAATTTTAATATATGGAGGTCTTCCTTCCCAAGAATTCAAGAAATTAACTGAAAATATTCTCAATGTCTCTTAAGTAATATTATTGAGTTCACATATATACATCATGTAAATTAATTTTGTAATGTGTACACTCCTTGTTCTTGCATCATGTTCATAGATGATGATGATGTTTCTTGATTTAATGTCAAATTCCAAGTTGCCCATTTTCATTACATATATAGCTATGGTGAAAATCATTGTAATTTTGCAATAATTTGATGTGTGATGAGTGTATGAGTGCAGGTTTGTTCGACATGGCGGGCCGTCTCGCGGTCGGAACTCCTCTGGCAGAACCTCACTCGACGTATATGGGACGTCGGGCGTCTTGCGCACAACACATGGCGAGAGGAGTACGTCTACCGCCACCGGACGGCCAGCAACTTTCGCAGTCGTAGGTGTGTGTACAGCAACCTCTACATCCCGACAGATCACAACAACAACAACAATGACGGCCTGTCTTGTCGTCGTTTGGCTCTCTCCGATCACCATCTTGCTGCCGGCTTCTCAGATGGTGCAGTCCATCTGTTCCACCTTCCGAGTAGGCTCCATTTCTCGACGTTTTACCCTCCCTACCGTGATCGCATTGGCCGTTTCTCCAGCTCCGTCTCCGGGATCATCTTATCCGATGTTCGTCTCGTGTTTGCCACTCTGGATGGCGACATTCATTCGACTGTTATTGATGTCGGGGTCACGCCTCTACGTAGAGCGTATATGGGAGATGTGGTGAACGACGGTGTTCTAGTCGACTTCACGGGCAGCAACCGGTGGTGGGTTGGCCTCTATGCAGGTGCTTGCAATTCAACTTTGGCTTATGCTTAGTAACTGGATTGCTTGGTTAATTTCTTCGATAATTTCAAATTCTTCGCTCTAAGAAAACAACTCAATAATTATTAAAAAATTTAATACTGAAATAAACATCGATAGTCAACATATTTGATATATATTTTAAACAATTTGTTGCTGATTTCGTTAGCAGGTAAATTTTTCGTTGTTGAATTCATTATCAAGTAAATTTCTTGCATTAAATAATGTAAATCAATAATAAAAATTTTAATTGTTAATTAGCTCGATTTTTTCTTAGCTATTGAGACATTTTCTTCTAATGCTTGAACTCTAATTTTATACGACTTCATAAGAAGTTACTCGTATGCTTGTAGATTTATCCCGTTCTTTGAGCCTTCTCCAGGTGTTCCAGGCCGTGCGTTTCACATATGGAATAGTGAGACCGAGGAGCTAGTTTTCATCGGAGGGACGCTAACTGATCCAGAAGCCGTCTTCGGGTGGCACTCACTGACCGAAACAACTGACCTTATCGGCCGCGTTAGAGTAACAAGCCATGAAAACGCGGTGGCGTGCACTAGCCTTAGAGTGATTGTATTCGACCTAGCTAACCAAGGGATAGTGTTAGGCGAACAAGACTTCCGGAGGGGTATAACCGTGGCCTCATTTGACGCAAACAACGAGTCGACACTGATAACCGACTCACGGGGCTTAGCCACCGTCCGACGGGTGGTCGATCTAGAGGAGATATGTAGGTTCACAATAAGGGGTGCCTCCCAACAAAGAGGGAGGATTTTGGGGTGTGTAAATGGAGGGTATGGGGTAGTATTTGGAGGAGGTGTGATTAGGGTTTGGGAGATAGAGCATGGAGGATATCTGTACAGTTTTAGAGAGAGAATTGGAGAGTGCAATGCCCTTACTGCTGATGAGAGCTGTGTGGCTGCATGTTCTCCTGATGGAATTCTCCATTTGTGGGACTTCAGGGCTCAACAATGATACTGATATCAACACCTTTTTCTTTTCATGTAGTTTCAAGAATTTAGGGTTCTTGAAAAGGGAATTTAGGGTTTGGTCAATTTTCCTTGACAGTGATCTGATTCCTAATCTGATTGTTTTGACAGTGATGGGCAGTTTTGCTGCTGACCCCAGGAAGTATGAACTTTTTCTTGTACAAGTGAGATTTCGCTTTCAATCTGTTGCACCCTTTTTCGCTTTTATCATTATGTTTTAATTTTGGGTGAATTACAATATTAATCTTGAGGTTTAACATAATTATGAATATCCACTCGTTGTTCTAAAAATTATAAATATTCTTCTAAGGTTTGTAATCATGTAATAAATAACTCATTTCTATCCATTTTTATGAGTGAACCGACCAAAATGTCCTTATGCAAATTGAATTATTTTTATAAATTTTCTAAATTATTTTGAACAAAAATGCGCAGGAGAAGGTTTTTTTACGTCTTTTATATAAATGAGCAATATTGTAATTTGTCTCGATTGATTTTTTTACAATTTAAAAAAAATCAAAGGCAAAGTGGACCATTTCAAACCCTTGATAAAAAATTATAAACTTCAGGAGAGTATTTGTAATTTGAAAATAATGAGGGGGTATTCGTAATTATGTCAAACTCCACAAATTTGAAAATAATGAGGGGATATTCGTAATTATGTCAAACTTCAAGGAGGTTGTTGTAATTCACCCTTTAATTTTATGCAGATATGTTGCTTTCTTTGTACACCTATTCTATGCAGTCTTACAAAATTAAAAGTTAAACTACAATGAATTCTCCTGAAATTTGCTATATTTATAAAAAATCATATTATTTAAAAATTATATATTTCGTTAGAATTAACGATTGTCAAGCACATATCCCTTACAATGCATTGTTTCGAGGGGTCTTTGTTAGATGTCATTAATTTTATGAGTACTTGTAATTTTCAAACAATTATATAATTGCAATAACAAATTTCATGAGAGTCTTTTGTAATTTACCCAAATTAAAAAAAAAAAGTAAAAATAGGAACATGTATGCAATCTTGATTGGAAAATTTTTGGCCGTTCCAAGTTTGGTCGAATCAAATCAATCATAAAGCAAGTGTGATACATTTGCTATGTAATTGATCACGTTTCTTGTACTGTACATCAATTACACGATAAGTATATTGCACTTGCCATATAATTGATTTGGGTTTAGTCGAATCAAGTACGGAATAAAATTTTCCTTCTTGACTTATCTTCATAGAGCGACCACGTGTTCTACATGCCTTTGGGCCTTCAATTGGGCCGAGCTGCCATTTTAGTCTTTTATTGGATGGGCTGAGGCTTTTTGGGCCGTCTGGGCAGCCTCCAGTGGACCACTCAAGTCTGTCCCTAATTTTCAAATTCCAGGATATCGAACGGAGTTACATAATTACATAAATATCTTAACAAATTAAATATTATATTATTTTACCAAATATACCAATATAATGAAAAAATAATTAAATAAATAATAATAAATTCACATAAAAATGAGATAAATACTTACATTTCGATGAGACTCGAATCTGCAAACTCGAATTTATTTGTGAGACTTCAATTTTAACTGCAAGACAAAGATATAAATTGATGTAACTAGTCGTGATTATCAAATTATAGTAATTGATGTCGTCTTACTAGGTAAAACATAATAGAGTTGTAATTATAAAAGAGCAAGAAACTCAATACAGCAAAATTAAAGCGAAAAATTTATTGACTTTTGATTAAAATTACAAATAAAATTAACCTTCAGAGAATTATAATAATTAGAGTAATCAACATCACTAATTATTGTCCATATTATTATAAAAGAAAATTCCGTTACTATACTATTTTTTAAATATTTAAATTTATCTTTTAATTCAGTCATCAGTACAATAAAAATGGTTATAACAATAATATCGAATCTTTTTTAATAAATCTATATTTATAGTTTCTTTTTTCTCTCACCTTCCACCATGTTTCTTTCTTCTCGTAGACTCCTCTCTTTTCATGTTTCTTTTTGTTCTCCTCCCTACACTCCTTTCACAATTTTTTTTTCTATTGATCACGTACGATTTTTTTGAATATGTTCGCGGGAATAACGTGCGGTGGAAATTAATTAATTAAGAAAAAAGAAAAATGGTTTAATGTAATTTATCTCTCTGTAATATTATAAATGAATAAATTAACCTCCCTATAAAAAAATAGCAATTTACTTCTATGTGTTATTTAAAATAGAGTAATTTACCTTTCTAAAGAGGGAGGTAAATTACTTTATTTTAAAAAATACGGAGGATGTAAATTGATTTGTTTTAAAGTATACAAAGAGGTAAATTGCTATTTTATTTTTCTTAATAGGTAATTTGTACTTTTACAATATTACAGGGAGTTGTTTGTATTTTTTTTTTGACACCAACGAGTTTATAAAGGTATATTGCTCTATTTAAAAAAAATATAAAAATAAATTATTTATTTTAAAAAAATATAAAAAAATATATTACTATTTTATTTTTTATAAGGGGTAATTTGCACTTTAACAATATCAAGACATTGCTAGCATGTTTTTCCAAAAAAGAAAGATGTGAGTAATTTCTTGGCAGCGGCGCAAGTCAGCTAGCTGTCACTGTTAGTCAATTTCTCAGTCAAACTAAATCATATGATTAATCAATAAAGAAATAATATCAACAATCAGATTACCATTAGATCTCAATCCAACGGTGGAGGTGCGCTCTTTCTTGTACGTGTGAGTAACACTTGAACTCTTCTCTGTTTCCGTCCGGTTGGATATTTACTCTGCAGTCCGGTTCCCTTTCTTGTTCTTCCCGTTCTCCTCAATCCTCACACAGATTCACCTCAAAAACGCACATACACGCAGCGAGAGGGGTGGGGCTGGATCTAGATCTTCAATTTGTGATCGGTCTTGGTGCTGTTCTGTTGTGGGTGTTTGAGTAGAGAAAGATGGAGGCCCTGGGGAGAAGGCCTCACGCTATTCCGATGTGCGTGATCCTCACGCTCCTCCTCCTAGTCACCGTTGCTCACTCCTTTTACCTCCCCGGCGTCGCTCCCAAGGATTTCGTCAAGGTATGGTTGATACTGTACACGCTTTCTTCTTATCTGTTTATGGCCGTGTCTCGTAGTGGACTATGAGAGTATCAGTGGGTCGCGCTTGTATCATACATATTTGTATGTGTTTGAGTTGCTGTGTGGTTGAGTTGAATTTGTGATAATTGCTGAGGGCGTGTATGTGTGTGGACTTATTGGGTAATCCGTACATGTTGGTTTAGGGCTTGTTATGTAGATCTCCCAAATGTTTTATTTCTTTCTCTTGTTATTATTTTTTGTTTTCCCGTGCGTTATTAACTACTAATGCATGCTTTTAAGTTCTTAAAGATTTTGTGCTACCAATGAACTTGATGGGTTTTTTGACTTCTGGTTATAAGTTGAGCTTTTCTTGTTTGATGTTGACTCTGTCAAGATGGGTGCTGTGGTATATCAAAATAAGATTGCTAATAAGCAGCAAAGTTAGATGGTAACTGATCAATTTAAGCAGTTCACAAATGTCGTAACATGAGATTTGATCTGTTGGGTTGGGTGATTTCTGCTTGGTTCAGTTTTCCTTTGTGCAGTTTGAGATTTTATTCATTTTGGTTCTTTATCGAAGAATCTGAGAAGGACGAAGACAACATCCTGTTAAAATTGAATATTCATGGAATTTTACTACTAAAATTGGAACACATTAAATCAATAGAAAAGAACTATAGCACCACCATTATTACTTAGCTAAATCTTGGTTATAACTTCAATGGGTCAAGTTTAACAAAATATTGGTGATTCTCAATCTATAGTACCCAGTTATGCTTAAATTGTAAATATTTTAATAAATTGTTGTATCCGGTTTATGCATTATCCACAATTACAATCTCTGCTAAGCAAATCTTGGTAGGTGAAGAGCGGTACTATATATGATCTTATGAATGTCTGGTAGTTTCTTGCATTATTTTACTAATCGGAGTTCACAGAAGTATGTGCTGTTAGTGACGTCACGTGCTTGTGTGGTATATCTAGTAATATGGCAAAAGTTTATCCATGCAAGTCAACTTAACGAAAATCCACCTTGTCAACCAATAGGCATACATTTATTCATAGCTGCAGCATGTCTCTCAACTTTATTTAATGAGTATGACATACATGCCGTGCATCATATGTACATGTCTATTACTGGGTTTGCTTGTGACCTGAATAGGCTGAATGGTATGTCTTTAATGCAGGGTGATCTTCTCAAGGTGAAAGTGAACAAACTGACTTCAGTAAAAACTCAACTTCCTTACTCCTATTATTCGCTTCCTTACTGTAAACCAGAGAAAATTGTGGACAGTGCTGAGAATCTTGGGGAAGTACTTCGTGGTGATCGTATTGAGAACTCCCCCTATGTGGTAAGCCTTTCATGCAGTCTTTCCTTTTTTTTTTTCCCTTCCTTTTATCCTCTTCCGTTTTTATTTTTTAACTGTTCTTTGGCAAATGAATTTAATCTGCCTGCTGTTTGTGTTCTCTCAATTGTCAAACAAATCATTTCTAAAACTTGCATCTCATCAAAGTCCGTTTATGCAGTTTAAGATGCGAGAACCACAGATGTGCAATGTTGTGTGCCGTATAACTCTTAATGCCAAAGATGCCAAGGAATTCAAAGAGAAGATTGATGATGCATATCGAGTGAACATGTAAACCACCTTGTTTAGGAATCTTATGTATTTTATTTCCTTATCATGCATGGCTCACCTTCTACTTTGATGGTTTGCTGAACAGGATCTTGGATAATCTTCCTCTGGTTGTGCCTTATAAACGACCTGATATTGACTCCTTGGTTTATCAGCATGGTTTTGATGTTGGTTTGAAAGGACTATATGCTGGAGTAAGTCTTAGATTGCTTTTCCATCAGGAAGTCTCTTTTTAACTGGAAATTTAAATCTTGATTTCTTGTCTTTCTCCTGAAATACTTTCTAATAGAGGACGGATGAGAAGTATTTCATCAACAATCACTTGACATTTACTGTGAAGTATCATAAGGATGAAGAAACTGATGCTGCTAGAATAGTAGGATTTGAAGTAAAACCATTCAGGTAATATGATGCTGATGCTCAATATGTATTTGTGCTTGAGCCATATCTTTTGACCTGTAATTGATCTTCGATTGTTTGATGTATCTAGTGTTAAACACGAGTACGAGGGTAAATGGGATGAAAAAACTAGATTAACAACATGTGATCCTCATGCAAAACGCACTGTAACTAGCTCCGAGTCTCCTCAGGAGGTTGAAGATAAGAAGGAAGTTATCTTCACGTATGATGTGGAGTTTCAGGTAATGATTTTTTTCTCATTGGATATGTGTGTTGCAAAGAAGGAATTGATGGTCATCTGCGCTGCTCTGTTATTTCCCTTATAGGAGAGTGAAGTCAAGTGGGCTTCTAGATGGGATACTTATCTCTATATGGCTGATGATCAAATCCATTGGTTCTCAATTGTCAATTCTTTGATGATTGTTCTTTTCCTCTCGGGAATGGTCGCCATGATTATGCTGCGGACTCTATACCGTGATATTTCCAAGTATAACCAGTTGGAGACCCAGGAAGAAGCTCAAGAAGAAACTGGGTGGAAATTAGTTCATGGGGATGTGTTCAGGCCACCTACAAACTCAGATTTGCTGTGCGTTTATGTTGGAACTGGTGTTCAGTTTTTTGGAATGATATTGGTTACAATGATCTTTGCGGCACTTGGATTCCTGTCCCCTTCTAACCGAGGAGGATTGATGACAGCTATGCTTCTGCTATGGGTGTTCATGGGTCTGTTTGCTGGATACGCCTCAGCTCGTCTGTACAAGATGTTCAAAGGAACAGAATGGAAGAAAATTACTCTTCAAACAGCTTTTATGTTCCCTGGTATACTCTTTGCTATCTTCTTTGTTCTCAACGCACTGATTTGGGGCGAGGAGTCCTCAGGGGCTGTGCCATTTGGGACTATGATTGTATTAGTCCTCTTATGGTTTGGGATTTCAGTACCACTTGTCTTTGTTGGTAGTTATGTAGGGTTTAAGAAGCCAGCTATCGAAGCTCCAGTGAAAACCAATAAAATTCCTCGCCAAATACCCGAGCAGGCCTGGTACATGAACCCCATTTTCTCCATCTTAATTGGAGGAATACTGCCCTTCGGTGCAGTATTTATCGAGCTGTTCTTCATCCTGACATCAATATGGTTGCATCAGTTCTACTACATTTTTGGTTTCCTCTTCCTTGTCTTCATCATCCTTATTGTGACGTGCGCCGAGATTACAGTCGTGCTATGCTATTTCCAACTATGCAGTGAGGATTACTTATGGTGGTGGAGAGCATACCTGACGTCAGGGTCATCAGCAGTCTACCTCTTCCTGTATGCGGCATTCTACTTCTTCACAAAGCTCAACATCACAAAACCTGTGTCGGGTATTCTGTATTTCGGGTACATGCTGATTGGTTCATACGCTTTCTTTGTGCTGACTGGTACAATTGGTTTCTATGCCTGTTTCTGGTTCACGCGGCTCATCTATTCATCGGTGAAGATCGACTAGACAGTGATGCCACCTCAATGTAAGTTCTTCATAGTTTCTTGAAGTAAGAACATAATAGCCCCTCAGAATTTACCTAGTTTGATCTGTACTAGTTTGGCATCTCCAACGTTTACAACGTTACATAGCAGTATCAGGTTTTTGTAATTGTATTCTCTATTTTCTTTGTTAAGCAATGTAAGCAGACATTTTTGGTAGAGTTTTGGACAGACTCTTTTGTCCTCAACTGGGCATGATTTTGTTATGATGAAGAGAATCGCTCTAAGATATTCCGTTAATTTAAGTATAACATAATATTTTAATTTAATAAATTAATTATCTATAACTATTTTAGTAATATTGAACGAAATTGAACTAGCAACAGTGGTACACGGTGCTCGCATATATTACTTATCTGAATGCGACAGTTATTCACAAATTCCCAATCGATTAGGGAAAAAAAAAGCAAGAGCTGTCTATATTTTCAAATTGATTAAGAAATAAGACCACATATTAATATTGTAATGTATTAAAGCATTAAATTAATTTTTATGCACAAATTTTACCATTGTCTAACAATAGTACGACATAAAACAAACAATATTTCAATTGGGGATAATTTAACTTTTGGTGCCCTAGGTATACCTCTATTTCACCTTTGATAACTTATGTTTTTAAGTCATCAGAGTTGGTACTTGACGTTTGCATTTTTACTCCACCTGGGTACCTTTCGTTAGGTTGACCGTTAAAACAAACGATCAACTCAATATTGGAGGAAAAGTTGGGTTTTTTGTTTTGTCTATTTAAAGATATGTTTGGCTGTCATTTCATTCATCACACAAAATAGTATTGAAATAATTAAATTGAGAATATTTATGTGGAATATTTTGCTATTATTTATTATTATTTATTGCTTTTAATTTATTATTTACATTAATTAAAAGCAAAAAATTAACTGTAAATAATATCAAATATTCTAGATAAATGTTCTCAATTCAATTATTTCAACACTATTTTGTGTGATGAATGAAATGGCAGGCAAACAAAACCTTAAATAGACAAAAAACCTCAATTTTTCCTCCAACATTGGGTTAACTGTTAGTTTTAACAGTCAACCTAATGGAGGTTGACCGTTATGCAATTAATAGTAAATAATAAATTAAAAGCAAAAATTAATGGTAAATAATAGTAAATATTCCATATAAATGTTCTCAATTCAATTGTTCCACATAAATGGGTTCACCGTTATTAATTAATGGTAAATAATAAATTAAAAGCAAAAATTAATGATAAATAATAGCAAATATTCCACATAAATGTTCTTAATTCAATTATTTCAACACTATTTTGTGTGATAAATGAAATGGCAACCAAACATACCCATAAGTAGATAAAAGACCCCAATTTTCCCTCCAAAATTGGGTTGACCGTTAGTTTTAAAGGTCAACCTAACGGATGGTACTCAGATGGAGTAAAAATGCAAACTTTGGGTACTAACTTTGATGACTTGAAAACATATGGTATTAAAGATGAAATAGAGACATACCTGGGGCACCAAAACTTAAATTATCCCTTTCAAAAGCATGAAAATGTATATCAAGTTAAATAGTAAATGCCACAAAATAAAAATTAGTACCATTAAAACTTAAAAAATGATGTGGTACACCGGTGGATGTGTATTGTAAAATAAAACCAAAATTTATAATGTTAATTTTACTGTGAAAGTATGCAAAGCAAAGCATCCATGCAAAATAGGAATACCTTAAAATTATTATACACTTGATATAGATTTATAATGAAATTAAAATGAAGGGAAAATCATAGAGGAAAAATGATTGTATATTTTTGTTAAACCTATATTTAGCACATAGATCATAATAGATGATTAATTAATTAAATTATTTTAATAAGTTAATACCTTTGAATCAAGATTTAGTGGAGAAAAAATATAACATCTATACTATATACCATAATATACATTGGTATAAAAAAGACTATGACTATGTATACATGATTATTTTTATGCAAACTTTTCAACACTCATTAAGCTCTACCATCAATAAAATGGTACAAAACGATATACACATAATTTATTTTTTAAAAAAAAAATATTCAACACTCAGCATGTTCTTATCAATGTACCTGCAATTAGATAGAAAAAAAATGTAATACATAAATGTTATTAAGCATAAAAAAAATTTATACAGTAAGCATAAACTTACATTAGCAAGTTGTAGCATATCTCTCAATCAACATATAATACAAATATGTCAGTAATCAATTGAACATATAATCAAATGTTTTTTATAAGTCAACCACACAATTGGGAATATGAATATTATAAAAAATTAAACTTTAACATATATAGTTCCAACAATACGCAGAATAATGATATGCTCTTCATTGGGATAAAGAATGGATATGAAAAATCAATTTTAGGAAATATAACAACGATGTCGTGTACAATCGTCTAAAGTCATGACGAAAGAGGAATTATAATAAAATACACATGTTGAAACATTGCAAACTCATATGTAAAAATTTTACCAGTGTGAAGATGGGTTGTCGAGCAGCAAAATAACCTGCCTGGAACCCCAAACACTGATTCTACCATCTTCTTGATTATAAAATATTAATTTGAAAACGCGTTCGAAATCACATTTTTGAAAATATGGAAGCTTGTATCGGGTTGTTTTCTAACGCTAGTAAAGAGAATTAGAATTGCATTAGTTTCCCTTGGCACTCAGGCTAAGTGCTTCAATCTTTCCAGCATTATTGAGTTTTAAGAAATTACAAATTCAAACATCCATGCATAAAATAAAAATATAGGGGGAGATCGGATCACCCTGTCGAAGTCCCCTATTCGGAACCCATTTATTCGAATACATCCATTCACATTTAAAGTGTATGACACAGATTTGATGCAAGTAAGTATTCTATCTATCCAAATGCAAGGAAAATTAAAAATCTTGAGGGTTTCTTCAATGAAATTCCACTCCATCTTATCATAGTTTTTTTCAAGATCTAGTTTTATAGCCCTAAATTGTCTCTTGAACCTTTTTGATTTCATGGAGTAGAGGAGTTCATGGGCCATGATCACGTTGTCTCCAATGTGCCTCTTAGGAACAAAAGCATTTTGATTTGGGAATATAATGCGCGGTAAAATTTTCCTAAGTCTATTCACAATAATATTTGAAATAATTTTGTATGGGACATTACAAAGGCTAATAGGTCTTTAGTGCGAGATTAATAGAGGATTTTTCTTTTTAGGAATTGAAGTGATCCTAGTCTCATTCATCTTGGATCCAAAATACCGTTCTCAAAGAAGTTGTATATAATAGGGCAACAAGTCCGGCTTAATAATGCTCCAAAATTTCTTTATAGAACATATTATTAAAACCATCATGTCCAAGGACCTTATTAATGCTAATTTTACTGACAGATTCCCAAATTTCTGTTTTCGAAATTTTAGCAGACAAAATATCCATATAAAAATCAGATAATCTTTTAGTATGGACATTATTGAAAAAATTAATACTAGGTAAATAACTCGAGCTATGTAAATTCTTGAAACGACAAACAAATTTATCTAGAATAGATTCTAGTTCGAGAGACCATGAACTGTCGTCATTTTTTATTCCACTTGTAAACTTTTCGCGCTTCCTGTTATTAACAAAAGCATGATAAGATGTGGTATTATCATCCCCTTGAAGAGACCATTTGAGATGAGGTCTTTGTGCCCAATGTGATTGCTTAGTAAGCAAAAGATTATTAATCTCACTTGTTAGCTCATTCTCTCTTCTAAGTAATGCATCCGAGGGGCCAATAGAGATTAAAAACAAAACATTATCAAATTCTGAATAAGCTCGATTGATATTATTATCCATATGACCAAAAACAAATCTTCTCAACCACATTAGTCTATTAGCCAGATGATTACTCTATGTTCCTAACATTACTCAGCCAACAATCCTCAAAAAACCACTAAAATGATTGTGAAGAACCCAGGCATTTTCAAAGCAAAACAATTTTCCTTTTTTAAACTCCAAAGGGGTAGTATCTAAAAGAATGGGAGAGTGATCAGAGGTATGATAGGGCAAATGATATACTCTAGCATTAGGAAAATCATTAATCCAAGTAGGGTTCGCTAAGCATCTGTCTAGACATTCCGCGATATAAGATCTACTAAATCTCCTATTTCTCTAGGTGAACCTATAACCAATAAACCCTAAATCTATAAGGTTACACGTCTGCATGCGTTCCCTAAACTTGCCACTGTGTTGTTTGTTGAAACTGTTTGCCCCTGAATTTTTCATGGGGCCATAAAATGTTATTAAAGTCACCCAATATCAACCAGCTTTTGTTTATCAGAGATGCAATAGAAGTTAATTCAGACTATTGTGCTTGCATGTGATGTTGTGGGTGATTATACACAGAACTCAGGAGGAAAGAGCGCAACCCTCCTGTGAGAGAAACCTCTACATGCAGAGTGCGGGCCGATGCATAGATGAGGTGAATATTGATCTTCCTGCTATTTCATAGAATCCAGATACCTCCAGCCAGTCCAATAGAAGTAGTGATGGCAGAACTATCAAAAGGAAGCCTCCTGATGACTTGGTGAGACCTATCAGCTTGGATTCTTGTGTCTAGGATCACAAAGATTTGGGGATTATATCTTGCCAGAAGCGACCTTGCTACTAGAATGAACTCTGTTCTCGACGCTCCCCTACAGTTCCAACAGAGCACTTTTATTATAAAACCTGGAGGTGGTAAGGTTCGGGACATGAAGCCATTTTGCATGGTTGGCATGGCCATCACAGGATCGTTTGGCTGCATTTGTAAATTCTGAGGAGTTTGCTGGGCGTTTGTTATTGGAACAGCTAACACCCTGTACTGGAACTTCCTTGTCTCGGGAAAATGATTCACGTTCTTGGTTCACTTCGAGAATTGTCTGGGTGAAAGCGGGGAGCTGAGAAAAACATGTGGGATAACATGGTTAGAACAGGTATTCGTGTATCCCCAGAGGAATCATGTTGTCCCTTCCTCTTGGAGAGCCTTCCTGAGCTTGAGTTTCCTCTAGGTTTTGGTTGAATAGTTTTTTCAATTTACTTTATCGATTGCAAGTTCATAAAATATCTTTATTAAATATTTGGGTTATTTACACTTGGATCCCCTCTAAAAATGCAAAATTATACGTTCCCCCAAAAGAGGTTTTAATACATTTACACCCCCTCTGAAAATTCACCGTTTACACCTGACATCTTTTCATTAAGGTTTCGATGAAAAATATTGACGTCAACAAAAAACAATTACATTCTTTTTCAATTTTTCCTCTCATTTAACATTTTCACATAAAATTTTGTACCTATAAGGGAAAAAATGCAATAATGTTAACCTCACTCCATATGTATATATTGCATTTATCCCCTTATAAGTATAAAAATATACATAGAAATATTAAATGAGAGGCAAAATTGAAATTTATGTAATTGTTTTTGCTGAGAGTAGCACTTCCCGTCGAAACCTCAATGAAAGAAGGTCAGGTGTAAACGATGAATTTTCGGAGGGGGTGTAAGTGTAATTTCAAAAAAATTTTGGGGGAAAGCGTAATTTCACATTTTCAGAGGGGGTCTAAGTGTAATTAACCCTAAATACTTTACTGATTTTCATGCAATATATTCTGGTGATATCATTATACAAAAAAAAAAAAAGTACATATGCTTCATTCATTTTAACATAGGTAAGACCCGATGGGTAAGACCCAGATTGGACCCAATTATCATGGATATATAATGGATAAGACCTAAAGGATATTATATGAGTAGGGTCTGGGTATGGCCTATAAATAATAACTACGGTTATTTATTGGGTTCGAGTCTAGGTAATGCCCGCCCACTGACAGGCCTATGTGGATGGATTGCACGACGATGGGAATAAGAGGTTCTTGTACGAAGAGGGTGTACCGGCATCTATCGGATATGGTGGAATAGAACCTGAAGTCGACGCTTCTAGAGCTTCTGGAGCATCAGACTGAGATGGGGATATCAACAACCCAAGTACCATATCTACATGACATATAGTTTCAAGTTTATAATTTGAAATTTGAGATTAATTAGTTTAGTGTTAGTTGTATGATAAGATTAATATTATTTTAAAGTAATAAATGAAGTGTTGGAATTATTGGTTAATATTAGAGTTATTTCTAATTTTAGGTAAGAATTTCCTAAAATTTTCTCAATTTTATGCTTATTTTTTAAGTTTTTTCCTAAAAATTAGATTTTGTACACCTAAATCTCTCAAAATAAAAAGAAGTTTTCTTATCCCTAAAATTTAGATTTTTTAACCTAAGGTTAGAAGTCATGGCATGTGCTTAAACGTGTAATGGGAGAGAGTTAAATTTTTATTTTCTTGGATAGAAACCCAACGGGAGTTGGTGGGACTTGAAAATATATAGAATGTTAATCGAAAGCTCAAAAAGTATAACAAAATGTCTAAGATGAAAGATTATGTGGATCGTCCCGGGAAAAGCGCGAATGCGGAAGCGCGGTATAATTAAAAAATAAATGCGGAATTTAAACATGCTTTTAAATTAAAACACGTTTCAAAGGGTGTGCCTTTGAAATTTCCCGGGCGTTCGGTGTATCTCATGAACGAATAACATAAAATAAATCATGGAGGCCATAGGGTTGGAAAAATAAAAGAGGACGAAAAACATAAACGAGACCTACCCGTTGTCGTTTTCGTCTTCAACGGCTACACGCGTTGTTCCCCGTTTTGCACCAAGATCTCGTTCTTGAGACCCTCCAAATCGTGACACACACGATCCACCCACGTATCTTGCACGTCGTGCTAGCAACGAACAAGTTTATATTTTTGGAGTGGATGAATCAACGACACGTTATGAATTAACGGTATTGATTCATCAAGTTCTAATGTTCCAAGAACAAGAGAACAAAGAAAATAATTTTCTTTGGAGAGAGAGAGAGGCGAACGAGAGATGAGAGGGAGAGATCCGTGTGTGTGTGTAGTAGTGTGTGTGTTGGAGATTCATCATCGTGTAAATTGTAGGATGCTAGGGTTTATATAGAAGAGGAGTTTTAATCCTCTTTAAACTCCTCTTTTAAGAACTCTAATTTGACTAGGATTTTGACCTAGTCAAAGTCCTAGTCAAACTAGTGTTTTGACCTAGTCAAAACGATCCTAGCCATCCATCTCTCCCATTAATCTCAACCGTTGATTTGATTTAATTTAATTTAATGGAAATATTTAAAACCTATTTAAATATTTCCAAGAGGCTAAAATAAATATAAATATTATTTAAGCCCATTAAATAAATCCCTTTGATAAATCCAATTTATCAATTTAATTCCTTCTATCAAAATAGAAAGAATTATTTCTCCAAGAAAAATAAAGGTCCCGATTAAATCTAATTTAATCATTCCTTCACTCCAATATTTAATTCCAAATTAAATATTTAATTGTGTGTGGATAGTGTGTGACTCTTTAGGTTCACCATTCAGCTAGACTTGGTCGGATTCCTAGAATCCGTCCGTTACCATGGTGGCCATCTAGCAACGGTCCATGGCACTAGAGACTAGGTGAAATATTCAGGGATGAACATTTAGGCTCTAACAGTACGCTTGTCCTTCTGTCTTCGGTCTCATCACTTAGAGTCTAGGGCACGGAAAATGCAGGTACCCATTTTGGACCAAGTGTCGGTCTGTCCTCACTAAACGCCGCAAGGGAATCCTTCCCTTCTGTTCAGTCACTGTGGCCACAGTTTTAGGGACAAGACCTAGAGTATACATGAGACTCAACTGTCAAAGCCTATTGACAGGAGACAGATCCTTTCTTGGAAACTACTGTCACTTTGCACACCAGGACTGCACTAGACATGGCTTATGACTACCAAAGAGAATTCTGGCAATCTCTCACCATACCTAAGATACAGCCCTGATGTACAGGTAAACTCAGCAATTCCTCAAGTCAAAGGACTTGACCTGTACCGTTGGAACCGGGAATACTCGTCATACCTTGCAGACCATACTCAAGGTCCTCCGTAAGACGGTTCCCGCGAGTCACCTCAGTCAGCTGCGTCCTCGCATGCTAACCCACTAACACTGCTTAGACGATCCTCGTCACCCGTCGATGCAAAACACGACAGCAGATGCTTAGTGCAAGTCTCAAATGGAATCCCGGTACCCATTTTCGGGATTCCTTGACTTGGAGATTTCCGGACTGATTCGGGAAGACTGATTCCATGGACCTACCTCCAAGCGTAGTCCCAGTCCCCGAAATTGATTCTCAGTCCGTGGGCTTTGTTTGCGTAGTGAACAGATATGGATAAATAGGTGCAAGTGAACACAAACAAAGTAATGCCAAATGAAAATTCACTTCTTTATTCATTAATGATTTATCAAAATACCTATAATTGTCTAGACATAGGTTACATATACCCGCCAAAATTGGCTTACATGGTCACCTATTCTAACAATCTCCCACTTGACCTTTAAAGCCAATCACCCATATGCCTAATCCCCATCTTCTCAAGATGTTTGCGTATGAGCACTTTGCGACATAGGCTTTGTCAGCGGGTCTGCTGTGTTGTCTGCTGAGTTGACTCGGTCCATCCGAACGTCACCTCTTCCTACCATTTCTCTAAGAAGATGGTTAGCGTCTAAGAATGTGTTTGGAACGGTGGTGAGATCTCGGTTCCTTCGCTTGCGCTATTGCACCGTTGTTATCACAGAAGATGACAACGGGCTCGGCGATGCTAGGCACCACACCCAACTCTTGGATGTAGTTTCTCATCCAAACCGCTTCCTTGGCAGCTTCTGAAGCCGCTATGTATTCAGCCTCAGTGGTGGAGTCAGCAGTGGTTGCTTGCTTGGAACTTTTCCAAGTCACCACTCCTCCGTTGAGTTTGAATACATACCCTGATTGAGACTTGGCATCATCGTCATCAGACTGGAAGCTAGCGTCGCTAAAGCCTTCCAGAATTAGTTTTCCATTGCCATAGATTAAGAACATTTCCTTAGTCCTCCTTAGGTACTTAAGGATGCCCTTAACTGCATTCCAATGTGCCTCTCCTGCACAGGACTGATATCTGCTTGTCACGCTCAAAGCGTATGCAATGTCAGGCCTGGTGCAGTGGACCGCATATTGGATGCTACCTACGGCAGACGCATAGGGATGACTTTCATCTTTTCAAGTTCCTCATCAGTCTGCGGGGACTGTTTCTTGGACAACTTGATCCCATGCCTCATAGGAAGGAACCCTCGTTTGGAGTTGTCCATTCGATATCTCTTTAGGACTTTCTCCACATACGAGTTTTGGGTGAGCCCTAACATCCTTTTAGATCTGTCCCTGACAATCTGGATGCCTAGGATGTAGGATGCTTCACCCAAGTCCTTCATGGAAAACTTGGTTGACAGCCATGCTTTCGTGTTTCCTAACATTCTGACGTCATTTCCAATGAGCAGAATGTCATCCACGTAAAGCACTAGGAACACTATGGAGCTTCCCACTGACCTTCTTGTATACACAAGGGTCGGATTCGTTTTTGATGAAGTCATAACCCGTATTACCTCATCAAATCGAATGTTCCAACTCCGGGAAGCTTGTTTGAGGCCATAGATGGACTTCTGGAGACGACAGACCTTCTGTTCTTCTCCAGTGACCGTGAAACCCTCCGGCTGATCCATATAGATCTCTTCTTCAACGAAACCGTTGAGGAAGGCCGTTTTCACGTCCATCTGCCATATTTCATAGTCATACCATGCTGCTATGGCAAGCAGGATCCGAATGGATTTAGCCATGGCTACTGGCGAGTAGGTATCCTCAAAATCGACCCCGGGTCGTTGAGTGTATCCCTTAGCTACAAGCCTAGCCTTGAAGGTAGTGACCTCTCCATCAACGCCGAGTTTGCGCTTGTAGACCCACTTACAGCCCACTGGCTTAACACCTTTCGGTGGATCTACAAGTCTCCAAACTTGGTTCTCGCTCATGGAGTCCATTTCGGTTTTCATGGCCTCAAGCCATTTCCCAGAGTCGATGTCTGACATCGCTTCCCCGTATGTCTTAGGATCGTTATCCAGAAGATCGGTCGCACCTAGAATCCATATCTCACTGGAGGTCTGGATTCTCTAGTGGACCTTCGGAGAACGGGAACGTTAGTGGTAACTGTGGGCGCTGACTGTATCGGAGCCGGCGGTTCAGGGACCGGGACTGGCCTTTCTTGAGGTTGTCCTTCATGCCTAGCATGTTGGACTTCTCTAGGTTGGTCAGTCCTCCTAGTGTCTCCTGAATCCTCTAGGTGAGGTTTCCGCGACTGTTTCTGATGGCTGAGTTCCATCACTTGATTCCTCAAGGATCAGCTCATCAGGTTGGATATCCTCTGGGAAGCCTTGCTCCAAGAATACTGCATTCCTTGAAACAAATACCTTTTGTTCCAAAGGGTCATAAAAGTAATAACCCGCAGTTTCTTTAGGGTATCCAACGAACCTGCATAGGCTAGATCTGGATTCTAGCTTATCTCCCACTAACCTCTTGACGTATGCGGGGCTACCCCACACTTTCAAGTAGTTGTAGGATGCAGGCTTGCCGTGCCATATCTCATATGGCGTTTGGGTCACTACACTAGTAGGCGCCAAATTCAATAACTTGGCTGCCGTTTCTAATGCATAACCCCAAAACGATAGGGGCAATTTGGTAAAAACTCATCATGGAACGAACCATGTCCAACAGGGTTCGGTTCCTCCTTTCAGAGACGCCATTTAACTGTGGTGTTCCGGGAGGTGTCCATTCTGATATTTATACCATGTTCCTTTAGATAATCTAGGAATTCGGCACTAAGGTATTCACCGCCTCAGTCTGACCGTAGGACTTTAATTTTGCAGTTGGTTTGATTCTCCACTTCAAGTCTGAATTCTTTAAACCTCTCAAGAGCTTCAGACTTGTACCTCATTAGGTAAACATAACCATACCGTGAAAATGATCATCGGTGAAGGTTATGAAGTAGGAGAACCCACCTCGGGCCTGCGTCCTTAGTGGTCCACACACGTCTGTATGGACCAAGTCCAACAGACCTGTGGCAAGCCTGCTTTGTCCTACAAAGGGCTTCTTGGTCATTTTCCCTCTTAGACAAGATTCACAAGTTGGTAGATCACTCAAGTCCCCAACCTCTAGGTTCTTTGAGTCTACCAACCTTTTCATCCTATCTTGGGATATGTGACCTAGCCTAGCGTGCCACAGACGTGCGTTCCCGTTATTATCTAATTTCCGTTTGTGTTGAGCGTTAAGAACGAAATTTGTTTGTTGCAAGATTATAGAGCCCATTATGTAATGTACCAAGTAGATGAGCAATTCCACACCTCATCAAATAAAAGCAATTTTTATTGATTTTAAACTCATAACCATTATTGTCCAACAATGGAATGGAAATGATGTTTTTAATCATACTGGGTACAAAATAAACCTGCTCTAATTCTATGCTAATGGTATCACTAATAACTAAAGTGGCGGATCCTACTGCTTCTGCCGAGATGGCCTTGCCATTTCCAAGCTTCAGGATCATGTCCCCGCTACTTAGTTTTCTGCTTCCTTTCAACACCTGCAGATCATTGCAAATGTGAGCTCCACAGCCGGTATCCAATACCCAAGAGGCAGAATTAGTGACCATGTTAACCTCAATCACAAATATACCTTGGTTTGAGAAGAGTTTGGGGCACTCTCTCTTCCAATGCCCTTTCTCACGGCAGTTGATACATATGTCATATGCCTTCGACTGTTGCTTGGAGACAACCTTTCCCTTTCCTTTGCCTTTCCCTCTTTGGCAATGGGAACACTCTGAGTGTTCGTAGCTGCTATGACTGCCTTTCCCTTCCCTTTCTTCCTTTTCCAACGTCCGGACGCCCTTGCCTTTCGTCTTGGAAGTAGAAGCACCTCCAAACAATACCGAAAGGCGTGGACTTCTTAGTCGTTGCCTCGTATTGCACCAACATATTGATCAACTCATGAATACCCTTCTCAAGTGCATTCATGTTGAAGTTGACAATAAATTGATCAAAGGAGGGTGGGAGTGACTGAAGGATCACATCTATGCACGTTTCGTTATCGAGACCTGCCTTTAGGTCCTCGAGCTTTTCCACTAGGGTAAGCATTTTAACCCCATGCTCTTGTACAGAGG
The DNA here is from genome assembly GCA_034509735.1 of Sesamum alatum. Taxonomy (NCBI): domain Eukaryota; kingdom Viridiplantae; phylum Streptophyta; class Magnoliopsida; order Lamiales; family Pedaliaceae; genus Sesamum; species Sesamum alatum. The sequence continues at coordinate 11,046,950 of JACGWO010000011.1, forward strand.
ATCCTTCTGTCATTTTAGTTCCAAAGAACGCCTTGGTCGCGACATACCTAGTATGCCGGTCCGGGACTGCATAGCAATCCTTAAGGCGAGCCATTATGGAAGGGACATCGTCTAGCCTTTCATATTGCTTTTGAATCTCATTGGTCATCGAAGCAAGTATGATGCTACGAACCTTCCGGTTATCCTTATGCCAAGTCTCGAACGTCTCACGTTCCTCTGGCGTGGATCCTTCCGGTAAGGTCCTAGGGAGAGGCTCGTCCATGACGTAGCCTTGGTTCTCATAATCCAGGACTATCCTGAGATTGCGCAACCAGTCGTTGTAGTTGGTTCCATTAAATTTATTTGTCTCAAGAATGGTTGAAAGTGGGTTCTTAGACATTTTAAAATCTACATGTTGAAAAACAACGCGCGATCAGCAGAAAGTAAAGACGGTGGTTTGATAAAAATAATTAAATGCTTGGTCTTTAGTCATTTAATCCTCCCACTATTTATACGAAAACACGGTACTCTCAAACGTAGTTTTCGGGAAATCCTTTCCTAGTGGGCTTGGGATCCACAGCGATTTTTCCCATACCCCGCTTTTACGATTCGCATGGAAAAGATCCTGTGGGAGGTATTCCATACCATTCTCGTTCCACGAGATTCCCAAGATTTATTGCCTCACCCTTTTGCATGATCCCGAGGACTCCAAGCGAATCATGCTAATTAGGCGTTAGACCCGACCCAATCGACCGAGCCATGGACCCACTAGTACCCCCACGACTCGTGAGACAGGTAGCAGCAGCCCATTTTTCGTTCATGACATAGTGCAGCTTCCTTTAAGTACAATAACGTGCCACGACTCGTGAGACCACGCTATTGACCTAAAACAGCTTCCTCACTATGCCACGGATTGGAAGGCATGGACGAACTCCTAGAGTTCATGTCCACTTTATCTAGGGTCTAATATTTCAACATTGGTCCAACCAATGTGAGAGTAATAATGACCGAGATCTCATAATATATCCATACATTCATCCATAATGCATAAATAAAATCCATCCATAGCAGTCATATGATAAATAAAAGCCATTCATCCATCATAATAACCACATGCAAAATTAAAGCCTAGCACGCCCCTGTTGGATGATCACAAGCCCGAATCCTATGCGATCCACTGAGCCCGCAGTGGATCTATGGTCAATCTAGGGTTGGTCCTATACTATTACAATAATAGTAACCCAATCATCATTCTGATGGGCCTTGGTCTCTTTTTTCTCTTTCTTCACTTCATGGAAAACGCCAAGGGACCTCCGGTCTGGGCTCTCCATGTGGTCCTTCCTTCTTCTCCACCAATTACAAAAAAATGGAAACCTCACTCCTAGTCTACTCTCATTACATATAAAAAAATTAGAAACCCCAGCGAAACCCCGGGGGGAGTACATAAGGAGGGAGGTAGAAAGCCTTATTATTCCAAGGCACTAGAAAGAAAGAAGGAGAAAGCAGTTTAAAGAGGCACACAGGCCCAACAGTAAATTAAACCATACATTCGGTCTAGGGCTCGTGATCATCCATTTCCATCCAACACACATAATTACATGATCCAATCACATAATCATAATATTCCAACAACACATGATTTCCAATCACATCAATCCAAAATAAATGAACATGTGCGTAACGTGTGAAAAAATAAAACACAAATATTGGTAATAAAATTTTTCTCGTTTTAGGAAAACCTTTCCTCATTATTTTAAGTAAAATAACCCCGGGATTCTAAATCCAATTTATTTTACTCCTAAAATAATGTCTTTAGGAATTTAGGCAAAATTGAACCCAAAAAACGAATTTTCAGAATTAATTCAAAATTAAAACTGAAAATAAATTTAAAAATAAAATAATAATGCTAGGGTTTCAAAAAAAAACCCTAGCTGCAGCAGCCGCCGGCCGCCGCCACCGGCAGCAGCCGGCAGGCCGTGCGCGCAGGGCAGGCCCAGCCTGCCGCCCCTGCGCGCGCAGGCACTGCCTGGCCGGGCGCGCGCGCGCAGGCCCCTTGCCTGCGTGCGCGCGCGCCTGGCCGGCAGCGCGCTGCGCGGCCTGGTGCTCCGGCAGGCCGACGCGCGCGCAGGCTCCTTTGCCTGTGCGCGCGCGCTGGCCTGCTGGCCACCGGCCGCGTCCCTGCGTCGCGCGCAGAGCGCGCGCGCAGACGCGCACTGGGCGTGCCTGCCGGGCGCGCGCGCGCAGACGCCTCCGTCTGCGTGCGCGCGCGCGCCTGGCGGCGCGCCTGGTGCCCGTCCGCGCGCGGGCTCCTCCGCCCGCCAGCCTTGCGCGCGCGCGCGCATGGGCGCGCCTGCCGGGCGCGCGCGCGCAGACACCTCTGTCTGCTCGCGCGCGCGCCTGGAGGCGTTTCCATGCGCGCACGCCCGCGCGCAGCCAACCCGGCTGCGCGCTGCCCCTGCGCGGCCGGCAGCGCGCGCGCGCGCAGGCTTCCCATGCCTGCGCGCGTCTGCCCTGCCGGCAGCGCTCGGCTGCGCGCGGCCAGCCTTCCCGGCTGGCCGGCTGTGACGTTTTCTCGTTTTTCAGATTAATTCCCATCCCGATTCCCAAGAAAAACAGAAAATACCAATATTCAGCAATTCACACGAATTAAAAGCAATAAAATAACATGCTTCAAGAATCAAGAAATTCAAGATTTAATTACAACATGCTATTTCACGTTTCATGCTTAAAACGCACATAAACCCTAGGCCTATACACCGAACCGGGCTCTGATACCACTGAAAGATTATGTGGATCGTCCCGGGAAAAGCGCGAATGCGGAAGCGCGGTATAATTAAAAAATAAATGCGGAATTTAAACATGCTTTTAAATTAAAACACGTTTCAAAGGGTGTGCCTTTGAAATTTCCCGGGCGTTCGGTGTATCTCATGAACGAATAACATAAAATAAATCATGGAGGCCATAGGGTTGGAAAATAAAAGAGGACGAAAAACATAAACGAGACCTACCCGTTGTCGTTTTCGTCTTCAACGGCTACACGCGTTGTTCCCGTTTTGCACCAAGATCTCGTTCTTGAGACCCTCCAAATCGTGACACACGATCCACCCACGTATCTTGCACGTCGTGCTAGCAACGAACAAGTTTATATTTTGGAGTGGATGAATCAACGACACGTTATGAATTAACGGTATTGATTCATCAAGTTCTAATGTTCCAAGAACAAGAGAACAAAGAAAATAATTTTCTTTGGAGAGAGAGAGAGGCGAACGAGAGATGAGAGGGAGAGATCCGTGTGTGTGTTGTAGTAGTGTGTGTGTTGGAGATTCATCATCGTGTAAATTGTAGGATGCTAGGGGTTTATATAGAAGAGGAGTTTTAATCCTCTTTAAACTCCTCTTTTAAGAACTCTAATTTGACTAGGATTTTGACCTAGTCAAAGTCCTAGTCAAACTAGTGTTTTGACCTAGTCAAAACGATCCTAAGCCATCCATCTCTCCCATTAATCTCAACCGTTGATTTGATTTAATTTAATTTAATGGAAATATTTAAAACCTATTTAAATATTTCCAAGAGGCTAAAATAAATATAAATATTATTTAAGCCCATTAAATAAATCCCTTTGATAAATCCAATTTATCAATTTAATTCCTTCTATCAAAATAGAAAGAATTATTTCTCCAAGAAAAATAAAGGTCCCGATTAAATCTAATTTAATCATTCCTTCACTCCAATATTTAATTCCAAATTAAATATTTTAATTGTGTGTGGATAGTGTGTGACTCTTTAGGTTCACCATTCAGCTAGACTTGGTCGGATTCCTAGAATCCGTCCGTTACCATGGGTGGCCATCTAGCAACGGTCCATGGCACTAGAGACTAGGTGAAATATTCAGGGATGAACATTTAGGCTCTAACAGTACGCTTGTCCTTCTGTCTTCGGTCTCATCACTTAGAGTCTAGGGCACGGAAAATGCAGGTACCCATTTTGGACCCAAGTGTCGGTCTGTCCTCACTAAACGCCGCAAGGGAATCCTTCCCTTCTGTTCAGTCACTGTGGCCACAGTTTTAGGGACAAGACCTAGAGTATACATGAGACTCAACTGTCAAAGCCTATTGACAGGAGACAGATCCTTTCTTGGAAACTACTGTCACTTTGCACACCAGGACTGCACTAGACATGGCTTATGACTACCAAAGAGAATTCTGGCAATCTCTCACCATACCTAAGATACAGCCCTGATGTACAGGTAAACTCAGCAATTCCTCAAGTCAAAGGACTTGACCTGTACCGTTGGAACCGGGAATACTCGTCATACCTTGCAGACCATACTCAAGGTCCTCCGTAAGACGGTTCCCGCGAGTCACCTCAGTCAGCTGCGTCCTCGCATGCTAACCCACTAACACTGCTTAGACGATCCTCGTCACCCGTCGATGAAAACACGACAGCAGATGCTTAGTGCAAGTCTCAAATGGAATCCCGGTACCCATTTTCGGGATTCCTTGACTTGGAGATTTCCGGACTGATTCGGGAAGACTGATTCCATGGACCTACCTCCAAGCGTAGTCCCAGTCCCCGAAATTGATTCTCAGTCCGTGGGCTTTGTTTGCGTAGTGAACAGATATGGATAAATAGGTGCAAGTGAACACAAACAAAGTAATGCCAAATGAAAATTCACTTCTTTATTCATTAATGATTTATCAAAATACCTATAATTGTCTAGACATAGGTTACATATACCCGCCAAAATTGGCTTACATGGTCACCTATTCTAACATAAGACACTTTTGTTTGATTAAAAAATGAGTACATATTAAGAGGATTGGAAGAAGAAAATTGTGCAGAGTCCAATAATATATTTTAAGGTTAAAAGACGATTCCTAACACAATAAGGAAAAGTACTCTTCCTAGCATGTCTGTGTGAAAGTAGCAATTGCACGCAATTTTAGTAATCACACAGGAAGTCTGGACGTTTGGCTCATTTTATACAGGCATTTGTCTGGTTCTGTCTGATTTTATTATATAGTTTTTAGTCATATACTGCAAAAAACATTGACTTTCCCCGACACTAAAAATGATGATAAATCAACACTACTAACTACGATTAAACAAAATCAATGCAAAAATTTAAAATTTTGCTACGATTAATCAATATTTGTCATGGATTTTAGGCATAGCAAAAATATTTGTTATGGTTTTGGCCACACTTGAAGGAACAACGGCGCACGACGACCGTTGCAAAGCTGTGGTTAATTTATATTCACTATTTTTTTTTATATTTAACCATAGTAATCAACTGTAAGGAAAAATCATATTTTTTTTTCTAGTGATAGTAATATATTTGTTGAATCAATGTATTGTTTAGTTGCCCAATTTATTGAAACATGGATTGAAAATTGTACTTTTATTCCCACAGGATAAGGGGTTCAACACTTTTAATCCTATAATTTATGGGATTTTCAAAATGATATCAAAATTGAAAAAGCTCGACATATTTAGTCATATATATGCTTTACAAGATTTATAGGAAAATGTGTCGAGTTTTTCTAATTTTGGGACCATTTTGAAAATCTTGTAAAGCATAGGACTAATGTGTTTTGTTTTTTCAATTTTTGGACCATTTTAAAAATCCCCTAAAGCAGAGGACTAAAAGTATTGAATTCCCTATCTTATGGGACTAAAAGTGTAATTTCACCAAATATTGATGAATCATGTAAATATCGCATCTATAAAAAAAAATGCATGCTTTTGTATGTCTATACTTTATTATTAAGTGAAAGTATCATTTTGATGTAGGCCTGTCAATGGGTCCAAATTCCCCAGGCCCAGACCCATTGCAACAGGCCCAAACTCAGGCCCAAATCCTTACTTTTAAATTAGACCCAGGTCCAGACCCAGATCCATTAAATAAAAATGATTGGGTCTGGGTCGGGTACAAACCCGCCCTACCCATTCCAGACCCAAACTCTTTCCAATTATGTGAAAGCCTCACAATGACAGAATGCAAATCTCTATCTCCTCTCTCAAGTTTCAAAGACTCAATCTCCATTAGTCTCACTTCCCCTCCAAACCCGCCGCCGCCACCGCCACCGCCCCTACCGCCACCGTCGTCGCGTTCGCCGCCTCCGTCGTCGCGTTCGCCTCCTCCGTGCGCCCTCAAGTATTTGTTTCAGATCTTGTTTTAGACAAGTAAATGGGTATGTTGGCCTTTAGCTAATTTCTTTCCAATTCCCTATTTGCATGTTCCTTGGTTAGAGCTTTCCATACGGCATACATGACCTGAACATAAGTGCATAAGAAGTCATTGATATCATAGGAGACTCTCTCGTGCTCCCAGTGACATTTGTTTCTTTAATCTTCTCAATTGTTTTATGTGATTGTTATGTTTCAAATTTCTGGATGATTGGCCAAAAAACAGAGGTTTCAACCTCTGTTATTTCCCTCATATATGATAAAACAATTTCTCCTGTCAATCTGGACTCCTTTTATACTAAAGTTCTACTAGTATCCTACTTCCTCTGTTTTTTTATTCTCTTCCACTAATTTCCGATTTCTTTTTCTATTGGTAACTAATAAGGACTGTGCTTGGTAGATTAATGGTGGGGGGTTGGGTTAATAGATGTTATTCAGGAGTTACGTGATTCCTGATATTCATGAACCACAGTGTGAAGGGAGTACCTGAGTCAATAGATATTTGTTTGTGAGTTACATGATGTCTGGTGTCAATGAATCACAACTTGAAGGGAGTGCCTCAGACACTGTTAACCATTGTGTAGAATTACAGTTTAAAGCTGTCTGTTTTTCATTTCAGGAATGGATATTGGGTGTCTGCATTCCCAGTTTATCAGAACTGCTTTTTTGCGTAGTAAAGGGAGGAATCCATGTTCGATGTTTGATCTTCTAGGACATGGCACATGGCAAGGTCTCAGTTCGCTTGATTCTTTCAAGGTATTTTTTTGTCCCCTTTATGCTTTTCGTATAACTAGTACAATGTATGTGCATTTTCCATATTATAATTTTTTCTTTTAATTTTTTCATATTTTTGTTTTTTATAGATATTGTTTAAGAATACTTCATGCTTTTGATACATGAATAAATTAAGTAACTTTATTAACAATGTACTTATTATTTACTAACACAAATAAATTTTAAAATTTTTAATATTATTGATTGCACTTTTTGATTTTTCTTCATTCTTGGTGCATATATTTATGCATAGCACATAAGTCTGTTTGACATTTGTAATTGCTCTTTAGTATTTAATTTTTCGTTAATAATTCTTTATACTTTTTAGACGTATTCATTATATTTTTGTAATTGCTTACAGAAAAGGTTGAGAATTTTAAATTTTTCGTTAATAGTCTGAAGAGAACAAAAATTCTTTAATATGTACATAAGCATGTTATTAAGTTCGTGTATTTTTGAAATAATACTTAGTCTTTAACATCATCTACCTAGCTTATATAGATGCTCATTATTATATTCTTTTAAAATTAATCCAAAGTTCATATCAATTGTATTTTATTTGTTAATATTAAAGTGTAATTAATATATCTTGTTCAAAGTAGTTCAAATTATTCAAAGAAAATTTAAATATATGAAGTATGTATTTTTTCATCATATTTTGCTAATATTTGAAGTTTTTTCATAAAATTACTGTAATAAAATCGCATGTAATTATATCATGGATCAATTCTCTAAAAGTAAAAAAATAATATAGCTTAATTTAAATGATGAGTTAAATTGGTTTTTAACAAGAAAAAACTGAAAATTTCTTCGTTCAAACTCTGAGATTACACTAATAATATGTTAATACAAAAATTTGAGGCCTGTTTGGTTTTATTTTGAAACCTCATATTTCATTTTCGACTATTTAATATTCAAATTCAATTTGTCCTATTATCTTTTTTGCATAAATACTGGTTATTCTTATAAATTATTTCCAACATCTAGGGTCTACCTATTTTGAGTACAGACAGTCAATTGAAACTACTAAATACAAATGCAATTTTGAAAAAAAGCCACATCGTGTTCATGCATTAAGATAAATAAATAAATGTGTCTTTTTAATATATTAATCTACATTTCATTTCTACCGGAAAAGTAGACAAACAATTTCTTTTGCTATTTCTTCTACCAAAATATAACATTGTTACGACTTTGTTGCATGATTGACAAATAAAATGTTATTAATTAAAATTAAAATTAAAATTTGACATGATAATAATATTAATAACATCTTTATTCTTAAATATAATAATATCATAAGGATAAGTTTGTCTAACCTAAAATTCAAAGAAACATTGGTGCTTTTATATTAGAAAAGATTTGTGCATGCATCTTTCCGGAACAAAGCAAACATTAGTTTTGGGGAAGGTATTTTATTTTCTGTTTACTTTTATGTGCTCGTAATTATAGGATTAAGCTAGCTGCAGTTCTGCTCTCCTCCCTTTAGTAAGAATTACAATCCTTCTGATGCACTTGAGATCCATTTGTATCTCCTTCTAGTCTTCTACCCTCTACACTCTTCATCTCTTCAAATACCCATCTTACCAAACTTAGTCACTTGACTGATAAGGATGATTTAGTTTTGAGACCTGTACTGGCAGTCTGTATCAAACACTACCTTTAGTTGTCATTGAATAGTGGATGTCATGGATTTATAGATTAAATTTGTTTCTTTGCTTTGCAGAACGGTTGCAGTAGACTCACTTGTCAACGTAATTTTGGATTTAAATCACAACACTTGACTCGTGTCCAAGCACTGGTCATTGAGTGCAATCATCCTCAAAATGCTGATTTTCCTCGTTATTTCTCTAAAAAGGAGAAGAAACCATTTCCTATACCCATAGTTGAGTTACGGCGAGCTGCCAGGGAGAGGATGAAGAATAGGAAGAACCAACCGAGAGGACCTATTCCCCCTCCAAAAAGAGGTTTGGTGGTTGAAAGACTAATTCCTGTTGCATACAAGGTGTTGAATGCGAGAATAACATTGATCAACAATCTCAAGAAGCTCTTGAAAGTGATGCCTGTCAATGCCTGCAAGTAATTTCCCCCCTGATCTTGTGTTACCTATGTTTCTTTACAACTGCACAGATTCACCGAGACTGCTTTTTCTGATCTTATGTGAGTTCAGACTTTTCTTTCCTTTTAGTGGTTGTAGATGATGATCTCAGTTGCAATCATGTCGTTAGCAACTCAACATAGACAATTTTCTGATGCTTTTTAGTTCTTTTAACTCCTGATTTTTTCTACAGACAATTATATCTGATGACCATTCTGGCAGGTGGTGTACTGAAATTCATGTCGGTCGTGTTGGCCACCCTTTCAAATCTTGTAGAGGGCCACGAGCTTCAATCCGTAAAGGGGCTCATGAATGGGTTGAAGCAGTTGTTGAGGACATGCTGGTACCAGTTGAGGCCTACCACTTGTATGATCGTCTTGGGAAGCGTATTTCTCATGAGGAGAGATTTTCCATCCCAAGAATTCCAGCAGTTGTTGAGCTCTGCATTCAGGCAGGAGTTGACATGCCTGAATATCCTACCAAAAGGAGGAGAAAACCAATCATACGCATTGGGAAAAAAGAGTTTATTGATGCTGATGAAAGTGAACTTCCAGACCCCGATCCAGATGCTCCAAAGCCAGAAATATTAGCTGAGATAGTGGACTCTGAAATTGTACCACCATCCAGCGAAGAAGATATGACATTACTTGCTGAGGAAACGCTCCAGGTGTGGGAAGAGATGAGGGAAGGAGCCAAGAGGCTGATGAAGATGTACCCTGTAAGGGTTTGTGGTTATTGTCCCGAGGTGCATGTGGGCCCAACCGGACACAAAGCTCAGAACTGTGGAGCTCATAAGCACCAGCAGCGTAATGGGCAACATGGATGGCAAGCAGCAGTTCTTGATGACTTGATTCCACCTAAATTCGTCTGGCATGTACCTGATGTTAATAAGCCTCTGGAGAGGGAGCTGAGGAACTTCTATGGCCAAGCCCCTGCAGTCGTAGAATTATGTGTACAGGCTGGTGCCGCTGTGCCTGAGAAGTACAAACCAACTATGAGGTTGGATGTCGGAATTCCTACAGATGTTAGAGAAGCAGAAATGGTTGTCTGAAGGTTCTTTTGTTGTCCTTTTCCCCCTCAATAGCAGGTGCGTTGGCCGTCAATCATCAGATTATAAAAGGGTTAAGCAAATTTCAGAATGAAATTTGTATGCAAGAAGTCTCTTTTAGATAAAATGTTATCTATTGCACTTGTGTATTCAAGCAGATCCTGATGATATATCTTTCTAGCCAAGTCATATGTTGAGAATGTCTGAGAAGCACAACTCCACATGTCAGCCCGTGGAAAATGGAAAGCGTTTTTGCATTGAGGAGAAGTTTATCAAGAAAGGAACATGAAACTTTCGGTCTCTCCAGGTCAGCAATTTTGTATATAACATTGTTTAGTCCCTGAGAGGACGAAGTTCTGAGTACTCAAATGTTGCTAATTTATGAAGTAGATTACTATTCTTAATGTAGCTTATGAGTGTGAAATCTTTTCTAAATGTACAAAGGTTAAGTCTACTTGTTTTTTCTTGTTCATTTCTGATCGTATTGCGATACTTGCGTCAGTCTTATCATGCTGTTCTTGCCTGAGCACTAGTAGCATTGGGGTCAAGGAGAAATACGTCATTGCTATTTGATAAGTTGTAGAAATAGAGTTGATTATTACACAAACAATCATGAAATATATATTGGGCAATTTTACAGAGAAATACAAATTGAAAGCACTGAAATGTAAACTGACATAACCACAAGTAATAGCTGCACCTCACCAGAAAACAACAAGATAAGTAACCAAACACTATATGAAATCAATCATTCTAGGACAAGTTCCGACAGAATCATCCCACTCTATAGAATTATCACTCTGAGAGCAAATTCTTGATGAACCTTTTCTATTATTCAAATCAAGGGGATTTCGGTCCTGGCAAAGTGGGTTTAGGCAATTCTGGAAACTTTGGGAGTTCAGGAAGCTTAGGCAACTCAGGCTTTGGCAATGTTGGCAATTCAGGTTTTGGCAATTCGGGGATTTCAGGCTTTGGCAATTCCGGGAGCTCAGGTTTTGGCAGTTCCGGGAGCTCAGGTTTAGGCAATTCGGGGATCTCTGGCTTTGGTAGCGGTGGCAGCTCAGCCTTTTCCAGCTTTGGCAGTTCTGGCTTGGGCAAAGTCGGAAGCTCAGGTTTTGGCACTGCTGGAAGCTCAGGCTTAGGCAATGTTGGGAGCTCAGGTTTGGGCAAAGCTGGCAGCTCCGGCTTTGGTAAAGCTGGAATTTGTGGCAGAGGAATTTCGGGCTTGGGAATCTCGGGCAAGCCCGATTCCAGGAGGTGGCGCGCCTCTGCTTGATTTGTGTTGCCACTTATTGATGACAGAGTAATGAGCAATAGCAAGAGAAAGGAAGCGCGGCTAGCAATCGCCATCATGTCAGCAGGAAAGAGGTGGATGAGGAAACGGCTTCTTTGATTTGGAAGTTTTCAATTTTCTGAGTGATGCAAAGAGTTTCGGTCTATGGTATTTATAGATGCTGGACGTGGAGAATCACCAAAAGTTTGTCATGGTTGTTGGGAAGGAGATTGAGTTAGTTCAACTTCCTAATCATCTTTCTTCTACTTCTGCATCTTCTAATTATTAGACATTATCATAAGACTGCAACCTTTTTTCAGTGTAAAGTAATCAAAGTTGCTTGAATTCAGCTTGAGTCTCTTCTGAAAACTAGTTTAAAAGTTCAAATTTACTACAAATTTGCTCAAATTTTAACTACTTCCAAGGTTGCGTGAAGCTTGATTGACACAAATTCCAGTTGAACCGTACAAGGAAATTTTGACAAAAACATAATGACATTAGTTTAACTTGGCCATATGTTGACAACTGAGTTCATCTATTCCTCAAAGGGTTCAAACTTCTAGGTAAGAAACATCCATTTTTAGATAAGGTGGCTGGACCAAGGATGTCTTCACCTTACAGATTAAAGGCTGATGTCCCACGAATAAATTTGTTGTTATGGGTTTAAATCCTATCAATATATGGATATTTTTCACTTTAAATGAGTTTATATAATTTATTTAACGGTTCTTAATTATATTATTATACTGATTGAATCCATGTGTTGTTCAATTTATTGAAAATAGTCGTCGTGGCACGTCGTTTCTGCGTGCATATAATAAATAATTTTTTACGCTTTAAAATATATTATAAATAAGAATAAAATATATAAACTAACACATCATATAAACAAAAAAACAGAAGGAAAGAAAGAAAAAACTAATTTATCAATTAATATAAAAATTGAAAACTTGAATAAAGTAATTATCATATCAGTTGAGGGTTATTTTTGACATTATAAAAAAGTGGTGCGGCGGTGTCATTAACAGTCATTTGTGAGTAAAAAAAGAGTTTCTTTTATATAATATCTAGTCGTCGTGGCATGTCATCCCTACGTGCATAGTAAATATATTGCACATTTTAAAGTTATTGTAAATATATATATATATATATATAAATCAATATATTACATTTAAGAAAAAAAGAAAAGAAAAGAACAAAGAAAAGAAAACTAACTTTAGGAGCATTATCGGCATAATCAAAACATTAGTTTCGCGGTGTCATAAACCGCTATTTGTGAGTGAGAAATGTCTTTTCTTTATATATTAGTATAGATATAGATATTGATGTGATCATGTATTTACCAATTCAAAGTCTGTACTAATTAAATTTATTTGATTTAGAAAGAAAAGTTCACCAAACTCTAGATTTAGAAATAAAAAACTCAAAAGTCCCAAGTAATATATTTCTTCTTGTTTCATGCTGTAAATGAAAAGATAGTCCATTAGGATTATCATAGTCAAAAGAGCAGTTTATTTTAGTTGCACTATGTTATATATGCAGGAATATCTTTTTATTTTTCTTTTTATGCATGACTAGATAATATTAATTGTGACAAAAGATTTACATATACTTATTTTAACTTTTCAATACTATAGATTGTTTCTCCAATCTTATTCCATACATTAATATAAAAATAAATTACACAGAATAAAAATAAATCATCCAGACCAAAAAAAAAAAAAAAAAAACACATTATCTTTTTTCAAATACATCAGTAATTCTAAATCAACCAACATACTATTATTACAACACTCCGAACACGATATATCAATATTTTTAAATAGACCAACAAATTCAAAGTAAACAAAGAAACAATATACTACTGGTAAAAGTTGACTAACTACCTACACCCGTACAATTCGAAAGAGTTTATGAGACCTCAACATCCCCACTCCAGCAAAGCAAAGCAAAGATTCATTGGTCACAAGAAATACTGCATACACATAAATTCACTCGAAATTTGTGCTTGCTTTTTAGAATTATTTTGATATTAAGAGCATTCAATTCAAAATTTTCCTTAAATATAATAATTCACTAGAAGAAGATTTACTATTATCTACATTTTTATTAGATAGGGACTAAAATCATGATAAATAGCTATTATTAGTCATGGTTAAACAAAAATCGGTATTACCTACTATGAAAACTATTTTTGCTATGGCTCACGTTGTCATGGTAAATATTTTAGCCACAGTCGCAAAATCGCAGCCAACAACCGTTACGTAGCGGTAGTGAATGACTATTTACTACAACTATTTATTTTTAACCACGACAATTAGCATAGCTAAATGTTAAATTTCTTCTAGTAACTACTCACTACAAAAAAATTGATTTATTGCTTTGGATTTTGTACCGGCCGAGTACACAGTTGTAAGGGCTGCTTAAATTTTGTAACTGTTTTTGTAACGGCTAGAAATAAGCTCCAAAAACATGAGTTACAAAATAATTGTAACAACAACTATAAGAGCCGTTACAATTTTTAGCGAATCGTGTAACGGACGAAAAGACCATTACAAACATTGACCCAAAGCAGAAATTGATTCTACAGCTCTATTTGGAACGACCAGTGTGAATTAATAAGATAGTTATTTGGTACGAATTTTATTACAAAGAATGTGAAAGTAGTGTATTATAATTGGAAAGAGTCGTTTCAGCTGTATTTGTAATAGTTAGGCTTTTTTTGTAAAGGTGTTTGTAGCTCTTATTAAAATGTGCATGTTACCACAATTGTAACGGTCGTTGTGACACCTCTTGTACATGTTTGTTATGGGCTTCGAACAGTTTTCCAAGCTTTTTTTGTACCTCTGTTTGGAATGATTATTTAAACAATGTTGTACTATTTTTTGTAACTTCTGTACATGCGTTGTTTGTAATGGTGGTGTGTATCTACATGTGTATTTTGTAATGGCCTTTGGAATTGGCCCATGGTGTGTGTTGGTGAGATGCTTTTCTAGAACCCATGCTAAAGCCATTACAAATATAACCTATTTATTTTTTTATTTCAGTATGACATTAATTTATTTTTTTTTAATTTTAGTATTACATTAGTTTATTTTTTTATATTAGTATAATATTAATTTTTATAATTTATTGTTTAATTTGTTGAATATAAAAATGTTTACAAATTATCCAGCAAGATAAAAATATAAATAACAAAATTAAAATTGTATTTACAAAATTATTTTTAAAATATAAAAACAAATTTAAAAAATATATATAGAAACCACAAAAATCGACCCTAATCTTGATCCAGATCGAGCTCCCCCCATCTTTTACCTCATCGTCGTGCTTCGGGGTATCGGCTGGATCTTGGGACGGTGGTACCGGTGGAGGCTTGGACCTGTTGGTCGTCAGACGCAGTACGATCTCCTCGAGCTTGCTGACTCGATCATCGAGGTCCGGGCGTTGCTCTTGTGGTGGTCGGGGCGGTGGAGCAGACGACGAGCTCGGCTGCGATGGTCCAGCAATCGAGTGGTGAGCCGAGGCCAAATACTCGTGCCCTCTTCCGGCCGCCTGTTGCGCCATCCACAACTGCTGCTCGGTCATGGCCACCGAGCCTTCAGAAGAGGATGGAGGATCTTGTTGATCATTTGGTGGCTGGGTTTGTTGTCACCATCCTCTTGAACACCGTTTGCGAATGGAATACTGGACTTAGTACGAAAAAAATCAAATTATAATGTAAATTGGAAAGGAAATTAAAAATGTACTTACCGCCACCTGCGCCACCCTTTCTCTTATAGACCTTGGAAAATAACTCTATCTGCTTGACTGGGCGATCGAGTTGTGTCTCCTGTCAAAGACAAATTTAAACAATTAATTAATACATTAAAAAAATGAAATGGCTTAAAAGATACTTACCATCTTCTTCTTGTGGTAGCCAATGGATGACGAGCCCCCTCTAGACACGGTCGTTGTTGCAACGGGATTGGCTGCCCGATTGGCCTTATTCTTGATCGACGTGTCCTTGAAGTCTGGCCTGTCCCAGTACTCTAGCAGTTGTCGCCAAATTTGCTAGGCCAGCCAAAGCGGTCTGGAAAATTGAGCCCAAGCGTTCGAGAACCACTTCCGTAGGAACCGACCGACCTGCCACCGGACTACCTTGTATATGGACTCGTCGTTGCAGTCCCACCAGTAAGTAAGCTGCAGATTGACATTGTAAAAACAAAAAAAAAAATAAATTGTTAGTAATCGATAAGATTGATATTTGAAAACGTAATTAAAACGTAATTAAATCTGAAGTACCTTAAGGTTATCAAGCCATAACAGGAGGTGCTCCTGCGAAATCTTGTTTATGCATCCCCAAAGATGAGGATAGTGGTTGCGCACCATCACATCGATGGCAACGTGGAAATCTTGGTCCGACTTGAAAAATAATTATAAATAAAAATTGAATAAAATTAAAAGAAAATAATTAATACATTTTTGTATTAAATTACCTCGCATTGTGGAGGCTGATGTAGTGACGGGTAGACGGAGGTGGCACTGGAGGCTCTAGTGGTGGTGTTAAATCCCATGGTCGAGGAGTTGGGGCCTGAGAATTGGAGGCACCCGGGGCCTGTGAACTGCCGACCTCCGCGATCGATGTCACCGGAGTGCAGCCGCTCCAATGGCGAGAGCATGAGTAGTCTGGCCACGACCACGTCCGAGAGCGGCCGGAGCATCGATCGTCATTATCCTAGATAGGCAACTATAATATATTATAAATATATATATTAGTATAATATTTATAAAATCTATTATAATAATAGTTTTTTGTATATACATTAAACTTATTATAAACTATTAAAAACTATGTTATAATATTAAAAATTCTTTTAATATAATATAAACATAGATATTATAATTTTTTTCTTAAAAAATGGTACTAAATCGCTATTATTTTTCATAAATTTTTTACTGAATTGCTATTAATTTTTTTTCTAAAATTTGTATTAAATCGCAACAAGTGTCTTGGTAAATTCGTACTAAATCCCAACAAGTTTTCTAAAATTTATACTAAATTGCTATTATTTTTCCTTAAATTTGTAGTAAATCGCAACAAGTGTCCTAAAATTCATACAAAATCCCAACAAGTTTCCTAAAATTTGTACTAGATTAAAGAAGTTTCCATTAATTTACAGAAAATTAAATAATTTGCAGAAATTATGAAAATTTTGCATAACAATTTTTTTTCTAAATTATAGAAATATTTGTAGAAATTACAAAAATTTGCATAAATTTACAGAAAATCTTTCAGAAATTACAGAAAAGTTTCAAAAATTACCAAAAAACATTCAGAAATTATGGAAAAATTTAAAAAATTATTCTGAAATTTGCATAAATTTACAGAATTTTTTTCAGAAATTACAGAAATATTTGCAGAAATTACAAAACTTTGCATAAATTTACAGAAAATTATAGAAAATTTCAGAAATTACGGGAAAAATATCAGAGTTTACATTTTTTTTTCCAGAAATTACACAAAAATTCTTAACATAATTATTGAAATTTACATAAATTCCAAAAAATTCATATAAAATTACAAAAAACCCAATAAAACTATAGAAATTACAATGTACATTTACAGAAATTACCAGAATTACCCAACCTACATTTACAGAAATTACCAAATTTACAAAAATAATATAATATTACAGAAAATTTCCAGATATTACAAAAAAATTACAGAAATTACAACAAAATTATACAACATACACATATTGCAAAATTTCTATAACACACACATGTTACAACAAAATCATACAACTTACACATATTACAACAAAATTACTGAAATTCCAAGAAATTCCCTATATATTCAATAGATAAATTATACATATACAAAAATATTACAAAAATATATTTATAGAAACATTAAAAAAATATAGAAACCCACCTCGTATTTCTGAGGGAGAGTGGTGGCGACGGCGAGAAAGGGATCAGCGACTGGTGGCGGCAATAGTTGTGGTGACTGGTGTTTCGAGAGAGACAGAGGGAGAGGGAGACTAAGAGTCGGGTACTGGTGGAGGCGCTCGGACCCAGGGGTTGTGGCGACAACGAGAGAGGTGGCGGTGACTAGCGACGGCTTCCAATGGAGGCGGTGATTTTCAGCCAAAAAGAGAGAGAGAGGAGAGACGAAGGAGAGAGTGAGAGTGAGGGAGGGAATGGTTTTCAGCCTAAGTGTATTCTTTATACAAACGTTTTGGAATGGCTGTTGACTTAACAGGCCATTCTGAAAGCCGCTAAAATAAATAGAAACGACCTCGTATCCAGTGCAAAATGACGATGTTCTGTAGCAAACCTTTTATTGATCAGCCGTTTATAATATTGCTACAAAAGGAAATACAAATCCTATTCAGAAGCAAAGACCGTTCCAACTAGAGGTACAAAACCTATACAAAAATATTAGTGCATATCTGTATATAAAGCCGTTCTTGATGGTAGTACAAAACATCAATATGATATTATTCCTAAATCAAAACGATGTTGTATTGCTCTTGTTTTTAAAAAGTCGCTCCAAAACAAATTACCAAAAAAAACATGTTTTTAAAAGAAATAATTCAAAATTAAAAAAACCCGTTCCGAACATGTTAATGTTAAATAAATGTATATAATGTTTGGAATAACAGAATTGAAAATATAATACATTTTGTTGTAAGATTGATATATGGTCACAATATGAAATAAATTGGTATATTCATTATTGTTTGTATTAGACTGATCAAACTATCATTATATTTTGTCGTACTACATCGCTTAATCAGACCATCAAATTTTAGATCGACCGTTAGATATGATCAAACCGTCAAAAGAATACACTTGATGAAGTTTCGGACCAATTTTGCACATGGATGTCGAGATAGTGTATCCGGAACCAAAAAATGGTCGTCCAAGTCGGTGCATCATTCAATCATGCCATTTGATTTTAAATCGGACCGTCAGATTTGATCAATAAATAGAATCTTGTATGCATTCAAGTTTGGGTTGAATCCGGTTCATGGATGATGAGATATTGTACCTAGAACCATAAATTTTCAAATCCTGTACAGCTACTCTAGCGGCTTTTGATACATGACGTATTTTACTAAATTGGAATGACTTTAGTTACTCACATTGGAGTGACTATTTGAAATTCGGAACCCCTCAAATTTCCAAAAATTTTCTGCCAAAATAATTCAATGTACCGACTTTAGTAACGACCTTGTCTATATGGTAGTTCCTAAAATGAAAATTCCCTCCAAATTTTCAGTTGGCGCCAAAGTGCTTGCCAAAATTTTCAGTGTATGGAGCGGTTTTTGGAGCAGTTGTTGTTAACGATAGTCGTTCCAAAATTGCAATTTATTTGTTTGTTTTATAAAAATTTCATTATATTTTACAAGCTTAAATATTTCATTACAAATCACTAGAAAGATGTATCATCTTCATCAGTCTCATAATCCTTGAAACTATCTTCGTCATCCTCATCTTTTTAAATATTCGTGTGACCATAGGGCATTCTGGATGTTCCTGCAGTTAGAATAGGTGACCGTAAAGCCAATCTAGTTGGGCTTATGTAACCTGTTTCTGACAATTCGTGGTATAAATAATTTACTCTGAATAAAAGTGATGTTCAGTTATGGCATTTATACTTTGATTGTGTTCACTTTCCATTCGATAGTTATAACTGTTTAATGCACAATCAAAGCCCACAGACCGGCAGCGTTAATTTAAGAAGCTAGACTGCGCATAGGTTGGCAGTCATGAACCAAGCTTATATGAATCGGTTTGAAATGCTCCAAGTCAAGGACCTCTAGATTAGGGTATCGAGGATCCCCTTGAGACTTGGACTAAATAATTGCAGTCGCATTTCATCGACAAGTTACAAGGTTCGTCCATGCAATGTTAGTGGGTTGGCCAGCTTGGTGCAGGCTGACTGAGGTGACTCGCGGGAATCGTCATATGGGAAACCTTGAGTGGGTTGGTCGGTATGACTAGTATTCCCGGTTCCGACAGTACGAGATCTGTCTATATCTTAGGTTTTGCGATATGTGCAGTGTGGACGGTGAGTCCCAAGAAAGGATCTGCCTCCTGTCAAACTATTGACAGTAGTGTCTCACTTATACTCTAAGACTCGTCCTCCATAAATCTGTGGCCACAGTGACTGAACAGTGGGATGGGATCCCAGTGACGTTTAGTGTGTGGACGAGTCTAGGCTCAAGTCAAGAATGGGTATCGACGTCCAAGGTCCATATCCTAAACTATAGTTGTGAGATAGTAGACGGAAGGACATACGTATTCGAGAACCTAAATGTTCACACCATAATTTTACCTAGTCTCTAGTGCCATGGACCGTTGCTAGACGACCACCCATGATGACGGACGAATTCCTCTCATTGTGATATTGAAGATTCGGCCAAGTCTAGCTGAGGGTGAACCTAAAGAATCACACACGATTCACCGGCAATGGAGGAATTAATTTGGGATTATTTTCAAGAGATCGAACAATTTAATTAGATTAAATTGGTTCTTTTCTTGGAGTGTCAAGTCTTTAATTAGATTAATTAGGCTTGATTCATAAATTGAATTTATGAAATTAGGGAATGTGTTATTTCCGTCTTTAACTAGATGGAAATATTATTATTGGGCTCAAATATTTATTTGATATTTATTAAAAGCCTATTGGACTATGTAAATAGGATTTAAATATTCCATAAACCCAAGCAAAGGATAGACGAACTAGATTGAACCTTGGGGGCTTGATGAGATGAAGGGCTCTGATTACGTTTGACTTAATCAAAGCCTAGGTTGGCTAGGATTTGACTAGGTCAAAATCCTAGTAAAGTGTGCCTCTTTAGAAGAGTTTGAGTAGGAATACGAAACTATGTTTTCTATAAATACTCAAAACATACACACACATACCAATATCACATACACACACATACATACAACAACCCTCCTCCTCTCAATCTCTCTTCCCCTCTCCTCTATTCACTCCAAGAAACCTCTTATTTCCTTGTCTTTGATACAAGGGAATGTTAGAAGAATCGATTACATTAATTCATAACGTTCGGTCGATTCATTCTCCTCTTTCTTCTTGATCTCTTGATAGCACGAGGGAATCAAGATCCGGTGAATTGCGTGGATGATTTAGAAGATTCTTACATTAGGATCTTGGTGGCAAAACGTGGAATGTGTGTAGCCAAACGAAAAAATCTACAACGGGTAAGTAACGTTTACTATGTTTTCTTTAGTTTTAACCCTATGGCCTCCATGAATCTAGTATGTATGTTTTCTTTTACTCATGAGATACACCAAACACCCGAGAGATTCAAGGGAACACCCTAGAACAATCTTTTTAAATTCCGTCGTTAAAGTATAATTTACGATTTATGTTTTTACATACTGTGCTTCCGCACTCGTGCTTTCTCCTGGGACGATGCACGTTTCCTTACAGTGGTATCAGAGCCCGATTTGGTGTATAAGCCTAAGGTTTATATGCTATATGTGTTAATCATGTTCTATATGGCTTTAATTTCCGTTTTAAAGCATGTTGTATATCGTAGCATCTATCTCGCTAATTTTACGCTAGAAATATAGATCATGGAATTCATGTGTTTCTCGAATTATTTTCTTGGTTTCTTAGAGTAAACGGTGCAGAAAATAACAGAGAAAATGGAAAACGATGACAGCGGCCGTCAGCTGACCGCGCGTGCTATGCGTGTGCGCGGGCGCCCGGCCAGCG
This sequence comes from Sesamum alatum, assembly GCA_034509735.1. NCBI lineage: Eukaryota > Viridiplantae > Streptophyta > Magnoliopsida > Lamiales > Pedaliaceae > Sesamum > Sesamum alatum. The sequence goes on from JACGWO010000011.1 coordinate 11,068,053, forward strand.
CGCGCGACAGACAGAAGCGTAGGGTCGCGACTGGGCGCGCTGCCGCCCGGCCAGTGCGCTCAGCACACGTGGGCGACAGATCTGGCCAACCATGCGCGCACGATAGCGGCCAGGCGCTTGCGCAGGCAAGGGAAGCCTGTGCGCGTGCGCCCGGCTAGCACACCCAGCACGCGCGCGGCCGCATGGGGCGTCTTCCCGCGCTCGGCCGACCAGGCACTGCCGGCACGGTGGCCGTCACCGTTTTCCGTCTGCATGTTATTTTTTCGAAAGGGTTAATTGCACTTAGACCCCCTTTGAAAATACATAATTACACTTTCCCCCAATTTTTTTTAAAATTACACTACACCCCCTTCGAAAATTCTCTGTTTACAACTGACCCACATCCGTTAGAGTTTGAATGAAAAATATTCACATCAATAATTACTTAAATTATCAATGTTTCCCTTCATTTAACACTCTCATGTATATTTTTATACTTATAAGAGGATAAATGTAATATATATATATATATATGGACTCATGCCAAGATTGTTATATTTTTTTCCTTATAAGTACAAAATTATTAAACGAAAATGTTAAATAGTAAATTGAAAGTTTATGTAATTATTTTGTTGACGTGAACATTTTCCGTCCATACGTTAACGAATGGAAGTCACTGGTCAGGTATAAACAGAGAATTTTCGAAGGGGGTGTAAGTGTAATTTCAAAACTTTTTTGGGAAAAAGCGTAATTATGCATTTTCAGAGGGGTATAAGTGTAATTGAACCTTTTTTGAAATTATTAGTTTGGAATTTTTCTGAATTATTTTCTGCATGTTTTTCTAAAGAACATTATTTAGAAATATTTTATTTCGGGTTTGGTTTGGAACCACCCAAAATTTAATATTGTCTTAATAATGAGGAAAGGGTTTCCTACCAAGAAATATTGCAACAGTTGCACCAATGGTCGAATTTCTTGTGTAGAAATTTTGCGTTTATTTCGCTATGAATGGTATTGGTTATCATGTATTTTTGTGGATAGCATGTTTTACTTGGATATATAATATTGCTATTTGCGTTGATGCGATTAACGTAAGGATGATCACAAAGCCCTTAGACCGAATGTATGATTTATTTTCTGTTAGGCTTGTGTGCCTCGTTTCTATTGCTCATCTCTATCTTTCTAGTTGGCTTAGAATAATAAGGCTTTCTATCTCCCTTCTTATGTACTCCCCCGAGGTGTTCGTCGGGGTTTCTTACGTTGTAATGAGAGTAGGTATTGGTGAGGTGCTTTTATTTTATTTTGTAAATGAAGATCAAGGAAGGCCCAGATGGAAGAGTCCAAGGAGAGCCCAGACGGAAGAGCCCAAGGAGATCCATGGAGATCTGAAGCCTTGGAGGCCCGGTGGATGAAGAGGCAAGGCCCATCAGTGTGTTGATGGGTTTCTACATTAAAATGTAATAGTGTAGGACCAACCCTAGATTGACCATAGATCCACTGCGGGCTCAGTGGGTCGCGTAGGACTTGGGTTTGTGATCATCCAACAGGGGCGTGCTGGGCTTTTATTTTTCATGTGAAATGTATGATGGATGAATGGTTTATTTATCATGTTTTCGTTGAAGCATGCAAATTACATATATATATATATATATGTGTATGTGATGTGTGATGAGGTCTCGATCTATTAAACTCTCACTTGGTTGGACCAAGCTAAAATATTAGACCCCTAATAAATGGACTAGAACCCACGTCATTTGTCCACGCCTTCCATCCATGACAATAGTGAGGAAGCTAGTTTCAGCCAATTGCATGGTCTCACGAGTCGTGGCACGTCTTTGGTTTGAAAACAAGCTGCACATTGTTGTGAATGAAGTTCATTCACTCATGTTGCCTGTCTCACGAGTCTGGGGGTAGCAGTGAGTGTTATGATTCAGTTGATGGGACGGGTCTAACGCCTGAATAATGTGATTCACTTGGAGTCCTGGGGATCAAGTGAAAGGGTGAGGCAAAACAACTTGGGAATCTCGTTTGACAAAAATGGTATGGAATACCTCCCACACAGCTATTCTCCATGCGAATCGTAAAAGCGGGGTACAGAGAATTTGTTTGTGGATCCCAAGCCCACTAGAATTTTTTTTTTCGAAAACGGCGTTTGAGAATGACGTGTTTTCGTAGAAATAGTGGGAGCATTAAATGATTGAACCCCGAGTGTTTAATTTGTTATTTAGTACCACTGCATTCTGCTGATTGCTTGCTTTTAGTTTTAAATGTAGATTTAAATATGTCTAAGAATTCATTATCCTGCGTACTTGAGACAAACAAATTCAATGGAACAAACTATAACAACTAGTTGCGCAATCTGAGGATAGTCCTTGATTATGAGAACCCAAGGCTATGTCATGGACAAGCCGTTTCCTCGGACTTTGCCGGACGGATCCACGCCGGAAGAACGTGAGACGTTCTTTGGCATCAGGATAACTAGAACGCCCATAGTATCATACTTGCATCTATGACTAATGAGATGCATAAATAGTATGAGAGGCTAGACGACGTTCCTTCCATAATGTCTCATTCAAAGGATTGCTATGCAGTTCCGGACCGACATACTAGGTATGTTGCTACAAAGGCATTTTTTAGAACGAAGATGACCGAAGGATCCTCTGTACATGAGCGTGGGGTCAAGATGCTTACCTTAGTGGAAAAGCTCGAAGACCTCAAAGAAGGGCTCGATAACGAGACGTACATTGATGTGATCCTTCAGTCACTTCCACCTTCCTTCAACCAATTTATTATTAACTACAACATGAATGCACTTGAGAAAGGCATACATAAGTTAATAAGTATGTTGGTCCAATACGAGGCAACGGCCAAAAACTCTACGGCCTCGGTATTGATTGGAGAGGCTTCGACCTCCAACACGAAAGGCAAGGGTGCCGAATGTTGGAAGAGGAAGAAGGGGAAAGGAAAAGTCGTCACAGCTGCTGCAAACGCTAAGAGCGTTCCCGTTGCCAAAGTGGGGAATGGCAAGGGAAAGAGGAAGATTGGTTCGAAGCAACAGTCGAGGGCAAACGACATATGTGTACACTGCCGTGAGAAAGGGCATTGGAAGAGGAATTGCCCCAAATTCGTCTCCGAGATAGGTACGTTTGTGGTTGAGGTTAATATGGTCACTAACTCTGCTTCTTGGGTATTAGACACCGGCTATGGAGCTCACATTTACAATAACTAGCAGGTGCTGAAAAGAAGCAGAAAACTAAGTAAAGGCGAGATAGTCCTAAGGCTTGGCGATGGCAAAGTTGTTGCTGCTGGAGCTATAAGAACCGTTAGCTTTGTAGTTAGTAATCATGTTAAGATAGAACTAAAGGATTGTTATTATGTACCTAGCATGATAAAAAATATCATTTCCATTCCGTTGTTAGACAATAGTGGTTTTGTGTTTTCGATCAATAAAAATTACTTTTATTTGATGAAGGATGGATTTACTTATCTGCTAGCCACACTTAACAATGGTATTTACATTCTATCAAAGTCTGATTTAACCGTGACTTCTCAACACAAATGTAAATTAGATAATTTAGTGAACGCACAGTTGTGGCATGCAAGGCTATATCACATCTCTCAAGATAGGATTAAGAGATTGGTAGAGTCATAGAGTCTAAAGGTGAGGGACTTGAGCAATCTACCAACCTGTGAATCCTGCCTGAAAGGAAAAATGACCAAGAAACCCTTTGTTGGATAAAGCACGCTTGCCACCATATTGGACTTAGTCCATACAGACGTGTGTGGACCACTAAGTACTCAAGCTAGAGGTGGTTTCTCTTACTTCATGACCTTCACCGATGATCACTCACGATATGGTAATGTTTACCTAATGAGGTAGAAGTCTGAAGCTCTTGCAAGGTTTAAAGACTTTAGACTTGAAGTTGAGAACCAAACCGGCTGCAAAATTAAAGTCCTGCGGTCAGACTGAGGCGGTGAGTACTTAAGTGACGAATTTCTCAGTTATCTAAAAGAGGATGGTATAATCTCTGAATGGACACCTCTCCGGACACCTCAATTGAACGGAGTCTCTGAAAGGAAGAATCAAACTCTGTTAGACATGGCTCGATCCATGATGAGTTTTACCAAATTGCCCTTGTCTTTTAGGGGCCATGCTCTTGAGACAGCAGCCAAGTTATTAAACATCGCACCGTCCAGTGTAATGACCCAAACGCTATATGAGATATGGCACGGCAAGCCTACGTCCTATAAATACTTGAGAGTATGGGGTAGCCCTGCATACGTCAAGAGGTTAGTGGGAGACAGGTTAGAATCAAGATCTAGGTTGTGTAGGTTCGTTGGCTATCCAAAGGAAAGGTTATTACTTCTATGACCCCTTAGAACAAAAGGTATTTGTTTTGAGGAATGCAGTATTCTTGGAAAAATGGTTTTTCCTCGAATTCCCCACATGATGAACTGCTCCTTGAAGAATCAAGTGAGACACATCAGTCATCAGCGCTAGGAGCTACAGAGGCTACTTTAATAGGTTTTAGGTTAAGTACCCAACGGGTTGGGTAGCCTCACAAAACTCAACATGTTGGATAGCCTCTTCAGGTGCAACATATTGATCAACCTCCCGATGAGCCAACCACAGTACCAGAACCGTCGGCTCCTATTGTGTCGGCGCCCATGGTTCCACTAATGTTCCAGTCCTCCGTAGGTCAGTAAGAGTACCACGTCCTCCCAAGAGGTATGGCTTATTGGGCTTGACCGGTCAATTGGATAATAATCCTAAAATATACGGGGACGCAATGTTGGACATCAACTCAGGAAAGTGGCTTGAGGCCATGAAAGCCGAAATGGACTCCATGAGCACAAACCAAGTATGGACGCTTGTGGACCTTCCCAAAGAAGTTAAACCCGTCGGGTGTAAATGGGTGTATAAGTGTAAACTGGGGCTGATGGAGAAGCAACCACCTTCAAAGCTAGGCTAGTGGCGAAAGGCTAGACTCAACGACCAGGGGTCGACTTTGAGGATACCTACTCGCCAGTAGCCATGGATAAGTTCATTATGATTATGCTTGCCATGACTGCATGCTATGACTATGAAATATGACAAATAGACGTGAAAATAGCCTTCCTTAACAGTTTCATTGAGGAAAAGATTTATATGGATCAGCCGGAGGGATTCACTATTGTTGGAGAAGAGCATAAAGTCTGCTATCTCAAAATGTCCATCTATGGCCTCAAACAACCATTTTGGAGTTGGAATATTCATTTTGATGAAGTTATACGGGGATATGATTTCATCAAGAATGAATATGACCCTTGTGTATATAAGAAGGACAATGGGAGCTCAGTAGCATTTCTAGTGCTTTATGTGGACGACATTCTTATCATTGGTAATGATGTCAGAATGTTGGGCGACACAAAAGCATAGTTATCTACTCAATTCTTTATGACGAATTTAGGTGAAGCCTCCTATATTCTAGACGTCCAGATTGTCAGGGACAGATCTAGACGAATGTTAGGAATGACCCAAAACTCGTATGTGAGGAAATCTTGAAAATATTCAAAATGGATAACTCCAAACGAGGTTTTCTTCCCATGAGTCATGGGATCAAGTTACCGAAGAAGTAATCTCCCGAGACTGATGAGGAGCTTGAGAGGATGAAGACATCCCCTATGCTTCTGCTGTGGGCAGCATCCAGTATGTCGTTCACTAGACTAGGCCTGATATCACTTACGCCTTTAGTGTAACCAGCAAATATCAGTCATGTGCAGGTGAGACACATTGGATTGCAGTCAAGAATATCATTAAGTACCTAAGGTAGACTAAGGATATGTTCTTAGTCTATGGTAGTGGAGAGTTGATACTAGAAGGTTTTAGTGACGCTAGCTTCCAGTCGAACGATGATGATGCCAAGTCTCAATCAGGCTATGTGTTCAGACTTAATGGTGGTGTGGTAGCTTGGAAAAATTCCAAGCAAGAAACCACAGTCGATTCCACCACTAAGGCTGAATACAAAGCAACTTTAGAAGCTTCCAAGGAAGCGGTTTGGATGAGAAACTACATCCAAGAGTTTGGTGTGGTGTCTAGCATTGCCGAGCCAGTAGTTATCTTCTGTGATAAAAAATGGGGCTATTTCGCAAGCAAAGGAACTGAGATCTCACCACCAGTCCAAGAAATATACATAGATGCTACCACCTATTGAGGGAGATGGTAGGAAGAGGTGACGTTTGGATGGACCGAGTCAGCTCAGCAAATAATACAACAGATCCTTTGATAAAGCCCATGTCACAGATCGCTCATACGCAACTTCTTGAGAAGATGGGTTTGAGGCATATGGGAGATTGGATTTAGTTCAAGTGGGAGATTGTTAGAATAGGTGACCATGAAGCCAATCTAGTTGGGCTTATGTAACTTGATTTTGACAATTCGTGGTATAAATAATTTACTCTAAATACAAGTGATGTTCAGTTACGACATTTATACTTTGATTATATTCACTTTCCATTCGATATTTATAACTGTTCAATGCACAACCAAAGCCCATAGACTGGTAGCGTTAATTCAAGAAGCTAGGCTGCGCATAGGTTGGCAGTCATCAAACAAGCTTCTGTGAATCGGTCTAAAATACTCCAAGTCAAGGACCTCGAGATTAGGGTATTGAGGATCCACTTGAGACTTGGACTAAATAATTGCAGTCGCGTTTCATCGACAAGTGACAAGGTTCATCCATGCAATGTTAGTGGGTTGGCCAGCTTGGTGCAGGCTGACTGAGGTGACTCACGGGAATCGTCATATGGGAAACCTTGAGTGGGTTGGTCGGTATGACTAGTATTCCCGGTTCCTACAGTACGAGATCTATCCTCGAACTTGAGGGGTACGACAGTTACATGCACGTCATGTCTCTATCTTAGGTTTTGCGAGAGACTACCAAGACAAAGGAATTGGTTGTTATAAGCTCTGTCTAGTTCAATCAAGATGTGCAGTGTGGATGGTGAGTCAATTGGTTGTTATAAGCTCTGTCTAGTGCAGTCAAGATATGTAGTGTGGACGGTGAGTCAAAAGAAAGGACCCGCCTCCTGTCAAATGATTGACAGTAGTGTCTCACTTATACTCTGAGACTCGTCCTCCATAAATCTGTGGCCATAGTGACTGAACAGTGGGATGGGATCCCAGTGACGTTTAGTGTGTGGACGAGTCTAGGCTTAAGTTAAGAATGGGTACCGACGTCCAAGGTCCATACCCTAGACTATAGCTGTGAGATAGTAGACGAAAGGACATACATATTCGAGAAGCTAAATGTTCACGCCATAATTTCACATAGTCTCTAGTGCCATAGATTGTTGCTAGACGGCCACCATGGTGATTGGCGAATTGCTGTCATGTGATGATTGGATATTTGACCAAGTCTAACTGAGGGTGAACCTAAAGAGTCACACACGATTTACCGAAAATGGGGAATTAATTTGGGATTAATTCCGGAAGATCGAACAATTTAATTAGATTAAATTGATTCTCTTCTTGGAGTGTCAAGCCTTTAATTAGATTAATTAGGCTTGATTCATAAATTGAATTTATGGAATTAGGGAATGGATTATTCCCGTCTTTAACTAGATGAAAATATTATTATTGGGATCATATATTTATTTGATATTTATTAGAAGCCCATTGGACTATTTAAATAGGATTTAAATATTCCATAAAGCCCATCAAAGGATGGACGGACGAGATTCAACCTTGGGGGCTGATGAGATGAAGGGCTATGATTAAGTTTGACTTAATCAAAGTCTAGGTTGACTAGGATTTGACTAGGTCAAATCCTAGTCAAGTGTGCCTCTTTAGAAGAGTTTGAGTAGGAATAGGAAACTATGTTTTCTATAAATACTCAAAACTCACACACACATACACACACACACACACTAATATCTACACTCTCATCTCACATACACACACACACACATGGCTGCTCTCTTCCTCTGAATCTCTCGTCCCCTCTCCTCTATTCACTCCAAGAAACCTCTTGTTTCCTTGTCTTTGATACAATGGAACGTCAGACGAATCAATCACGTTAATTCATAATGTTCGGTTGATTTGTTCTCCCCTTTCTTCTTGATCTCTTGCTAGCACGAGGGAATCACGATACGGTGAATTGCGTGGACGATTTAGAGGATTCTCACATTGGGATCTCACTGGAAAAATGTGGAACAACGTGTGTAGCCGAACAAAGAAATCTACAATGGTAAGTAGCGTTTACTATGTTTTCTTTCGTTTCAACCCTATGGCCTCCATGAATCTAGCATGTATGTTTTCTTTTATTCATGAGATACACCGAATGCTCAGAAGATTCAAGGGAACACCCCTTGAATGATCTCTTTAAATTCCATCATTAATGTATGATTTACGATTATGTTTTTACATACCGCGCTTCCGCACTGCGCTTTCTCCCGGGACGATCCACGTTTCCTTACACCTGCTCCCTGTTGTTATGGCACCGAAAGATCAACAAAAAGTTGTATACCATCAGGATCATGTAGGTTGTACTTCTGATTGTCCATAGCAACTTCAGGGACAGGTATGACTTCCTCTGGCTGATACGCGATATTGGTCCATCGAGACCCATCAACTACTCCCCGAGCTTTGATTTTTCAAACATCCATCCAATCCGCTTTATCTCTCTTCATTCAGGCTGATAACCAAGATTTACCCATATATACATTTATATACTTGGTCGTTATATGGCGTGACTACTTCACATTTGCACAACACATACGTTCGATTATATGTCGTTTTGGACCACTTAGCCATCTCTTCTTTAAGGCACCACTACTTTGGCCAGGGTGGTAGAAAATAGACCATTGGATGCTGTCATCATTGGTCGTGAGATCGTCATTTCGCGGGGTCTGCTTCGTTTGCAAAGAATATGCGGCTCAAAGTAGTGGGAAGTGAATAACTCAATTTCTTCCACAATGTATGCCTCCACAATTGACGCCTCAACGTGTGCTTTGTTCTTCACCTTCTTCAAACCGTGAAGGAATCTATTCATACGAATATTTATTAACACACTGATGACAATAAAAGTGCAACAAATTAAATAGATTTACAGAAAATAATTAAGAGTAGCCTTAATTACCTCTCAAATAGGTACATCCACCTATACTGCACTAGCCATCCCACACGAGCCTTGTATGGTACGTGAACAATGAGGTGCTCCATTGAGTCGAAGAAAGCTGGCAGAAAGATTTTCTCAAGGTTGCACATGATCACGGATACGCTATCTTCCAACTCCTGTAGTTTGGTGACATCAAGCGTAGTTAAGCATGTGCTGGAATAGAAAATTCACCTCCGTTAATGCATTCCACACATGTTCAGGAAACATCTCAACGAAGGCAACTGGGATGAACTTCTGCATAAATACGTGACAGTCGTGGCTCTTCATGCCGTGCATCCTTAACTCTGTTATATCGACGCAACGGGCAATGTAGATGCATAACCATCAGGAAACCTCAGACAACGAATCCAATCACATATCCTCCTCTTCTGCTTCTTAGTCAGGTTAGTATCGCGTTCGGTCTTCGTTCGTCTAACTCAAGCTCCGGCCGATTACATATGGTTTTCAAGTTTTAGCGTGCATTCATATTGTCCTTCATTTTTCCCTTTACATTCATCACGGTGTTGAATATGTTGTCAAATACATTTTTCTCAATGTGCAAGACATCATGGCTGTGTCGTATCAGATGTGTTGGCCAATGTGGAAGATCCCAAAAGATGCTTTTCTTCGTCCACTTATGGACGGTACCATATCCAGGTGGGAGTGCCATAGGTTCTTTAACATTAGGACTAAATTCTGCTACACAATTGTGAATCTGCTTTCTAGTCAGCCTCAGGCGTGCAACCTTCCTTTCGACTCGATTTCTAGTGAAGGCTTTCTTATTCCTGCGGTAAGGATGGTCCGTAGGGAGAAACTATCCGTGGTAGTCAAAGTAACACGTCTTCCTACCGTGCTATAGATATAATGCCTGTATGTCATCCATATAAACTGGACACCCCATAATACTAGTGGTTCTCCATCCAAACTCCATCCCATAAGCAGGTAGGTCGTTCACGGCCCACATCAATGCCGTGCGCATCATGAATGCTTGGTTGGTGGCATTGTTGTTCTTCCGTACACCAACATGCCACAATTGCAAAAGCTCCTCAATCAAAGGCTCCAGATACACATCGATCAGACGCTTCGGAATTGACAGGCCAGGGATCACCATTGTGAGGAACATATACTCAGACTTCATGCACATTTCCGATGGAAGATTGTACGTTGTGAGTATAACGGGCCAACATGAGTAAGTTTTACAACACTGCGTGTGCGGCGCAAACCCGTCTGTGCACAACCCCAGCCTAACATTACGAGGCTCCAATGCAAAGTCGAGATATGTCTGCTCGAAATGCCTCAAAGCCTCTGCATCGGATGATGACAAATGGAGGCCTCCTCCGACTGATGTGTGGCATGCCACGTCATGTGCTTAGGAGTCACTGCCGAAGCATACAACTTCTGCAGTTGGGGAGTAAGCAACAGGTACCTGAGAACGGCATACGGGGACTTCTGGCGGCGACAGTCTCCCTGCCTGGTCAGCTTGTACCTAGCCTCTCCACAAAACTTGCAATATTCCAGATCAGTATCATCTTTCCGGTGCAACATGCAACCCTTTTTACACACATTAATCTTCTCAACATGTAAACCAGGTCTTTAATAAATTTCTTCGTACTGTAGTAATCAGGGGGGAAAGTGTGATTGCGGGATATTATATGATCCTATTGGCACATTTGATCATATGTGTGCTCGGATAAATTGCCCTCGGCCTTGATATTCACAAAACCCGCAACCGTCCTCGACTGAGATTTGGTACAACCGCTCCACAACGGTTTGTCAGCAGCACGCAATACATAAAAAAATGGTGTGTCAACCCTGACACATAATCATATTGCCCACCCATGAACTAGGACTAGCATCAGTAGGACATGACTTTGTACCATCATCAGGCACACCCTCGTGGTATGAAGAAAGATAAGCCAGGCCGGTTGAATCATAAACCATCATCTGCGCCCAATCCATCTGTTGTTGATCACCCTAATGCGAACTACCCTCCTCCTGAGTAGCTAGGGTTTACTCCTCCTGCGCTGGAGGGGCGGTCACAACATCAAAGTACTCCTTCACCCTCTCCTCGCCATGAGAAGTCCAATTTTAATATTCCAGCATAAACCCGCGCTTGTATAAGTAAATTGACCTCGTCAGGTGTTTTGAACCTTCCGTTTTTGCACTTCGCACACGGGCATCTAATCTTATCTACGTCCATTTGTCGACACTGAGATTGAGCCCACTCTATGAAAGTCTTAACACCATCCTTAAACTCCAGCATAAGACCCGCCCTATTCGGGAGGTTCTTCTCATACACCCATCTTCTCAATTGCCTTAACATGATGATCACTACATATACGAAGACATGTTTATATTTTAGAATTATATTTCAAGCTATAAAAAAAAATAAAACGACATCTAGTTTAACAAAAAAGGTTCAAGTTGTTACCTAATCAGACCAACTCAATAGATCAACGGTAACCGATCAAGTGTATGTACACAAATTGTGGTTGAGAGAGATTGCGAGTGTGTGTGGTTAATCAAGACTACAACAAATGAAATAAATTGAAAAGAACATACAACATTTTATATAGGTGATCATGTACCAACTTTTGGAATGGCTATTGTGGCAAAAAAACTAGCCGTTCAAATATGACCTTTTAAATATAGCCGTTAGAGACATACGTTATTGGAACGGCTTTTGTACCACAAGTTACTTTTGGATAAAAACCGTTCCAATTGAAACGGGGTTTAAAACGGTTTCTATTACTTACAATTTCACCCAGTTTTTGTTATTGTTGTTGTAACGGCTACGCTACTTTCAACGTAGCCGCTACAATAAAACTAGGAGTTTCAATTTGGTTTTCGAAATCGAACCAAAATTTTGGTTAACCGCGTTCGGTTTGATTTTCTGACCAAAATAAATTTGATTTTTTCATTTTTCAAGCAAAAAGAAACCAAAAATAATAATAATTCGGTTATTATAAAACTAAACCATTACCAAGGCCACAACAAACTTGTAGCGGTTTGTTCAGTTGGAACGATTGTTGTATCGGCCTTATAGGTTAGCCAATTTGGAACGGCCTTTTGTGCATAACTTGGAACAACCACTTTCCGCATGACGTAAAGCCGTTACAAGGTGAATCAGGCATTCCAGCAACCGTTATAAATTGCAACGGTTATAACGGCTCTATGCATATTAGTGTTTTGTAACGGCTTTTTCATCGGGTTTTTTGAACCACAAAACCGTTCATTCTATTCAGCCAAAACTATTACGTCAACAAATTGTTTCCATTCCAAAATGATTTCAAAAGCCGTATGTATTAGAATGGCCACATGGCCGTTACAAAAAAACCGTTATAAATCCCGCATTTTTTTTGTAGTGAGTGATTGTCATGGTTCAGTGTTAAAAGGGTAAATTGCATAACACCCCCCCCCCAGAGTGTTTTGGTGAAATAGCGTGAAATCCCCCTGTGTTAATTTTATAAGCAAAAAATCCTCTGTGTTTTATAAAATACAGCAAAAAACCCCCTCTGCGGTAAAAACTAACGGAGAGTGCTTGACACACGCGTTTTGTGAGAGTGGGTTTCATTTTTTGCCCTTTTTAAGTTATTTTAAGTGTATAAATGTCTATTTTACCCCCTTTCATGTTTGACCTTTTTTTTAAGATTATTTTAAGTATGTAAATATCTATTTTGCCCCCATTTAAATTTAAATATATTTTAAATTATTATTTAGTTTAAATATATTTTAAGAAATTACATATTTAATTACTCTTAAATTATTATTTAGTCAAACATATTTTGGAAATTCTATTTGTTTATGAAATATATTAATTAAATATAAAAATACATAGAAAGTATATAAAATCTTTAAAAATTAAAATTCTAAATTGAAAAAACACAATACAAAAATTAACTTGCATTATATTTATATTTATATAAATATAAATACAAATAAATTATATAATTATATAATAATACTAAATTAAATTATTATTATTTTTAAATATGTTTGATTAATTCTATTTATACATTAAAATTTATTAATTAAATTAAAAGCAAATGAAATTGACAAAAGAGAAAAATAAAATTATAGGTAGTTAATAAGTTCAATATATATAAAGTGAAGAATAATGACTTCAGGTTGAAAATTCCACATGATAAATGAATTATTCATTACAAAGTAACTAAATTATCTTATAGTATTTATGATAATTAATTGGCATGAATCCAACTACTTGAAAAATAATGACTTCAGGTTGAAAATTCAACATAATAAAAGGAATTATTCATTAAAAAGTAACTTTATTATCTGACCGTATATTTTTTTCTAAGAGAAATTTGTTTATATCATATGAAAAATATGATAGTATCTTTTGTATAATGTATTTATATTATTGTGTTTGAGAAAATCAAGATTTGTGAGAGTATGTACGAAAATTAAAATTTATGAGTAAATTATTTATTTTTATTCTTTGGTCCATTAAAAGCAAATGAAATTGTCAAAAGAAAAAATAAAAGGGAAAAATGCAATTTTAGTCCACTAACATAGGCGTGGGGGCACTTTTGGTCCAAGGCTATTCCAAAATAGCATTTTAGGACACTAATTTATAAAAAATTACAATTGACGTCCAAAGTGCCTTAATTTCGCCGAAATTCGTCACGCACAATGGACGTGACACCCAAAATTTGAGAGTTCTTTACGTCTTCGGTCAAACTTGTCACATCAACATCCATCGTATTTAACAGGCCATGTAGACGAATTTGGCTAGAGACGTAAAAAACCCCCCAATTTTCAGGGTCACGTGCATTGGGCGTGACATATTCTGGCGAAATTAGAGCACTTTGAATGCCAATTGCGATTTTTTATAAGTTATTGTCCCAAAATACTATTTTGGAATAGCCCTGAACCAAAAAGTGCCACCACCCCTCTGTTGGTGGACCAAACTTGCATTTTTCCCAAAATAAAATTATAGGTAGTTTATCAAGTGAAAAATAATGCTTTTAAGTTGGAAATTCAACATGATAAATGAATTATTTATTACAAAGTAACTCAATTATCTTATAGTATAGTATCTATGATAATTAATGGGCATGAATCCAACCACTAAAAAAATAATGACTTCACGTTGGAAATTCAACATAATAAAAGGAATTCTTCATTAAAAAGTAACTTTATTATCTGACTGTATCTATAATAATTAATAGACATGAACCTAACTACTAAAAAAACATTTATTATGTTATGTTTGTACTCGAAATTTGTTCGTAGAACAATCAGCATAAACTATTAGGTTAAAGACATCCTTGGTCCAGCCACCACATATAAAAAATGGATGTTTCTTACCTAGCACTTTGAACCCTTTAGGAATAGATGAAGTCAGTTGTCAACATATGGCCATATCAAATTAATGTGATTATGTTTTTGTCAAATTTACTTGTACGGTTCAACTGAAACTTGTGTCAATCAAGCTTCACGTAACCTCAGAAGTAGTTAAAACTTGACCAAATTTGCAGTAAATTTGAAGTTTTAAACTAGTTTTCAGAAGAGACTCGAGCTGAATTCGAGCAACTTTGATTAGGTTTTACACTGTTGTAGCCTGAAAAAATGTTGCAGTCTTATGATCATGTCCAGTAATTAGAAGATGCAGAGGTAGAAGAAAGATGATTAGGGAGTTGAACTAACTCAATCTCCTTCCCAACAACCATGGAAAACTTGTGATTCTCCACGTCCATCGTCTATAAATACCATAGAACCCGAAACTCAGAGCATTACTCAGAAAATTGAACACATTTCCAATCAAATAAAGAAAACGTTTCGTCAGCCACCTCTCAATTTCCTGCTGAAACGATGGCATTTGATCGCTGCGCTTCCTTTCTCTTGCTATTGCTCATTACTCTGTCATCAATAAGTGGCAACACAAATCAAGCAGAGGCACGCCACCTCCTGGAGTCAGCCTTGCCCGAGATTCCCAAGCCTGAAATTCCAGGTTTACCAAAGCCGGAGCTACCAACACTGCCGAAACCTGAGCTGCCAATATTGCCCAAGCCTGAGATACCAACATTGCCTAAGCCCGAGCTTCCAGCAGTCCCAAAACCTGAGCTTCCGACTTTGCCCAAGCCACAGCTGCCAAAGCTGGAAAAGGCTGAGGTTCCGGAATTGCCAAAGCCTGAAATCCCGGAATTGCCAAAGCCTGAGCTCCCGGAATTGCCAAAACCTGAGCTCCCGGAATTGCCAAAGCCTGAATTGCCAACATTGCCAAAGCCTGAGTTGCCTAAGTTTCCTGAACTCCCAAAGTTTCCAGAATTGCCTATACCCACTTTGCCGGAAGGACAGAAATCCCCTTGATGTGAATTATAGGAAAAAATCCTCAAGAATTTGATCTGAGAGTGATAATTCTATGGAGGGAAGGATGATTCTGTGAGGGCTTGTTCCAGCTAGAATGATTGATTTCGTATACTTGTTTGGTTGTCTACTTATCTTGTTGTGTTCTGGTGATGTGCAGCTTTATATGCCAGTTTATTTCGATTTGTATTTCTCTGTAAAATATGCTCAATATATATTTCATGATTGTTTTGGAGGTTGTTTGATTTCTTTCTTGTGGTTTGTGTAATAATCAACTCTAGTTTCGCCTTCTTTCTCCCGCTTCTTTGAACTTTCGAAATATTTCAATCAATGATACATGTATTTCTCCCTGACCCCAATGCTAAGAGTGACACCAGCGTGAAGATCTGATGAGAAATGAAGAACAAGAAGAAAAAACAAGTGGAATTAAGGTTTGGTACATTTAAAAAGGGCAAAACTATGTTTCTGGTCGCATAACTTTGGGAGTGGGATTCTCAAGTTTCAAAATTCTCTTTAGCGCAAAAGTCAAGGTGTTCATCATATAAATCATCTGAATTCAACGGTTAATTCGTGATTGCGTGGAGTGAAATCAACTAATTAACGTTATGGAAGCACAATTCCAACTTGGTGAAAGATCGAAGCTCTTATTCCACCAAGAATTACACAAGTTCAAATCAAATATTTTAAAATTTATAATATTTAATTCGAAAACAAGTCAAAATCATCGAATTAACGTTATTAAAGATTCAAAACAATGTGAAGCAGATCAAAATATCATGTTCCACCTGCAAAATCGTCAAATCAAATATCATGTTCTTGAAATAAAGAATTGAACGACTCAAGTAGAGATTTTACCCACAAGCATATTATCAAATTTAAGAATTTCATTTGTAATATTTCTTGTATCGTTGATTTATGAACACGAAAATTTGCGTCACAGCCATTAAGAAGAAAAAAAAAATCTGTGGGTCAAGTCAGCAAGCAAATTTGTCTGATTTATATGTTGACCATATTTGCGTTACAGCCCTTAATAAGAAATCAAACTTCATAAAAAAAAAAAATGGGATGAAGGATATTATAGGAATGCCTCTTTTATATTATATTAGAAAGCATAACGTGCGATGTACGCGTATAAATATATTTTTAGAAGTAAATATGTTATTTATGATAAATTCTTGATATTATTCATATTTTTGTCATTGAAACATTAGTATTATACAATTGTATTTTCAAAAAAATTGATAATAATTATTAAATTGATACAGAAATTATTCAATTCTATTATTTGTAATTCACTTTCTAAAGTTAATTGGTACTATTGAATAAAGAGATATCCCCAAAATTTAATTTTTGTATTTCGTATATTCACTAATGATTATTTCATTATTATGTATCAAACCAATTAATATGAAAATATAGAATAATGATATGTGAAAAATTAATATTAAAATAAAACTAATTAGTCAAAGCTCCTTATCTTGGATAGAAGAAATTCCAATTTAATAACATAAATTGATCAATTTTATTTGTAGGTTTTATTATGCTTATTTTCTGTTGTTTAATTTAATTTAATTTTTTTGTTACATTTTATATGTGTGTGTTGTATGTTTTCTTTTACTACTATATTTGAATGTCATTTATTTTTAATTTATTGACACTATTACAAACTAATTATTTGTTGACTATTGTTATAAAACTATAATCAAATTGGACCATAGTACCGATATTTGTATTGTAAGATCTTATAATGTATGTTCATCATATTTCAGTATCAACTTTTTTATATTGTCAAAGTATTATTTACATGCTTTATTAGCTTCTAAATTTTGAAATATTATTGTATAAAATTTTATTTTTCACCTTTATAAAAGAAACAATAGATGTAAAACTAAAATATTTGTATATCTAATTCTAAAAAAATCAAGTGCTAAGAGATTCAGTCAATAGTTGAATTTTCATAAGCAATTTCAATTTAATAATATTCTATTCATATATCAATTTTTATTTTCTTTAGTACTCATGTTTTTTAAACTTAAGTTATTTTTATAAATTTATTACTGAAAAATATATTAATCTCATTGGCTTATTTATTTATCATCTTTTTTTTTTCTAATTTCATCATAATTAACTCAGTTTTATTTATTATTTTATTGTACTAAGTTTATCTAAAATTTATTAATTTTCTAATATGAAAATGTAATTGTACTAATGTGCTAGTATATAATTATTTTAAACTGTTATGCTTTTAATTATTATTGTATTAATGTTTACTCATCATTTGATGTTTCTTATTTTCATAAGGGGAAATAGCATTTTTCAGTCCGTAACTTAGGTCCTTTCCATTTTAATTTGGTCCATTGATTTTGTGATTCTCACTTTTGGTCTCGCAAATATTAAAAAGTAACAATTTTGGTTCTATAACACCATTCCCTTTGGATATTAAAAAAAAATGACATGTGGGCGCTAAGTGTATAATAATACAAGGGGACTAAATGTTACAACTTTTATGCACCTTTTAAAGCATAAAAATAGTTATATATGTCTCGTTAGGACCTACAATTATGTTAGTTAATTTACTACTCAATAAGATAAGGTTTTAAATTAAATTATATTACTATTTATACTCTTCTTCAATGTCAATGTCTTGGGGGTGCAGGGGGAGGGGGACATGGTATTTTTAGCCTATTAATATTGAAATAAAATCAATTAGTTATCTCTTTTTTAAATTTTCAATAGCACTGTAATCGGATTGATAATTTTTATTTGTAATTAAATTTTGATACTTAATCGTTATTCGATTTTAGAAGAAATTTCATTTTAATAAAATTCATCAATTTTTATTCGTAGGTTTTATTGTGTCTCTTTGCCATTGTTTGATTTTGCTATATTATGTCTGTGTATGTAATATGTTTTCTTTTACTATAATTTGAATGTCGTTGCTTTATAATTTATTTTTACTAAATGATTACAAACTAATTATTTATTGGCTATTATTATAAAAATATAATTTAATTGGACAATACTACCAATATTTTGTATTATAAGATCCTAATGTTAATTATATTTCAGTATCAAAATATTGTCAAAGTATTATTTACATACTTTATTACCATCTAAAATTTGAAATATTATTGTATAAAATTTTATTTTTTGCCTTTATATTGCAATTTTAATTCTATATATTTTTAGTTTAACTTCTTAATCTTATTTTCATATGCACTGATTGGTATAATCTATTTCTTATTCAATAATATATTATGTTACAACTTTATTTTTTATGTCATATTTGTTATTGTAATACTTTTATTATTGTCAAAAATTATAAATAAATCAATAATATCAAAGACAATGCAATAAACAATTATGAAAAATTAAGTTCTCATTACGGCTTAATATTACTCATAATTCTCAATGTAACCAAAATATTTATAATGGTGTTTAACTATGGCTAATATTTTGGTATCACTTATTGAACAACGACAATGGTCATTTGTGTTATGGACGCAATCTTAGAGGTAGTTAAAACTTGGATAAACTTGTCGTAAATACTCGAATTTAATTAAACTAGCTTTGTGGGTAAAAGATTCAAGCTAAATTGAAAAAACTTGGATTCATTTACACTTGTATATATTAGCCTAAATAAAAAAAGGTTGAATTAGAACACCTTGCAGTCTGTCTAATAATTAGAAGATGATTAGGGAGTTGAACTAACTCAATCTCCTTCCCAACAACTATGGCAAGACTTTTGGTGATTCTTCAAGTCCAGCATCTATAAATACCATACAATCTAAAACTCCATGCATCACTCAGAACATTGAACACTTTCCCAATCAACGAAAACATTTCCTCAGCCACCTCTCAATTTCCTGCTCAAACAATGGCATTTGATAGGCACTCTTCCTTTTTCTTGCTATTGCTCATTGCTTTGTCATCAATAAGCGGTAACACACACCAAGCAGAGGCGCGGCGCCTCTTGGAGTCGGCCTTGCCTGAAATTCCTTTGCCAGAAATTCCAGGTTTACCAAAGCCGGAGCTACCAACACTGCCAAAACCTGAGCTACCAACACTGCCAAAACCTGAGCTACCAACATTGCCTAAGCCTGAGCTTCCAGTACTACCAAAACCTGAGCTTCCGACTTTGCCCAAGCCAGAACTGCCAAAGTTGGAAAAGGCTGAGATCCCGGAATTGCCAAAACCTGAGCTCCCGGAACTGCCAAAACCTGAGATCCCGGAATTGCCAAAGCCTGAGTTGCCTAAATTTCCTGAACTTCCAAAGTTCCCAGAATTGCCTAAACCCATTTTGCCGGAAGGACCGAAATCCCCTTGATTTGAATCATAGGAAAAAATCATCAAGAATTTGATCTCAAGAGAGGGAGGGATGATTCTTTGAGGACTTGTTGTAGCTAGAATGATTGATTTCATATACTTGTTTGGTTGTCTACTTATATATCTTGTTGTGATCTGGTGAGGTGGAGATGTTATTTATGCTTCTGTCAGTTTACATTTCAGTATTTTCGATTTGTATTTATCTATAAAATATTCCCAATATATATTTCATGATTGTTTGAGGGTTTGTTTGATTTCTTGTGGTTAAATTTGTGTAAGAGCCAACTCTACTTTTGCCTTCCTTCTTCCTTTTTTTCAATTTCTCAAATATTTGAATCAATGTTGGATGTATTTCACCTTGACCCCAATGCTACTAGCAAGATGGGATAGTGTAGAGATTTTAGGAGAAATTCACTAGAATTAGAAAAAATAAGTAGAATTAAGTTTTGGTACGTACGCTTAAAAGAAGGCAAAATTATGTTTCTGTTTGTGTAACTTTGGGGGTGGCATTTTCAAATTCAAATACCATAGTTGCCAATTTTCTTTATTATATTGGTGTCAATTTAAAAGCAGGGAAAATATAAGTAATTCCCTTGTGATATTGCAAATGTGCAAATTATCCCTCTATGAGAAATAACATAGCAATTTACTTTCCTGTGTTTTTTAATATGAATCGATTTACCTCCATGTGTTTTTCAAAATGGAGCAATTTACCTTTCTATCTGGGGAGGTAAATTACTCCATTCTAACGAATACAGGAAGATAAATTGTCAAGTTTTTTATTTATTTATAGAGGGATAATTTGCTCATTTGCAATATCACACGAATGTAAATTGCATTAAACCCATTTAAAAACTTTTAGTTTCACCAAAACTTGATCACGTGAAACTCATCACATGGCCAAAAGTTGGAGATTTTATTATTTTGAAGAAAAAAATTGCATAGTTCTTGCACATGAGAACTAAAATTACTACTCAACAAATTATATGACCAATATTGTTACCACCTCTTGATTTATATAGGACTAGTTCAGAAAATTGGGATTGTGTGGTTGGTAAAGTTTCAACTATATATAAGTCCTATAAACTAAGAGGTTCTGTCAATTTAATCTTACGAATTTGATGAGTAGCAATTTCAATTATCACAGTAAAAAGCATGTGAATTTTCCTTCAAAATTGAAAAGTCGTAATATTTAGTCACAGGAGGGTGAGGCACACAAACTTCATGTTATTTGAGAATCTTCGGTGATCAATGTACTGAAATTTCACAAAATTAGACACATGATATATGGAGTAAATTTTTCGTAATATTATCATCTCAATGATAAAATAAATAATATATATATATATATATATATATATTACAGCACAAGAGACCCAATACAAGATTTATATGATGTCTCATGCAAAGGACTAATCTTGCACTATTGTTTCAAAAAACCCTCAATTCAAAGTTGTCACTTTATAGAGAATCTCTTATAAAGTTCAATTCACTTGTTCCAAACGATCACCCATATACGTACTAGTATCTCCACATAAAGAAAAGGAAAATGTGATTTTCCCTTCAGAAAAGTAGACGTGTACGTGTTGTGAATTGGATCAATTTAATTAAGTAAATTTTCATTCCAATCTAATATTTGCGGTTTTTAAGAATCTTAGCCCAAGCTCAACCCACGCGACAATTATAAAAACCCGCACTTTGCGGTTTAATTGCTTTGTTGGGGCGGGTTGACAGTCTTTTGATATATAAATTTTTTTGTAACTAAGAAATATGATGTGCAAAGCACGTGTATAAATATATTTTTAGAGGTAAATATATCATTCATAGTTAGACACAGAAACAATAAGTTTATAATATTATTTATCTTTTTTTCATTGAAAAAGTAGTATATACTGTTATATCTTTAAACAAAATCGATAATAATTGTGTTAATTGATAAGAATACTATTTAATTCTTTTCACTTTATAAATTTAATTGGTACTACCAAATTAAAATAAGTTTTTCCCCAAAATTAAAAGTTTGCATTTCGTATTCATTAATGATTATATATATTTCATTCTTCACTACAAAAAAATGCAGGAATAGGAATGGATAGAGACGCCCGCTCCAACCACCGTTCCAAATAGGAACGGTAAATGGAACTGTTGTGGAACGGGAAACCGTTGATGACGTCACTGTCGTGGTAATCATAATACAAATTAATAGGAACGACACGACCGTTCCTATTAGAGTGCCAACGTATGTGAGCCAATTAGTACACCTATCACCGTTCCTAAAAGGGACCTGATATATTTTGGACTTCAATTTAGAACACGTGTGTGAAATTGGGAACGATTGGTCGACCGCTAACACTTACCGTTCCTATATGGGTTCCTATGGCCGTGTCTATTTGGACCGGTCAGCTGACCGTTCCAACATGTAGTCCTACATAAGACCCTTTTCCGCCATGGGAAAAAATATAATGCAATTACCGTTCCAAATTATGGGTATATAGTAAGTGCAATATTGTTACAATTACCGTTCCCAATTGTGCTCCAATGAGGAACGGTCCCATTGTGTGTGACTAATACCGTTCCTAATATGCCCTAATGGCTATATTACAACGGTAATATTACCGTTCCTGTCACCCCGCCTGCGACCGTTCCTAAAGCTGGAACAACGACTATATTTAAATGGCTAGTTTTGTGTTCCAAATAATATTCCAATGCCCGTTCCAATATTTTCTATATATATGTCCCCCTTCTTTGTCATTGTTCTTATAAATTACTCTCCAACTCATTTTGTTGTAACTCCCCCCCCCCCCACCCTTGATTCTTTATACGGAAAATCGAACATATCAATTACCGAGCACGAATTTTGCATTGATATTGATAGGTGTTTTGCTCAGGTAAGTATGCAAAATTCTGTTATTTTTGTATATATATATATATATATATATAATATACTCTCGTCATTTAATTGCGTACTGTTGTGAATTATACGTAGGATCAATCATGTTAAGACAGTTCAGGAAATGAATGTATGATCGAGACGTCCTGGGTGTGACGCCGGAGTTTGAGGACGGTGTTACAACATTTTCAGAATGGGCCCAGTCTCAGCGTGCATATATGGACGGGGACAAGATTAAGTGTCCCTGCCGGAAGTGCAAAAACGAACGGTTCAAAACACCAGACGAGGTAAATTTTGATTTGTGTATGAAAGGGTTTATGCCAGAGTATTACAATTGGACTTAGCATGGTAAGGAGAGGGTGCAGGAATACTTTGAAGCATTGACAGCGCCCCCTGTGTAGCAACAACAAACGCCACCCGTTCAGGAGGAGGGCAGTTCGCATTGGGGTGATGCGGCTCAAATGGATTGGGCGCAGAGGATGGTATTCGATGTCGCCAGGCCGTCATTCTGGCTTCGTACAACCAGGAGGGACCGACTCATGATGGTACTCGGTATTGTCCATCTAATGTGGTCCTAGTTCATATTACGATTTGGGGTCCTATGATTATGTGGCTGGCTTGTCAGACCGTTTTTTTTTTATGTAGTTCATGCTGCCGACCAACCGTTGTGGAACGGCTGCACCACCTCTCAGTTGGCGTCAATTGCCTCTTTGGTGAATATCAAGGCCGAAGGGAGTTTTTCCGAGCATACATATGATCGGTTATGCCAGTGGGCTGATACTGTAATGCCCCGCGATCACACTTTCCCCGCCGATTGTTACAATACGAAGAAATTGATAAGAGAATAGGGTTTACCAGTTCAGAAGATTGATGCTTGCAAAAACGGTTGCATGTTGTACTGGAAGGACGATATTGATTTGGAATATTGCAAGTTCTGTGGAGACGCTAGGTACAAGCCCACAAAGGACAGAAATCCTAAACGCAAGAAGTCCCCGTATGTCATTCTTAGGTATCTACCGCTTACCCCTCGGCTGTAGAGGTTGTATGCGTCGGAGGCCATAGCAGAGCATATGACTTGGCATGCGAGCCATCAGACGGAGGAAGGATCCATGTGTCATCCGTCCGATGCAGAGGGTTGGAAGCATTTTGACCAGACGTATCCTGATTTTGCAACTGAGCCTCGTAATGTTAGACTTGGGTTTTTGCATGGATGGGTTTGCACCGCACGGCCAGTATGGTAAAACTTACTCATGTTGGCCCGTGATACTTACACCGTA
This sequence comes from Sesamum alatum, assembly GCA_034509735.1. Classification (NCBI taxonomy): domain Eukaryota; kingdom Viridiplantae; phylum Streptophyta; class Magnoliopsida; order Lamiales; family Pedaliaceae; genus Sesamum; species Sesamum alatum. Next base: position 11,091,992 of record JACGWO010000011.1, read on the forward strand.
CAATCTCCCACCGGGAATGTGTATGAAGTCTGAGTATATGTTCCTAACGATAGTGATCCCTGACCTATCGAATTCCAAACGTCTTATCAATGTCTACTTGGAGCCGTTGATCGAGGAGTTGCAGTATTTATGGCATGTGGGTGTACGTACGCACGATACTGCGATAAACCAGGCATTCTTGATGCATGCCGCATTGATGTGGACAATAAACGACCACCCTGCTTATGGGATGGCGTCTGGATGGAGTACCGCCAGTGTTATGGGGTGTCCAGTTTGTATGGAGGACACACGGGCATTCTATTTACAGCACGGTCGGAAGGCATGCTATTTTGACTGCCACAGGCAATTCCTACCACCGGTTCATCCTTATCGCAGGAAGAAGAAAGCCTTCACTAAAAATCGAATGGAGAGGAAGGTTGCACGTCCGTGGCTGACTGGAGAACAGATCCGAACCCGTGTCAATGCGTTTAGTGTGGTTGTCGAACAACCATTGAGTGAACCGGAAGGTTACGGTGTCGACCATAAGTGGACGAAGAAAAGCATATTCTGGGAGCTTGAATACTGGAGGGCGCATCTGATACGACACAATCTTGATGTCATGCATATTGAGAAGAATGTGTTCGATAATATATTCAATACTGTGATGGACACAAGGGGAAAAAGAATGACAATCTGAATGTACGGAAGGATCTGAAGATCATATGTAATCGGCCGGAGCTTGAGGTGGATGAAAGGAGACCGAACGTGATGCCCAAGGCGGTATATACACTGACGAAGGAGCAAAAGAAGAAGATATATGCGTGTATTCGTTGTCTTAGGTTTCCTGATGGGTATGCCTCTAACTTGGCCCGTTGCGTCGACCTGAAGGAGTTGAGGATGCACGGCATGAAGAGCCATGATTGTCATGTATTCATGCAGAAATTGATTCCGGTTGCCTTCCGTGAAATGCTTCCAGAGCACGTGTGGAGGGCCTTGACGGAAGTGAACCTTCTATTCCAGATCCTATGCTCAATAACACTAGATGTGGCCAAGGTAAAAGAATTGGAAGATAGTGTAGCCGTCATCCTGTGCAACCTCGAGAAACTTTTTCCTCCTTCTTTTTTCGACTCAATGGAACATCTAATTCTTCACCTTCTATATGAGGCGCGCGTTGGGGGGCCCGTGCAATACAGGTTGATGTACCTATTTGAAGGTAATTAAATAAATACTAATAAATATATATTTATTATTTGCATTTTAATAAATAGTCGTATGAATAGATTCCTACGCGATTTGAAGAAAAAAGGTGAAAAAAAAAAGCACACACGGGGTGTCAATTGTAGAGGCTTATATTGTCGAAAAAATCGGACTTTTCTCCTCTCACTACTTCGAACCGCACATTCTCTGCAAGAGAAACAGACCCGGTTGGAACGATGATCTCACGAGCAACGACGATCGAATAGTTCGGTCCATTTTCAATTACTCGGGTCGAGCAAGTGGAGCCTCGAAGAAGAGATGGCTGAGCGGTGAGAAACTTCATGTTATCGAGACATACGTTTTGTATAATTGTGAAGTAGTTGCACCGTACTATGAGTAAGTGTCTTATACAAACGTAATTATCTCGTATGAATCATTTCAATTTCAATTACATGTATATTTATAACTATCAGTTTTACTATAACAGGTCATTCTTGAATGAACTGGTCGACACAATTCGGAGGACCTGATAATTGATCAACTAGTGGTGACACAATTCAAGGATTGGTTCAAGGCTCGTGTAAGTATCATCGATTTCTTATAAATGCGATATGCTCTTTAATTTGTAATCAATTATTTCAATTGCTATATATATGATTAATTGCAGGTGAAACCCGAATTGAATCACACAAACGACGAATTATTGAAGTTGCATTATTGGGGGCCAAGAGCAGAAGTGATCACATACCCGTCTTACTTCGTCAATGGCTTCAATTTCCACACTGAATGTCACAATGTCGGGAAGTCAACAATGAATTGTGGTGTTTGTGTCAAAAGCTTATCATATACAGACACGGATTCTGACTTCTATGGAATTTTGGAAGAGATAATTCAGCTAGATTACCCACTAATTCCAAACATGCACATTGTACTATTTAATTGTCGTTGGGTCGATCCGGTCAGAGGTATGAAGATACACCCTCGTTATCACGTCGGCGATGTCAACTTCAAAAAGCTCTACCAAAAGAATGAACCATTCATACTAGCACAACAAGCAGTACAAGTCTACTATGTGGATTACCCGAGCATGAAGAGAGACAATGTCGACTGGAAAGCCGTTTGCAAAATCAAGGCTCGAAGAGTAATCAATGACTCGCGATGGACCGAGGTCGCCTATCAAATGGATGAAGTCGTACCTAATCCAGATGTTGTAATAGATAACCAAACCTTTGAACTGCATGACCCAACCGGAATACAGTTGGTCGTTGATCATGGAGTAGGGCCATCGCATGCGCCAGACAGTGAATCCGAAGATGAAGATGAAGATAGCTTTGACGAGGCTGAGTCCGATGAAGAGACTTATTGAATTTTCAGAATTTTTTCTGTAAATTTTTTATTAACCTTATTATAAAAATTGTATTCGATAGATGTATTTTGATTATTTTAAAAAATTAGAATAAATTTTAAAATTAGGAACGAATATTTTATTCTAACAACCGTTCCTAATACAGGTACAACTATTTGAATAGGTGCCAAACAAAAAAAATTAGGGAAATTTGAATTAAGGACGGTCCAAATTTATCAGGACCGTTCCTATTTAAGGTACAATTTTTCAAATATGGAGGCTAATTAAAAAAAATGAGGGAAATTTGAATTAGGAACAGTCAAAATTTATCAGGCCCGTTCCTATTTAAGGTACAATTTTTCAAATATGGCGGCTAATTAAAAAAAATGAGGGAAATTTGAATTAGGAACAGTCGATGAAAACCAACGACCGTTCCAAACTGAAGTCCAATATTTTGTTTTGGCGTCCAATGGAAAATTGGTGGGAAAATCAACTATTGGAGCGGTCAGTTTATATACGACCGTTCCAAAGTACAATAGGAACGGTAAATACGTGTGTGTATTAAAACGACATCGTTCTTTCCATTTGGAATGGTATTGGGAACACCTTGTCTAATCGGTGACCGTTCCTAGTTTTATAATTCCAACCAATTGGTCCGATATCTCAACATCCGTCAGTTGGATCGACACCATTTTTGAACACATACAAGATTATGGATATAAATTAATGTCCAACGGTTTGATTTTCAATCAGCAACCCGAATTTAAGGATGCATCTATTTTCTTACGATGAATACTGACCGGATAAGATATCTCGAGAACCGCACACCAAAATTCCGCAAAACTACATATAATGTATTATTTTGTATGGTACATCATATCTAACGGTTTGATTAGACTTTTCACGGTCTGATTATGCGGTGCAGTACAACAACATAGGATCCTAGTTATATCTGTGAAAAACTAACAAAACTAAACATACAAATATAGTTCATATCCTGAACGTGTGTATATATTACAGAAATTACTATGTAATTTGAAATTATTGTAAATATCCAATTGTGTACCTTAATTCAATCATATGAGTGTCCGAAACGTGTTTTTTTTAATTTATAGTTATTATTTAATAAGATAAAAGAAATATTGCAATACATATAGGAACGGGTGCACATGAAATTAGGAACGGGTGCTATGTTCATGACTTAAAACGACACCGTTTCTTAATTTAGGAACGGTTTTTAGGAACACAAATCATATTAAGTGACCGTTCCTATTAGTACAATTCCAAGTACTAAGTATTTGGAATTGATATGGGAAGGTCGTTTGTAATTTACGAACGGTAGAAATTGGGAACGGTTTGGGGAATGACCTTACTACTAAGTGACCGTTCCTGTTTAGGTCAACTCTCAGTAGAAGGTAACGACATCGTATTACAGAGAATACGACGTCGTTTTCTTTAGTTGACCCGCTATTAGGAACGGTTTTTACAAGTCACGACCGTTCCAAAAATCTAATATATATTCGACCATTGGCCGATTTTTCTTCCCTCACTCTCACTCTCTCTCTCTACATCTCTCAGCCTCCCTCTCCCTCTCATCTCTCTCTCTCACCCGTCGCCGTCCAGACCACGCCGCCTCCACTATCGCCGTCCAAACCATACCCAGACCGCCGTCCGCCGCGCTGTCTCTGCCTCCACCGTCCACCGTCCGCCGCGCTGCCTCTGCCTCTGCCTCTGACCGTCCGCTGTCCACCGTCCGTCGTGCTGCCTTTGCCTCCACCGTCCGCAACCCAACCGTCGTCCACCGCCAGTCAACTACCAAGTAGGGATTCCTGTGCAACCCTTTTTTTTTTTTATGTAAATTTTTGTTTTGGGAGTTCTGTGTCAAATTTTGTAATGATTGGGAATTTTATGTAATTTCTGTATAGTTAGTGTATTTTTCTGTAATTTCTGTTTAGCTAGGGGCCTGAACTGTAATTTCTGTTTAGTTAGGGGCTTGAACTATAATTTCTGTTTAGCTAGGGGATTAATCTGTAAATTTTGTATATTATTGGATTTTTTTGTAATATTCTGAATATTTTATGGTAATTATGTTGTACTTTTCTGTAATTCTTGTGCATTTTCTATTATTTATGTGATTTTTTATGTTAAATTCAGAATTTAATGTCAATAATAAGATGAATATAGGATATTTGAAAAAATAATGTTATGTAAAATTCTATTTTTCTGTTTTAAAAATCTGGAAAATAATGTTACCTAGTTTATTAATTTTTTGAATTTTAATCAAATTTCTGTAAAGTTGATGGAATATAGGATATTATTTTGTAATATTATTAAAAATTTCAAAAAAAAAATCTGTTTTAAAAAACTGGAAATTTGTATTTTTTAAAAATCTGAAAATTCATAAATTTTGTTACAATTTAATGTCATTTTTTGTAAATTTAAATAAATCCCAGAATTTTAATGTAAATTTCCGAAATTATGAAAATTCACGAATTTTCAGAAAATTTTCTGTATATTTAAAATTTTTGGTGATTTTTCTGATAATTTTTTGAATTTTTAAAATTTTGTATGTCATTTTCTATAAATTTAAAATATTTTCAGAATTTTATGTAATTTTTAAAAATTATGTATTTTGAACAAAATTTTAAATCAAATTTTACTCATAATATATGAAATTTGTTAATTTTCTTAAATTTTAGAAAATTTAAGAAATTTTCTATAATATTCTGTAAAGATATAGGCAAATATTAGTATTTAGTATAAATATATAGGAAAATACAAGGATTTAGTGCAATTTTAGGGTCAAATTTTAGAATTTAGTATAAATATATAGAAAAATAGAAGGATTTAGTGCAATTTTAGGGTCAAATATTGGGACTTAGTATATAATTTAGGATTTAGTTTGCGGAAGCATTTTTCAAATTCATACGACTAATATTTTTAAAAAAAAATTGTAGATCATGTTTGGTCGGGATTTCCCACCTCGAGGAGGTGGGAATGGCCGCGGTCGTGGTCGCGGCTCACCGGCTATACCGCCGACCGGTGTTGCTTCCCAGGATGGGGAAGCAGTGTTCCGACTACCACCACCAGCAGAGCAGGCACCCGCACCACCTGCGCCGGATCAGCAATCCGATGTATCTACCGTTGCGCCGGATCAGTAGCCCGGACCATCCACTACTGCAACGGCGGTCGATCCGGCCCGTCCATGGGCTGCCCCACCACCACCACCCCCACCGGCCCCACCACTCCCACCACCATCCGCGCGCCAGTACATCACACTCGCCGATGTGAGGTATATTTATATTTTTTAAATTTTTTTTTTGTAATCTAAATTATTATTTTTAGGCTATATTGCTTTTTTGGTCCCATAAAGATGGATCGTTTTACTTTTTAGTTCCACGCTTTACGAAATTTCTTTTTTGATACCATTTTAAAAAAATGCTGACGATGTTAGTCCCAAACCAACATTTCCATCAAAAGTTAACGGCAACCGTTAACTTTTGTTAATGAGCACATGGTGAAATGTTGGATGGCTTTGGCGGGACAAATTGGCGCCCAATTTGCCTATATAACCGCTGGTGGAGTTGAGGAAAAAACAACATCCATTTTGTAGCTATTTTGCTGGGAAAAAAAAATAACGAGAAAATGTCCGAAATTAGTAGTGTAAATTGCTTTTATGGGCAGGCTGCAAAGTTGCGTACGTCATGGACGAATGAAAATCCCGGCAGACGGTTCCACACTTGTGCTAGGAGGAATTGTAGGTTCTTTGCATGGGAAGATAATCCTCTTTGCTCAAGGGCACGTGTTATTATCCCTGGGTTGTTGCGTCGTCTAAATAGGATGGAGGAAGAAAATGCGAAGCTATGTCGGAGGAAAAGAATTCTCTTGTTCTTTCTATTGTTGTGTTTATTGATTATGTTTTGCAATTGGAACAAATAGACAAACTGGTGGATTTTCAGTTTTTGTACCGAACATTATTGCTATTTTTGGCACCTGAAATGAATCAGTTTTTTTTTTTTTTTTTTTTTTTTGTCAAAAGATGGTACTCTAAATTGAGAAATAGCTATAAACATTCATTCTTCATTCATTGAAATGCTGAAAAGTCATAAGATTGCTCAATAACAAATCATAGAGCAACTGGAAATACAATTTGTTTTGGAATATTGAGCATGACCAAACTACTGTTGGTAAGCCAAAAAAACAAGACAAGAAGTGAAGTAGCAAACAATGCTATATATCCATCCACAAAAGTTGTGCCAAAAAAACCAACAGATTCTATGTGCCAAAATATCAACTGTTAATATGTGCCAAAAAACCAAAGGATCCTATGTTCACTTCTTCCTTGCATCCTTCTTGGACTTCATTGCTAAAGCCAAATTGCTCAAGGTTACAAACTTTTTACCTCCCTTTTCCAAAATTGGTAGGCTTGATCCACTAGCCTGAGTAGTCAGTTGGCTTGAAAAGTGAGATAGATGTGGATGATTTGGTGCAAAAGGAGGTGGTGCCCTTATATTGATGGTTGGCAATCTTGGTATAAGCCTTGTTTTAAAGCCATGTAACATACATATAATCTATCAAACTTCTTGGCCGCAGTACCATCATTGCTGTCAACCATTGACATTAACACTGTAGACCCTGGATTGGTTCTCTTGAGCTCCTCAGCATAGTCCCATAACTTGCCGTACTGTTCTTCATGATCCCCCTCTATTGTTGCCAAGGCCTTTCTCCTAGCCTTATAGGCCTGATGCTTAGAAATAGTCAACCTCAAATCCTTACAAACTTCATGCCTGAACCTCTTGACATTTCTCTTAGGGTCAGTTCTAAACTTGTCCTCAAACCTCTTGGACAACCATCTGCTTGTACAATTTCTAATCTTAAATGCCCTCCCACATTTATGTTGTGCATTATACTCTCTTATCTGAAATGAACACTCCTTGCCTAACTTCAAAGCATTGATTTTCCACTCACACCTATCCTCAGCACATCTTGCATACACCCTCCTCAAATCCTTTTTTGTAATCTTCAAATTTCTTTTAGTTTTTATAGCATGTGAATGTACAGCCTCTCTGAACTCTTGTTTGTTACTGAATATCATGCCTAACTCAAAGACTGGATCCATTATGTTTAAAGCACTGAAGACTAGAAATTTTTCTTTTCCTTCACCATCTGACCCCACATCAGAATCAAAATCCTCCCCACTGTTTACTAAGTCTGTTGAATTATCAGAATCAGATTCATCCACATTTTGGTCCCCTTCATCCCTATCTGCTACCCTGTCCCCATCACCCTCATCCTCATCCTCATCCTTGTCCCTATCCCCATCCTTGTCCCCATCACTACAATCATATTCACTATCAACAAAACTATTATTTTCAGATTCCTCAATATTCTCTTCAATTACCCTATCCCCATTATCAGGTTGCTCAATATTAATACGATTAGATGACCCTATTTAGGTTCCTATAGTATCCACAACAGCATCTAGGTACAGAATCATTTCTCTATTCTTAGTTATATACCCATTAGACATTTGCAACAAGTCTGTTTGGTACATTACAGATCTCCACTTCTTTCTTTCCAACCTAAAATACCTTTTAACCCCCATATATCCTAATTGTTCAACCAACCTATCAATATAACTTATACACAATAAGTTTAGATCAAAATAATCAAAGACACTCACAGAACCACCTACATAACTAGCTTCAGGAATGTGCACAAATGTGCCTCCATGATGAATTTTTAAAGTGACTGCAATTCATGTCCATCTGAAATAAACAAATAATATACATATCAATAATATTATATTGCTACTGTCTGTATTCAGAACATATAAAACAAAAGGAACAATATTTTTTTTCTTCTATACACACTACTTGGAACAGGAACGAACAGAGAAACATAAAAAACTCATCTTGGGACCACAAAGCAACATACAAAATCAATAAACATAAAGACATACATTCATAACTGGGACCACATATTTACTTTACAGTACATACATATTCATCCAAAGCAAACTACACAATAACAACAACAATACAAAGATATAAGCCCATAAAAAATACTCCTGAAATCGAGAAGATTCCAACTACAAAACCCTCCAAAAGTCAGAAAATCTGGTCCCATATTACTTCGTACATTTACAAACTTAAGAACAACCAAACGATGAAGATTTTACAACAAAATAAAAACGTAAATCATTGACCGTAGTTCGGGTTTCCAAAGTCATTCAGGTGAGTCGGCCATAGAGACATTGCTACCAACTTCTTCTTAATCGCGAATTTCACTTCAGCATGAGCAATTTCTTCAAAGCAACGATGGCTGTTTTCTTTTCAGATTTTGGGGGTGGGGGAGATAAACTTAGGGTTTAATTTGGGGGGAATGAAGAAGTCTGTTCTTCTTCAGACTTCTAACGTTTCTTCTCCACGTGCAGAGCACGTGTCTTCCTCCAAAAAAATCAGCCACTTAACGGCACGTGCATTTCACGTGCTGTTCTCCGTTAAATTTTGACAAAAATGTTGGTTTGGGACTAACATCGTCAGCATTTTTTTTAAAATGGTACCAAAAAAGAACTCATGTAAAGCGCAGGACTAAAAAACAAAAAACCCATGTTTATGGGACCAAAAAGCAATTTAGCCTTATTTTTATGTCATACGAATTATTTTATAATTTCAGGAGTGATCGGAAGATCCACGAGTGCATGTACACGGTCGTGCGAGGACACTATCCCCATCCTTGGGGCAGTTTGCGCAAGGTGCCGCCAGAGCACCAACATCTCTGGTTTGAGAGTTTGAAGGTAACGACAATTAATATTTTTTTTAAAATATATTAACAATTTAAGTTCTGATATATATATATATATATATTTAGTACAGATGACGTACTGGTGGGATGTCAACGATGAGTCGATGTTCAAGATCTTCCACGTTTGGGCGGGGAAGTTCCTTAGGAAGAAGTTCGTCCTCATCAGACAGTCCTTGCAACAGCCTCTATGGGTGGCGAACGAGGTCTGGCGGCAGCTCCTCTTATACTGGGAGTCCCGGAGTTCAAGGAGGAGTGCGAGAAGAATAAAGCGAACCGAAACGCCAACCCAACCGTATCCGCTACTGTGTACCGCGCGGGATCTGTCTCCGTCGGTATGCACAAGCGAAAATTGGTAAGATATTTAATATTATTTCAAGTATTTATTATTATTAAATTAAAATGATAATAATTGTTTCTCATTTCTTTTTACAGGAGGAGCAGCTCGGCCGACCGATGAAGCAGATGGAGTTATTCTCCAGATGTTACAAGAAGAAGGCCGATAGCGGCTGGAGCGGACGATGAGTAGATTATTTATTTATTTTTATTATTTTTTTTTGTAATTAAATCGGATAATATTCGTATTTAATATAATTTTTATTTCTAAATTATGCATTTTTTCATATTTAAATTTTAATTATAAAAATCAAAATAAAAAATATTATTAATAATTTAATTTATATTTAAATAATAATAATTATTACTATACAAAAAATTAATAATTCATTAGTTAGGAACGGTACCTTAGACGGCCTTTGAGCGCCAAATACCGTTCCAATATTTGACTGTTTTAAACTAGTTACCGTTCCCAATACCGATGAAAACGCCATTCCAAACGTAGAAGTCGATCGTTCCTAAAGACGGGACTTACCGTGCCTACATGTATTCCAAAATCAATGCTTTCGTTGTTAGGCTTTCGTTCTAAAGGAAATACCAAAAATCGGTCCAAAGTCGTATTCCAAAATTGGAGTGCGAAAACTGTTCCTAACGAATACGACAACATGTATTCCAGTTACCAGTCCTAATCTACACAACAGACCGTTCCTACTTGTATTTCAGATATCATGCTAAAATATATCTACAACTTATAGTGACAATTCCAAAATGTGTTCTAACTACCATTCCTAATTGCGCGATTTAATTTTGATGCGGCCGTTCCTAAAGTTTATAAGGTGTTCCAAATGCAAAAATTATAAATTTATACGTACAAAGGTAATTAGGATCGGTATACAGAAAATATGCCAAAAACCGTCCCCAATTAGGAACGGTCGCCTCGTTACCGTTCCTAACTATTAGGATCGCGTCTTATTGCCACGTATGGCCTCCCGTACCTCAACCGTTCCTAATGGCAGTCCAAAAGGATCTAGTGAACTATTTACCGTTCCAAAAATTAAAAAAATCGTTCCTGTTACCGTTTCAATTCCCCGCATTTTTTTGGGTGCTTGTTAAAACCTATGAATATGAAAATAAAAATAATAATATTAAAAATCTAATATTAAAATAAGAATAACTAGTCAAAACTCCTTATTTATGTGCTTTTACAAGAAATTCCAAATTAATAAAATTGATCAATTTTTATCTGTAGGATTTATTATGCCTATTTTCTATTTTTTAAATTTTATTTTATTTTTTGTAATATTATCTCTATGTATGTTACATTTTTTATTCTACAACTATATTTTCAATGTCATTTCTTTTAATTTATTGACACTGAATGATTGCAATTAATCATTTATTAATTATTGTTCATAAAAATTTAATCTGATTGGACTATAGTATCAATATTTTTGTTGCAACATTCTATAAAGTATACTAATTATATTTAAATATTACTAAAGTATTATTTACATGATTTATTAACTTTTAAATTTTAAATATTATTGCATAAAATTTTATGTTTTGCCTTAAAATTGCAAATTTTAATTCCATATTTTTAGTTTTGTCCCTTGATCTTATTCATATGCATCAAATTGGTATAATGTATTTCTTATTCAATAACATATTATGTTACAACTTAATCTTTTATCTCATATTTGTTGTTGTAATACTTTTATGCTATTAATATAAAAAAAATATAGATGTAAAAGTAATGATTTGCATTCAGAATTATCTGATACTAAAAAAGTCAAATAGTAAGATATATATTAATTCCCTCAACAACTGAATTTTCATAAGCAATTTAAATTTAACAAAATTAGTGGTTTGATTTTCATATATCAGTTATTATTAGTATTCATGATACTTTCAATAAATTTATTCATAGACAAATATATTTCTCTTTAGTTTATTTATTTATCATCTTTTTTTTCAAGTTCAACATAATTAACTCATTCTATTTATTATTTTACTGTACTAAATTGAGTCATAGAATTTTAATTTACTTCATATGAAAAATATAATTATACAATTGATTATACAATAATTTTAAAATCTTACTTTTAATTGATATCTTCTTAATGTTTATTCACTATTTGACTTTCCTTATTTTCGTAATATGTATTAAGTTATATATATATATATATATATTAATATCTTTTGTTTCTTAATGTTTTTGAAATTATTGTTATACCAATTGTTGGTTATATTTAAGAAAAAAATAGTTCAAGTTGAATAAACCTTAGTATCAAAATAATTATATTTCACAGCTAGAGGCCCAATAGTTATGTTAATTATATTTCAACTACTAATTTAGATCTTATTTATTGTAATATTATCTACGCTATTCTTCTAATCTACCCATTTCAATCGTTTTAATTGTTATTTTATTTCCATGATATTGTAAAGAGATAAAAAAAAACTAATATATACTTTCATCATATACAGAGAAATTACTTTATTAACATATGGTTTATCCTTTAGTTCCATTAATAAAAAACTAGTTCATGCATGTTCAATTCAATCTTGATAATTGTTAAAAAAAAAAAAAAAAAAAAAAAAACAATTCTCTCATGAGAAGTCGAGATTTCTCTCGTATTGGCTTTCGTAAACAGAGATAGGTAGTCATGCAATGTTTTTAAAATTGGACCGGGGATTGAACCGGTCAAGTTATTGGGTCACTGGTCCGACCGGTTGGACCGGATTAAAAGAACCGATTGACCCGGACTTTATTATATACATATATATATATATAGCATATCAATATATTATATATCATAGATTAAATAAATACAATTTATAACAATATTATTATAAAATGTACAATTTATTAATAAATACAATCTATGATAATTTAATAATAAAAAACCAACAAACTTCCTGGATGAAACAAATTAAATTAAAATTCAAACTAACAAAAATTTAAAATTGAAAACCCCCAAATACATTATATATAATTGATTAAATAAATAAAATTTATAACAATATTTTAACAACCATTGCTTCATATAAATAAAAGCTCTATTTCCTATTAGAAGTGCTCATTATCCCATATTGAAAAAATATAAACCAAATGTAATTTAAATACTTTCTCATTGTCCCATATTGGAAAAGTATAACTTAAAATTGAACCTTTCTTATTTATCCCACATTGGAAAAACATAAGGAAGCTTAAGTTATTTACACTATAAATATGCTCATTGACCCAAATTAAAAAAGTGTAAACCAAGATTGAACATTTTTCTCATTTGTCCCACATTGAAAAAATATAAGGAACCTTAAAGTACTTACACTATAAATATGCTCATTATCCCACATTAAAAAATTGTAAACCAAGATTGAACACTTTCTTATTTGTCCCATATTGAAAAAATATAAGGAGGCTTAAGCTTTTTCACTATAAATATATTCATTGTCCCACATTAAAAAAATGTAAATCAAGATTGAATACTTTGTCATTTGTCCCACATCGGAGAAACAATAAAGAAGTATAGCTATTTACACTATAAATATGCTCATTTTCCCACATTAAAAAAGTATAAATAAAGATTGAACACTTTCTCATTTGTCCCACATCGAAAAAATATAAAGAAGTTTAAACTATTTACACTATAAATTGGACATAGTTGGTTTGAATACTTATTCATGAAGCAATTGCCTATTTATTTTCCTTGGCATTTGTTTTCTCTTTGTATATTTCACTATATTATTTTTTAGTGGAATATATATTATTAGTTTTAATTTTTTTTTAAATTTTATAATCAAAACTGGGTCAACTGGGTTTTGGGTGGACCAATTTTTACCAGGTTTGACCGGTTTTGGCCAGTCCACACCGGTCCGATTGACACCGATTTTATACCGGTGACCCGGACGGACCATTGGCCGGTTCCTGGTCGAACCGGCCGTTCCGGTCCGGGTTCAACAACATTGTAGTCATGTGAGGTTGTGTGTTTCTTTTCTGAGTGGCGTGAGTATTGGTGAACTCCTCAGTATCATGGGCCTTGCTTGATCACGTTACACAGTTTCTTAGTCTGGGAGGCTAAGTGTTGATATGTTTCGTTCTTGTTTTCTCTTGATAGTCATTAGTCTTTCCCATCAACTGTTTGTTCTCGTTCGTTTTTTTTTTTTTTTTTTTTTTGTTTTGGTTTTTTGACTTATGTTGGGTATTCCTTATACAGGTTTTGCTTGGGCGGAGCGTGGGGAGGACGGCTGAGACGGTTCCAACTAGGGTTGGATTCAGGCTGGGTAACGGATAATAGTCACATTTATAACGGATTCAATGGAATTGAGTATGGAACGGATGGGTAAGTCGTTTGTACTGATGAAAGACGACCAAGCAGGTGTTACGATACAAGAAAATGCATGGATGGGGGATGATGAGGTGAAAGCCTAGCAAAGGCGTGTGGATCGGCCCGGGAGTAGCGCGGATGTGGAAGCGCAGTATAATTAAAATTGCAAGAATTTAAACATGCAAGAACGAGATAAAATAAACACGTTCAAGGGTGTTCCCTTGAATCTCCCGGGCATTCGGTGTATCTCATGAATAATAAAAGTATACAAAACTTTTCATGGAGGCCATAGGGTTTAAAATAAAAGGGACGAAAATCGAAACCGAAAACCTACCGATTGTTGTTTTCGTCTTCGAACCGCTACTCGTGTTTTCCCCGTTTTGCACCAAGATCTCGAGTTTGAGACCCTCTAATTCGTACATGCAATCCGCCCACGTATCTTGATCTTCGTGCTAGCGAAAGAACAAGTGTATGTTTATTTGGAGAGGACGGATTGATCGAACGTTATTGATTAACAAGACCAATCCTCCCTAATGTTCAATTGTAAAACAAAAGAAGAAGAAAGAGTTTCTTGGAACAGAGGGAGAGAGAATTCGGCCAAGGGAGAGAGAGGGGAGGCCGAGTGCTATGTGTGTGTGTGTGTGCTTCAATTTTTCATCATCTTCTCTAAAGAGAACACTTAGGAGTATTTATAGAGGATGAATCCTATTCCTCTTCTAATTCCTACTCTTTGAAGACTCCTCCTTGAATAGGATTTGACCTAGTCAAATCCTAGTCAACTACTAGCTTTCGTGGTCAAACCAATCTTAGCCATTGATTTCTCTCTTTAATCTTAACCATTGATTAAGTTAATGGAATATTTAAATCTCATTTAAATAATCCAAAAGGCAATAAATAAATATATCAAATATAAATATTTATTCCAAGCCTATTAAATTAATTTCCAATAAATCTAATTTATTAGATAAATTCCTTTCATCTAATAAAAGGAATTAATTTCTTCCCAAGAAAAGAAGAGACTAGGTGAATCCGTCCGTTACCATGGGTGGCCGTCTAGCAACGGTCCATGGCACTAGAAACTAGGTGAATATGCGTGGGGATGAACATTTAGGCTCTACAGTACATCTATTCTTCCGTCTTCGTCTCACCACTTAGTGTCTAGGGCACGGATATGTAGGTACCCATTTTGGACATAAGTGTCGGTCCTTGTCCTCCACCAAACGCCGCAAGGATCCTTCCCTTCTGTTCAGTCCATACTGTGGCCACATATTTTAGGGACAAGACACAGAGTATTGTGAGACACAACTGTCACCCTTGACAGAGATCGCTTTTTGGAAACTACTGTCATGTTGTCATGCCGAATTGAGCTGCACTGGTATGACACCTCAAGATGCATTTTGGCAATCTCGGTTTGCTAAATTGACCAATATATTCCCTCGAAAACCTATGAATATTCCCAAATCAATATCTCACAGAGAAATCGAGATTGATCTCAGAACGATAATGATACAGACCGGTGAAAGGCCAACAAGTTCAGTTCTCATCAATTGAGAGAGCCTTAAGGCGAGTGATCCTATGAAAGTGATATTCAAGTCTTTACTTGGATTTGACGCTGTTTGAAGGCCTTCTCATAGCCTTTGAATGCAAGGGCTGAAGGAGCTAATTGAATCACAAATGCAGTCGTTAGTGTCTTAAATCAGTCGTAGTAAACATCTGTCCTACAATGTTCGGTTCGTCACATGAACTGAATGGGAGCGACGATTCCTCGCCTCTCCCTTTTCGGGGAATGGCTGCAATCACAAGCAAGTGATTGAATGAGTCACCTCAGTCGGCCGCTCCCCAGCAGGCCGACCCACTAACACTGCTTAGACGACCCTCGTCACCCGTCGATGAAACACGACAGCAGATGCTTAGTGCAAGTCTTAAGTGGAATCTCAATACCCATTTTCGAGATTCCTTGACTTGGAGATTTTCAGACTGATTCGGCAGAACTGATTTCATGGACCTACCTCCAAGCGTAGTCCCAGTCCCCGAAACATGATCTCAGTCTGTGGGCTTTGTTTGTGTAGCGAACAGTTATAAAGCAGATAAAGTGAACACAGTCAAAGTATGCGTCAAATGAATTTCACTTTCTTATTCATCAAGATTTTATTAAAACTTCGAAATTGTTCAGACATAGGTTACAATTCGCCTAACAAGATTGGCTACATGGTCACCTATTCTAACAATCTCCCACTTGTCCTTTAAAGCCAATCGCCCATATGCCTAATCCCCATCTTCTCAAGATGTTGCGTATGAGCACTCTGCGACATAGGCTTTGTCAGCGGATCTGCTGTATTGTCTGCTGAGTTGACTCAGTCCATCCGAACGTCACCTCTTCCTACCATTTCTCTTAGAAGGTGGTAGCGTCTAAGAATGTGTTTGGATCGGTGATGAGATCTCGGTTCCTTTGCTTGCGCTATGGCTCCATTGTTATCACAAAAGATGACTACGGGTTCGGCAATGCTAGGCACTACACCCAACTCTTAGATGTAATTTCTCATCCAAACCGCTTCTTTGGCAGCTTTTGAAGCTGCTATGTATTCGGCCTCAGTGGTGGAATCAGTAGTGGTTGCTTGCTTGGAACTTTTCTATGCTACCACTCCTCCATTGAGCCTGAATACATAACCTGATTGATACTTGGTATTATCGTCATCTGCCTGGAAGCTAGTATCTGCTCATAACACTCAAGGCGTAAGCGATGTCAGGTCTTATGCAGTGGACCGCATATTGGATGCTTCCTACGACAGAAGCATAGGGAACGATTTTCATATTTTCAAGTTCCTCATCAGTCTGCGGAGACTGTTTCTTGGACAACAGGATCCCATGCCTGATGGGAAGGAATCCTCGATTGGAGTTGTCCATCCGAAACCTTTTCAGGACTTTCTACATATACGAGTTTTGGGTTAGTCCCAACATTCTCTTAGATCTGTCCCTGACAATCTGGATGCCAAGAATGTAAGAGGCTTCACCCAAATCCTTCATGGAAAACTGAGTTGACAACCATGCTTTTGTGTTACCCAACATTCTAACATCATTGCCTATGAGCAGAATGTTATCCACATAAAGCACTAGGAACACTACAGAGCTCCCACTGACCTTCTTGTATACACAAGGGTCGGATTCATTTTTTATGAAATCATAACCCCGTATGACTTCGTCAAAGCGAATGTTCCAACTTCGGGATACTTGTTTGAGGCTATAGATGGACTTTTGGAGACGACAGACCTTCTGTTCTTCTCCGGTGACCGTGAAACCCTCCAGCTGATCCATGTAGATCTCTTCCTCAACAAAACCATTGAGGAAGGCCGTTTTCACGTCCATCTGCCATATCTCATAGTCATACCATGCTGCTATGGCGAGCAAGATCCGAATGCACTTAGCCATGGCTAGTGGCGAGTAGGTGTCCTCAAAATCGACCCCAGGTCGTTGAGTGTACCCTTTTGCTACTAGCCTAGCCTTGAAGGTTGTGACCTCTCTATCAATGCCAAGTTTGCGCTTATAGACCCATTTACATCCAGCTCCCTTAACCCCTTTGGGTGGGTCTACAAGTGTCTAGACTTGGTTCTCATTCATGGAGTCCATTTCGGTTTTCATGGCCTCAAGCCATCTCCCGGAGTCGATGCGAGACATCGCTTCCCCGTATGTCTTAGGATCCTTATCCAATAGACTGGTCGTGTTTAGAAAGCCCTATCTCACGGGAGGTCGTGACTCTCTAGCTGACCTACGGAGAACGGGAACGTCAATGGTGACTGTGGGCGTTGACTGTATTGGAGCCGGCGGTTCAGGTACCGAGGCTGGCCCTTCCTGAGGTCGTCCTTCATGCCTAGCATGCTGGATTTCTCGAGGTTGGTCAGCCCTCTGGGTATCTATCCTGAATCCTCTAAGTGAGGAATCCGCGGCTTCCACTGATGACTGGTTTCCATCACTTGACTCCTCAAGGATCAGTTCATCAGGTTGGATATCCTCCGGAAAGCCTTGTTCCAAGAACACTGCGTTCCTTGAAACAAATACCTTTTGTCCCAAGGGGTCATAGAAATAATAACCTGCAGTTTCTTTGGGGTATCCAACGAACCTGCATAAACTAGATTTTGATTCTAGCTTGTTGACGTATGTAGGGTTAGTCTACACTTTCAAGTAGTTGTAGGACGCAGGCTTGCCGTGCCAAATCTCATATGGCGTTTGGGTCAATACGCTGGTTGGCGCCAAATTTAACAACTTGGCCGCAATCTCCAATGCGTAGCCCCAAAAAGACCGGGGTAATTTGGTAAAACTTATCATGGATCGGACCATATCCAACAGGGTTCGACTCTTCCTTTCAGAGACCCCATTCAACTGTGGTGTCCCGGGAGGTGTCCATTCAGAGATTATACCGTTTTCTTTAAGATAATTAAGGAACTCAGTACTAAGGTACTCTCCGCCTCGGTCCGACCGTAGGACTTTAATTTTGCAGCCTGTTTGGTTCTCAACTTCAAGTCTGAATTCTTTAAACCTCTCAAGAGCTTCAGACTTGTACCTCATTAGGTATACATAACCATACCGTGAATGATCATCGGTGAAGGTTATGAAGTAGGAGAACCCACCTCGGGCTTGCGTCCTTAGTGGTCCACATACGTCTGTATGGACCAAGTCCAACAGACCTGTGGCAAGCCTGCTTGTCCTACAAAGGGCTTCTTAGTCATTTTCCCTCTGAGACAGGATTCGCAAGTTGGTAGCTCACTCAAGTCCCCTACCTCTGGGTTATTTGAGTCTACTAATTTCTTCATTCTATCTTGGGAAATGTAACCTAGCCTAGCGTGCCACAATTGTGTGTTCCCGTTATTATCTATTTTACATTTGTGTTGAGTGTTTAGAACGACGTTCGTTTGTTGTAAGATATAGAGGCTGTTATTAAGCGTACCAAGCAGATGAGCAATTCCGCACCTCATCAAATAAAAGCAATTTTTATTGATCATAAACTCATATCCACTATTGTCTAACAACGGAATGGAAATGATGTTTCTAATCATGCTAGGTACATAATAAATTTGCTCTAATTCTATACTAATTCGATCACTAACTACTAGAGTGGCGGATCCTACTGCTTCTGCCGAGATGGCCTTGCCGTTCCCAAGCTTTAGGATCATATCCCCACTACCCAGTTTTCTGCTTCTTTTCAGCACCTGCAAATCATTGCAAATGTGAGCTCCATAGCCGATATCTAATACCCAAGAGCCAGTCTTAGTAACCATATTAACCTCAATCACAAAGATACCTTGTTTGGAGAGGAGTTTGGGGCAATCCCTCTTCCAATGCCCTTTCTCACGGCAATTGATACATATGTCATATGCCCTCGACTGTTGCTTTGAGTCAACCTTCCCTTTTCCTTTGCCTTTCCCCACTTTGGCAGTGGGAACACTCTTAGTGTTGGTAGCTACTTTAACGGCCTTTCCTTTTCCCTTTTTCCTTTTCCAACGTCCAGCACCCTTGCCTTTCGTCTTGGAAGTTGAAGCATCTCCAAACAAAACCGATGGCGTAGACTTTTGGTCGTTGCCTTCGTATTGCACCAACATATTGATTAACTCATGAATACCCTTCTCAAGTGTGTTCATGTTGTAGTTAACAATGAATTGGTCGAAGGAGGGTGGGAGAGACTGAAGGATTACATCTATGTACGTCTCGTTATCGAGCCCTGCCTTGAGGTCCTCGAGCTTTTCCACCAAGGTAAGCATCTTGACCCCATGCTTTTGTACAGAGGACCCTTCGGTCATTTTAGTTCCAAAGAACGCCTTCGTCGCGACATACCTAGCATGTCGGTCCGGGACTGCATAGTAATCCTTCAGGCGAGCCATAATGGAAGGGACATCGTCTAGCCTTTCATACTGCTTCTGAATCTAATTCGTCATAGAGGCAAGTATGATGCTACGGACTTTCCGGTTATCCTTATGCCAAGTCTCGAACGTCTCACGTTCTTCTGGTGTGGATCCTTCCGATAAGGTCCTAGGGAACGGCTCGTCCATGACATAGCCTTGGTTCTCATAATCGAGAACTATTCTCAGATTGCACAACCAGTCGTTGTAATTGGTTCCATTAAACTTGTTGGTCTCAAGTATGGTTGATAATGGGTTCTTAGACATTTTTAAATCTACATTTAAAATAACAGAACTACGATCAGCATAATTTTAAAAGACGGAAGTTTTAATAAATGATTAAATGCTTGGACTTTAATCATTTAATGCTCCCACTATTTTTACAAAAACACGATGCTCTCAAACGTTGTTTTCGGGAAAACCTTATCCTAGTGGGCTTGGGATCCACAACGATTTTCCCCATACCCCGCTTTTACGATTCGCATGGGTAGAATCCTGTGGGAGGTATACCATACCATTCTCGTACCACGAGATTCCCAAGATAATTGCCTCACCCTTCACATGATCCCGAGGACTCCAAGCGAATCACGTTATTTGGGCGTTAAACCCGACCCAATCAACCGAATCATAGACCCACTGCTACCTCCACGACTCGTGAGACAGGTAACAGTAGTCTACTCTTCGTTCATGACATAGTGCAGCTTCTTTTAAGTACGATAGTTGTGCCACGACTCGTGAGACCACGCTATCGACCTAAATCAGTTTCCTCACTATGCCATGGATTGGAAGGCATGGACGAACTCCTAGAGTCCATGTCCATTTATCAAGGGTCTAATATTTTGAACTTTGGTCCAACCAAGTGAGAGTTGTAAATGATCGAGATCCCATACATATACACATTAATCCATAATGCGTAATTTAAAGTTTGCATCCCATAGCAGTAATATGATAAATAAACCATTCATTCGCCATAAAAGCCACATGCAAAATTAAAGCCTAGCACGCCCCTGTTGGATGATCACAAGCCCGAATCCTATGCGACCCACTGAGCCCGCAGTGGATCTATGGTCAATCTAGGGTTGGTCCTACACTATTACATTTAATAGCAACCCGATCAATATGCTGATGGGCCTTGGTCTCTTTTTTCTTTCAAATCTCCATGGAAACGCCTTGGATCCTCCATTTTGGGCTCTCCATGTGGACCATCCTTCATCTCCACCAAATACAAAAAAATGAAATCCTCACTCGTATACTACTCTCATTACATATGTAAAAAAAAGAAAAAAACCCCAGCGAAAACCCGGGGGGAGTACAATAGGAGGGACATAGAATGCCTTATTATTCAAAAGCAACTAGAAGAGGACAAGGAGAAAGCAAAAGAGGCACACAGGCCCAACACAAATTAAACCATACATTCGGTCTAGGGCTCGTGATCATGCATTCTAAATAAACGCACATAATTACATGATATCCAATCACATAAATATATGCATATAATCCATGATATCCAATCACATCATCCCATGATAAAGAAACGAGTTATGTATGAAAAAAATGGTACAACGTTGGCAATAACTTTTCTCGTTTAGGAAGACCTTCCTCATTATTTGAAGGTGAATAATACCCCGGGATTCCAAATCCAATACAACAACCTTCCAAATAATGTTCTTTGAGAAAACATGCCAAAATTAAATAAAACTAATTTTTAGAGTTATCCAAATAATTAAATAACAAGAAAACGTAAACATTAACCGGCCGCCGCCACCGACGGCGTTCTGCCGGCGCCACACAGGCCAGCAGGCCCAGCCTGCTTTCCGTGCGCGCGCAGGCCCCTGCCTGCTCGCGCGTGCGCCTGGTCGGTTGTGCTGCGCACGCTGGCGGGCTGCCGCGCCGCCTGCGTGTGCATCCTGCGCCTAGGCCGCGCGCGCGCATGCGCATCGGGCGAGCCTGCCGGGCACGCTCGTGCAGACTCCGTTGTCTGCCTGTGTGCGTGCCTGGCGGCGCCGCCTCATGCGTGCGTGCGCGCGCACCCGGCCATACGTCCGCGCCTGGCATCCGGCTACGCGCATGCAGGCCGGATCCGCGCGCGCTGTGCGCGCCTGGCGAGGCTGCCGCGCGCAGGCTCCTCTGCCTGCGCGCGCCTCGCCTGAGCGCACTACGTGCGCGTTCTGACTTTTTCTTCCGTTTTAATTTTCTGCCTCGTTTTCCATGAAAAAACAAGAATACCAACAGCACCAAAATTTATACATGATTAAAAGCAAGAAAATGACATGCTTGATAATTAAAACATGAAGAATTAAATAAATCATGCCATACACGTTTTCATGCTTTAAATGCACACAAAACCCTAGGCCTATACATCGAATCAGGCTCTGATACCACTGAAAGCCTAGCAAAGGCCTGTGGATCGGCCCGGGAGTAGCGCGAATGCGGAAGCGCGGTATAATTAAAATTGCAAGAATTTAAATATGCAAGAACGAGATAAAATAAACACGTTGAAGGGGTGTTCCCTTGAATCTCTCGGGCATTCGGTGTATCTCATGAATAATAAAAACATACAAAACTTCTCATGGAGGGCATAGAGTTTAAAAGAAAAGGGACGAAAATCTAAACCGGAAACCTACCGATTGTCATTTTCGTCTTCGAACCGCTACTCGCATTGTTCCCCGTTTTGCACCAAGATCTCGAGTTTGAGACCCTCTAATTCGTACACGCAATCCGCCCACGTATCTTGATCTTCGTGCTAGCGAAAGAACAAGTGTATGTTTATTTGGAGAGGACGGATTGATCGAACGTTATTGATTAACGAGACCAATCCTCCTTAATGTTCAATTGTAAAACAAAAAGAACAAGAAAGAGTTTCTTGGGAAGAGAGGGAGAGAGATTTCGGCCAAGAGAGAGAGGGGGGAGGCCGAGTGCTATGGGTGTGTGTGTGTGCTTCAATTTTTTCATCATCTTTTCTAAAAGAGAACACTTAGGAGTATTTATAGAGGAGGAATCATATTCCTCTTCTAATTCCTACTCTTTGAAGACTCCTCCTTGACTAGGTCAAATCCTAGTCAACTACTAGCTTTCTTGGTCAAACCAATCTTAGCCATTGATTTCTCTCTTTAATCTCAACCATTGATTAGTTTAATGGAATATTTAAATCTCATTTAAATAATCCAAAAGGCAATAAATAAATATATCAAATATAAATATTTATTCCAAGCCTATTAAATTAATTTCCAATAAATTTAATTTATTAGATAAATTTCTTTTCATCTAATAAAAGGAATTAATTTCTTCCAAGAAAAGAAGGACCCGATTAAATCCAATTTAATCGTTCCACTTCTCTCCAAATATTTAATTCCAAATTAAATACGTCATGTGTGCGGATTGTGTGTGACTCTTTAGGTTCACCTTCAGCTAGACTTGGTTGGATTCCTAGAATCCGTTCGTTACCATGGGTGGCCGTCTAGCAACGGTCCATGACACTAGAGACTAGGTGAATATGCGTGGGGATGAACATTTAGGCTCTACAGTACATCTATCCTTCCGTCTTCGGTCTCACCACTTAGTGTCTAGGGCACGGATACGTAGGTACCCATTTTGGACCTAAGTGTCGGTCTGTCCTTTACCAAACGCCGCAGGGAATCCTTCCCTTCTGTTCAGTTACTGTGGCCACAAATTTTAGGGACAAGACACAGAGTATTGTGAGACACAATTGTCAACACCCTTGACAGGAGACAGATCATTTCTTGAAAACTGCTATCACGTTGTACACTATACCTAGGATACAGTCTCGATGTACAGGTAGACTCAACAATTCCTCAAGTCAAAGGATTTGACCTGTACTGTTGGAACTGGGAACTCACGTCATACCTAGCCGACCCTACTAGGTCCTCCAAGCGATAGTCCCAGTCCCCAAAACGTGATCTCAGTCTGTGGGCTTTGTTTGTGTAGCGAACAATTCTAAAGCAGATAAAGTGAACACAGATAAAGTAAGCGTCAAATGAATTTCACTTTCTTATTCATCAAGGTTTTATTAAAACTTCGAAATTGTTCAGACATAGGTTACAATTCGTCTAACAAGATTGGCTACATGGTCACCTATTCTAACAGATGAGGTATCAAGGTTTATGGTGGTTGGTCGGCTACTTACGGCGAGGGGGTGCCGATTTGATGTAACAAAACTGACAATGACAAACATTCTGCGGCTTTTAAGGGGACTGTCATTACGTATGCTGCCTGAGAATCTGTTTATGCTCACGTTCAATCACTGTGTGGATTGGGATAGAGCATTAAATGGGGGTCCTTGGATTTTTTATAAGAATTTGGTCATTCTCAGCAAGACTTCGAGCCGGAATGCGTCCAATAGAAAGGGCCCTGCAGTGGCATCTGCGCATTTTGGCCTCCACGAAAGCATCATCATCTGCAGCTATATGAATTGAAGCCTCACGCGACGGCAGGTTCCAAGACAATCCCGCATTCTCCTGTTCATCGTCTAAACGAGCGCCCGACTGTAAGCCCTCTCAAGCAGAAAACGATTCTCGTCCTCCAACAGGGTTGGATCAAACACACAGATAGTGAAAACCAGGTTCGTGTCCTCATCCGACCTTGAATCTTGGTTCTCCTGAAGTGGTTCGTGCTCAGCGGGGGATCCTTGGGCAGGCTTCTCACCTGAGGCATTAACCGTTTCGAGACTTGGTTCGTTCCAGAAGGTTGGTGGTTTGCTGTCAGGATAGCAACTATAGTCTGAGGGTGAGCTTGCTCGTTGCTAAGTTCCACTTGAGGCGTTTGTGTGGAGGGTTGCTCGTTCATCCCCTTCCAGCCTTGCCTTTGCGTTTGTTAACTACCTCTCTCAAATCTGTTGGTTCGCGTTCATGACGAGGCTCGACAGGGGGGTCGCGTCCCTCGAGGCACTCCTCCATCCCACGCCCAAGGTGTCGGCATCTGGAGCAATATTTCGGGCACCTCTCGTACAACACGGGCTAAGGGAAGTATCTCCCCTTCGTACCGATGTAGATCACATAGGGCGCGGTTTTGTCAGGTCAACCTCAACACAGACCCTAGCATGGTCAAATTCCATCCATTGTGGCCTCGTCAAGTTTCGAAGGAACGCCAATAAGGTTGGCGATGCTGAAAAGAGTCTTCTTTTGGAACAGGCGTATCGGGAGTTCCGGGAAGAGGATCCATCCGGAGCAATAGGAGATTCCACCTTAGGATTGAAGTCATGGGACCATTTGAAAATTCTCATCCGGAAGCCTTCAATGTAAATAATCTGTTTGAGCCATAAGCGGGACAAACCTCCTCATTGTGCAGCTCAATTATAACATGCTTGACGTTAATGACGCCTACCGAAAAGACCCCTCGAAAGCCTAGCTTTGCGAAATAGGAGTGGATGATCGCCATTCTAGTGTAGCCATGAGAGAATTTGTGGACCAATGCGAATTTCAAATGCTAGGACAGTTGCGCCATCTCCTCCATATCAAAATTTATTGCTCGTCCACCTCTGTAGGTACAAGCTTTACCAAAATACTCCTCCGAATCGGAAAAAATCATTTTATCTGCCCTCGAGGAGAGAGGCTCGCCCCCGCTAGTAGGGCCTCCGTGGGTGAGCGAATAAAGAAACATCCGACGGCTGTCTAACGACTCTGGTGGCAGTGTTTTAGTAGGGTTGGAGTTTGAGAGAGTTTCAGGGACCATAGAGTCCTTCGAAATTGTCTAAGCTCGCCTTTCATAAAAAAACAATCTTCTTGTCTTGTCATAATTATAAATATTTTCTTATTATTTGAAAAGTAGGCTACAGGTACAAGGCGCATGACCCCATGAAAAGACAAACTAGCGAGGAAAACAAAAGAACACCCTCGATAAGAGGATGAAGTAGAGCAAAGCAAGCACATGCCCCCAAGTAGCTTAGCACACTACACCCCCTTAAACGCTTCGCGAGCTAAATTCCTCGCTATTAGAAGTAGCAAGGTCTAGTCCATGGGCCACCACGAATGCGGGACGAAAATTCAATTAGTAAAAATCACAAACCCCTCCGACAGATAAAATCAAGCAAGTGGGAGATTAGCATAGCGGAGAAGAAATCTCGGGCATGAAACCAAAATTCTGATCGAGGCAAACCAAATGCAGGTCGACGCAAACCAGATGCAAGTCGAGGCAAGACCCCTAGTTAGTGAATTACGTCGACATTGTAAAGGGGACTTTGGGCAATTGAAAAGAAGAAAAATTTTCTAATTCGTGACCTGTGAAGTGTGTTTATATCACAAACTTCATTTTTATTCCCCCATCAAATAAGAATAAATGTTAGTGGGATTCATACTTTTATATACATACCATATGATATGGATATAGATTTACATTCCTTTAAACTACCATTTGTGCTTGTATATTTTATTTTCTTTTTTGTGGGTAAATTATATTTTTCAGCCCATAAGTGGACCATTTTCAGTTTTGGTCCCATACTGTGGGGAATTCACACATTACATCTTATATGTCAATTTTTTTTTATTTTCAGGATCAAAAGGGATTTTTCATTAATTTCTAATGGCAGAACTCACGTGACTCGCACGTTTTCGTTAAATTGCATGGGGTAAAATATATTTTTGGTCCCATAAATTGATCCGTTTTCAATTTTGGTCTCATACTGTGGGGAATTTAGACATTACATCCTATATGTGCACTTTTTTCAATTTCAGGATGAAAATGGGCTTTTTGTTAATTGTTAACGGCAGAATGAAGATACATATTCTAACTTACAGCCTAATATTTCCGAAAGAATGGGAAAATTGGGGGCAAAGTGGTCATTCATCCCCATCACAAACAAAACATATCCTCATAAACAATGAAAAAATTTCAGCCAAAGCAATATTTAAACAACACCATAAACCATGAAACAACGAAAAAATAAATTAAAATAGTTTGCCTTCGTTACATCCGTGAAATTTTTGGATACTACTAAATGGAAGAAAAAAAAAGAAAGAAATAGACTTTTATAAGAGGAAGAAGAAGGAAGAATGACTTCCCTCCAAAATTTGTTCTTGGGTGGTGCATTTTCCTCCAATTGATGCAACTTAATGGATTTCTACTGTTCCGTTAAGCACCTAATGGAAATTCCATATGTGTCCTGAAATTGAAAAAAAAAATGATATACCGGATGTAATGTGTGAATTTCCCACAGTATGAAACCAAAATTGAAAACGAGTCAACTTATGGGACCAAAAATGTAATTTACCAATTTTTCTGTTATTCAATTTCTTTTTTGAAAGGGAAAGGAATCATTAATTATCAACGTCATGCAACAAAACGGAAAGCAAAGAAATAAGAAGGTCGTTGTACCGATGCTCGATGTAGAGAGACATCTTAGCTAGGGGGTGAGCAACTAAATTTGCATCCCGAGAGACATGATTCACAAACACTTGCGTAAAAGTAGTGAAAGAAGCTTGAAGTTCTTCTATGATAGGACCAACCCATGAGGAGTCTTCATGGCCGGAATGAAGTTTGCGAACAACAGTTAAACAGTCACCTTCCAAAATGATTGAGCGCCATTCAAGTGTGATCGCCCTTGCTACGGCCACTTGAAGAGCAAAAGCTTCCGGCGTGTTCAGCGTCCGTTGAGCCATGCAGCCTCTGAGATTCCCATTGCACATTCTGCCCAAGTGATCCCCCGCCACAACTCCGGCACCAATTACTGAAATTGAATGGTGTATTGTCCCAATCAAAATTAAGTTTGATAAGTCCTACTAGAGAAGCCTGCCACTGTCGCACTGTAGATGGGCTAGAATGGGGAGCTGGAGCAGCAAGGGCTTGTTGGAACATCCACAGGGATCTGTACGCAAAGGACACCGTCTCCAACGGTTAAGCAACTGCACCGTGCCATAGCTTCTGGTTACGACTCCACCACGTCACCCAAATTAGTACCTAGAAAATTGCGAACGTTTTAGAATCTCCTTCTTCAGCAACATGACGAAGCCGGTCTTCAAAACCTAGTTGGCCCTGCCAAATCAACATAAAAGGTACATGAGCAAATGTGCACTCAACGAAAACGTGATTAATTGTTGGAAGTTTGCTTTGCTTCACCAGCAAGAGGATCTTATAAACTAGTTAGCTGAGTTAGTTAGTAGGTGGTTAGTTGGTTAGACTAGTTAGCTGAGAAAGGCGAGATTTTAATTGTATTTAAAGAGGGGTCATCTTCTTCATTCATTATTCTGAATACAGAAACCTTCACAATTTTATCCATGGCTTTCCTTTTTTGTTTTTGTTTGTGAAGTAAAAGCGATGAATTATTATTAATTGAAGTAAATTGATTACAATAAGTTCTG